>CM019749.1:47500-1247500 GCA_009761775.1 Ficus carica
TCATATCATATATTAATGAGTTCTAAGTTTTTGTTTAAAAATATATATATAAAAAATTGGGATTAGCATAATATGTACACTTAAAGAGTTAGGTTTCCTATAATTGATTTTGACTCATATCATAAGTCCTAAGCCTGGCTGATCGTTTTGACAGAAACTACAGGAAGTTTTAGAAAAGGAAGATATTAATGCTACATGAGGAATCGGGATGTCCGGCTCAAATGCATAGTCAACTCTGACATAATGTTTTGACCATTTTAAACTCGTCTAAGAGCGGAAAAAAACTTTCCATTTCTAGTAATTACAAACTGTTTACAACTTATGCTATTCAACTGGTATTTAATTATTACAAGAGTAACTGGATCCAGAACATTCAGGTGGGAGATAAAAAATACTTCCAAACACAGCTATTATCCATGGGGTTCAGATAAAACAATGAAACCCTTCTGTCCGTGACTAATAAAACGAAGGACAAATGTGAGTCTTTGTGCAAGTTATCAAGGGAATATGCATATAGAAGGATTAACGGTTTGGGAACGGTTATATGGGGTCTATCTAACTTGTATTTATGTTGCTTACACGTATCTTATGAGATTGAAGTGGAATATGATATCAATAGCTTTGGCAAGTCGATTATAATCTATATGGACTCTGATGCAGGACTTTAGCGAAATATGAACTACCGTACTAATTCCTCTGTGGTTAAAATTTCTCTTTTCAGTAAAACAAAGCCGACAAGTTCGCCTTTGTACAAAGGTTCCTCCTTCAAGCAAAAGAAGCTTCTTTGGAGGTAAATTTCCTGTTTCATTACAGTTGGTTCTCTTCTAGGCCCATCAGTTTAATGATGTATGCTCGTGTTCATCACAGCCCATTCAATTTGTTAGTCTCACTTGGTGAAGAAGATTCTCAACAAAATATATATGTATATTTATATTTTTTCGCTGAACAACAAATAGTACTTGTATTAGTTTCATTACATATGTTTTCTTCTAATAGGGAGTGGACCTGGCTATAATGTTTCAAACGCGAAGAGCACATAATGAAGAAAGCGAAAATCGATTTTCTTAAGAGGTAATTTTAGTTTTTTTGAAATGATGGATATCTAAAATGATTCATGTTTATACTATGCACGTACTTGCGTGCATATATGTAGAATATCTACCCGATAACCTTTATGTCGGCTAGAAGCAGATTCTTTTAGTCCTTTTACAGTTTGCAAATTTGTTGTCCCAAACAAATCATTATATTTCTTTGCAGTCGTCTCTTCAAGCGTTTCGATACTTTAAATGAACTAAGTTTTTCCTTTTTTATTTATTTATTTATTTATTATTATTTTTTTTAGCAAGTTTCCCATGTTGAACGTGTTTTTATTGGGTACTAATTTTTTCTTTCACTTTTTGGTTTGGATCAGTAATGAGGTGAAAAATCTTGCAGCTATGAAGAGAAATGCTGTAATGACAAACCATCGGTACGAATACTAACTTTTATCATTTTCTCAGTGCACATGTTCATGCGAATTATACGCTCTACGAGGTCTTATTCTGAGTCCAATGTGTTGTCATACAGTGCCTCTTCCATGATGAAAAAGCCAGGTGCAGTTTCCGGGAAGGATGCAGCTTCAACTTCCAAATGCATCAACCCTGTAGCAAAAAGATTTTAGAAGCATCTTTTCCAACTTATGGTATTGCCGTGAAGAGAGTTTTGTTTGACGGTAAGCTCAGGTTCACAATGTTTCATGAGGTATCAGATGAAAGATGCTCTTCTTTGAGGAGTCTCGGTGGTTTCAATCTTCTTTGCGGCATTGTCGATGTTTTTACTTTCAAATTTTTTTCGCTTCCGAGCAATAATGTTTCAAGTCGCCTATACTTTTTCTTTTTCCCCCCCCCCCTTTTTTTTTTTTTTGGGGTAGAGAAGAAATGTCCATACTTGTAATTATTTCAGTGGTAAAACGTTTTTTAGAGCATATATTGTATCTTCCTTTTTTTTTTTTTTTTTTGTAATTCCTTTTATTCGAAGGTGAAATTTTTTTCTTGTAGTCAATTTCTTTCAGTATAGAGCAATATTTCGGAGTAAGGATTATGAGTACTCTCAATAGGGAGTGACGAGGTCATCTTTTATGTGATAAAAATAAAATAAATAAGTAAAAAACCTATCTTACCATTTAATTTACCAAAGAAAAATGCGAAGAATCGGTCTTAACGCATTTCTAAATAATTAGAGCTCAAATATGCTACTGAAAGCCTTCTGAGCAAATTATGCACGCTTTCGCGTGCATATTCGTATGTCATATACATAGACATATATATATATAATTTGTTTTTTTTTTTTTTTTGCTGGAAAACAAAATATATATATTTATATATAAATTCTTACATACATATATATGTGTAAATGAAATGCGCTCTAACATCGTTTTGTGCACAGATTAGCGTATGAATTTCGGATTTGTGATGCTATACAACAGCAAATTATGTACACTTTCGCATGCATATTCGTCTATTATATACAGACATATATATAATATATTATTACATACATATATGTGTAAATGAAATGCGCTCTCTAACATCGTTTTGTGTACGGAATAGCGTATGAGTTTGAGATTTGTGATGCTATACAACAAGAACATCTAACTCTCGCAAGAAACAAAATAATTAACCAACAACGCCAGATCGTGTCAACTGTCATGCATTCGCCTGGTTTAGAATGATTTTTATAGAAAAAAAAATAATAATAATAATAAAAAAATTCTTTGACATTAAAAATCTACTTTCACGGGGGGAAAAAAAAAAAGGAAAAATAAATATCATCTTGGACTTCCAACTCCATGTAAAAATATAAAGAACTGCGTATGAGAGCTTTTTTCTACAGATTTCTATAAAGACTAGAGAGAACTGAACTGGTTTCGTTAGTTATCTTCAAACGGCATTGTGACAGAAGCAAGAACCAAGTTGATTACCAGTTATATTTTCCGATTTTGTTCCGACCAAAAAAAAATATAATAATAATAAATTAATAAACAAATAAACCCCCCTTCTAGTAAATTAAATACCTTACAGAGGGGAACAAATAATTCGAAAACCTTGGATGATGAAAAAGTTGTCCATAAATAATACACAATAATAGAAACATACAGGGAGCTTTTATTCAGGAACCCAAAGATTGTCCGGGTAAAACGATAGTAGGAACTATCCACCTTAGAACTTAAAGCAGAGCTGACAGTCACACCCTAGAAGAAAGAAAAATATCGATATTAACTTTCGCCCGAATCAGAAAATTATGTCTTCATCCTTCTTTCCAGCAGACAAGAAGTTGTGCGTGGAATTAATCGAAACTCCTTTCTTCGGAGCCTCCTTCTCTTCAAACTGCTCCTCCGCAAACTTCCTGGCAGCTGCTGCTTGTTTCTCGATTTCTCTCTTCTTGAAACCCTGTATCTTCTTTAACCTGAAGAAATCCTCCCTTTCTAGTTCATCCAACTCTGCCTTGATGTAAGTTATGGTATTCTCCAATCTTGGTTTCACGACGTTCTCCAAAGCGTTCACACGACGGTTCGTGGTCTTGATTGCTGCGTCGAGAGTTAAAAAACGAAGTTTGAAGTGAAGCGAGCTCAACAAGAACCTCGATTGCTTTCACGTAAGCAGCACGGCATTGTTGGATCTGTTGCCCACCTCTAGCCAATCCAGTGAGGTCGTTCTTGGTCTCACTCTCGGTAAAATACTCGAACTTGGGGAGCTTAACACCAGCAATGTTCTCTTGCTTTGACCGGACTTTAAGGGATGCATTTTGAACATTCTCGAGGACAATGTGCTTGATGTTCTCACCAGCAACATACTTGGCTTCTGTTAGGGCAAATGATGAGGTTTTCATGACCTCTCCCATTGATTCTTTAGTCGAGACTATCTTTTTGAGAATCTGACGGAACTGCACGGTTAAAGCATCACTCTTTTTCTGAGAAGAGCATGACCTCTCGTTGCACCAACAAGTCGAGCCTTCATAACTCCAAGCACTGTGACAGTCGGAACCACATTCAAGCGCTGGCTTTGCCCCGACATCTTTTCAAAAACCTAATCAAAGAAAACAAGAAAGACTGTAAGAGTGAAAACAAGAAATTTCACGACAAGGATTCAGGAAAAAGATGATGATCCATTAGTTACCACCAATGAATCATAATGAAAAAACTGCACCCTTTACTCAAAACATCTTGGAAACTAACCTATCAACAACTACTGAACTAAAACATTGAAAATGAACAGAAGCTTCTCGATAAATTTCAAACGTACTGTTTAAGAACCATCAAACATACGGCTCTGAAGGCTGGCCAACGCATTCGAAATCTCAAAAAAGGCATTGAACATTGACATATTAACTTTCAAGTCTCCTATATCTTGCATAATAAACATCAAAGCATCGGAACTGTCTTTTCACGGATGTGTAAAAAAATATACAGAAGATAGCTCAAAGCAGCATATACCAGCAAAAGAATTAAGTTTCAATCATTTAGTTACATAAAAACAATTATCCTATCCACTAAATTTCGACTTAAAACTCCACGAATCGGCCTTCAATCCTTTAACTTGATAAAGCGAATCCTATTATCCAAAAGGCCAAAAAGTGTCTATAAAAAGGTTTCACAAACTGATAAATTAATTGAGCAGACTAAAAGAACTTGATCGTTTGGAGAAGCTATATAACTCTCTCTCTATATATACCTAATAATTCCATAAATCCTGATAAAAAAAAATACCCTCTTCTCTTTAAGATCTTATTCCTGCCTTCATGTAATCTTCAGTTCAATTCCTTCTTCGATCTCATTCAAAATTTCTTATCTTCCCAATATTCCCATTCATGTCAACTAAAATCCTAAACAAATAGAGTGAACTAACGAAGATGGCTAAAAAGTAACTGCCTTGCTGTCCAAGTACTTGATCAAGCCCCTGATTTGAGCTTTACCCAGATGATAAAATTCCAGATCATGTTCAATTTCGGGGATTTTAGGGTTTTTTTTTTTTTTTTTTTTTGGGAAAATCAGGATCACGAAAGAGATTCGACACAAATAGAATTGAAATCAAGAAGGAAACAGCAATTCAATTGGGAAATTTCAGATCACGGCCATTAAAGAGGAAAAAAAACCTACCTCAAAATTTCTCCTTTCGCTCCAAAGTTTCGCAGCAGAAATTGGCCTTCTACTGAGTGGAGAGTTCGGTGGAGAAGCAAGGACAGAAAGGACAGAAAGGAGCTTCCGTTAGGGGAGAGAGAGAGAGACAGAGAGAGAAGAAAAGAGAGAGAAGAAAATAACAGGGGAAAAAATATGAGAGAGAGAGAGAGAGAGAGTAAGAGGGGGAAAACGCAGGAAAAAAAAAAAAAAAAAAAAAGAATTGATTAGGCACAATAATTTAATAATTTTTAGAAATTTTGAGGGACGGAACATAATTTTAAAAATTTTGGTTGAGAAATAAAAAATCTCTTTCTTGATTATTGCTACAATTATTTTATTTTAAAGATTTATAAAAAAAATTATTTTATTTTAAAGAGTTATTTTCACGAATGCCATTGAATTGTACCGTCAATCTCATGTTAGTATTTTACTTTTAATTTTATACATCACATTCTCTTAAATTTTTTTATTATTATACAAATGACCATGATGTCCATATTCTGTCAAAATTGACCAGAAAATGAGCATGTTTAGATCTCTTGAGCTCTAATTAAGGTTAAAATTATAATTAATCATTTTTTAAAAGGAAACTGTATCTTCAAAATATGTTTGATGACATTATATATATTTAATAAAGTATAATTTACTTTTAAAATATCTCTAATGGAAATATAATTTCCCTACAAAAAAATATTTAGTTATGATTTACTTATAAATAAAACTCATATGATCATCATATATTAATTTCTTTCTAATAGATCACTAACATAACTATAGAAAAGTATGGAGAATGTGATGTAAAAATCTAAAGTAAGCAGCCACCTTGAGACATAATGTATAATTTTAGGTAATTTGATAAAACTGAATTAAAGACCCTACAACCAATAATTTAGATTTGAAATAAATCAATATGAACATACTACCGTCAATTTACCAACTAATTTGAAAATCACATGTTAGTTTGCGTCAAAAACTAACATTATATAAATAACTAAAGCGATGCAGTTGACCTCACTTCACTGGAGGGGTTTTTTTTTTTCCCCGTCGAAATACCTATTTTACCCTCAAATTTTACCTTCAGATTTTTCTTCTACAGTGTGTTGACTCTTTTATCCCTCAAATTTTAACTTTCCAGCTTCCTCTCTCTCTCTACTGATGCTTCGCCCTCTGTTTCTCTCTTTTAGAATGCTCATTTTTTTTTTTTTTTTTTTGCTTTTGTTTCTGTCTGTCTCGCTGCCTTTCTCTCTCCTCTTTTTTTCACCTTTCTCTTTCTCTCTCTGCTGTCGTTTGCTCTCTCAGTCTCTCTTTTTTTGAAATTTTCCTTTTCTCTCTCTCTTCTTTCGGTGCCTTTCTCTCCTTTCTTTTCATCCTAAGGACCCGTTTGGTACACCAGTTCAGTTTGAGTTGAGTTGAGATTTTTAAGTTTGCATAGTAAATTTTGTTGACTTTTTCAGAAAAGACAAAAAACTTTTTCAGAAAAGACAAAAAACATGATTAGATTTGAGATGATTAGTTTAAAATGAGATGGTTAGGCAAACAAACCCTAAGTCAAACGTGACTTTTAACTCATAAGTTTAATCACAGCTGTTTGTCTCTCTCTCTCTCTCATTCTATTACAGCTATACTCCACTGAAGTCTGTGAAAGAATCTTTCATGAGAAGATTTCCTCTCCTTTAGTTTTATATATAGTTTCTCTCTCTCTCTCTTTGGCTGCCTCTCTCTCCTTTTCTTTTCATTTTTTTCTTTTTTCCTCTGCTGCCGTTTCGCCTCTCTCTCTCCTTTTGTCAAATGCTTATTTTTCTTTGGTTCTCTCTCTCTTTCTCGCTGCTTTTCTCTCTCCTCTTCACTTCTTCTTCTTCTCTCAAACCCTAAGTTTTCATTTTCCTCTCTTTTTTTGCCGTTCCATCGCCTCTGTCTTTTTTTTTTTCGATTTTTGTTTTGTTTTCTTTCTTTCTCTGTTTTCTTCTTCTCCGTCTCTTCTTTTCTTTCTCTTCTTTCTTCCGTTTTTTGTTTTCTGAATTTCAAAGTTTTCATTTTTTTTTTTTTGCTCTTTTTTTGGTTGGTGAAGGATTAAGATCCCCATTTTAGGTTTGCTAACAGTTTCTTCTTGGTTTTTGGGAATTTTTTTTTTTTGCATGTCTATTTTTCTGTGTCATATTTTTTTTCCTCTTCTTTTTCCCGTTTTTCGTTTTTTGAATTTCTAAGTCATCTTTTTTTTTTTTTTTTATGTTCTCTGTTCTAAATTTTCTATTTGATTTTGCATTTTCGTTTGTCTTTTTTTTTTTTGTTCGTTTATTTGTTTTTGTTTTGTTTTGTTTTTTTTTTTTTTTTGGGTTTTCGACTTCAAATTTCTAATGGTGGGTTTGTGTTGATTTCGGTGAAGAAAGTTAGTAGTTTTGGATGTATTGTTGTTGGAGAAGTTTGGTTTGCAGGGAATGATTTTTCAGTAATGTTTGCTGGAAATTTTTCCGTTGGTTTTTTTTCTCTTAGATTTGGTTGGTCGTTGTTTCGCTGTGGGTGGGTTTGTTTCGGTTTTGGTGAATGAATTTTGTGCTTTTAGAGTTGTTGTTATTCGATAATTTAGGTTTGCAAGATATGGTTTTTAATGTATGTTTTGTCAAAATTATGTTTTTTTTTTTTCCCCTCTCGGATTGGTTTGGTGGTTTCTTCTTTTGGTTTCAGGAACTGTTTGATTGAGGGAGGACTTGGAGAAGAACGAGATAGGAATGTGAAAATGTTTACATTGTTATTTTCGGAAGTTCTTTTTTTTTTTCACAGTTTTTCATTTTTTTTCCCTTTAACTATTCTGTTTTTTATTTTTTTAATCCTATGTATGGTTTTTTTCCTCTTCTCTCCTACTGCTATTTTCTGTTTTCGGTGTTTTATTTTTTTTCCTTCTTTGTTTTTTTCTTCTATCCGAAAGTGTAGATTTTCATTTTGAAGGCTTTTAATTTTTTTGTTAGTTATTTAGGGGTTTTTTTCTCTCTGCAGGTTTCATTAAGTTTTGATTTTATTTTTGCCAGTATTGTTTTGTGTTCTATGTAATTTAATTTTGATCTTTGTTGTTTACTGAATTGTATTTTTAGATTGGACTCGGCTCTCAGGTGGCTGCTTCAAGTTTCTGAAGAATATATTGAAGACTTTTGATAGCTGATATGTGTATTTTCAAATTCTGTGATTTTTTCCCCCCGGGTATTGTTCGTTTAATTTTTTATCCGAGTTTTGATTCTTTTAGTTTTTACTCTTTATAAATATTTGTAATCGTTTAGTTGCATTGTAGGATTTAGTTAGAATGAAATTTAGGTTTTCTGTTATTTGGATTTTTGATTTGTTTATGTTCTTTTTGTGTGATTTAGTTTGGTTCGGATTTACTGATTGCTTCTATATATTTACTACTTTAAGTTTGGTTTCGTTTAGTTGTCATTGGATTATTCGTTACAGTTTTGTAACTTGCATTCTGAAAATGATTTTCGTTGGAAATTGTGGCATGTGTATATCTGTATTTTTGTTGCCAGTATGTGTATTTTTATGTATATACGTATAACTATTTTGTTACTGCAGCTTTTTCACCGCCTCTTTACACTTCTTTCTAGAAACTTTTTCATCTCTATATTTTCTTATATATTACATTTCTTCTCATATATTGGACGTTTCTTATGTTTTAGGATTACTATTGTTCTAATATTTTCTGAATTCCTCTCTTTCCAACCTCCTTCGATTCTTACTTAAAATATTTTCTCCTACTGTTTTTGAACTTCTACAAACTGTTTACTTTCAAATCTTTACTTCTGCGGAAAGTAGCTGTTTATTTTCCAGGTATTACATCTAATTGTGTATTTTTTTTTTCTATCAATTAGTTTCTTTACTGATTTTATATTCCATGTTGATTGATTTGTATATTTTTGCTTTTGCTTTTGGAGTGATTTTATCGTTTGTATGTTTTTTATTATCTGGATGTTTTTAACTTTCTAAACATGCCTATTGATTGTGTTCTGTATATTGCCTTCATTTTTTCTTTTTTTTAACTCTATGTATATGTTATTTTTGTTTTGTCTGCCACTGTTTTTTTTCTTTCTTAAAAGTTCTTTTATATTTTTCAGCTTTCTATTTTATTCAGTGTTTGTTTTTTTTTTCCTCCCGTTTCTTTCTCTGTTTTTCTCTTCGCCAATAGAATATCAATTGACTTTTTGTTCCTTTAGATCTTTTATGACTATTATCTCTATTATAAGTTAAATAATGGTATTATAGGATCTCATAAATTATTTTCATTATTTTGATTATATATGAATATGTATTACTTATTAGTGTTAAGCTCTATCATGTTCTGTTTCCAGTACACTTAAATGCCGATTTTATCTTCTCTTTATTGGCTGCACGATTTTATCTCTTGGAATTTGTTTATTGGTTGTTTCCGTATAGCGTCTTCACTGTTTTACTGTTGAAAACTTTTTCAATTTCTTTCTTCTCTTTGTCGCCACTTCCCTTTTGTCTCTGTTTTTTCAGTTTTCATTTCTTTAAACAGATTTCAATATGCTGTGATGATCTCTACTTGGATATGCATATACCAGATGTGTTACTTAGTTTGGTATATGTTGATGAATGTCATATTATTGATAGTATATGTCAAATAACTAATATATAATATTTGACAGTTTTTGTTGTTGCCGTGAATGTGTTTGGGAATTACATAATGTTATTATTTTCATATTGTTTTTTCCCTTGCAGTTTTTCATGTGTTATTATTTTATGAAATGATGATTAATAACTCTGATTTTTTTTTCCTTCTTTTTTTTTATTTTGACTATTACTTATGCTTTCTGTTTTTACTAATAAATCGACTAATTAAACTCATGTTATTTTTATTGTATAATAATTAATTATCTCATTTTATTTTCATCCTATATCACCGTGCGTAGCACGGGTATTAGACTCGTTGTTAACAAAAGGGATGTTTTGCTACATATTTCAAAGTTTATGGAATAAATTTCTAGAATTAAAGATCAACAAAACAAACAATAACTATAATGTAACTTCAGGGACAACGATATAAAATAGCCTTTACAAAATATTCCATAACAAAATCATGCTTGACAATTAAAAAAATTATTTTCGAAAAACGTATAAGTGTAATTGTGTGATCTTTTTCTATTTATTTTTAAGAAAAATCCTAATAGAACGGGCTTAATAAGGCTAATTTTCCTATTTTTTTCGGTCCATTTCTAAGTGAAATTCTAATAAAATGATAAAGTGAGATTAAATTTAAAATTCAGAAAATAAAGTGAGAATTGTTAAAATTCTTGGAACAAATAAGAGTAATCCTAAAGTTCAAAGGGTACATACAAGAATAATTCTTTACAGAATTATTGTATTATTATTACTACTATTATTATTGATAGCAAAGCAACATTTGTTGTATTATTTGTTTGTCAATATCAAAAGTTGCAATTTGATACTGACATTAGAAATTTAATGTTAGGTACTTATTTACCATATCTAAATATAATGCTTTTTTACACGTTTTTCACGTTCCTTTTTTTAACCTTAATCTATAATATCTTAGAATCAATTTCTCACTGTCACTTATATACATCTTATTATTTCGGAGAGTCACTTATATTACGAATTTTTTTTTTTTAAACGAAGTTAGTCTCATTTTAATTGCTCCTATTTAAACACCAAGTAAGCTCTAAATAGAAAGGTACATGTCAACAAATATTGTTGAATTTTGTTAACGACATTAACTCTTTGATGACATTATTAATTCAAGCAACCAACCAAAAAAAAAAAAGCTCTTTAATCACATAAATACATCAATCCTGGGTTTACAGATGGGACTATTACAATATTGAGAAAGATTCTAAAGTTATATGAGAGGAAGAAATTTGCAGAGAAAGTTAATATCTCATTTTTACTAGTGATTCAGTTACCATTTTATGCTATCCTTTTTCTTAGGACTTATTTCTACGGTTGTCTCCTGAACTTCTTATAGGACGTAAATTAATATAACGTCATGTTTTATCTATTTGAAGCAATAAATTTACCGGAAGTTGAGGAAATTAATAATGAATATAAATAAAATAAAATAAAAATTAACCATTCATGTACTTAATTAACGCGTCATGTACAAATTACTGTTAAAAGGTCTATTTGTCTTTGCCACGTGCTTTTAAATTTAAAAGGTTAATTGCTAAAGGGATTTTTTATTATATTTTATTATTATTATTATTATTATTATTTTTCCGAAGCATCCTATAGAGTCACTAAAGGAAACTTGAAACTCAACGTTGAACAATCATCATAACACGTCTTATAAGACTTCCTGGGTGAATCTCAACAACTATACACATTTACATATGATCGATTGAACAAATGTGACGGGACCAAGGAAAAACACTCATTTCATGTGGTGCAAATACTTTGGCAAAATCTCTATCAGATTCACTATCAACAACAGATTCTTAAGTATCCATCTTCCGTTCCGACGACAAATAATCGCGAAAAGGGTAATATACTGATACTGGACAACACAGATAGGTTTCTTGTCCCTTGATCTGCCATGTACAGGTTTTGGGGTATAATGTGATGACTTCCCTCCTGCAACATCCGGCAAAAACCACCTCGTTATTAGCAGGCATTGCACGCACGCAAGCACACATTAATCGAAGCAAACATGCAAAGAAAAAGAAGCATTCCTGTTTTTCTAGTTGAGAAGATTATTTATCAAGCAACCAAAAGCATTGAAAAACATCTCGTTGTTGATTACTTACTTCATCGGAAGATTTCGACAAAGAAGAAAGGCCGATCTTATTTCTTGATATCGATATGACATCTTGTCCCCACACTGAAAAGCTAGATATTCCATCGTTGTGACCTCTAAATATTGTAGGCTGAGATGTGTAATTTCTGCGTGGGGAATTTTACAGATCAAGACACCACCACTACCAGTAACCGATACAGGAAGTTGTTCGAGTAGAAGGGACACTTTAAAAGTAAACAACCAAAAACTAAAAATAGAGATTAAATTTCAATTTTATTACCTGGTAATGTCATGTTCAATACACTTGTCACAACAATTCCTTTTACTGCTAATTTTTTAACAAGCTCTTATTCATCTGAATTTTACTTGCGACTACTAATGTATAGATTCTGTATGAACTCTAAAAATGAAACTTAAATACTTATACACGTGTAAGGCATGATGGGAACTTGCATATATACAATTGTACATATAGTTTTGCAATGTCATTCAAACATGGATCATTAGAAACATATAGGCACCGAGTACTCGGTAACTGAATTATCGTTATAAGATAACAGGATTGCTGCAATTACCTTCTCAAGTCCCAGATACGTAAAGTCCTGTCGAGAGAGCTGGATACCAGCAAATGGTCTTCTGGTGCAGCCAACTGTACATGTAATGGGGATAGATAAGATATCAATTCAAAGATGCAATCTAGTTTAGCTACGTTTTTCTTTATTATTTTCAACTTACTTTTGTCACGTATCCATCATGAGCCTTCCAAGATGCAATAATATTTCCACTCCTTGAATCAAATAACTTACAGTGACCTGAGCCTAGTCCAGTTGCAATCCAAGACGGTGAAGCAGAAGCTCCATCCATTTGCATTTTGTCCGACCCACAGGAGCATATGGCAGAAACAAGAGAAGGAAAACCAGACTCCACAGACTCTCCCCTCCAAAGATGAAGCTTTTGACCGCAGGCAACATCTATGAACCTGCAAGATAGAGTGAATATTCAAAAATTGAACCATCATGGAACCCTAAAGTTACAGTTTATAAATTGTTGTCGTAAAGGTTTTACTCACCTAAGAGAACCATTTCCTGTGCCAACAACAAGCGTATCAACAAATTCCATCTGATGCATGAAAGTATACAAGCTCCCATCAAATGCATTAGTCAATAATCCCCCGGATAGCGTGCTGGAGTTCAGCATATTAGTCTGCTCAGAATTGATTTTTGAGGCAGAGGATAAAGGCTGGCACTAAGTGTAGAATCTGATGACGATTCGGCAAATAAATGTATTAGTTTCCCTGTACGGCTGTTCCAAACATGTATGGTCCCGTCACAAGATGCCACTCTCCCAGTAGATGGTAGGACGCAAACGTCATTCACAACCTAAAAGATGCAAATGTCAATCAGCCTTACGGGAACAGGTACACATAAATTTTGTTTTGCGTTAATATTTAGCATCGTAGCTTCAATATAAGCATAAGAGAATGGGAGAAGCAAACCTCCTCATGACCATAGTAGCTGGATATGGAATTGACTCTAGTCAGTTCCCATCTCTGAACGGTTCCTTTAAACCCAGGGCCAGTTCCAGCAGTGAAGACCACGCACTCATCTTGGCTGACAGCTAAAGATCTAATGGCCCCTTGATGTGCTCGGACAGAGTATATAACAGATGCTCTGATCTTCCATGGTTGTTCATCTTTTAGACCCCCAACACGCCCAAGGAAATCTAGCCCATCCCAGCTAGCAGCTGCACTAGGGAACCAAAACCAGGGCTCGAACTTCACAAAATTCGATGTCTCCGCATGCATGTCAACTGGACTTTGTTGAACAACTTCAGAAGTCCTTCTCTGCGGCATTGAGCTTTTGACACCTCTGCTTCCCTGTGATTGTGGAATCGACCATCCAACCCCATTAAGCAATAGCTTAGCAGGATGGTATTCCGGAGTTGAACCCTTGCTCAACGTAAGCCTTTTAGAGATCATACTTTCATAAACACTTCTTGACGATTCTCCTGTATATTCCCACTGCATCATGACAGGTTCAGAAACTCGGTGCAAAAAAAGGATGTGTATGAGAGAGAGAGAGAGGTACCGAAACTTTTCTTTTTATCATTCTAAGTCACAAAGCTAGCGTACCTTCCAATTATGATACCGTAGAAGATACTGCTCAAGTAGCAACCATGTTGCACAACATTGACGAAGCTTCTCTATCCCAAGAAGAGATGCAAAAGACGGATACAGAAGCAACCTGCCAATGTCCTAGCAAATTCAATACACATTAAAGGAAGACAACAATTTATGAGAAAATTTGTAAGCTTCAATATGACCTAGATCCAAGCTGACAAGAATTTAGACTGGCACTTACACAAGGTCCATTCTGCTTTCAATCTGAGCTTCCCCGTCATTTTTTGTTTGGAAACCTTCACGCTTCTGCCCAAGGAAGAAGACAAAGTGTCCTGTGAGAAAGCAAGCTCATCAAACAGCTCTTTGAGCTGTGGCAAGATATGCAAAGCTGTCAATTCTGGCCCAATTTGCTGACAAATTGACATCAGGGTAGTAGCAGCAACCTAGTCACACAGCCACTATTACATTATTGAATGTTCACAAGAAAGAAAAGGATTTCAGATCTGGAGAAATCAGAATAGTAAATGAAGTGCATAAACTCAAACCCGTTACAACAAGCCATTTCAGAAATTAAAAATACCTGTAGTACTCCAGTTTCCAAACTAGACTGCATAAGAATCAAAACATGGAGGCAACTTTGACCCTGCATGATCATAGGAAATGTTTCGTTAGTTCTGCCAACGACGCTTCTCATTTTAAAGTAGAATAGGATAATAAGGAAATCCATACTTCAACCAGCTCTTTTAACACCACTTCCTTTGGCAACAATGCAACCAGGCCAGAAATTGTCATCAAACTATCAATAATAGCTAAAGCACTCCAGCTTTGCACAGGCTCGGGCTTTTTCATTTTGAAACACCAATGCAGGAATGAACAACATGTTTTAGCAGCGGTATCATTTGTCTGACAATAAAGGTTTCCCCTAAAAGACTACCTGTAATGACAAAGCATAGAAGCAGCTCACAAGCAGAACACACCAATATACGGAAGAATCAAGGCATAAGAAAGTGAAGAAAGAATACCAATTCTAACCAGCACATCAACTCCATCGCTACAGAGTCCTTTCCCAAAGCAATGAATCAAAGGCAAGATCGTCTGGGTCAAAACTAAAGGGTCAATATGTTGACAGCCAAAATGGTTAATACGTCTAACCTCCCTGGGTTTCTTAACAATTTACATGCAATATGCACATATAAACATATGTATGGCAGCTTTTTAGGTAGAGGTACGGCATTTTATCCAAACTTTTTTATGCTATTTATTTGATAACATTGAAAAAAGTAGCTTCAGTTTAACCTGATGAATGGTAACAGGTACACCAAGCTCTTCGCTGGAGCCAATGAGCAGTACAGCAGCAGCAGCTGCCGAGCCCTTATGAGCAGCTGCAAGCAAGTTTGATATGACCAACGGATGTATCATGTCCAGATATGTTTGTCTGCCAACCTGAGCCCATATCTCCCGCATTAAGGAGTTTTGCAGAAGAGAGAAACCTTTAAATGTGAATAACCTGTAGTCTGAAATAAATGTATGTATAAGCAAAATAAGTTGACAAACAAAGACCCCATAGACAAGAAATTTCACAAGAAATTTTCAGAATTAACCTGTAAAATCTTCTGAATCGTGGGCAAAATCATTGCCTTCACTGATTTAGGTTTCAAGCATTTAATTAACTCTTTCAGAAGCGTATAAGCCCATTCCGCTTCAATGTCTGATAGAAGAGCCACTACAAGAGATAGGCAATAAGGAGCACACATTTCAGCAGCAAATGTTCCCATTGCCTTAAGGGCACCTTTCATACCAAAAGTTGCAGCATACTGAAGACGGGATCCACGTTTTGCTAGAAGTTGGAGGGGGCAAGGAACAAGTAGCAAGCCTTGATTGTTGCAGAAAAATATGGGGACTCCAAAAGGCATTTGGCAGATGGCCCGCCTACAAATTTTGAGAGAGGAGAAAGACAAATTAACTTCGACTGCTAATTAACACAAAAAAGTGTATAATCCCACCCACAAAACAAGACTAACGGTAAAGTTCCAATAACAATGCATGATTAGATGCAGAGTCATTAGTAGTACATCAAAACAACGCAACAAGAAGATATTAACTAATACCTCGTCCTGTCTTCTCAATGCATGCTTGAACAAGTACTCTAGTGTGAGGAGGAAGTTCCAATATTAATCTAGGTAAAACGCCACTTTCCAAGTACAGGGCCATCGAGATTGAATCAAAGAGTGGCTTTCCCAAATGAAGTTCTGCTAAGATACAACCAACAGAAAATATATCCTTTGCAATATCTGTAGAAAGACTCATTGAACAAGATGATTTCTGCCTCCAAAGCAGTAGCTCTTGATATCCCATAGAACCTTCATCTCCCACGTCAATATACTCGAGAAGATAATTTGTATCAATTGAAAAAAGGAAATCCAGAGTGTTTGCCAGGGTCAGATTGTTGATGAGTTTGCCTCTCAAAATTTTCAACTGGAGGCTGTTCAGAGGAAGAAGCATCCTTGCCTTTATATTCTAAATGGTTACCATAGAAAGGACTTAAATGCCTGGCATGTTCTGAAAATGCAAATGCTTCTTCTAAGTCTTGTAAAGAGGCAGTTTCAAATAGGAGAGTCTCACCCCCTACTTCATTCATCGTACGCTGATGTATAGCTGATTCATTGGTGCCAATGCCATCACTTGCTTTCCTTGTTGAACCGTGGCGTATAGGGTGCGGTCGAGTAAAGAGCTGACGACGTCCACTGATCTTGGCATTGTAGGCTCTGATGAAGGAAGCATAACATTCTTTGCAACAACAGCTGCTTGGCCAGACATTTTATACCCAAAGGTGATATCAATCCAATGATGGAGGTGTCGTGAGACCCGATCACTTTCTAAAGCATCACGATGCAATCTAATGAACTCCTCCGCACTACCGGCCCAAGAAGGTACAGCCAAATCTGTCATACCAGCATGTAGGGAACGAAATATAAGGGGATCACAGTAAAACTCTGGAATACACTCATCGGGGGTCCATTGGTAGAGTCTTTGCATGGTAGAAGGGTATTCATTAGGTTCATAGACAGAACGAACAGCCATACGCAGAACAGCCAAAGGCAACCTCCTAGCTTTGTAACTACACACGGCCAATTCAGAAAGGCACTCATCAGACACATGATGTGGGATCTCAGAAGTTGAATAGGTGAAGTCCAATTGTTCATCTCCTTTAGCCAAACGCCACTTACTCTTGCTCAAATCCCTCCACCCAGTATCATAATTCTCATTGGGTTTTGTACTAAAATCTATTACCCAAGGCATCACTGTGTGAAACGTGTGGTCACCCCACCTTCTTCCAGCTAATCTATTTAAGACGAGTAGGTACTCAAAATTACTCATCTCTCCCCTCCACCACTGGTTGAAGTCACGATGCCAGTCAATTGACGGCGAAAGCTTCAAGTCAGCATAAAGTCCTTGAGAAGGACAACCCTCTACATGGCACTCTACCTTTGTTGGTGTAGCAATGGCACTTTCTTCATCAGTTGAATTTGAACTGGATCCTAACCATCCAGGCTCATCACAAATGCGCAGCCATGCCCAGCATGATTCCGTGAGCATTACAGTAGACGGGCAAATATTGCCATGGGCAACCCCTAAACCATGGATGTGAGCTAGGGCAGAAAGTAACTGATAAATTAGAAAGTTAATATGCCACTCGGACTTTAACACATTCGGGCTATAATGGAGGATATTTTCCAAGGTGAATGGAGCTTTGGGAACATGTACGTTCACATAACCAGGGGATTTAAGCATGCCAAGAACAGGAGCTATATTAGGATGCCTCAAGGAACCAGGGAAATCAGTCTCCTCAAAAGAGGGTATTCCGAGTAGAGCGAGAAAATTGACACTGTCTCGCCCTGAAGCTTTCCCTTCAATCAAGAGACTAAGAGAACACAAAATATGATCTTCAAGAGAGCCGGACAAAAAATTGGAAACAAGCTCGTCCAAAACAGAGCCGGAACAAGCGGTAACATGAGCAAGAGGAGACAATGCTGTGATTATCCTCGTGCAAGAGTACTTACCCGAATGAGCACATGGAGAACCACTTTGCAGCAATGTTTTTGAGCCACCATCGGACGAAACCCAAGTATCTGCAGGACTGGCCTCTGCTTGATCCACACCGAGTTTGTTGTTGTCACGATCATGATCATCTGGTGCTTCCACTTCTTTGATGTTATGAATATATTCAGCTCTGCAAAAGAAAGGCCAAAATTTTAACAACGCATTCGAGAATCAGTACCCCACTACTGTATGTGTGTATAAATATATATATATATATATATATATAATCGTATATCCTGAATATTCGATTGAATCCTAATTTCAAGTGATTAATTTTCATATTGCGAATCAAACAGGTTCTAGAAAACAAGATGGAAACATGTTGTAGAAAAATAAATATAAATTAAAAGGAAAAAAAAAAAGGGTGAGAGTAAAAAGATATACACGTAATTGGAGAAGCAGAGATGGAGATGAGTTGGGAGATAGGAGAGCAGAAACTGAGAAGGTGAAGCTTCCCCATTTGAATTGGACATCTGCAAAACTCCAAACATTTCAAAAATTTGTACATCATGTACTGTAAGTACATATATATTAATATATACATGTATATTTAGAGAGAGAGAGAGAGAGAGAGGAAGAGGAATTGAACCTGAACAACGGCAGTGGAGGAGAGAGGGAAGGCGGAGTTGGAGAGGGCATGGCAGACAACGAGGCGATCGGAGAAATCAGACTGAATTCGACGTCGGAGGCAGTCCAAGCACATTGGCTCTGCCATTTCCTTCCTTTTTGTCCGTCAATTCGGTACCTCCATTTTTCTTTCCTTCAAAAATTAAAGATGCTGTCTTTCTTTATTTTGCTGCAAAACTAAGATTTTACTTGGTTGACACTTCAGAAGGACAAGAAAACGACACTTGACACCCGCCAGTAGAACAAAAAACGACATTTGACACCAGCCAACAGAACAAAAAACGACAGCCCAGCAGTACAAGAAACGACACTTGACTCCCTCCAGTAGAACAAGAAACGACACTTGACAACCTCCAGTCAAACAAGAGACGAAGTTGGAATTATAATTAGGATTTTTTTTTTTTTTTTAGTTTTTTGGTCCGGGGGAATGGTAAATTTTTATAAGGGAATTAAAATATGATTTTGAGCCCAAAAAAATTCTCATATTGATTATATTATATTTAATTATTTTTAGTTATCCAGGTATTAAATTTTTTCAGTAATTGCACATGTAATATAAACAATTATCTTCACATAACGGTAGAGAGTTCGAATTATCAAAAGTTTTTTATTATAATTTTCCAAGAGAGAGCAGTGTAGAAAAGAGCCAGTTGGGAAGGAACAGAAGCCTATTAGTATATAAGGAGGGGGGGTTTTAGAAGCCGTAAATGTAGGCTTTGAAACTTAGACAAAAAATGAGGTTTTAATTTCTTCTTCTTCTTCTTCTTCTTTTTTTTTTTTTTTTTTTTTTTTTTTTTAAGGAAATGAGTTTTTTAATTTCTCAATAATTTGAAAACGAATAAAAAGCTTAAGAGATCAATCAATTCTAGTCAAATGTCAAAACTTGACATATATTAGACTGTATTCAGCACCAAGTATCAGAATTCACAAGTGCCAAATTTCACACCCAAACAAATTAAAAAATAAATAAATAAAAGAGAAGCAGGAAAGTAGTTTCGCCAAATCGTCACAGAAAACTCTGATTCCTTTTTCCAGTACAAAGGAAAGTTGTACACCATATAGCACAATTTATAAGATAACGAGTTGAAAGCATACAAATAGGACCAAGAACTTCTTCATTATGTGGGGTAAACCAGGCCATTAATGTGAAGCAGAGAATAAAGGGATCCACTTATTCAAGGTGAAAACCTACAATCTGCATTATTACTACTCCTAATATACGCTTATCTTTTATGTAATAAGCAGTAAATGTTTGTGTCCAAAGACAAGACATTTAAACAAGCAGTAAATATGATGTTCCTTGCTGCGAGCTTTTCAACAACCTATTTTTCCTTCCCCTTATGATGTTTGGTTCTACATGGACCCAGCTAAAGAATTAAACTCCAGACCCAGCCAGCCGACGTCTAGAAGCATTTGAAATAGAGACCTGACCAAGCCTGTCGGCCTCGTTTGACATGATCCGTTCTTGTAGAGGCATATAATGCCGCAACCACACCCCAGTGTAAACCTGAAAGATCATGGAGCTCAGTAAGATTACGAAACAGGAGCAGGGATATCAGAAACGTCCAAGAAAACACTAGAATTGCATGCAGCGATTTCATTGATGTGTATCACAATAAAAGTTCATGTGCATCGAGTACCTGCTGTGGTCTCATTATTTTTGTGTCAGGATCATCTAGGGACTCCCTCCAGTGTGCGAGGTACCCAGCCATTCGGGGGATTGCAAATAAGACAGGGAAGAACTCAGTTGGAAATCCCATTGCCCTGATAAAGTAGAAACTTAGCACTTTCTTGCCAATTGTATGCTCAAGGAAGACTAAGTTCACAAATACTTGAATTCTCAAGTCAAGTAGTATAAATCGTATCTAATCTTACCTATATATTAAACCAGAGTAGAAATCAACATTCGGATATAGCTTTCTCTTAACAAAATACTCATCAGATAGCGCAGCCTTCTCCAGAGCAACAGCGACCTACAAACAGCAGATGCATAAGAACTACTCTCCATCAAGGCATTGATAATTTCCTCATGCACAGATTAAGATAAAAGAACGCAGCAAGCTAGAAAGTCTTGTGTTGGATTCTAGAAAGGCCTAAAATAAAAGTGAAGCTACTAAGATATACTTCACTGGTTCAACAAGTTGGCTAGTGAAAACATGAAACCAACTATTTCATTATTTTAAAGGAAAAACAAATGAGGACTAGAGAACTACCTCAATAAGGGGATCATGACCGACAATGGAAAATACTTCCTCTGCCAGCTTCCTTATGACTTTTGCTCTTGGATCATAGTTTTTGTACACACGATGCCCAAAACCTGACATCTTCCGCTTCCTGAGAATGAATTTGTTAAAGAGTTTAGATACAAGGATCATAATCTATGAAGGACAAAACCTTTAAGTCAGATAAACTCTTAGACGAAAGCAAAATCACCTGTTCTTCACACCCTCAATAAAGTCTGGAATGTTCTCAACAGTTCCAATCTCGCTGAGCATCTTGAGCACAGCCTATTAAAGATCAACAAAAGAAACATTAGACTGCATTTTAGGGGCACACAAAGTATAATATACGTCACCAAAAAATACAAATCCCCTGTATGTCGTGCACTATGGACTCCCAATTTGGTACTAATTCTTAGAAGTTACAGTTACAGCAATGACACGTTACTTTTTGCATACCTCATTTGCCCCACCATGAAGGGGACCATACAGCGCCCCAACAGCACCACCAAGAGCAGTAAAAACATCAACACCACTGCAAATACAAGAGAACGTGTCATTAAAGAATCTAGACAGTGCTGCTTTATTTCGTTGGTGAGAAACTTGCCTACCTTGATGCAAGATGCCGTGCAGCAGCTGTAGAGCAGTTCATTTCATGTTCAGCATGCAGTATAAAAAGGATGTCTAGAACTCTAGCTAGTCGAGGATTGGGTTTATAAGACCTATTGCCTCTGCAAGTATGTGAAAAGCAAATCATGAGTTACAAAACTACATATTTTTCAAGATGGATGAATTCCATGATGAAGATGTATATCTTTCAATTATGTCACACAAAATTGGATTGAAAAAATATTTGTCCAGCCATATTTATGCAACAGCCGTGACTTATAGGAAAGAAAAATAGCACAAAATCAATATACAAATATGAGGACGATAGAGTCCGGTAGAACACACAGTGAATCTAGCATGTAGAGGAAGTTCTCTGCATAAGAAAGGTTGCTAGAAGGTAGAACTGGAGGTCTTCCTGCCAGTCTCAAATAAGCAGCTGCGGCAATTGTTGGTGCCTGAAAATAAAGATGCAATCATGCAAAACAAAGAACTTAGCTGAAAAGGCTAAAACTTCACAAACACAGATACTAGGTTGAATGCTTTATTAAAATCTCAAAGCTAAAAGAAAGGAAGAAAAAAATGAAGAAGCCAACCTTCCCGAGAATACGTGCTATTTGCTTGTCTCTCACTTGTTTCGAGCGATAAAGATCTTGGCCCTACATAAACATAGAATATGTTATTATAAATGAATTTGGGAGAATTCCCACAATCTTAACTTTCAGTTACATCAGAGATAGGAAAATGGTGTGCAACGTCTAAACCATTTTTTAGACCTTAGACAATATACTTGTAACACCATTTGGAGAAAAAATATTATGTCGTCTAACTTACTCTGAGGGCAGGGTTGGCATCAGGATGAAAGACAGAAAGAGCGCTCATAGCACTGACAAGTACACCCATAGGATGTGCATCATGAGGCATCGCTTGTATAATATCCTATAAAACCGAATTAAAACATCAACATTAGACCATTAAATTTGCCTCTACAAACAACAATCTTAGAATCAAAAGCATGAAAGACATGAAGCAAATGATGATGTTCATCACAGATGGGAGTTTTCCCGACTACATTTGGCAGAATCATTCCCATACTCCGATGCCATACAAATATATTCTCCACCAAAAAAGAGAGAAACTAGATGAAGATGATTACTACACAGTACAAAATTCTACGCTTAGAGAAGTCTTATAATTGCACAAGTGAGAAATAAAAACACACCAAGACTCCTTGCGGTACAGCGGAATGTTGAGAAATAGCAAATTCCCAGTCTGCTAACTGACTTTGAGAAGGCAAATTCCCATACACTGGACAATTGAAAAGATCAAATCAAATCACAAACCGACTTCATAGCACAAGATACGATTGCAGTTAAATACATAGAAAGACAATCCTGTGAGGAAAATGATTCCTGCTTCATCAAGAGAAGAAAAATCAGCATAGACCCACACTTCTAAATTTTATAATTTGCTCAAGCCTACAACAATGCACAAAATATCTAATTCAAATAATTTCTCGTAAGGCCAATGCCTTATAATGGACGTCCCAAGAGTACCTAGAAAGAGAACTAACCGCCTTTTAGGTTTATAAGTCAGCTTCAACATCTACCAATTCCCCATATAAACCTCCAGTTTAAACCACCTAACTGAGTCTCCAACTTTCTTTTACTGTAAAAGTCAGTCACCTAGTCAATAAACCTCAATCTCTTAAGCATTTTTTCTCATCGAACAGTTTTAAGTCATTAAAACGCCAGTTTCCAGGTCCAAAATCTCTGCTACATATGAACATCTACATTCTGAGAAAAATTCTCTGCCTATCCAAAGACTTCCAAGTAAGAATTTTTCCATTAACAAGACAAATAACTAAGAAGCTCAGATAAATTCAGCCAAAGAACATAAGTTATTCTGTAACCATGGGATTGCAATGATTGGAAACTTCCAGAAGTAAATCGAAGAAGTTAATGAAAAGAATTACTCAAGAGGTAGGCGACTTCCAAATAGGTACTGCTCTCAGCCAATTCCTCGATCGGATAACCTCTGTACCTGAGGATTCCTTCATCGCCGTCGATATAACAAATCGACGACCGAACAGGTGCTGTGTTCAGATACCCTGGGTCGTACAGCTTCAGCCCCTTGTCATTCCTTCCCGTCGTTATCTGCAAAACTCACGATCGCAATTCTCAATTCCACACAAAACACCAAAAATCCCCAAAAAATTGTTTTTTTTTTTTTTTTTTTTTTTTAAGGAAACGGAAAAATCGGACAAATTTGGATGAATATGTGTGTATAAATACCTTTTTGAGATCGGTGGCTTTGACGGTGCCTTCGTCGGAGACCTGGACCTGGTACTTCCGACCAGTCCGCTCATCAACGACGGTCAAGGAGCCGTTGAGGTTCGGCGGCGGCGGGACGAAGGTCTGAGCTGAGACGCAGTTCGGCTCGAGAGCGGCGGAGCCGAAGAGCTCGGTCTGCTCGAGCGACGAGCCGGCTAGGTGCGCCGACAGCACGGCCAAGCGGGCTCGGGCTGTGACTGGCAATTCCGCGACTCTTGTCATTTTTTTTTTTTTTTACTTTCTTTCTCAAAGACACTGAATCGGATCAAGCTCCTACTCGTTAAATAAATGAGAAAGAGAGCTAATTGTAGCTTAATATCGTGTCGGGATTTTTTATTTATTTTTAATATTGCATTGCAGGAAAGAGAAATATGACCTTACGTATAAAACAAGTATTTCGACGAAAAAAAGGGAAAGAAAGTGTATTTCTCATATAATTTTGACAAATTTTAATTCGATTTTTGATATCCTTAAACCAGATTTTTTATGATATTTTTTCCACCAAGATTCTAATAATAAACGTGTTAAAATTTTAATAATATTTGTTTAGTTTTTGTGTGGAATAAATTTTTTTAGTTTAGATAGAAATTAGTTCAACTAAAAAAAAATATTGATACAAATAAGGATTAGTATGTGACGTGGGTTCCCCGCCAAAATGCGGCAACTTGGTGGTCTTTGCTTGGGAAGCTAAAATGTTAAATAATAAATTAATAAGGGGAAATAATAATTTCTCGCCCGAGAAGATAACAATACGGGATAACGTATGACGTAATATTCAGTTTTCTTTATCCGCTTTCTCCCAGCTCATTTCAATTCCCAAGGACAATTCGATTACGTTACCCTTTGTTTGTTCACATAATTTAATCAGTTTAAAAGCAAACAAATTTCCTCATTCCTACATGTCTTTTTTTTTTTTTTTTTCGATCCCAGACCTCCGACCAAATTTTTTCGAGCCACATTTCAAAGGCCAGCGAGTCTTTGGCCAGTTAAATTTGTCGTAAAGCAACATTCTTAGCTGATTCTTTTTTTTTTTCTTTGGTAAATAAAAGCACGAGGGCTCCGACCGAAGTTCCACACACCCGGAAATATCTACATTGAATTATAACTAGTTGCATCAAAGTTGAAGAGCGTCTCAATCCTACTAAAAACTAGTAAACATTGAACCAATAACATGAATCTATTTCCTCGCAGTTTCCCTTTAACACCAACGGTAGATAAGAACCGGACAGTTTCATGATCGAGGGAGGGAAAGACGGAATTCTTTATATGCACGATGAACATTTTGCAACATAAAGAGGGTACTGTTAAATGTCCTTTTAGATGGGCAAAATGTACATGAACGACAGGGGTGTCTTTATCAAAACTTCATATTTCAGAAGCAAAAGAAAGAACAAAAAGCAAAATTGTTGAGATATTTTATTCAGAGGTAGTTTTTGTACCATAAGCAATGAAATTTACGCTAATGTCATCAGAAAGAGACCATCTTCCTGTCAAGGGGTTGTAAGTGAAACCAGCCATCTCTTTTACCTGCACATAATCAGCCCATTACCAAAAGCCTTTTCTTTTTTTCTTTTTTTTTTAATGTTTATGCAAGTCACACAATTTAGTAGGTTGTTGAAAGGTGTTTCACTTACTGAAACAGAAGCTCGCTGCAAGATCAGGACCAGTTCTTCAGGAGTAAGAAAACTCGACCACTGATGTGTACCTTTGGGAAGCTGTAAAATTATACCGAGTATTAACATAGATTCAAATCTTGTCTTATTAATCCTTCACATTATTTCCTTAAGTCCGTCTCTTGTAAATTCTTTGGCGCAATAACAGAACTAGAGATCTTCATGTATGGTGAATGTCGTGCAAAGAGAATTGTGGCATGGTATATAGGAAAGAAGGAACAGATAATGAGCTGCAATAGAGTGAAAGAAAGTTACCCAATGGAGAATATACTCTGCTGCGACGATCGCGGTAGCATAAGCTCTCATGGATCGGTTAATGGTTGAAACCACAGTAGCTCCATCAGGAACAGTTAATGCGGCCAGAGACTTGCAGAATTCAGCAGGATCTGCTACGTGCTCAATCACCTTGAGTAAAATTCATTTACAAAACAAATTGGATTCTAATTTTAGACAGCATTAAGTAAAACATAGCTCATCACTAAAAGTTGAATTTCATAAGTAAATTATTATCTCCATGAATCTGGGAGGGAGAACGCACCTCCAAAGAAATCACAGCGTCAAAATTTCTCTGCTCTTCGACCAGCTTTTCTGTTCATGATAACAAAGAATAAGCTTTCTGTATTTTTAAACACAAACAAACACAAGTACTTGGCAGAAAAAAACACACATATTCAGACAGAGCTACAAGATTCATGAATGACCAACTTCAGTACCAATTGACAGTTAGACCAAGTTAAGTACATCGATGAAGAGACACAACAAATTCAGCAATCTTAAACTGGAAAATTTGTCTAACCAATTCGGCATCTACAATCTTCACCCAAAAAAAAAAAATACTTAAAAGGAAAGCCTTTTGCATTTGATGCTTCAAGTTAGGGATTGAGAAAGTGGCTAAAGCCTCTTCTTTCCTAACATCTTTAAGCCGAATTTAATATGAACCCAAATGAATACTAATTGCCACATATGAAGTCTGGTAACCATGTTTTTGAAAGAAGCAACCAAAAAATTGCTAGCTAAACGCATTAATTGGATAGAGACTATCAGAAAGTTAGACCTACACAGGAAATAAACAAGTTTGGCAAGTACCAGCTGTCGTGCAACGATACTCAATTGTTGAAGCCAATGGATCCAAATCCTGTTCAGGTATGCAATGTACCATAATTACGTGAAAGAATTATGAGAACAAGAATATCACTCAAACTATTCATGAGTATTACACTGGCAACAGAAGTAAAATTAACATCATCGGAAACACTGCAATTTGATAACAATGATGCAGAAGTGACGGGCAAATCAATTAGAAGCATAATCTTTCTGACCCTGCAGTGTGCCCTCCCTCTTCTATGCTCACAACAACAAATATGGCTTATTAAAGTTCAGATGTCCAACACACATAAGAAATGCCAACTAAAATAAATCACACCCCATTTAGAAAAGAAAACCAGAAAATCATAAATCTCTTGGAGGGAATATTGAAACATAAGACGAAAGAAATTTCAGAAAAGTGCACCGATAATAACCACACACTTTCAATACATTAAACACAAAGGTTTTGACTTAGAAGATAACCATACAGCATGAAGGCGTGCAATTTTGATATTTGTCTCCAAAGCATCAACTCCTGTTACAGTAGCTCCCATTCGAGCTAGAGGCTGAAGATGTAAAGAAATCGATAAATCAAGATCATTACATATTATTACAAGCAAATATATATGTGTATACATATTGAATGAAACCCATTTCAGCTTGCACGTAAAATCTAGGATTGACATAGCTAGATAAAGAGTTTTTTTTTTTTTTTTTTTTTTTCCTTGAAACAATCTTAAAAATTGTAAACTACAAAGATAACTTCACACAAACAAATTAGAAAAGAGAATATAGCCAGAACAGGACTAAAACTTTATACCTCTGAAAGAATTCCACCGCCACAACCAACATCAACAAATTTCAATCCTTCGAAAGGCCTAGCAGAGCATGGATCCCTCCTGAAGCAATGAATCGGTATCACAAAACACACAAAAAAACCAACTTTCAAGTCCAAGAACAGATCTTTACAAAACCATTTCAACTACAAATACAAAATTCGAGCAAAAGAGAAGCAAGCTAATTCTAATTCTATACCCGAAATGTCGGCAAAGCGTGGAGCGAATGAAAGCGAGTCTCGTAGGATTCAACGCATGTAATGGTCTATACGGCCCTTCAGAATCCCACCTAACGATTCCAATGCATATGTATATATATATATATATATATATATTTGTATCTACACTGTGAGTTTAAGAAGCATCTGCAAGAATTTATTGAAAGTCCAAATCAAATGGTGAACAACGAGCTCACCAGGTTTCCGCCATGGCGGAGAACTTATCGAGCTCTTTCTGATTCAGAGACGACGGAGCCGAAGGATTGGGGCCAGACGGAGGAATCGGAGTGGGCGGAGGAGAAGAAACTTCGGCGGAGAAGAGCCTGCCATTGGAACCGAGAAGGAAGTCTCGGAGAGCTCCGCTAGGGTTCGGGAACTGACGAGGAGAGAGAGTGCTGTGGTGGCTGGTGGCGGCGTAGAGAGCTCGGAGCTGGTTGGAGAGCTTCGAAGCCATGGCGTCGATGGGGAGATACCGCGACGGCGTGAGAAATGGCGGCTTTCGACTGTTGGATTGGAGGGGCGAGCCATTCAGAAAAAATTCGATCAGATTTTGGGCTTTGTCCGAGCTTCCTCAGGCCCAACTTAGGTCGGCTCACATTGTGATAGGCCTAGGAGTATCAGGTCCAATAGAAATAATTAAACAAAAGTCGATTTTTAGGGTTTAATTTTAAATTATGTCTGTTTTTAAACAATATTACATATTCGTCTATTTCTTATGAAATATTCATAAATATTTGTAGTACTTATTTTGTCATTTATCATATTGACTTCATTTCATATAATTTATACAGATTCTCATATATATATATATATATTAACTTTAAAGATGATTTTTTTTCCCTCACGAATTAGAATTATCTTTAATAAATTCAAATTAGTTTTTCCCTCTTTTTTTTAATTTCGAATTGATTCTGAAAAATCCAATGAATTCTTTATGAAAAAATCAATTTATTTATATAATACACTACAAATCTTATGATTACCATTTATTCCTCAACCAAATAAATTAAAGAATAATAAAAATGATATCGAATTATTTACCAAAAAAACACAATTATTTTTATATATAAACTAGTAAAAATAAAATAAAAATTATCTTTATGGTAAAGCCTGATTCATTACAAGAAAGATGAATTCTTTATTGTGAAAAAAGAAATAAATAAATAAAACAACTTATGTATGAACTCCACTATAAATCAAATGGATACTTTCTATTCCTCAACCAAATAAATTGATGAGTAACACACAAAATGGTATTGAATTATTTACCAAAAAACACTATTATTTATATTAACTAGTTGACATGAAATCAAAACCAACTTTTACAAGAAAGAATGATTTATTATATGAAAGATGGACTCTTTAATTTAAGAAACAAAATTTCTTAATTATAAAGACGATTTTCAAAATAAAACCACAAAAAAAAAAAAAAAAAAAAAAAAACTCACATTACTAATGGTATACCGTATGTTTGCAGAAGACAAACGTTTAATATAATTTCTTTTTGGATATTCCTCTTTCTTTATTTAGCTTTTTCTTATTAATGTGAAATCAAATTTTAAGATATATTCTCATTTTGGATTATTATGAATATTCACATATTTTCACAACAAATAAAAAAATTAGAAACTTTTCATTTTTTAATATTTCGGCCTTCAATTCATACAAATCACCTCTAGTAGTAAATGTAATTCCATGCTTTTTCTTATTTCCTTTTTTTCGTAAATTCTTTATAGGATAATTCTTAATTCTTTAGAAAGGGTAACATCGTCTTTATATTTACACTTTCAGACATATATGTAAATAAAAGAAAAAATGAAAATATTTCAAAACAACACCTTTAATTTTAGACATCTATGTAAATAATCCAAACAAAAAAAAAAGTTTTCCCTTTCAAAAAAAAAACAAACAAAACAAAACAAAAAAAATAGTAATAATATTTTGACAAATGATCCTCGAATTATACATATTGACATTTGACTTTAATTTTTACACAGTACATTATCTAATGAGGAGAAATGTGAGACAAACAATTCTTAACACAATAGCCTGAAAATAGGGAATAAAATGGACTAGTATATAGTTTAGCAGTAATTTAACATACAATTCTTAACACAATAGCATGAAAATAGGGAATAAAATAGACTAGAATATAAGTTTAGTAGTAATTTAACATCGAACTCTACGAAAATGTGTAAAATTTGAATCCCCGTCTCAATTATTTCTTTTTAAAAAAAATTTTGACACGTGCATATAAACGACAATTCTTAAGATAAGAATGTTTAACATTGTTGCTACTTGCAAGAGTACAACACATGTTTTTTTTTTTTTTTTTTTTTTTTGACAAAAAAATACATGTTTTTGTTGGTGTCATATTACATAAATGAAGTGCATGAGCTGTTTACGAGGCGTGCATTTTTTTTCTACTAGAATAAACTCAACGTTGTACATAGATCAAAAAGTTTGAGATAGAATATAAAATGACTTTAGCTAATGTCAAAAAGAATTGTCCAACTACCAAAAAGAAGTTGGTATCTTGATGGCAAAATAATTTAATCACCAATCTTTGAAAATTTAACTATAGGCTTTGTGATTTATGAGCTTTTTTTTTTTTTTCTCCCTTCAGCTCGGTTCGGACAATTTTTGAAACTCAAGATGCTGGTGTAACATCGAGCCCCACATTTAATTTGTTGGGTTCGGGCAAGTGTGGTCAGCTTCTGGTAGTGATGCTCCATTACATTGATTGAATTTAAAATATTTGATGGTCCGTCTGGATTATAGATTTAAAAAATAATTTTTTATAAGAAAAAATATTATGAAAAACATTTTAAATGGTTTTCAACCACAATCATCAGATGGTGATCTAAATGATCACTAACATATGGTTCCTCATTATTCCACCTGAAAACATGATGTAATGTGTCATTTCCATTTTCCATGCACTCTTGACCAATGCACTTTTTTAATGCACTTTTTTACTGGTCCGTTTGGTTTTTCATCTCCACTCAAATTAAGTTGTATTTTTTTATCATGTTTTTTATCTTTTTTGAAAATATTTTTTATCTTTTCTGAAAAAGTCAACAAAACTTACTATTCAAATTTAAAAATCTTAACTCAACTCAAACTGAACTTATACACCAAACAGACCCTAAAGTTTTTCATGAAAAAAAAGAAAAAGAAAAAAAAAAGAGCCTATTAAAACTTCTTTACCTACCTATAAGACCCCAACAAATACTTGTAAGGACATGACAGTTTGATTAGGAAATATTGTCCTTGCTTAAGCACTGTATGCCCACGTGAGGTCTGAATTTCTTTCTCTCTTTATTTTTTATTCTTTGGCTTTTTCAAAAGTTTGGGTGGGAAAGAGAAGACATGTTGATAGATACACATATACGATATGTTTCTCCCTCAAGTGTCTATCCTCTTGCTAGCTCCCTCCCCTACATTCAATTCACACTTTCTGTCTCTATATCCATACTAGTTTAAAGTATGTACACATAATTGGATATATTTGAAAAAATTTATCTAAATAAGAAAAAAATATATAACTAACATTAGACAAAAAAACAACAAAATACTTGAATTTTTTTTTTATAAAAAAAATAGGTATGAAAAAAATACCAAAAAGATAAAAAAGACTAAAATGTTAAAAATATATCAATAAAAAAAAGGACTAAAATGAAAAAATAATTTTTTATCCAAAAAATTAACAGAGTACCTAAAAAAAAAAAGAGGCATGAAAAATGACCAAAAACATAAAAGGGCTAAAATGTTAAAAGTCTACCAATAAAAACTAAATTTAAAAAAAAATGCATGAAAAACACCAAAAAGATTAAAGGATTAAAATGTTAAAAATATAATAATAATAATAAAAAAAGGGATTAAAATGAAAGAACAAAAAAATTGAGCCGAAAGAAAACAAGGAAAACTAAGGGATCAAAACAATAATAAAAATAAAATAAAAAAAAAATTCACCAAAAAAATTAACAAAGTACTTAAAATTTTTATAAAAAAAATGAGCTATGAAAAAAGACAAAAAAAATAAAAGGATTAAAATGTTAAAAGTATATCAATAAAAAAAGATTAAAATTTAAAAATTTAAAAAAAATTGACCCAAAAGAAAACAAAAGGACCAAAAATTAAAAAATTAAAAAGATTTTCATCCAAAACGAAATGTTTTGGACGAAATCCAAGTCTACAGGAAGTGATATTCACACTTCTTATATATTGTACTGATACATATAATATGTCCATGTTCTGTGCAATCATTTAATAGATCATTTCATTTGAAAATAATCCATCAAAATACTTATTTGATGGGCATAATTGTAAATAGAACATCCAAGTGTCATTTGAATTTTTATTCTTAAATTGTAAAAAGTCTTTTCCAAAAAATTTATCTTCATTCTGGAAAATCCTCTATAGTAATTTTTTTTATATTGAAAATCATTCAGATAATCATTTTCTTGTCTCTCTTACATTTTCAGATAGCTATTTTCAAACGCATATTTAAATATCTCTTTTAAATGTAATGTTCGAATATTAACATGCAAACACGGGCTTGAATAATAGTTCAAATATTTTTGTTCAAATTTTTCCATTCAAATATTTTCATTCACATGTTTCTCTACACAGTTGTCTCTCTCTCTCTTTCATAATCATAACCCACACCTGAATTAAATTGTAGATGCCCAGATTTAAACAAAGTGGCCCATTTGATTTCTCCACTGGCCCTTTTCACAAATGCATGTTTTAAGCTCTGCCCAAGTACTTTTGTATGACAAGGAAAGGAGGGAGACAGAGCAATGTGGCTAAACCATGACGTAAATGAGAGGAGAAAACATGAAAACATGTTAAAATGTGTTGGGGGGTGTGACTTGTGACTGAGGAAGAGAAAACATTAATTTCTCTCTCTCTCTCTCTCTCTCTCTCTCTCTCTTTTTTTTTTAAAAAAAAATCTTTCTTAGGCTATGAGAAAGGGATATAGATATCCTTGGTTTTTGGATTCTACTTGGTTGTTCTGGTGTATGAAACGGGAAGTTGGATTTGATGCCTTTCCCACATTGTGAGGGGGTTTCATCAGGGCTCAGGGCCTCTTAAATGGTCCTTTTTTTTTCCTGCAAAATGTTCTTCATGCGGTCTTAAAAAATGGGGTAGAACTAGGCTACATCTCAACGTATTGGGATGTATATATATATATGTGTTGATTAATTTGTACAGGTGTCAAAATATTAGAGGTTAGCTACTGCTATTTAAGCTAATGTACAGTACAGTTTTTAACTAACGAGAATTTACAGAAATTCCCAAATCTTTCTCTTCTTTTTTCTTCTCGTTCAAGAATTTTAGGACTTGTTTGGTGAATGAATTGAGTTTGAGTGGAGTTGATGAATTTTAGTTTGAATAGTAATTTTTGTTTATTTTTTATAGAAAAGACAAAAAAACTTTTCAGAAAAAAATACAAAACATGATAAAAAAAGTATAGTTTAAGTTTAAAATGAGTTTTTTGCCAAACAAACCTTTAATATGATATTAGAGCTTCAACATCCTGTAATGGAGAAAACATCAGTTTCCGCCATGGGAGGTGCTTCATCTTCTTCTTCCTCAAAGTTCGTTCCAATTTCGTTCAACAATTCTGGTGCAGCGGAAGTTAAGTGAAAAAGAATTTTGTTCTAAAACTTAGAGAATAAATCTGATTTTATTGCTGAATCCCCTCAAACCAATACATTAAGCCTTTAAATAGGCTTTGGAATGAGAAAATTAAAGGAAATAATATAAATGGGAAACTAAAAATAGGAATTAAAATAAAAAACAAAGTAGGAAATAAAATGCAAATTTAAAATAGGAAACTAATTAACTAAACCCTATGTTCTACTTCAATCCCCTCCTCTTGAAGAAAACTCGCCTTCGAGTTTTGTGGTTGCAAAGAGAACTCATATGGAGGAAAATACTCGAAGAAATCAGCAACGTTGAAAGTGTTGGAAATGTGCATGTCAGCGAGAAGATCGATTTTATAAGCATTATCACCAATCCTCTTCAGAACTCGAAAAGGACCAATATTTTTGTTCTTGAGCTTATTATAAGTGCTAACTGGAAAACGATTCTTGCGTAAATGTGCCATCACCAAATCTCCTTCTTGAAAAATCTTCTCACGCTTAGGCTAATCTGCAGCCAATTTGTATCGAGCATTGGCTTCTTCAAGATTTTTCTTCACTTATTGATGAATCTGTTGAACGCACTTTGCTAACTCTTCAGCGTTAGGATTAACATCAGTAGAAGGAGGAAGACGAATCAAATTCAGAGTATGCCTTGGAGCACTAGTATAAACAACTTCAAAAGGTGTCTTCATAGTCGAATGATTGGGCATACTGTTAAAAGCAAACTCAATTTGAGGAAGGGCAGCATCCCATTGCTTCGGCTTATCACCACAAACCGAATGAATCATGTTGCCAAGCGTGCGATTTGCTACTTCAGTTTGTCCATCGGTTTGCGGATGACTGGTACTACTATACTTCAAAGAAGTATCAAATAATTTCCACAGGGTCTTCCAAAAATGACTCACGAATTTCACATCCCTAGCAGAAGTTATAGAACAAGGAACACCATGCAAGCGGACAATCTCTCGGAAAAATAAGTTAGTCACATAAGTAACGCTTGCAGTCTTCTGACAAGGCAGAAAGTGTACCATCTTAGAAAAATGATCAACCACCACGAAAACATAATCAACTCCACGTTGAGTTCGCGGAAGGCCAAGAACGAATTCCATAGCCAAATCTTGCCAAATCGTCTTTGGAACTGGCAAAGGAGTATAGAGGCCTGTATTTTGAGCTTGTCCCTTTCCTTTTTGGCATACTGGACATCGTTGTACAAAACGCCCAACATCTCGCTTCAATTGAGGCAAAAAAAAAAAAAAACAAACGCTCTTTAACCAAACTTATAGTTTTATCCCGACCAACATGTCCACCTAAACCTCCAGCATGCAACTCTCGAATTAAGTGCTCACGCAAAGATGATCTAGGAATGCATAACTGTGTACCTCTAAATAAAAATCCTTCCTGTTTAAGAAAGTTAGGAACAAACTCCTTATTACAGCAACGCTCCCATATGACACCAAAGTCCTCATCATCAACATAAGTGTCATGTAATGAATCAAAATCGACTATCTCCATACTAACTGTAGCAAGTAAAGAAGCACGTCGACTCAAGGCATTAGCTACCTTGTTAGTTTGGCCGGATTTATGCTTGATAACAAAAGTGAATTTCTGTAAAAATGTAATCCATCGAGCATGCATTCGGTTCATTGTCTTTTGTGAATTAATAAACTTCAAAGCTTGATGATCCGTAAACAACACGAATTCCCGTTGGATAAAATAATGCTCCCAATGCTTTAAAGCTCGAACAACTACATAAAATTCAAGCTTGTAGGTAGTCCACTTCCGTCCAGGCTCACTAACTTTCTTGCTGAAAAATTCTACTGGATGCCATTCTTGAGATAAGATAGCCCCAATTCCAAGAACGGATGCATCACACTCCACTTCAAATATTTTCTCAAAATTGGGGAGTGCCAAAACTGGTGCATAACACAACTTTTCTTTTATCAACGCAAAGCTGTCTTCTTGCTCTTTGTTCCATCGGAATTGGCCTTTTTTCAAGCAATCTGTAATAAGCGCCATGATTGTGCTAAATCCTCGAATAGAGCGCCTGTAAAAAGTTGCTAAACCATGAAAACTCTGCAGTTCACGAACAGTTTTAGGAGTTGGCCACTCTCTTATTGCCTTCACCTTCGTTTCATCAACATGAATACCATCTTTTCCCACAATAAAGCCAAGAAATAAAAGATGGTTGGACATAAGACTGCATTTTTTAAGGTTGAAATACAATTTATTGGCTCACAAGGCTAGAAGAACTTCTCAGAGATGGGTCAAATGTTCCTCCTTAGTCCGACTGTAAATAAGGATGTCATCAAAATAAACCACGATGAACTTTCTAATGAACGGTCGAAGGACCTGGTTCATCAGGCGCATAAAAGTACTAGGAGCATTCGATAACCCGAATGGCATGACTAACCATTCGTATGGACCATCCTTAGTTATAAAAGCAGTTTTCTATTTGTCTCCAGGCCGAATACGAATCTGATGATAGCCACTTCGTAAATCAAGCTTAGTGAACACTACAGCTCCTTCCAATCTATCAAGCATATCATTAAGGTGAGGAATGGGAAATCGATACTTGACAGTAATTTTATTGATAGCTCGACTGTCCACATACATCCTCCAACTTCCATCCTTCTTCGGAGTAAGTAAAGCTGGAACTGCACAATGACTCATGTTCTCTCTAATCAAGCCCTTATCAGTGACTCATTAACTTGCCTATGTAATTCCTCATGCTCAGTAGGACTCATAAGATAATGTGGTAAGTTAGGCAAGATAGCTCCGGGTACCAAATCAATATGGTACTGAATATTTCTCATAGGAGGTAATTCATTAGGTAATTCAGTAGGAGATAAATTAGACAAATCAATAAGTACCTCTTGAATCCTGGGATGAATCTTAGTAGTAATGTCAGATGGTCCTTTGACCACCAAAGCTATAACAAGATTCGGCTTTCTAATTTGTTGAACTGAAATCCGAACCTGTTATGTTAGTAAATAGTGGTTTGTCTTCTTTAGTAACCGAATTGCTAGTACACGGTTGAGACGGCGGTACCAAAACAATTTTTTTGCCAAACCACCAAAAGACAAAAGTATTATCACGTCCTTTGTAAGTGGCATCAACATCATAGTGCCATGGTCGTCCGAATAAAATATGGCAAGCATCCATGTCGACTATATCACACACGATCTCATCCTTATAGTATTTTCCAATGGACAAGGGAACTTTACAAATTTCTAGCACTTGAACTTCCGGGCCCTTCTTAATCCACGCAATCTTGTATGGAGAAGGATGTTTCGCAGACTTCAAATTTAGCGTTTTTACCAAAGCTTTGGAAATGACATTCTCACTACTACCGCTATCAATAATCACATTACACACCTTATTTTGAATCGTGCATCGAGTCCGAAATATTTTGTGTCGTTAAAAGACATTCGGCCCTTTTGGAGCGAGCAAAAGTCACTGGACAATGCATGCCACTTCTTCTCCCACGTCCCCCTCCTCAATCTCGGCACCCTCATAAATATCTTCTTCAAAAACTTGTTCTTTTTCACCACCGCCTTCTTTTGCAAAATTAACGGACCGCCTATGCGGACAATTGTTGGAAATATGGCCTATTAGGTTGCATTGGAAACATTTTCCAAGATTAGGACGTGCATAAGGGTCATTATTGGTTCGTTGCTGCTGCTGGTTACGGCCTTGAGTAGTCGGTCGAGTAGGGGCTAAATTTTCACTTCTATTGGGCGCTGAACTTTGAGGTGAAGAGGTGTTTTTATTATTATTTTCGCTGCTGTCCGAATTTGTTAATGCCTTTGGAGTGACTGAAACTTCTTGATTTAATCGCCTAAAGTTACTTTGAGGACGTACCATAGACCTATTGATTTGATTTTCCACTTTCAAGGCCAAATTAACTGCGTCTGTCATGGTCCAAACTCCTTGAAGAGCCACTCGATCTTGAACAACGAGCTTTAAACCTCCAATATAACGAGCAATTAATTGATCCTCCGTCTCTAGCAAATTAACTCTAGCATTCAAATGATAAAATTCTTCAGTGTACTCACTCACTATACGATTAGATTGTCGATAATTTTGATACTGCTGATACAGGAATTGTTCATAATCCGGAGATAGGAATCGCCCTTTCAATAACCGTTTCATCTTGGGCCAAGTTCGAACTCGTGTTTTCCCTTGCCGTTGGCGATTAAATTGGAATTGTTCCCACCATGTAGAAGCTCCGCCTTTCAATTTATATGCCACCAGTTTCACTTGACTTTCTTCTGAGATATTCAACTATAGAGGAAGCTTTGAATCAAGAGCAATGGAAGGCAGCTATGAATGATGAGTTGTTGGCTTTGATGAAGAATGAGACCTAGTCTGTAACAACCAAACTTTTTACGGACTCATGATTCCCTTAGATACAAAGGAAATCTAAGTCTGTACTATGTATGTCAATATGAAATGCATGATCTGATTTCTCAGAATATGTTTGAGTTATTATAAGCTATGAGACTCAATGATAGTTCATTAAGTCGGGTATAAAGCCTTATGGTGAAAAGATAGAATAATGAGTTATGATTTTGTTTTGGCCTATGTATGACCAGGATAATTCAGGACTTAAATAAGACAGTACTGCAGTATAATAAGCAGTATTAAAATTATACTGTGACCGACCGTCACTACGGATGCAGAGTTAAGAATAAGGAATGTGATCACTCTAGAATAATCAGGAATAATTTTTGGTGCAATGAGGACTAAGTAGCTTCAAGTCCAAAGAAAAACCTATACACAGTCCAGTTAAGTGCAGATAAATTCTGGACTGCAGTTCAATATTATTGTACTGTTTATAGATAAAACAATATTTGTACTATCTAGATTATTAAGGAAATGGACTGCATATTAGGAGGGAGTGGCAAACATGGCCCTACTTGGAGGACAACTCATCATAGATAATTATGTAATTTTGAGAATTTTTTGTATTATGGAAAGAATTAGTAGATAAAGATGAAAATATTTTTTTGGCTTAAACCTCCACATGGCTGGCCATTTTGAGGGCTTGGAAGGCAAAATATTGCATTTTAGGGCTAAATATGTAATTCAAGGAGAATTTTAGAAAATAATAATAATTGCGAGAAATTATGAAATTTTCACCTATAAATAGGGGTGATTGGTAGAAACTTGAATAATTTAGTTAGTCTCTCAAACTTTTAGTTCCATTCAAACTTTTTCCTCTCTAGCCCTTAGAAAAGAGAGAGAGAGAGAGATATATGGTGGCTGATTGTGGTGTGGAGAAGTAGAGAGCAAAAATTTCTCTTATCCCAAGGTCTAGAAGCAATTTTTCCAAGCTTTAAAGGTATTATTCTTGATCCTCTAACTAAGATCTTCATTAAGTTTTGATTGAGAAATTTATGTGTATTTCAAGTTATGGGATGTAAGGGCATAAGCTCACGTTTCTTATTTTGCTATATATATTTTTTTCAATGGTTGGTTTATGCTAGATCTATGCTTAGATTATGTTGTTTGCTAGCTCTAAGCATGAGTTTGATTTTATGCTCTAGGATGATTTTTAAGGTTATGAGTGCTCACCATGTGTTTGTGATTATGCTCTCACATGTTTAAACATATATATTTTATGTATGATGGTTATGTGGATGCTTTGTGTATGTTGGTTAATAAATTAACCTAAAGACACAATTTGGTAAACAAGAAAGTCATCAATATTGTGTTTATCAAGAACATGAGATAAGTATATGTTTAAATGTTAAGAATAAATCCGACACACTGCATGTTGATGTAGGCTCACGGTTTCGACCGTTTGAGGTAGGGTGTACGAATTTTTAAACGAAAACTAACAAAATACAAACTACCGGTTTTTGAAAATAAATTGGACAGTTTTCTGGAAACCAAATTTTGAGTTCCTTAGAAGCCGGATTTGGAAAAAGTTATAACTGTAAAGTTGTAGAAAACAGAAAAATCTAGTGGGTAGCTCAAATTGTTTTTGAAAAAAGGGCTCCAAAGGACACTGTTTGTATCAGTTTTCAAAATTGGCCGATCCAGGTACCATGCATGGCCAGTATCTTTCAAAAGGAAGAATGGGTAAGTTAAAGGCATAATTAATTTTCGGGCAAGAAATGAAAGTTGTAAGTTTCGATTAAATCTACAACTTCCGTAAGAAATTTTTTCTAAATTCTAAACCAATTTAATGATAAAACTGGATTTTCAAAACTGTGCATGGTGCAAGAAATTCCTGCATATGTACTTTCAACCAAATTAAAAGACTATTTTCAAAAGCAGTTTTCAAGGTTTTACAATTTTATGACCCCTATTAAAAAGAAATTATTGTTTTACAAAAAAAAAAAAAAAAAAAAAAAAAAGGTTTAAAAGGTTTTGAATCCATTTGAAATCTCACAAGTGATTTTTAAAATGCAATTTCAAGTATTAAATCAAGATAATACTTGATTTATGAAGTCAGGGTATTTTCCAAGTAAATAAGGTGTTTCTAAGAAAACAAAGTAATTTTGAGAAATAGGGAAATTAAAAAAAAAAAGGCCCAAGTTACTAAAATGTGATAACAATTCTATGACGGATGGTAGTTGGTTTGGAGACTGACTTATTGATCAATAAATATGTTATGGTTTATTGAGTAATGTGATAGAATGATTCTTACGCCTGGTTTGAAAACAGGAGTATAACCTGTTATCGTGCCTTGTTGGGACGATAGACTAAAAGCGTAGGACAACTTGTAAGTGCAACTCCGCATATAGCATAGACAAAAATGTTTTCACTGCTTTGCATGTTTTTTAGAGCTCATGCATTAATGTCTGTGATGCATATATTTTATGTTTTATTATTGTGGCATCATAAAAGCATGCTCACTAATAATTATTCACATGACAAGAACAAGACCAAGTTTTTAAGTATGAAACAATAAATATTTAAGTTTTCAAGTATGAAACAGTTATGATTCAAGCTTTCAAATATGTTCAAAACAAGAATAAGTTTTTAAATATTAAAATAAGTTTTCACATATGATAGCAAGCAAGTTGTCTCGTGTCGTACCGACCTGCCACGAGGGCGGGTTTGGTCCATGATTTGAGTTGGATTGGACTGGCCGTCCCAACCACTCCATGCCTGCGCGCCACGATACGTACACTCATGTTATGTAAGGGGTCCAAAAATATGCTAACATAAGAAAGCATAATTGATTCATGCATTCTTTATTAAGATTGTTTTACGGGAAAAGAAGTTGTACTTGCTGGGCGAAAACTCGTAACTTATGTTTATGCTGTAGGTAAGCAGCCTACCGGTAATGCATGATACAAGACTATGGAGAATGGTACGGCAGGCTGTGAAAACTTTGGGTTGGACACCGCCACGTGTTTTGAAAAAAAATGGTTGTATTATGATATGCGAATTTGATGGTTCAAATGTTTAGTATTTAGTATGAACTGTACGATGTGTTAAAAGAGTTTGAAAACTTAATACTTTAATAAGTATATATATATATATATAAGTGCGAAGTTAAGTAAGGTTTTAAATTTAAGTTTAAAAAAATTTGGTATTTTTACAAGATTAAGAGTAAGTTTAAGTATGTTTAAGTAAGAAGTAGCAACCACGTAAGGTGGTCGTCATATAGTCATTGGTTTCTTTGCCTGATAGGAGGAAAGCAATAGGTTGTAAGTGGGTTTTCAAGGTGAAAGAGAATCCAGATGGAACAATTAAGAAGAACAAAGCTCGGCTAGTGGCTAAGGGATTTCATCAAGTAACTGATTTTGACTTTAATGAGACTTTTAGTCCAGTTGTGAAGCCTACTACAATTAGAGTGGTTTTGACCATTGCTCTATCTAAAAACTAGTGTATTAGACAACTAGATATTAATAATGCATTTCTCAATGGAGTTTATAGGAGAAGGTTTACATGAAGCAAACACAGGGCTTTACTGATCCAAAGAATCCTGGTTTTGTATGCAGATTACACAAGTCATTGTATGGGCTTAAACAGGCACCGAGGGCATGGTTTGACAAGCTAAGAGATGCTCTACTGTCTCTAAGCTTTACTTGTGCCAAGTCTAATCAATCTCTTTTCTTTAGGATCATTCAGGTCTCTATTGTATTCATCCTAATATATGTTGATGACATTATAGTCACTGGCAGTAAAAGTCAAGAAGTTCAGTCACTTATCGATAATCTGAAAAGACTTTTGCATTGAAATATTTGGGAAATGTGGATTATTTTCTGGGAATTCAGGTTAAAGCAGTTGAAGATGGTCTCAACTTGTCATAAGCTAAGTATGTGAAAGATTTACTGTGCAGAGCCAAAATGCATAACGCAAAAAGGATTGGAACGCCAATGACTACAGGTTTCAAGCTATCTTCCTTTGGGAGTGATGATGTTGCAGACCCTTATTTGTATAGAAGCATTGTTGGGGCACTTTAGTATGTTACCATTACTAGAACTGAGCTGTCTTATAGTGTTAACATAGTGTGTTAGTTTATGCAGAAACCTCTCGAGTCACACTGGAAGGCAATAAAATGAATCTCAAGGTATCTTAGAGGCACATTGGATTATGATCCCCACATGAAGAGATCATCCCAGCTTAATGTAACAGCTTTCTGTGATGCAGATGAGGCCTCAGGTCCTGATGATAGAAGATCCACATATGGATATTGTGTATACTTAGGACCAAATCTGATCTCTTGGTGTTCTAAGAAACAACATACCATTTCGAGGTCCTCAACAGAAGCTAAGTATAGAAGCTTAGCTAATGACGTAGCAGAGATTACATAGGTGACTTCCTTACTTGGAAAGTTACGTATTGTTGTTTCCTCTTTACCAGTAGTTTGGTGTGACAACCTTAGTACTGTGCAATTGTCTGCTAATCCAGTTTTGCATGCTCAGACAAAACTTATGGAATTTGACTTGTGTTTTGTAAGGGAAAAAGTCTTGCAAAAAAAGATATAAGTCAAACATTTTCCTTCACTAGACCAAGCAGCTAATGTTCTGACCAAACCTATATCTAGTTCTTAGTTCCCACTGTAGGAAAAACGAGTAATTTATACAGCAGAATTTTTAAAAAATTTTCTTAAAATTATACTAACTCATGTTACAATATATAATAAATTATTTTACAATCTACGTACATTGAAAGAAGACAAAAAGAATGCCGGAGGATGTGATCAAAGAGAGTTTCAACCAACTAGCTTTCTTTACTATTCTCCAATTCCCGGATGGTAGAATGTGTGGGAACTTGGTTTCTCAATCAGTATTCGTACGCAGCTTTCTCCTTCCAACCACCTATAATTCTTGTAGCTTATTATTGTTATAATGGGAGAAAATTAAGCTCGCTCACCTTAGAGTCTGTGGTCTAAAAAAAATAGGAGTCTGTAGGGTCTTATTTATAATGAATGGACTGGGTAGAATTTAAATTTGAATAGGACACTTGAAAAAAAAAATTATCTCTCCTCTTTCCCTAATCTGCGTTTTTTTTTTCTTGCCCGGGAGACAGAAAAATCACCCACATTAGGTCTAGAAGATTCAAAATTTGATTCAAATTTTTATCTCCAATTATCGTATGATTTTATCTCCATGGATAATGTTCCATAACTCCAATTTAAATTCAAAATAAAATCATAACAATTTTATTTGAATTAAATAATTATGTAATAATTATCCAAATAAAATCAATAAAAAGAAATCTTTTTCTTCCCTTATCCTTATGAAAAACACCTACACAAGGTAGACTAGGATAAGATTTTGTTTCAATTCCAAATTCAAATAGGATATTTATCATATTGAATTTAAAATATTTATTTAAATAAGATTATCTAAACATTTAAATTAATTATCCAAATAATTAATTTATCAATATCTCTTAATTTAAATTAATCTCATATTTATCACAAAAGATAAATATAATAATTCAAATTTCAAATCTTATCTTCAAATAAATATTTATCCAAACTATATATTTATCCAATTAATTAAATTAAATTAAATTTCCATTCCACCCTTAGCAAAAAAAATGCCTACATCTTATGGGAAGTGTTCTGGATTTTTCTCTTCACTAAGTTCAAGAATTAAAGCCATAATAAATATCTCAATTGATTACCATCTGTTAAAAAATTAAATTGAGCTAGTGAAGGGACCAATTTGACATATATATAATATGGGCTCCAATAATCTATGTAATTAATTATTTTATATCAAATAAATTAATTACACAATTATTAGTTTTAGAGTCACATCACAATAAACCTGAAACTGCACTCACAATTATATATCATATTACGTAAGCCAATGTGTAGCTGCAGTCCAATGACCTTATCATTATATCCATGATCAACTTAAAAAGTCAAAGTCCGTTCAACTTTTTGATCACGCTATCTTAAAAATCCATTATACATCCAATAGGAAAATGATTATTCACCCAAAATGAATAATTAGTCATTTGCCCAGCAAACGACCTGAGGTCTCGTCCATTTTCACCTCTTATATAATGCCATTTAAGAGGATAACATTTACTCTTCGTGGGAGCTATGATTCCATATATATAAGCAAAGCTCACATCGAATATAAGTCGTGTACCTAATGAACTGGTTTAATAGCTTACTACTCCGAGACGCTTTAGCCTTTGGAATATCAAAGTACATAAGTTATAAACATGAAGTCATTTACTTACTTATGATTAAGGTTATTGCATAATAAATGACAAAAGTGAATTAATCTAATCAAGCGGACTTATAGATTAATTACACTTTGTGGTCGAGTCCAATATATCACCACCATTAGGTAATATATCTATGTCTCTACTTAAAAGTCGGCTTGCTCCAGATAGTCAAGACAAACTATCTCCCCAATTGGCTTTAGAGAACATAATAGTCTTCATTTGAGTTAGATGTTCACTCTAACCCCATAGACTACGGACCATAGATTTAGACTACTTACTTTAGAAAATTGTCTTCTCTTATATAAAAATCCATTACATGCAACATTCTAACAGTTTAAACACCAAGTAGTCAATGAGCCGTATTTACTTACATTTATTTTAACATGTAAATCTAGATGAGAACATTATAGCAAATATATAATGAAAAAATCTCAAATATATTATTAATCAGTTCAAAATAAATGAAATATAATTAAAATGTCTTTCACTCTTAGGGCATTTCCATTACCCACTTCTTAGGTTCAAATTCAGAGTTGTTAGTCTAAACAATCTGAGTTTGAGGGGGGTCGTTAGAGAAACAGATTCTAGAGAATCTGTTAGCTAGAGTAATAGTTATTTTTGATAGTTATGTTAGTTAGAGAATTAGTTAGGCTTGTAACTAATTTGTACAGGTGTCAGAATATTAGAGGTTAATTACTGCTATTTAAGCTAATGCACATTACAATTTTTGACTAACGAGAATTTACAGAAATTCCCAAATCTTTCTTTTTCTCTTTTGTCTTCTTCTCGTTAAAGAATCTTAGGGTTCGTTTGGTGAATGAGTTGAGTTTGAAAATTTTAAGTTTGAATTGAAAATTTTTGTTGAATTTTCAGAAAAGATAAAAACTTTTTCAGAAAAAGACAAAAAAATTTCAGAAAAAGACAAAAATTGAAATGAAAAAGTACATTTTAGTTTGAGATGAGTTGAGTTACCAAACAAGCCCTTAATACATGAAACTGCAAATCAAAACATTGTAACAATATAAAATCAAGTCCAATCATATGAAAGTACAAAATTGTGACTGTTTCGAATCGAGAGCTATAATTCATAATCAAGACTGGTCAGTAATAGGATTGTAGTTAATAGGTTCAATGTGGTTTAAGGGCTTGTTTGGTATTCTATCTCATTTCAAACTAAACTACACTTTTTCATCTCAATTTTTGTCTTTTTTTGAAAAAGTTTTTGTCTTTTTCTGAAAAAGTTTTTTATCTTTTCTAGAAAAGTCAACAAAATTTACTATTGAAACTTAAAAATCTTAACTCAAATTCAAACACCAAACACCCGCTAAAATTCAATTTAGCAAAGTTGGGTTAGAACTAACAATTTCCTATGTAATTATTAACATAATTAATGTCACATTTAGGAATACCTATCTAATCAGATTTTTTTCTCCCTATAAAATAGTACATTTATGTAGTGAGATTTGGACTACATTTTTCTGATCTCCATCAAACTATCAATTAATAAGGGGATGTTTGTACACATAATCTAAACTTTAAAATTACATTCTAATTTTTATCTTTTTCTATTAATTTTATTATTTATACAGTTTTGTAACTTAAATTTTAAAAGTTCATAATTTTGTATAAATAAATCTAAAAGAGGTGATTTTTTTTAAATTATATAAAAATTTCGAGACGAATGATATAAACTCTATAATGATATTTGATTCTGAACATATTTTAAATTTTTAAATTTTAATCATTTAAACATCTTAATAAATATATAATTAATTTAAATATAAATTTTATAATTTAAATCTTTAGCACTAAACCGTGTGTATATGCAAGACATAAAGACATTCGTACAAGGAACAAAAGCAACTCTTGCAGTTGTTTATGACATGACATCATTTCAGCTTCAAAAAAGTTATATTGGGTTTAGTGTGTAAACAATGAAATAGAGCAAGACAAACAATAGAGTAGCAGCTAAAAATTGTACCTCCTCCATTAAACTGTGTACAAATAGTAGTAGAGCAATTTTGTAATCTGTAGGTGTAATCTACCCCAAAAAAAAAAAAAAAAATGGTGGGAAAGGGTATGGAAGTGGGATGGGATGGGTGGGATGGGAGGGTGGGTGGGATCCAGCTCTTGTAATTTTATTGGTGTCCTTTTGAAAGTCAGGTCCCTCTGACGGTCTTGTTTCATCATAGGTCTACACCCCCTTAGACCTAAGAAAACCCCACTACTTCATTTGTTCGTTTTCCAATTTCCAACTACTTAGGATCCGTTTGGTTGATAGGTTCAACTTAAACTAAACTGTATTTTTTTTATCATGTTTTTTGTCTTTTCCCAAAAATTTTTGTCTTTTCTAAAAAGTCAACAAAAATTACTATTCAAATTTAAAAATTTCAACTCAATTCAAACTGAACTTGTGCACCAAACAGACCCTTACTCTTACTCTTACACGACCATCTTTAGCCAAGGATTCGTTTGATGAATAAATTAACGACCCGTTTGATTGGTAAATTTAATTTAAAATAAATTGTATTTTTTTTATCATGTTTTTTATCTTTTTCTCAAGAGTTTTTTATTTTTTCTGAAAAAGTCAATAAAAATTACTATTCAAACTTTAAAATTTCAACTCAACTCAAACTCAATTTGTGCACCAAACATGCCCTAAGTTTGAATTAAGATAAAATTTTTAAATTTGAGTTGAATTAATTTTTTAAAAATAATTATAAATTTTATTAATCGTTCAAAAAAAAATTAATATAAAAAATATAATTTAATTAAAATAAAACTTTGTTAAATAAAGTCTAAGATGACATGGCGTGCTTCTCATCCAGAAATAATATCCATTAATAAGATTTTTAATCAATATTTTTATCAACATTTGAAAAGCTTTTTGATAAAGTTTAAAAATATATTAATGTTGGTCGTTCGTTTCTTAAAAGAGAGGGAAAAAAGAGAAGCTCTTTTACTAAATACAAATTTTAGGGGTTAGACTTGACTAAAATAGCACTTACTTTCACATAAATATTGTATTGATTCAACACTTCTATTTATGCCGACAGTATTTTAACACCATATAAAACCTATGAAAATTTCACAGGTTAAAACACTTCTATTTTAACTTTTTTTTTTAAATTAAAAGGGTCCCAGAAAAAATATCAACGTAAGAAATATAGGTTTTGAATAGGAAAAAAGTTATTAAACTATGTGTACTGACAAATATTAAATCAATTGTGTTGTTTTTTTCTCTCTCTTAGAATCTAATCAATCTAAACTATTTTTCTGTCTCAAGTAGACGATTTGATGCTTCCGAGGACCAACCCCCCAAAAAAGAAATAGTCCAACCTCTATTTTCTGTAGAGTCCTTTAATTGTACAAACATGAGTCTTGTGACATCCAATCCAAAGAAATGACTAATGTTCCTACCAAATGGTGTCTTTCTCTTGCAAGCTTACGCAACCCTCCCAAGTAAAGTGGTCAAAACGAGGGACATAAAAAGAAAAAAAAAAAAAAAAAAACTACTCATTTTGTATGTCTTATTGATAAAATTTTATCTAATATTATTTAAATTTAATCAAATATGTAAGAAATTAAAAGTGTATAATAACTAAAATAAACTCTTATGTATAGGATTGCATGAGAATTTTTTTTTTTTAAGTCTCTGATCTTTGTCGGTTGCTGAACATGCTCGGGGGGACTCGCTGTCACTGAACATCGAAGGGTGGAGTGGGTTTCATGGGTCTAGGTCTGGCGGGCGGGGGAGACTTGCCATTGTCGAATGTCAGGGGGGTGGATTTGGCAAGTTGGGGCCGATTGGGTGGGGTGAGGGGGGGTGGGGGGTCGTGACGGATCGCCACTAGGCGGGAGGGGCTAGATCTAGCGGGGGGTCCATCGTCAGAGGGTAGGGGGCCCCAGATCTGACGGGGGAGCGTTGTCCGGGGGGGGGGGGGGGGGGGGGGGGCGGCCCAGATCTGGAGCTTGGGTAGCATGGGGGGCTCGTCGTCTAGGGAGAGGAGGCTTGGGTAGCCGACAAGAAGGGCGCATGGGTCATGGGAGGGGGGGGCTGGGTCGCCGGGGGGTTGTCGTCGGCGAGAAGGCCTGGGTCGCGTAGGGGGCCTTGCCAAAAGAAGAAGAAGAAGGTGTGTTTTTTTTTTTTTTTCAATTTCTTTTTATTTTTATTTTTAGTATATAATACTATAAGGTAAGGTGCGTTATAAGTTTTATACATAAGTAAAATCTCAACCCTTAAAACTCATTGAATAATTTATAAAATGAACTCTACCGATAGAGTATATAAACGAGAGTTTACCACAGACTTAAAGAAAAAATTAGTAAACCACAAAAAAGAAAAAGAAAAAAAGAAAGACCCTTCCCAGATCAAACAAAATAATTGGAATGATAGGCAATTTTCCTTCGATACTTTAATGCCCAATGAATGAATTCTTGAGATTTCTCTCTTGTCTATTGAAGACTACTTAAACGTTTTTTTTTTTTTTTTGCTAAATGAAGTAAAAGTTAGAGGAGAAGATATTAGAATTCTCAAATAACCCCCAAGTCCCGGCACTCCACATGATATTTGCTATATTTTTTTCTAGCCATATATCTCAACCAACACAATGAGAACAATTTAAATTAAATCATATGTAAAAAAACACGAGCGCCTTATCAACCTTCTTGACAGCACATTGGCACTATCGACACCATTTAGTCACATGATCTTTTGACCTTATATCACTGGACCAAGCACAAGCACACAAATATCACTGAACTCATTTTAAGTTATAATTGGTTGACTTTTCAAAAATTAATTATAAATTTTATTTATTTTAAAAAAATATATATAATTTAATTAGAATTGAAATCCAAACAGATGCTAAGTAATACTAACGGTAATAACATTAATAAGACAAATAACTACTATAAAACACACTCCATCAGAGAGCCTGCAAAACAGATTCCAATAAATCCTCTTCTATCCGTAAGACAGTTCTAAATTAACATGTTCAGAAAGAAGTTCCATCTATATAGTAACTTTTAAACATTACAACACTGCTAGAATATACTTAAAATTAAACTAGAAACATCATCTGATGCAAGACCAGGACACCAAGAGAACTGACAAGAACCAATTGGTGTTGGTGGTGGGAGACCAGCCCAGGTGGAGAAGAAGCACGAGAGCTCATCAATGGCTGGTGGAGATCAGAGCCACTTCCATTTCTTCCACAAACAGAAACTCCAATCTTCACATTATAAGCCTCGGAGGAGCTCAAACACAGCCCAGGATTCCCACTCAGGTCCAGATTCCTCCCCAGCCTGTTCAAGAAACTTGCATTGAAAGGCACAATTCCAGCCAACAAATTCCAGCTTAAATTCAAGTGGTAAATGTGTGGGAGGCCTCCAAAACTCTCTGGAATCTCTCCTGTCAAGTGGTTGTTTTGCAGAGACAAAGTGGTCAGGTTCTTCAGCTGCGAAAAGTTTTCTGGTATGGTTCCTGAGTAGCCAGAGTCTGCAAGCCTGAGCTCTTGTAGCCTCACGAGCTTGCCGAGCTCCAATGGCAGAGTTATGGACATGGGGTTTTGGTCCATGATGATGTACTGCAAGGATTGCAAATTCTCTATTCCCTGTGGGAATCGCCCGCTAAGCTGGTTGTTGCTCAAGGCCAAGAAAACCAATGAACTGAGCTTCCCGATGGAGTCGGGAATGCCGCCGGTCAGCAAATTGGAGCTCAGGTCGAGCTTTTGGAGCAGACCCAGTTGGCCAATTGTGTTGGGGATGGAGTTTCTTAGCATGTTGTAGCTCAAATCGAGTCCCACGAGGTTTTTGAGATAGCCCAATTGGTCTGAGACGCCTCCTGTGAGCAAGTTGTAGCTCAGATCAAGGTGAACCAAAGAGGACAAGTAGAAAATCTCTTCTGGGATTGGGCCTGAGAGGCGGTTCTGCGAGAGGGTGAGGATTTTCAAGGACTTGAGATTGGAAATCTCCGGTGGGATTGGACCGGTTAGAGCTGGGTTTGACCTGAAACTCAACTGCTGAATTGAAGAAGAAAAGGAAGAAGAGATAATGGAGAGATTGGTTTTGGTGAGAGTGAAGCAATTGAAGAAGAAAACAGATCGGAGATAAGGAAGAGAAAAGATCAGAGAAGGGAAAGTTGCAGAGTTCTTGCAAGTGGGATATGGAGGATTGCCAAAGTCGAGTCTGGAGACATGGAGCAAATTGTCAGTCCCAGGCTTGCACTCGATTCCAGGCCATGAAGAGTCGGGCAGACAAGGGTGGGGGTACGAGGTTCGCCATGTCTGGTCGGACGACATGGTTTCCATGATGCTGAACAGAGTCTCTGCCTCAGACTGTGGGAGCATGTTGTTGTTGATATTGTCGTTGTCGTTTGAGTAAGGTCTTGCTTGTGGTTGTGTGTCGTTTGCATGGCTGAGATTGGTTGTAGTAGAGAGAAGGAGAAGCAGAGGAAAGAAGAAGAAGAAGAGAGAGAGTGAACAGGACATGTTGAGTCTGGTCTGGTCAGTGGAGGTTTTATGAAGTGTTGTTGTTGTTGTTGTTTGGGTTCATGTCTTGTGAGTAATAAGTTAAGCTCTCTCTCTCTCTAACTCTGTGTGCGTGCGTGTCTGTGCTTTGTCCAAGCGTGAGAGAGAGAGAGAGAGACTGAGACTCGTGGATGATGTGATTGAAGTGAGTGTGAGGGGGTTGGAGATTAAAGTGGATTTGGTGAAACGATTTGAGTTAAAAATTTTAAATTTGAGTTGATTAATTTTTTAAAAGATAATTATAATTTTTGTTAATTAAAAAAAAAAGATAAAAATTAAAATAAAAATTTTGAGTTTAAACTCATTCACCAAACAAGACTTTAGTATTCTGTCACGACAAAGTGGGAAGAGAATTTTTTTGATTATTTTTGAAGTCAAGGTAGGGTCTAAAAGATTGATCTTTTGATAACATGCTTGTCACGGTCTCTACTCGTGTTGTGTGTACGTGAGAGGTTTTTTGGAATGTTTTCATTTTTGCACTCGAATTTTATGCTCCTTTTTTACTTTCTGAACTCCTTTTTTATTCTTCTAAATTTTTTTTATTACTTTCCTTAAATTCTTTATTTTGGAATTTCAGTTGAAAATAAACCGTATAGGTAGAAGAGTTTCATTCAAAAATTTTGAGATTTTATCTCTTTGAAATACAAGTATTTCAACACCTATGGAAACTAACGCCGAAACTTTATGGACAGTGCCAACCTACGGTTTTGATTCTTTTTTTTTTTTTTTTTTAAATTAAGATTCGAGGTTAATCTTTGTTTATGATGATGTAGTGATTAATGATTGTTTATGATGAGATTAGAGACTACGGGCAAAATGAGAATAAGGGTCCGTTTGGTTCACCAATTTGAGTTGAGATTTTTAAGTTTGAATAGTAAATTTTTTTGAATTTTCAGAAAAGACAAAAAACTTTTTGAGAAAAAGACAAAAATTTTTTAGGAAAAAGACAAAAAAAAATTTGAGTTGAGTGATTTGAATGGGTGAACCAAACAAACCCTAAATGTAAAGTTGATAGATAAAAATTGGAATTGTATTTTTTTTTTTTTTAAAGAGTAACAAGGGGAGGAGTGGAGGACTTATCAAAAAATGATGATAATAATAATAATAAAGTAACAAAGGGGAGGGAGTTGTTGAGAGGCTTGGTAAAGAGAGAGAGAGAGAGAGAGAGAGTGAGTGAGTGTTTCATCTTCACTGACATGTCTCTGTGCTCTTTAGGCAGGTTTATTATTGTGAATCTTAGGTGAGAAATCAAATCATCATCATAAAATAAAAAGGAGAAAAGAAATGTCAAATTTGCTTTTATTTATTTATTTATTTATTTTAAGAAAGGAGAATTTCACTATGGGTTATGAAAAAAAATAACTCTATCCGTATAACTTTGTTTTAATTATTATACATGTTTAATATCCTGTCATTTTTATATATTTTGTATTTTTGATATGATATTAATTAGATATAATGTTTATAAATGTGCACTGATGGTAGGTACACTAAAAAGTTTGGAAAAAAAAAAAAAAGATTGTGAAGTTGTATTAGCCTAAACAGCCCTTTAATTAACATTTTTTTTTCCTTATTGAGCAGTCGTAATTCATCGTTTCATTCTTTACTATTAATCTCAATTCTAAAAAGACATTTGTGCATTAATGAGAGTTACTGTTCTCTTCAAATTAGACTAAATTAATTAAGAAAAACTTATGATAATAACTGTATTTTACCCTACAAATTTAGATGTTTGATTAAATTTTTAATAATTTAATTCATAATTATTTATATTAATTTATAACGAGACGCGTATAACTACTTGTAGTTATAGACTAAACCATTATAAAGTTGAATAACCAATAACCAAAAGAGCAATACCTATAAAGAGCTTACTGTCAAGAGCTAAGGAAATAATGCATTCCCTTTATCTTTATTGCAGGACAAGACGTTTTAACAATCACTTCCATCAGTCCCCCCCCCCCCCCCCCCCCCCAGAAGATTCTCACCTCGACTTCGAGCCAAAAAGGGCGTGAGATTACGTTTTCTTCTCCAATTTACCAAAAAAATAAAATTAAAAAATTTGTCTTTATAATTTGAATAAATATGTCATGTTCTAAGTTCTAACCATTGTTGATGTGGTAATCCATCCCGATCACAAAATTTTATTTTCAAGAGTAACCCGGTCATATAGAGACAAAAGTATCCAACAGCCCGAATCTTATCCTGTCGACCCGACTTGATCCGACCAGAAGATTCTTCCCTGGCAACCATGCTACCCGACCAGGGTCTACCACCCACTGAGGTCTTCCGTGTACCTGGGTTAGATGTGTGCCCAGGGACGACGTGGCTGCTCCGGACAGTCATCCACCACTTAATGCCTGACTTGAAGTCTATCAAACATCCCATCCACCATCTAACGTCTGACGCGAAACCTGTCACTGCACACATCAACAGTCGACTTCTCCCACCTGGTACTACACACGTCATATCGCCAACTCCCTCTACCTGCCCTGACTAGGGTTGCACCCATGGATACAGGCGGCGGCTCACCCTAATGTCCCCTATACCGGGCTAGGAACACGTGACACCAGTCCATTGGACCTATAGCCCCTATGCGTCTAAGGCCTATTTGCCCGTCAGGAACGATAGGGAGTCGACCCGACCAGGTCATCCGAGTGCCCGGACCAGAGGGAAGCGCCTATAAATAGTGGATTAACCCTCCATTTCAGGTATAGACATTTTTCCTTGTCAAAACTCTGCCTCTCCTCTTGCTCATCAGTTCTCTCACTGACTTAAGTATCGAAGTACCCGTGACAGACACCCCACCGGTGTCCCAATCACTTTGAGGTGCTTCTCCTTTTGCAGGTGAACAGCAGCAGTGTAGTCGCGCAAGTACATCCTAGCCCGAGTAATCACGCTGGGTGTTGTGCCGGAGATTTTCGATATCAACAACCATTATTGAAGCTTAAAGCTACTCGACTGGTCGCTAAAATATTATGTTTATGATGTTTTAGATCCAAAATATCACAAACGCAATAGTTTATAAACAATAATTAAACTAATCAATTAACATATTACATTTTAAAAGGCCCTTTTTTTTATTTTAAGAGTTACGGTCATTCCAACCAAAAAAAATAAAGATTAAAATGTCAGAGACGTAATATTATAAGGATTAATCAAGTAATTGAGCCCTATTATTAAATATTAATCTCCTTCCAAGGAAAAAAAAAAATGATATCCTGATAACAGTAACAGATGAATGATAACACTATTAAATATTGTTGTAATCTTTGACCATCAAATCAGCAAAAGCAAGGGGGCATTCATTTATGTCAATAGCAATCAAAACATTCAAGCCCACATTTGGAAGTTTCAGGAACTCAAAAAGTAAATTGTAGTTGTTGTCTGTCTTAGCCTAAAATTCAGGTCAAAATTTTCTTAAATAATTTTTTAAGGAAGTCCTTAAAATTTACAGTAAACCATCACTGAAATCCATGCCATTCGGGATAAAATAAAAATAAATAAAGAAGAGGTTGTCTTGAATCATTCTAGCAGCCAATTGATTCACTCCACTAATAAGTTGCTGAGATTTTGTCTAAAGTCCTTTTTTTTTTTTTTTTTTTTTTTTTTTTTTTTATATATAAATTTTTATTGAACTGGGTCAGTTTGTTGCGGACTGCAAGTCCCAGTGCTGTAGTTTCCCTAGATCTTCATGTTTTCTATCAGAAAAGGGGTGATCACTAATTTATGCCTTGCATTTTGAGATTAGTAAAATTGTATCCCTTGTATTTTGATTATTTTAAAGATAGTAACTCCAAATATTCAAATTCATGTTAAATTTATATCTTTTATTAGTCAATAGTCGACTTTAATCCCTAGTATAACAAATGTACTTTTGTATTATTTTTTTTTTTAATTAAGGTAGGAGGATTCAAACTCTTTATTTTTAGTGAAGTTAAGTGCGGAATTACCGCTAAACAATTCATAAAACTACTATTTTTGTATCTTATATAAACTTATAACGAAACACTAATTAAATGCCTAAAAAAAATAAGAAAAATAAACAAAGGTAAAGTAGTAAAAATTTGTATTTCTTAGCTAAGTTGTATCACTAATCAATTAGTGTTTTGTTTAGGTTTATACTTGAGATACAAAGGGAAAATTATTTAATTCATGGTCAAAATCATTTATTAGCCTAAAATAGGTACAAATTTGCCATGAATTTGAGATTTTAAATACTCGAAATAATACGGTAGACATTTATTAAATTTAGCATATAAAACAACAAACTCTGCAGATATCAGGAAACTGGGAGCTTGTCTTCAATTATGGAGTTTTACATGAACCCAAACACAGTTGGGAAAACAACAAATCTTACTACTAAAAATCACTATTTAAACATTTTTTTTAATTTCTGATTTACCCCTTCTCAAATTTCTTTGGTGTCATCAACATTAGAGATAACAGCCAATAAACATTAATGTGATTTCAGTCATTGTCCCAAATAGAACCAGTACCACCAAGACAAATTTCATGTATTTTTCTTGAATTTGAAAACTTATCAACTTTGATGCTTTTGTGTTGGGCCGGCAATTTTAGACACGACATGAAAACGACACGAAATAAATAGATTTGGACCGTGTGTTTAATAATTGGGTCGAAATTTGATCGACACTTTAATACGAAAATAAACGAGCTAGAAACGGACTAACACGGTTAACCCGTCCATTTATTTATCGTAAACGGACCAACAAGACCCAATCCGTTTAGAGCCCATATATATAAAATTTCTCAATATATTTATTTAAAAAAAAAACCTTAAAAATAACAACATAGAAAAGCCTAACCCTAACCCTGATAACCCGTTTTTGTTTTATTCTAAGATATGTTTGTCTTAATCATTATAGATATTTGATAATTCTAGTTGTTAGTTTTATATTTTATATGAATATGATGAGTTTCTTGTACTAGTGAATTCATAATTTTAAGTGATTTTATACCTAAAATTTTCGTGTTAAATGAGTCAGAAATCAATTTCATGTTAAATGGGCTAGAAACGGGTTTTTTCATGTTCAAAGGATCATAAACGAGTTTGTTTTCGTGTCAAACCGTTGTGGCCCGTTTAATAATCGTGTTCGTGTGTCGTATCATACTATCCGTTTATAAATGGTTTGTGTTCGTGTTTAGTTTCCTGATCCATTTATTAATCGTGTCATATTCGTGTTTATGCTTATCGTATCGTACTGTAATCAGACAAGTCCGAACCCGACCCGCGAACACGAATTCCCAATCCTGCTTTTGAGAAAAAGGAGAGAAGCCACAAGCCGTGCAACACTTTTTCAAGCGTTAAATGAAGATCAATAAAGCTATGAATTGTTAAATTTTTCTTCATGTTGGATCAACAGTTTAAATTGATTGATCCATCATCAATCACCTATAAATTATTTGCACGGAATGACTAAAAGAAGACCGGTCCTCCCCAAATCGTAGTTCTAGCGAAAAATTGGTAGTATTGGCAGAGAAACTATTTACCAAGAAGGGTGATAGAACATATCTATATATATATATATATATAGATAGATCACGGCTACAGTATGTAACATGACTAAAGTGCAGAGAAATGAATTTTGTGTCAAAAGCAAACAGGCCTTAGAAGCAGAGAAGAGAGCAAAGTCTCCAACATGTCGGGAAGTTGAGCACGAGGAGATGAGTAAAAGACTCAAAAACTGGTCAAACCAGTCAACCATCCAACAAACGACAACTTACAACCAACCTTATTATAGGTACACAGACAGAGTAAATGTAATTTCATTATTACTACTCCCAACTTTTATCCAATTTCTTTTACTTGCTGCTATTTTTAATTTATTTTTTAAAATTTCGAATCTTGGAGCTCTTTACTCTTTAACTTCTTTCATCCCAGTCGTTGAGCTAGTCCATGATACTTCCCTTGATGCCATTACTATTCACATATGCCACAAATGTTACTCTCAAGCAGATCTGTGAATAGAGAAAATAACTAATTGCTAAATATTACACACACACACACACACATATATATATACATATAAATGTATACGAATAAATGTGTCCTGTGTCCAAGTGAACGTTTACCAAACAAGTGTTTTCAATAATTAATGTCATAACCAGCAAAAGGGAGCTGAGAATAAAACTACATAAAAGAGTGTCGACAGCTCCCATAAAGAGCAATCTTAAGCTCCTCTTGCCAATTGATTCCCATATAGATACTTACCTACCACCATTTAATTGCTCACTTAACTTGGCTATACACTACTCTTGCGTTCTAAGATTCACAACATACATACAATGCTATATTTGACACTTGCCCTGTTTTATGCTTCGATACATGATGCTATTTAATCATAATTTCTAAGCTTTGGAACTGAATTTCGAATTACAATGTAGAAAAAAAAAGACTGACACCTCAAACGATAAGCAATGAAATTCGGCACATCCTATGTTTAGTGCTAAATTTGACAGTATGGGATTGCATTTGAGAATGATTTCTTAACCTAAATAACGGAAATTAGGCATTGTATATATGAGATGCTCTAATATTAAAAAAGCTACTTGTGTAAAACACAAGATGCAAAAGAGGATTAGAGCAGAAAATAACTCGGATAATACACAATTTTTTATCTCATAATCAGCTAAGCTAAAGTTCATAGCATGACACGAACAGGAGAAAATTTACTCCAGGTACTCCTTATACTAGCCACATTTGAAGTAGTAGTCAGTCTTCATCTGCCTGCCAGAACATAATGGATTTTCAAATTCATCAGATCTAAAAGTAAGAACAAAACGTTAATATATATATATATATATCACACAATAATATTTCATGTTCTGGAAGAATTACCGCTAAAAGTAGCCCGATAGTGACTTCAGATTACTATAATGCTACACCATTCGGTTGTACGACCTCCATGGAAGTTTCAAGAGATGATTGCTGAGTAACTTCTGCTACTGCTGCTTTAGCCGTCTCTGGATCACTCTCACTGGTGACGTGAGAAAGTTGTGAGCCATTGACGTTGTTAACTACATCAGGAAGCTGCGAGTTGATAACCTCCTTTGAATCACTCAGCTGTGAGTCGATGACTTCTTTAGTCACGCCACTCAGCTGTGAGTCGATGAGCTCTTTAGTTGCGCCACTCAGCTGTGAGTCAATGACCTCTTGAGTTGTATCATTCTGCTGTGAGTCGATAACCTCTTTAGCTGCATCACTCAACTGCGAGTCCGTGACCTCCTTATTCGCCTCACTAAGCTGTGAGTCAACGACCTCCTTAGTTATTTCATTATGTTGTGGGTTAACAACCTCAGCTGCATCAAAATGCTGTGGTTCAACCTCCAGCATTTCATCGGGAAGTTGGGAATCCTTGACCTCTGTCATTGCAGCACAAGGCTGTGAGTCGTCATTCTTTTCTGTTTCATTAAGAAACTGAGTCTCATCATCTTTCCCAGATGCATGGCTCGTCTCAGCATCAACGACCTCAACAGTAGCATGGTTCAACGATGAATGATCAATCTCAATATCCGCACTGCAAAGATTCATAGTTTCGTCTTCACAATCTGCATGAATTATCTGTAAAGGATTGTCCGCGTTATCTAAAGCATAAAGATGAGGGTGATTCTCTTCTCTATCTGGATGATGCAATTGCAATTGAGCAATCTCAACAGTAGCACCAAAATGAGATTGGTCATCCTCACTAGCTGCACTATACTGCACCGGCTCATCCTTCCGGAGACGTTTTCCAGTACTCTTTCTTCTTACTCTCTCCTTTCCCCGTACCCTTTTTCCGACTTCAACATGTGGGGTAGCAGTCGCAATGGCTGGACCTCCAACTTGGTCTCTGAGACATTCATGCGCGATACATCTGATCCTAGAAACCAACTCAATTTGTTGAGGATCCAACCCCTTTGTAGAGAAGGTATCTGCTATATGTGCAATATCCCTCAGACCAGCATTCTGCGAAATTTACAATAAAATAAACTAATTCAGACTGATCGATCATTTGCATTGCAATTACATCTGACAACATTCCTTAAAATTCATAATTAACTAAAGTTAACTATCTTAGGCTTACTGTTCTTTGAAACTCTGATGAGAGAGATATCGGCCTCCCTACAAATTTACGGGTAATTTTCAGGTACCACTGCATATAGTCATTTTCATCTGCACCAATATCACCTTCCACGATATGGGATCGACGCTCAGACCATTCATCAACTTCTGATTGCATCTTCATTGACAAGTCAACCCCACCATCAACCCCACGACTTTTTCTCTCCCATCGCGGTACATTTTCTGGGATTGACTGAAGCATGCCGTACTGCCTTAAGCAACGGTTAGGGAGATGCCTTTCTGCCTTGTCAAAACAAACCAGCATTGTATTTGACCTCCCTAAGATCAGATTATTCTTAATATCTTCTGGAATTAATGTACTGTCCATATTTCTGTAAGGAAGCCACTCTACCTGCATATCAAAAGCATACTATTTGTGTTACACCTAAAAGATTAAAATCAGGCCGTAAATTGAACACAATCCCGAACATAAAAGGAAAAAAGAAAAGAAAGAAACTTACATCACATGGTTTCAGAGAATCCAACGCCTTGCGGTAAAACACTACATCACGGTTTGCTGTTGGACCACTTTGTTTTCCCTTCCATCTAAGCACAAACGGAAAGCGATCATGTGTTGGATCATGATTGAGCTTTGGTCGACCAATGTTCAAGTGAAAGTGACTCCAACACTGCTCATCGTATAAACAAAGCATTTATCAGGAAGAAATTTCCAATAGAAACACAAGATACTAGTAAAAATAGAGGAAATATGAGGCAAGGGAGAGAGAAAAAAAAGGGCACGTAAATTACCTGTAGTAGTGTTAGGCAGCCACTAATTGTACTCTGAGATCTCAGCGAGGCATTGCCTAAGGCCCTATACAAGAATGCTAATGATGCAGCCCCCCAGGCATATTTTCCACACTGGTCGAAATTCTCAAATAATGGAAGGTACATAACAGGGACTTTATTCCCAGTGGTAGTGGAAAAAATTGTGCTGCCTACAAGGTATAAGAGGTAAGCGCGTGTATGACGCTCAATAACCTCAAGTGGGGCATTGTCAGGACACCGAGAAAAGAACTCTTTCAACCAACTTAGCTTTACCATTCCACCACTAGTATAACCGGATTCTGGTGCTTTCCCTAGATACTTTTCACACACTGTGTGGCAGGTGGTGTAAGTTGTACCGATTACTGGTTCACCATCAATAGCTAGTCCGAGCAACAACGCAACATCCTTAAGGGTTATTGTCATTTCTCCAACGTTCAAGTGGAAAGTGTTTGTTTCCCTCCTCCACCTCTCAACTAACGCTGAAATTAGTGGATTGTCTAGACTTATTGCAGGAATCAATCTTAAAAAACCAAACCCAGCCTTCTCAACTAACTCAATTTGTTTTGGCGTGAGTGTCCACTGATCAAGCTTCGAAGTGTGTTCATGACATCTAAGTGCACCACGCTCCTGCAACCATTATTCAAAGCATTGTTGCACAAATTCAAAAACTAAAGAAAGATTGTCATCACAAAAAAGAAAGTGAGGCAAAGAGAAAAATAAACTTCAAGCCCATCAAGTAAACTCCACCTGCCCATCCCAAACTGCAGAGGAAACATGTTTCTCTTGATCATAAAGTACCGAACCATCAATTGGTCCAGGATTTGTTCCATATGGGTCCACAAATGTTACGTCCATTAGTGACAGTCGAATAGATCAATCTACCATAGAACCACATAAGGCATATTAGTTCCATAAAACAAAGCAAGAGCAGCATATTTAAGCCCGTAATCATAATAGTCAGACGTTATAAAAAAGCACCAAGAAAGAGAGGAAAATTGGTAACATTTTTGACAATGCCAATCAAGAATTTACATTCAGCTCACAATTTTATGATTTTATCAAGGTTAGCAAGTATGGCAAAGCAACAGCCAAATAAGCTTCGCTTGAACATACAACCAAGTCAAGTTCAAGAAGTTGTTAGAACTTAGACCAAAATATAATGCTGTTTGTAAAATCGAATCAAGTTTTTTGCTGAAAAGTAAAAACTGCTTGCAGTTGCAGAGAGACTCTAAAGTCACACTGAGAAAAGACTAAGAAACTTGAAGCAGCTAACTAGTTTCTCTAGTGAAGTTTTCTCTTTTTGTGGTATTAAATACCTGGGATCATATCAAACCTAGCTTTTCTCAATACACCAATACAATGTAGCCCTTGATACACTAATATGCCAAAGAAAATCGATCAAACAATGACACCCTTTTCCTCCCTTCTTCTCAACTCAAAAACATTAATTTCTCCTTACTTTTCCCTCTCTTACAAATTAAAATTTACATCAATACCTTCCCCCCAGGAAGGTTACACACACAAAACAAGAGCAATGAAAACTGAATATTTATACATATATATATATATATATATATATATTTAAATCGGGTTTTTGGTGTGAAGGGCAAAAAAATGACAAGAAGTGGAAAAAGGAGTAGACTTTGTGTACCGTGAAAACCAAAGTGGATAAGTAAGTAAATCTCCAAACTTGCATTAATCTCAGTTGCTACACTAAACCTTCAAACTCATCATTAACACTTACCCATCTTTAATCAAACTTCCCACTAACATTTACATTCCATATTATCATCTCAAACCCAACTTAGCCTCAATATTCATGACCCAAGTTCTTAACTTTCCTCTGTTTTTATCTCCCATTTTATGATTTTCTTTCGCGAGAAAATATCCAACAACAAAACACAACCCAAAGTTCCTCTCTTTCCAAATCTTCCCAGAAAATTAAAAAGAGAAAATTACCTTGTGGGTTAACGGGTTTCTGGGTCGCCGGCTCCGGCGAGGATTCGGAGAACTTCCGATTTGATATCTCCAGCGGCAACGACGCCGTTTTCCAGGACAGTGCGAAAAAAGTGCGTTTTTCTTTTTTCCGTAGGAGGAACCGACACCGTTTAGCACATTACAAAAATATAAAAAACCAAGCAAAAATAAAATTATATAAGTAAAATCGAGATTAAAGAAAACCAAAATTCGGAGGTGAAGAACAAAATTTGGGAATGGCTGAGGAAAGAGGGCGAACTCAAAACGACGACGGAGAGGCGGTGTCGAAGGCCAAAACGCAAAGGGAGAAGATAGAAAGCTAAAAGCGGCGAAGAAAAACTGCAAAAAAAAAAAAAAAAACAAAAAAACAAAAAAAAGGGGGATTTTGTTTTTGTGTAAAACGATAATATGTATGTGTATCGATTAGAAGATGAGGGTTTGTTTCGAAACCTAATGAAAAAGATTTATTTTTATTTTTATTTTTGTTCTTTTACTTTTTTATTTTAATTTTTTTACTTGAAAAGCAGATTTCACTAAAAAAAAAAAAGAAGAAAAAAAAACAGATTTTAGTATTTTTTTTCAAAAAAAAAAAAAAAAATTTTTGTTTTGAAATCTTAAAGTGCAAATAAATAGATTGTTAGTTGATTTTAATTTTGTTTCGGTATTATTTAAGGCATTGTCTGTCATATTTTTATAAATTGCTTTATTTTTGTTTAGTTTTTAAAAGACCTCTTCTTTTTCTTTTTTTCTTTTTTTTTTTTTTTAAATTTTGAAGTTATTATGACACTTGAGTAGAATAACTAAGAGTAAAACTGTGATAATGTTTCTTTTATATACTTTATTGATAGTGTTTATTTTTAAACCGTTCAGATGTAATCGAACGGTTAAAATATTGTTTGTGTACAATAAAAGAGGATTTACCGTAGTTTTTTTTTTAATTTAAAAGATTATGACGCTCGAGTAGAATAACTAATATGAAAAAATAAAATAAAATAAAATAACAGTAAGAATAAAAATAAAAAAGAGAAAGAGAAGCTGTGTAGTTTGAAGGGTGTCAAAAGAGAGTCATGTCAATTTCAGATAAACTCATGTGTTACTTTATATTACAAAACTTCATTCAGATCGATACTGTCAAAACCCGAAGTGTTTTTTTTTATTTTTTAAGGATGTTATTTATACTTTTTCAATTCTCCAAAAATAATAATAATAATAATAATAAAATATGTATATATAGTTTTTTTTTACTAAAAAAGATTTGATAGTGATCCCATCATTTTCAGTTTTTGAGTCCACGCAGGCAAGGATAATCTCCTGAGTTGACAGGGGATTCGAACCTCCGACTTCTCGGTTGATGAGATCCTAAGATTGTCTCTCATACCAACCCATCTACCCTTGTGAGTTCATGTATTTATAACTTATGAATTTGATGAGTAATGATATATTTGAAACAGCTATAAATATTTAGTTATAGAAGTCCCTCATAAAATGGAGGGGAAAAGAAAAAGAAAAAAAAAATCTATTTGTGTGCGTGTGTGTGGGCGTTCCACTGGAAGGGTGTTTGTGTTGAACTCCAAAACCCCACTAATCACAGTAATCATTCTCTCCATTAGCTGAAGAACCCACAATTGCAGCACGTGCAAGTATTCTCCCACATTCTCTTTCTCATGCAGCCCAACCCCAACTAGAGTTCCCTCCTGTTAATAAGTTACAAAAGGAGAGTTTTTTTTTTTTTTTTTTCTCCCCACATTTTTGGAACCAAAAAAAATCAGAGAGAGAGAAAGCACGTAGCATACTTAAGTTTTTTTTATTATAAAAAAAAAATGGGTTATAGGGATAGAGGTTGGCATGCCCAGATAATTTCAGAGAGGTGGATGCTTCTCACGTGATATATGGATCCCTCACGAACTGAATTGTCCATATACCCCAATCAACGCATTGATGATGACTCGAACCCAAATATTCAACAAAGAGGACAAGCACCGTACAAACCCACCTAAGGGACTTTGGTTGTACCATATTGAAGTTAATCATAGTTTTTTATTTTATTTTTTTATTTAAATTTTTAGGGAATGCCTTAAGAATAACAAATCTTTAAAATATTATCCTATTTAAAATGGCTTTAGAATTTTTTGTACTCTTATAATGTCAAATAAAAAATGGTCAACATGCCCTAAACATGCTTTAGTGGAATCAAAGTGGCCAACATGGAAAAAAAAAAAAAAAATCCAAACCAATAATTAAGTGGGGCAAAAATCCTAAACATGTGCACTAAAGTTCACACAATTTCTCCAAAAATGTTGCCTCCTCCTTGCATATTAGAATACAGCGATTACACAAAAATGAGGGTTTTTAACACTATTACCTTCGAATTTGTCGACCTTTGACCACCCGAATTTCTAATCTAAAACAATTTACTTTTTGAATTTTTTAAAATTTTTATAATCTATCCTATTTTATTTAATTTCCCATTAATTGATGACAAAAATCCACACACACTTAATTAAGGACGAAATTCCTAAACTCAATTCAAAATGTAACACAAATCTTTCAAATTCAAAACCCTATTCCCATGGAATGTAAGTAAAATGAGACATGTTGCCCCAATTCCAAATGTTTAATAGGTAAATTGTAAAAATAAAAAATTTAAGAGTACGTTGCCAAATGTAGACAAATTTAGGAGCCACTGGTACTAAAAACCTGAAAAAATGAGATATGCTATGCCTATACTAAATATTAAATTTGACACTACATATAACGTGCCAAATTTACCACAAAAATTAGCACACACCTATTCAAATGCTAAAATTTAACATTAATATATTTATATGACACTGCATTGGAGGTGCTACAGATCACGAACATTTTCATTAGCACAAAAAAATAATAATAATAAAATAAAATGTATGAAGAATCTAAGCAAGGGTCACTGGCTGACTTTTTATTTTTGCATTACACAAAACATTGCCATTTTCGAGGCTTCCAGAATTGAACAAGGAAAATAAGAATTCTATAAGGAGAAAAACAGTGTTGAAAGTAATAAATACAGATTTTCAGATTCATGTATATTGCAACTTCAATCGAACCCAACTTCCAGGCCGGTACCAACTACCAAGGGACAAAACAATATCAACTGAAATGCAGTAAAATATCTTTCCTAACTGTGACTACCAAGATTAAAATTAACGAATAACTGTCTCTATGGATCACCACCACAAACATGAAACTGCATTTCTCAAAAGTCCACCAGCACTCTTTCCAAGTCAACTTCCGAAGCGGGCTCTCAAGTCCGCAGAAAATCTGTTGCGCAGCAACACAATATACACTTTCGGGGAAGTCCTGGTCAGCCATGTAGGCTATTGAAATAGTCGAAGGAAGTTGTTTGCATATGCCATTGGCTTGACATCGGGGTGTGGCTGCAGTTTCATTCAAACAAAGCACGTAAAGAAAAAAGACAATCGTGACGTTAATTCGAAAGGTGAATTTTGTGGAGGGGAAAATAAAAATCCATATGGAACAAAATGGTGGGAAAGGAACCTACCACTGCTGAGAAGGTGACAATGTTGGGCTTTAAATTGGGTGCCTCAAAACGAATGAAGGCGCCTTTGTTACCCATCTGCAGAGACAAGTTGCATTTCACAAAAATTGGATCAACAGAACACACTTGTAACTTTTTCTTTAACTACATACTAATACCCAGAAAAAAAAAAAAAAGAAAAAAAAAAAAAGCCTAGTAAAACACTTGCCATCGATTTACCTGATCACAGTAATTTGGCGCAGAAAATACAGTGATGAGTTTACCATCATGCTCAATCTCATAGCCCTCATCCTTTACTTCATGAGAGCGCACAACTAAATCTGTAATGGGACAAAACCATAAAAGTATGTTAAGCAAATATTGAAATATTAAAGAGGAAAAAAAAAAAAAAAAAGTCAAATCACTTGAGAACAAGAAATGAGAAAAAACCAAAAGAAACATACCTAAATTGTTTTCCTGCAAGAATCTCTTCGTCACATCAGCACCGAAGGAAAGGCCTACACCTCGTTTGCTTGGGCCTCTTCCCAGTGAAGGTTGTGGATCACTCCATAGCAATTCACACATCAAACCTGAAAAAATCCAGATAAGTTCAGAGCCCACCAGAAGAAATTAAGAACAATTTACAGAATCTCCGTGTAACGATACATTTGAAGTCTATAATTTCACACGCGTATCGTTGTGTTTCAGATTCTACAGCATAACCACCTTTTAAGTCTAGGATTTTAGGAATCAATAACGCAACCAAGGGAGGAAAAAGATTGCACTTTTTACCTTCCTCTGGAGGTTCACAGAAACGATCAATGGCTCTAATATCTGAAAGTTTCACCCCATCAACACTAAAAAGACCCCCATGAACTACAAAAACCTTCTGATTTATAACATGAGCCAGCGGTAAACAACAGAAAACTTCAGCAAATAGTTCCACAAATGTTTCACTCAACTTCGAACGCACTTCGCCTTCAAAACCATATATCTTGTTCATGCTCTTGCTCTCATGATTTCCTCTTGCAAGGTAAATGGCTGAAAATTTTACGAACATTTAATGAGTGCTGGAGAAATTACAAGGTTAAGGAAAAATATCATCAACAAAGTTAAAATGTAATGAAGGGGCACAGAAGCTATAAATGAAGATGCACTCCAGAGAAGATGCAGAAAGAAAGCAGCTTGTAAAAGTTCAAAATAAAAGTTAGTTACCGAAAAGAAAGAATTGATACATAAAAATAAAAACCTAGACCCTTTCAAAAAAAAATAAAAAAATAAAAATAAAAACCTAGAATTAAAAGAGGACAGTAGCTGCTTACATGTTCTACGTCCCATGCAACAAAATAGTAACAAGTTACATGGTTTTTGAGCTGCTAATAAAAATCATACAAAAAATGCTTAAAGAAGCAAAATATTAGGTGGCACATGTTACTAAGTTTCAGGGAAAAAGAAAAAAAAAAGGTAAACCAATCAAGGAATCAAGAGGGTTTACCTGATGGACACATGCACTTGAACGCAAACAGCGTGAGGATGACCTCCAAAGAAAACGATCCTCTATCCACAAAGTCACCATTAAACAAATATGGATTTTCTTCCGAGGGAAGCCCATTAAGCTCAAAAATGTTAAGGAGATCATAGAACTGCATCAAGAAAAGAACAACTTAAAATAACATAAAGCAACCTGATACTGGAGTATTTTCCTAGTAGCACAGCCGTGACCAACCAAAAAAGGAAATTCTGACACCGAAAACACTGCTATCCAGAAGTAATGGGAATAGGATATACATTTAAAAAAAAAAAAAAAAACCCTAAATCATGCCAACTCAAGATGCAACAATTTTCATGAACACATTCCATCACCATTGCAGCAGAGCCAAGAAATAGAATAAAAGATTTAAAAAGAAAAAAAAAATTAATAGCAAATGCCAAATGACAACCAAAGCCCATATTCTACTAGATATGCAATTCTTACCATCTAACTCCATGCATTCAATCACACACCCATTATAAATATTACAGATTCAGTTCACTTCATTTTCTCCTCTCATCTTTCCAATAAATTTTAAATGCTTGCTAGTGTTTTCTTTAATCAAGCAGTAGTTCCAGACTATTAAGAGAGTAAAAGAAGTTACCTGCCCGTGCACATCACCACAAACAGTAAAGTGATTGCCTTCCGGAATGGTTATATCAACAAGAGAAGGCATGGCCCGCAACATTTCTCTTGTTTGTAAGACAATCTGGAATGCATATCTAAAGGCAGAAAAAACAAACCAAAGTAAAAAACAAATCAATAAATAAATAAAAAGTGGTCAAATATTGATCTATAACTAGGTACAACTCCGAATGCTTTTTTTTTTTTTTTTTTTGACATTATACCGTTTGTGTAAGCACTTTTGGTTCTTGAAATCCTCCAGCATTTTCTTCACAAAATCCAATACAACAACATCTCCTTCTATTTTTGCACCTGAATATTGTGGCTCCACATCTGGATATCAAAGAAAGATATTTAATGTTTAGGTTATGAAGGTCCTTCACTGAAGGAATCATAAAAACTTAAATCAAGATCACCGATCAGATAGAAAAAAGAGAGAAAGATTCAACTAAATGTGTAAGAACCTGACGCTTGGAAATTAACTCTAAACAGCATTAATAAAAGTAGAATCATCATACAACATTGCAATAAAAAGTAAATAAAAAACAAAAGAGAGGATATTGAATAGCAAACTTCAACCAATATGGTTACCCGAGCTGCTACAACAACAAAAGATGCACATGTGGGCACATGCAACACTTAAACTAATTCACTAATATGAGCCTGAATTTCACTAATAGTACAACGACAATTCACTGAGTAAGATATTACAAACTCAAGTTTAACAGGATTAGGATATTTCACAAACTAAATTCACTAGAGGTAGAAAATTTTCCCAAAATTTTTGTTCATTAAGATTTGCGTCTGACTTGTTATTTTTGGTTTTTTCAAATATCTATACATCATTTTCTAATCCGAAAACATTTAACTTCTTCTGCAAAGAATTGCAGAGTTACAAGCTTAAATATAAAATCAACTCCGAAGAGAGAGAGAGAGAGAGATATATATCAAACTCCAGCTTAATCAGCTAAAAAAATCACCTTATGCTAGAGAACTCCATTGAAAACTATGTCCTCAGATTAATCATTGGTAATGACGCCAAAAATAATGCCATGATATCATCAAGAAATAACCTCAATCATGTAATGTTTGATTTTGTAAGCTAGTACCATGCCCAATAAGTCATCCTATCCGGCAGAATTAGTGAATGAATATACTTCTCATTCGGTTCCTAGAATCTTAAAGTTTATTCAATGTCGGGATGTTTGAGAGTTACATATATGACTCATTGCAAACTCAAACCTAGGTCATGTACTCGACTCTTGGTATGGATACCACCCATAAGGCCAGACCACCAACATGCCCCAAGCACCATTAGTAGCCCCACCAATATTGTGGATACCACTATAGCTGCTGTTGTTCCCACTATCATCAGCACCGCCGCGACAACTGCTACTGCCACTGCTCCTAGAGCCACTTCAGTGGGCATTGATGATGGACTGGGGTCCCCTCCTATGATACATTGTAAAAAATACTGTAATTAAACTAATTAATTTTTCATGATATAATGCAGAAAATATGCCGATCATCAGAAATGATCAATGAATTAGTTAATCTTAATTGGCAAAAACCAGGGCTTAAGGCATGCTTTACTTTAGGAGTTGAAACAGCAACTCCTTACCTAAAAGATCAAAATGACTGATCATAGGACCCCAATCCAATGATGAGGATGGACAAATTACTTTATTCTATCAAACCTTCATGTAGAGTCGAGACCGGATATCAACCAGCCAAGATCAACTAAAGAAATCCGATACCTTGCATGCAGTAAGAAGTTTCCACCTTAAAATTTCATATTCTTCGCCTGTATGGGATAAGCTTATAGATGTAAGCTTTATTATTATGGTCAAGACTATCCATCTTCGGTAGTCCTGGGATCACTGAATGTTTGTAACTATAATAAAACTAGGATTGGAGAAAAAGTAATACTAGGAATGCAAAATCCATGCACCACTTTTTTAACTGATTTGCGATTCTATGGCCACACAATTTACTCTACTGTCCATAATTAAAGAAAGCGTGGCCAGCTTTGGAAAAAAAAAAGAGTATGGCATCCATAATACTAACCTTTGAGAAAACAGAAGGCTACATTGAAAAAGTCATTGACTCATAGTTACAACTCGCCGATCAATAAAGTCAATCCTAGGTATTTGCCTGTCCTTTCCATAGAATTCTTGTCTAAAGAAGACGAATCCAGTTAAAAGGAATTTGACTCCAACTAAATTATTAAATCTCAGAAATCTACAAAGGCCCACTGGCTACAAAATTGCCTGACTATAAAGTTCTCATCCTTAAGTCTATAACCAAATTGCCTTACATGGTGTTCTCATAATCAAATCCATGAAGCAATTGGTTTCATGTCAAAGGAAAAAGGTGCTCAACTTTCTCCACACTCAGACCACCCATAGTTTATACCTAAAAAATTGATATAGCTATTCAAACCAAGGTTGAGAAGGAGTAACAAACATATTAAGTGCCAAAAGAATAAAATAGCTACCGACACCAAACAAAGGTTTGATACATGGATACCTCCAATAATGACACGTAGAACCTCCAATAATGACACGTAGAATCCCCAAGGCAAAATCAAGTAAGTGTTGGGGACATGATGAGAACTCAAATGAGGGTAAAGAATCTATCCATAAGGTCGCTAGTACTAATGTGGGAACACTTTATAGTAAGACCCCTCTCAACATTGGGACTAGACTCTCATAGGTTGACATAAATCGTAATTGAGGTCTATGGACCTAACTTGATGGGACTTCTGGGATATAAACGCCCTTTAAAAGACACTATAGCACTACCGAATGAGAGAAAAATGACTCACCCCCAAATCAAACATGCATTATGTAAGGCTCAAGAACAATTTGTAGTTTTAACTAGACCCTTCAGCAGATGGTTTGGATTAACAATCTTGCTGCTTCAAATCATACTATGCATCGTACTACATTTTTAATGCATTGGATTTATTACAAGCGTGAATTACGAGCATATTTCAGCAACAACAACGAATTCAGAAAGAATGAGCAGAAACACACTTAGGTAGGACCAGTTGACAACGAAAAGAAAACACCTTAACCACAAAACATGCAAATTTAAAAGAAAATAAATTTTAAGTTTTTTGTGTTGTTCTTCATGTAAAAGAAAATAAACCATAAAGTTTCTTATGATGTCCTAAAGAACAACGCATGCAGTAAAATTGAATAGGGACAAAAACAGAAACAGAAACAACATGAGAGTAATACCTATAGTATGATAATCAATAGACTCTGCAACAGAACGCCTTTGAGACACAGGTACAGAAATTGCTTCTTCAAATTTAAGCTTCTTTACTGCTTTCTCACATTCTTTCAGCTTCCTGGTAGCATCAGGATCATTTGGACGGAGTTTCTTGACCTATTTTAGATCACAAAGATGAAATAGAATTTTGAATAGAAAGTAGAAACAGCAAGGTCAAAATCCATTTCTTAATGAAATGATATAAACCACCTTCACAAAGATGAAATAGAAATTTGAATAGAATTAGCAACGTCAAAATCCTTCTCTTAATGATATGGGATAAATAACCCAATTTTCTAAAATATCCTCACCTCAATTATGTTCTTTCCTCATGCTTTAATTATGTGCACAATGTTAATTTGGTAATCATGTCCATTTTCATTCCAGTCCTACTTTATAATGAACAGCTTGGAAGTTTAACTCAACTCTAATTGCTTTCTACTCTGATTCAACTAGAACTTAACTTCAAATCCTTTCGTTACACATTCTTAATGTGCCCAAGAGAAGAAGGAAATCCATAAACTCCTTGGGCTTTGCAACCATTAAGAAATCTAGAACTTAACCCTAACGCAAAGCAACTCTACTTCCTCTTATAAATTTCAAAACATGATAACATCATTAGTCCTTTCTAACAATTGCAGTAAACAAAAGCCAGTTACCATAAGATCTACTTGATATGCAAGTCCAGTGTCACATGCCACATTGTGCAATGTCAAAAACTTGCACATACTCCAAAAGTAGATAAACATAAGGAACACCCCATGAATAGATAGCAAGCATGCAAGATTGGACCACCGAGACAAAATTGGGATCATACTCGGAACTGAATTACACATGATACTTGATTGTTTGGTTTATTTAAAAAGGAATTTTAGTTCCAATAAATGAAGTAATGAAAGCTAAACAACTTTCATAAAATCTATCACCAAAAAAAAAGCCCAGAGGAAAAACCCACCTGCTGAAAATCCTTGAGAGCATCTTTGAATTTCCCCATAGCAAGATAAGCAGCACCTCTTCTGTAATAACCCTGCATTATAAGAAAACTATCAGAACGCAATCAAGAATAACAAATTACATGCAGAGGAACCCATGAATTTAGAATGGAAATCGTGCCTTTGAATACTTAGGATCAACTTCAATAGCCTTTGAAGCATCTTGTATGGCACTACCATATTCCTCCAGTTTAAGGTGAGCAAATGAACGGTTCGCCCAATATACAGCATTCTGACCGTTTCTTTCAATTGCTTGTGTATATAGCTCAATAGACTGAGCATATTTATGAGCTGAAAGCAAAATGACAATATTAACCCAGCTGAAGACAGAAAAATGCATCACATAGCCAGCCAGCAACTGTTCTTAACCAAAGGAAAGTAATCGTAAAGGTATAAAACAGTAAAAGGATTCTCAACGAAGAAAGAAATCGGTCTACAAAGTATCTGCCTTGTCAGCTCACAACAATTTTTCTAGTTTCCTTTTCTTTATTTTTTGTCGGTCACGTGAGTTTCTATTTGTTTTTCCCTCAGGCTATTGCACCTAGAAGGGCAATGACTGCATTCAAACTTAAACAATAGTCTCAGAAGTGCGCAGAACCCACCACGTCCCCAAACGGGACTGTAGTTTCAATTCATTTAGTAATAAAATATCATTTGGTAAAAGGTCTAAAGTGCATTAAATAATCAGTCGAGTTACACGATTCATCAGTTTTTCAGTCCGATTTTGATCAGACAGAAAAACTATGCATCTAAAGGCGGATGCAACACCTCGATAATGAATATTTAACAAAAATAATTTTAGTAATAACCTTAGAAGCAGATTCCAGAAGAATGATTATGACCTTTAAACGCTTCATTGGCCCGTACTTTGAGTTCTTCAGCTCGTGAAATATCGAAACCTTCAGCTTCCATACCGGGCATAAACTTTGCCGTCTACGAGAAGTAAAATTCAATACTTGGAAAAGGAAATAAAGTAATATATTCTTCAAATACCATCTATACAATTCCACACTCATTCATCTCCTAACTGATACAATAAAACGTCAAACATAAATTGAAATTTAATAGCAGAGTTATTATAAAACCACATAAAATATTCATCTCTAAAATTGACTATAAAAAACCTAAGATAAGAGATTTCCACATTATAGCTGCAGAAGAACTATACAATTCTTATAAATACTCTTTTCCCTAAATTAAACCAACAACAAAATACGAATTGAATTAAATTAAGATTTTTCTGTTCCATTTTCTAGGGCCTGAAAATGACGGAGGCCATGGCAAACACTGAAATCTGAACGAAGAGAACACCTTTGTTTCCGCCAAATGAACTTTCATTGAACTAAACCAAAGCAAAAATCTAGGTACGATTCAAGATTTTTTTTTTTTTTTTTTTAATTATTCTCTTACTCAATATCGGCAGTGAAACGGTGGTCAAGCTCAGTTTGGCTGCCGAGAAAAGAATAGAAAATTTGATGGAAGCAATAAAATACGAGGAAATTAAACTTGCGAAAGCAACTTTCTGGCGAAACAAAGAAAGAAATCAACATTCGGCAATGGTGAGGTGAAGAGAAGTGAAGTACCTCTCGCGCTAGCTGAAGAAGAGACTGCCCGATCTCGTCGAAGAAGACAGAAATGAAAGACTTTGGAGGGAAACGAAAACCCTAATCTTACAAGCACTTTAATTTATAATAATTATAGAATAAGATAAAATAAAAATTATGAAAATATGAAAAATAAAGTTTTTAACAAGACATTAACGGATAAGAAATTTCCAGAGAGAAAAAGAAGAGACTCCAACTACTCTATTTTAACATGCATTTGGTATCAGATTATAAAATTTGAATTTGAATTATTTATACGTTTATTGAGATATTTAAATTGTTTTAGTTAAAAAATATAAAAATTTGAAATGTGTTTGTACAAAAAAATTAATATGGAATTTGTTTCGCTCTTTTCTAAATTTTATATAATTTATATAAAAAAAATCATCTCATTTGGACTTGTCTATGTAAAATAATGAACTTTTAAAGTTTAAGTTATAAAACTATGTAAAACTGAGGGAAAAAGACAAAAATTATATTGTGATTTTAAGATTTGGAATGTGTATTAATTTTCAGAGAAAAAAATACTTTATTTTAGTAAGCAAAACAAAACAAATAAAAAAAATTATTCATATATTTCTTTACTATTTTTTTTCTAAGTGGCTTTTAGTATATTTTGAAATTGATTTGATGATTCTTACCAAAAAAAAAAAAAAAAAAAAAAAAAAAAAAAAAGAAAGAAAGAAACTGATTTGATGAGTTGGTGTAGTTGCATTGCATCCTATTTAATACCACAAATTTTTTAAAAAAATATCCCTCGAATTTTGTCCGACGTCTTAATAATAACCCCTAAAATTTAAAAAGTATCACAGTCCTTCAACTTTATAAAATTGTGTTAAATTACAATTTTCTTTCCTGTAAGAATAAAGCTATGTGACGACTGTGGTGTCTCTCACATCTTACTTGGCATCAAGATAGACAATCACAATGGTTGTTTGTTTTCAGTTCGATTAAATACGAGTTACTAATATATTAGGATACTGATAATGCTACACATCACCGATTTAAAAATTTAAAAAAAATAAAAATAAAAAACACCAACTATAGAACATGTATCTCACTCTATAAAGCTCTTTTTTTTTTTTTTTTTTTTACTTGTAATGATGTTTAACATTATTATTTTTTCTTCTGGCAAGCATTCATCTCAAATCTTAACAATAACCCTTAAATTTTAAAAAGTATTATTTATAATCCTCGAACTTTAAAATTTTGTCACAAATAATGAGTTCCATCAAATTCTTGAATGGAATTTAGAGGATATAAGTTTTAGAAAACTGAAGTTACACGCAAAATTATAAAGGGTTGGGGACAAGTTTAGGGATACTCATAACCAACAATAAATTAAACTTTAACTTGTTCATAATTTCAATATATGTAAATCGGATTTTTCTTAACCCATTTAATACTATTCCTAACAGATTACTAAGTTGACGGAAACTAGTCATTCCATTATTACATTTTAACTTAGAGAGAATTCCATTTATATTAAATAAAAGATTGAATTGCATAGCTATCTTCTGAGTGCCCGTTTGGGGCATAAGTTTGAACTGTTTGTTGAAAGTTCAAATTGAACTGATTCAGTTTGGTGATTCAGTTCACCTTGGACTGATGACTGAACCGTTATACAGTGACTGAACTGTGTTCACTGTTGGGAGTTGACACCACGTGCTTTGAGTCATCGTGCGCTGCGCCTCCGCAGAGAACAAGTTTGCCCCACTGTGGCGATGCAGGTCTCGGAAGCAGATTCGGTATGTGCACACCCCGCATTTGATTCTTCGTTGACCCCTGAGTTTAGTTTTTGCCCCATCTCTCCCCACCTTCAAGCTTCTGCTCTCGGAACAAACAGTCAATTTCTTTCCTCAGCCCATCCGGTGAACAAATCCGCCCCCTACCCATCAACGACGGCTTTTCCCCAACCGCCGGCAACTATCCCCTCCAGTGAGCCAATCGACGGTGCCCGTTCAAAAATCGGCGACCAACTCCATTTGTGAGTCAAAATTTTTTCCTTTCTCTCTCCTGTTTTTCTCTCTCTAGTAGATCTTCCTTCCCCAGCCACTTTCGGTTTTAAACTCCGAAATGTTTCATCTGGGTTTTGGATTTGGTTGCCGTTCAGGAATATTAACATTTGGAAAAAAAAATTGGGGAATAAATGAAAACAACGAACCAGATTAGCATATAAAGCATTCTTTTCTTGTTGAACACGAACCGATGGTACGCGCTGCCGGCGTCAGTGGCTGGCCTCCATCTGCAACATTCGTGGTGACGGCGCGTTTGGAGGTGGGGATCCGGTTGGTCTCGACCATGGTGACGCCGGTGAGGGTCAGGTTGTCGTCGACCTTGGGGTGTTCTATCTCCTCGTCTCCGATTACCACAACCACCACAATGGTGTGGCCGTAGAGGGAGAGAGCGAGAGAGTATATTGAGAGAGAGAGAGGAGAGAAGTGTCGGTGTTCATCATATTTTTGAGGTGGAAACCTTATCTCTCTTTCGCATCTCTCACAGTAGGCAAAGTTTCTACCCCACAGATTTTACTCCCCTGCTCCCAAATCACAAGCCCTTTTCATCGCCCCTACTCTTTCTCTCTCTAAAAAACCCCCCCACTCTCTTCCCCCGAACTTTCTCTCTCCTCCTCCCCTGCTCCGACGACGTACCGAGGAGGGATAATTACTCTCCTGGTGATTCCACTTTCTCCTCCAATTTCTTGAATCACCGGTTGTTCTCTCTCCGCCATGGACGATGACGACTGTGGCTTGCCATGTTTGAGTTTCTTAGCTAAGAAGAAGAAGAAGAAAACTTGTTTGGGAACCAGGAATGGGTTGCTAACTTTTGGATTACTTGGAAATGCTTTAACAAGTCATCCGTGAAACACAAAATTTTTACCCAAATTTGCCAAAAAAAATTCATTTTCTTTTTGTTTTCATGTTTTGGCCACAAAAATATGGGCAGTGTCGTTTTGTTTATCCCTTTTCAAATTATTTAATTTAATATGGGGAATTGAGAAGATAGAGTTGCCTGCTATTTTTCTGAAAGATATTTTGTTCAGAATATAAAGGAAAAAAAATTCCTACGAGTATTGTACAAATGAAGTGTATGTCACTCAATTATTATCATTATTGTCATTATTATTATGAAGATCTGGGGTATACAAATACAAAGAATCTAAGCTAATATGAGGGATAATAATTATACAAACAAAGGCATTAAAAACTAGTGGGATTGGAAATGCTCGGAACCAAACATGATGATGTTTCCCTTTTACCAGTTTATCAAAAAAAAAAAAAATTTTGTACAATATATGTATATAAATGAATAGATCAAACTTAGATACAGAGCTTGTTTCCTGGAACAATTTATTTTTTACAATTTTATCCTCTTTATGCTATCTTTTTATTTGTCTTCTCATTCTTATTTTTTTGTCACTACTTTCGGATTCCGTATCGTAGGTGGCACATGCGGCGGAGATTGAGGTCCGGGAAGCAGAATCGGACAAAAGGTTTGATTACCCACTATTTTCGCGTTCGAAAAGCATTGGTGCGACCCATTGCTTCCTGCCCTGATCCGCCTGCCTCCACCATTTATTCGTCTTCCGGTTCGAACTCGGTTACCCTGGTAGGCTTTCTTAAACTTGTCGAAAAATGTTTCATTTTCTAGATTGTTGAGTTTCATGATTTCGTGTTAGGGTTGTTTGTAATTTGTGCTAAATTTGTTTCGATGCAAAAATCAGGAAATGTTTGGTTTTCCATTGATTGTCATGTGTCGATTTTGTTGTTGAGGTAGATTTTACATTTTTCATTCCCAAAACTCGTATCCTTATCGAACACGTTTAAATTATTGGTTTTGTTCCTGTCTTCGCTATATTAAGGAAATGCCCCGTAAATCTTTGGGTGAGACGTTTGTGTGGGACCCCTGTCAAGGAAAAACAACTACTCAAAAAATTGAATGACTTCTTGTCATGCAATTCCGGTAGGATGCCAACCATACAGATTTATGACTTATGGGCCCAGGAGTTTAACGCTGAGTTTGGTGGCGTTCATGCTCACGGCCTCACTTTATCTCAGAAAAAAGACCGTATGAAAAAAGTTTATAGGGGTTGGAAGGTCTTGCAAGCCCACACCGGCCTAGGGTACGATCCAGCTACCGATAGAGTTGTTTGCTCGGATGAGGCGTCGCAGAGCTTTGTTAAAATAATAATAATTTTCTAATATAAGGAAATTTTAATATATTTATTAGCAACTAGATGTAACGGGCGGATGTTCATCATATTCTATTTGCAGGTTCATAAGGAGTGCAAGCATCTCCGCTACGAGGGCCTTCGCAACAAGGAATTGTATTACAACATTTTCGAAAAAAACCCACGCCGCAGGCGCTTCGGGTTATGGATCAGTTACGATGGGGGGCGACAATACTCCATACGTAGACTACGATTTCAACTTCGACTACTCTGGAACACAAACCCCATTTGAGGAGGACCCAACCCCGAGTAACGGGGGGTGGCAGCCCAACACGTGACCCAGGCCCGAAGTTGCCGGTCCGTCCCGATCTCGCGGAAGTGCGGGTAAGAGGAAGCAAAGGGATGCGACGGACAAGATGACATTCTCGGCCATGCAGCAAATCGTCAACTATTTCCAGGGGCGATCGCAATCTGGCGGTGTTAGCGAGCAATCAGTCCGAAAGAATGATGGCATTGTACAATGCATGAACATAATGAAGGGGATGGGTATTCCACCAAATCATCGGACGCTGATGTGGCACTACTTTGATACTCACCCGCAGCTATAGGGTCCGTTCTGCGAGATTGACGATGAGGATCGGAAGTGCATTATTGCGTCCGTTATCAACCCCCAGCCGCCACTGACTAATTGAGTTTTTTTATGTTGGGTCTTGGTTTTCTATATTCATTTCACTATCCGGCAACATTGAGACTATGCTAATCTTGTTTTTTTTATTTCATTTATTGTTGTGTTATTTAGTAATTTTATGGAACAATTTGCGCTAAATTGTCTTGTTACGGGGATTTGCTTTTACATTATTTGTGCGTTGAAGGTGTGTGCTTATGTTATGTTATGTGGGCAGTGTCGAAAATTAAACCACAAATCTGAGGATTTCAAACTAATTTAACAAGTTTTGGGGAAATTTAATATTTAACAGGAAATCTAGTGCAAATATAATCGAGAACGGCAATATCAACATGAACGGGCATGATTCTGGCCCCCACCATGACGATGACGACCATGGGTCCGAAAACGCCCAACGTGACGTTGACGCTATGCTTGCAATGGCAGTGGTTGCCGCGACTATCGGACGGTGTAGCAGGCGTCGAGATCCAGTACCGATGCATAATTCAAGGCTAACAGGTAGGATGCGGGTTGAAGAGATATTACATGGCCATCCATACGTAATTCAAGTAATCATTGGTATGAAAGCAGACACGTTCAGAGCACTCAGTAACCTATTAAGTAGTCGGGCATTATTAACGCCAACTTTTAACATGACTGTAAACGAGCAGTTGTTCATATTTTTATCCATTTGTGCACAAGGCGCTACAAACCGACAAACTTCGTATTTATTCCAACATTCGAAAGAAACAACATCTCGTTGTTTCTATACAGTGTTATTGGTTATTTGTGGGCTGAAAGACGAATTCATCAGACCACTCGAGTACACAGCAGTTCAACCATTGATTATGGAGCACGGGTACAAATATCGACCATGGTTTGATGTACGTTATCCATCCCAAGTACTAATATCATCGTATGACAGATTTAATAGAAACTTAGAAGTATTAATGATGGTATTAACATTTAAATATTTTGAATCGTTTTACAGGGTTGTATTGGCGCTATAGACGGAACACACGTTCCATGTGTGCCGAGCCAGGAAAATGCGGATGCCTGGATTAATCGAAAAGGTCAACACACGCAGAATATATTAGCGGCCTGTTCGTTCGACATGAGATTCACATATATGTTGGCCGGGTATGAGGGATCATGTCATGATGCTCGAATGTTGGGAGAGGCAATTGCATTCCATGGTTTCCCAATACCTCCTCCAGGTAGAAATAATTGGCAACTTATGTCAGTAAAAGTTTCATATTTATCGTTTTAAATAGAAAATTGGATGTGTAATTCATGGTTTGATATTTATTTTATAAGAAAATTTTACCTAGCAGATTCGGGCTACGCCAACAAGGATTGTTTCCTGAGCCCTTATCGTCGAGAGACATATCACTTACCTGAATATCGAAGACGGCGGGGCGGGCTAGGCAACCGTAGAGAGGTATTTGACTACACATATTCATCGCTGCGGAACTGTATTGAGCGAACATTTGATGTCTGGAAGGCAAGATTTAAAATACGGAGAGGCATCAACAGCTACCCGATGGACAACAAACAAAATCCCCGTGGCTTGTGCGATTCTACATAATTTCATACGAATGGTGCAGATTGGGGATCCCTTACTCGAAGAGTACGCCGCAGATTGTATGCCTGTACCTGGAAATGTCGATGTGAATGCGGATTACGTGTTTGACGACATCTTCGATGGTACTGGCCCCAGTACAGGAACGCAGCTACATGACTCGAGGAGGGATGCAATGAATCAGCTGAGAGATATGATGGCTGATGAAATGTGAGACAGATATAAATCAGCTCCATGGTATAAAACCACGTGATAACAAGCTTGGTTGTGTCACTGTTGGGCCACATTCGGACTGTAATGCTTAATTTGTAATTTGTACCAATGTTTACTGACCAAACATGATGTACTTTTTGTTGGTGTATAATTTATGGCTATTTACTTACATGTACAAAATTTTTGGATGACGTAAGTTGATTGGTGTTATTAAATCCGGCCACCATTAATGTTGACATTTTGCGTCGATAGAACCTTCAATAGAATGTTAAATTCAGGTGACTTTGAGGTGAGTTGAAAACCAACAGTTCGAATAGTTTTAACTTTTGAAGATTGTAGTTATAAATTTTGCTCACTTTTTGAAAGAATACAGAGATTGAGGTAAAAAAATACCGTTCAGTTGGAGTTCAGATATGTTCCCTTAAAAAAGAATCAAAAAAACAGTTTAATTCAAATTTTTAACATCCAAACAGGGCCTTGTTTTTTTTTTTAAACTTTTCAACTCAAACTAAACTTTTTATCTCAAACTTTTTACCAAACATTCACCTTTTTAACTCGACTTAACTTAACTCAATCTAAACTTAAAACTATCAACTCAAACTTACACACCAAACGGGGCCTGAATTTTTCACATAATTTTTTTTTTTCACATAAACTATATTTACATTCAATTTTTTTTACTTTAACAATTTATCTTTTTATAGATATATATCAAATCACTCTTAATTAATAATGGCATTTTTTTTTTTTTTTTTGTAAAAATTATCTCGTAAATTATACATAAATTGTAAAATAAAAGTAAAAAAGGTCCTTTCTTTTTTAAAGGGATAAAAGGTCCTTTTATCAATTAACTTAAAATTTACTTTAAAAAAAGTGTGAAATTTTGTAATAATGGTATTTCTATGTCTATATATAACTACATGTCATTTCTTGTGTTCAAAGCAATTCGGACTCGCAAAACTTCGCCGACAACATGAACTACTCTTGTGACCGACCACAGTCCAAAAACGAAATAAAGAGTGGATATCGGATCTAAACCAGTTTTTTTTTTTTAATCTTCTATTATCCAATCCAATAATAAAAAAATTCTTTCAAATTTAGTCAATCAAATCCAATCCAATCCAATCAAATTCAATTTATTTCATCATCCAATCCGATTTAATCCAAAATCTATTAGATTAAATTGGATTATACTTATATTTTCATAAAAACTTATTAAAACCTGGTAATATAAAAACTTATTAAAACCCGGTAAAAAAGACTAATCACATTTTGTAAAACATGAATTTAATTATCCAACGTCCATTCATCATATAACAATATACAATTCACCTAACATAATAAATATAAAAAAAAAAAATTTTAAGTTAATAAAAAATAATCCTTATTCAAATTAAAAACAAAACAGTAGGAAAACAAATTATTTTTATATAAAATACCAATATATCAATTGAATTGGATTTGTTAGATTTTCAAAATTCAAATCCAATATCCAATCTAATCTAATTAGATGAGTCAAATTATCATCCAAATCTTATCTAATAGTATCTGGATATCCAAATTTTTTGGATAGATTGAATCGGTTCGATTAGATGCATCGATTAGATGCAATCGAATAACTGAATCTTATGCTCATCCCTACTTAGAAGCATCTATCATCTATGGCTTGCTGATTTGGAGAATTTGATATTAACACTTGTAATGACCTATATATTCAAAGCCCAAATGCCATGTCCAAACTAGAAGATAATGAGAATAAACTACATAACAGTTCCTACCTGCAAAGAAACCAGTCCAATAGATATAACATCAAGATTAATTCATGTAATCTTCATGTTATGTTAACTCGTTAATGTATAGCTTTTTTTTTTGGTTGATTTTGTAGTAAAAAATTTGAAATGAAACATGTACTGCATAAAATAACACAATACTATTACAAATTAATCAACTAGTTACATGAATCTAAAAAATTAATTGGATGACGGATTTCAATCTAAAAAGTTCATTTATCATACATTTTATTATACCACTCAATTCAAACTTTCAGTTGAATGTTCAACTCAACTCATTTTAAAGTAAATTAAAATATTCAACTGAAACTGATGAATCACTTTGAACCAAAAGTGATGCTAAACAACAATCAAATTTAAGACCAATCATAGATATGAATAAATAACATCAAGGAGACATACTATATATACATATATATATAACATCATTACAAAGATTATTGCTTCAACAAAAATTATACTAATTTTTGAGAAAATTTTAAATTATACGAATTTTTGAGAAATTCCAACTTAAAAATTTCATATTCAACCGATAAATCAAACTACATAAATTACCTATATACATAAATTACCGAAAAATAGCCTTCAAAAGAAGTTGCGAAAAGAAGAAGAATGGGGTATAACATGCCTTAGATTATCATATATATATATATATATATAATATATATCGTACACTTGCTAGATATACATAGTTATATATCATTAGGATCGGTTAATCGGAGATGCTTTTTGGAGAGCCAAACTGGAACAGAAGTCGTCCCAGAGGCAGAGGCTGTAGTAGTACTACTTTGTTTAAATACTGTTGCTTTTGCTTGTTGCAGCAGCTCCATCTCCGCCCATTTGACCCGCAAATGCTGCTTTGCTCCGTACACCACCGGCACGCGACGGTCCCTGCTCGGAGGATTTTTGAGCCGGCCGATTCAAATTCTCCCGCAGAGACCCCTGGAAATGTTGATTGAAGAAGGCCAACTTTGACCCCAGTGGTCGTGGGAGGAGACAAAGGCGTTTGCTGTGTGTATGGCGACGTCGCATTTCCGACATAGCAAAGCTCGGTCTTGTGCACAGAAGTATCCAACACTCACCTGGCAGATGTCGCAGTTGGGGAAGGGAGAAGAAGAGGAGAGAGGGAGGCGGGTGGTGCTCGGAGGCCAGCTTACTGGTGGCGTGGATCTTGTGGTCGCATGCCCAGCATAGCGCTGCCTCTTCGGCGCAGCACAACACGTTTGCCTCCGCCGCTTCGCACGCGTTGCACTGTATCTTCATCATCATCTCTCTCTCTCTCCCTCTACCTCTTCCCAAAAAGATGGCAATATAAATGTGTTTATTTTTGTATATGGGCGCTTAAAATTCACCGAGCTCTCTGGGTCAAATGTGGGGTCATTTTCTTCATTTTGATAGTCATGTGCTTGTGGCGTTCGGATGGGCTCCCACGTGTCAACAACAAGCCTAGATAGTGTTAAAACAGCGCCACGCATTTGTTCGTCCAGGCAAATCTTGGTGTCTATCGAACTTCAACTGTCCATCAAACTTCAATTGTAACGTTCTTTCCTCTTAAATTTTAAAATATTTATTTTAAAGATTTTTTCCATCAGTTAAATTTTTAACTAAAAAATACGAGTAACACTTATTGATAACATGAATTAGGGATGCAAAATATGAAAATTAAAAAGTTAGGGTCCGTTGGTGAATGAGTTTGAGTTGAAAATTTTAAGTTTCAATAATAATTTTTGTTGACTTTTCAGAAAAGACAAAAAACTTTTTCAGAAAAGACAAAAAACTTTTTCAGAAAAAGACAAAAACTGAGATGAAAATTTTGAGTTTGAACTCGCGAACCAAACGAGCCCTTAATCTTATAATTAAGTCAAAAGAGTAAGGGCATTTAGTATGGGGTAATTTTAGGAGTGAGAATAAAAATCTGCAAGATTCCTATATTTAGTACAAAGATTGTAATTTTGTATTTCCTAGAAAGTCAATCACTTATGATTCATTTTACGAGGTCATCTAAAATCTAAAATCCACCCAATAAGATGTTATTTAAATTCATGTAATCAATACCACAAAATATTAATTAAAAATAAAAAAACTCAACCCATAAATATTCCATAATCAATACCAAGACCACCGACCACCACCACAACAGCAACATGTGCTTGCCGCCACCCTCATTGGATGTAGCTGCCACCCTCGCCGGAACTCCATTGCAACCCCATTGGACCTCGTCGTCGCCCACTACCCCATCGCATTATTGATCTCTCCCACAGCTCAAGACTTACAGATTCGCCTCTCCACGTGACCCCGAGCCCACCCACGACCTAAGCTTTTGCAACATCGCTGCCCCTCACCCCCACAAGTTCGCAATCACATCGCTCGTGGAGGTCGGGGGAGAAAGGGAATCTCTCGTCGGTTGCGGGGATTTAAGGCTTGGAGGGGAAGGAGAAGCGCCCGGCGGTGGCAGAGATTTCTTGGAATGGCTCGGAAGAGAATAACCAGAAGATGATTTTGACGAAGCAGATCCGATGGCTAAGGCGGCGAATCGGTCGGTGGCAACGAGGTTGGCGTATTTGGGGGTGCGGAGTCAAAAGGCGGCGGAGAATTCGGCTCAGCAGGAGGTGAGGGTAGAGATGACAGGTAAAATTCCAACGGCGGCGATGGTGAAGGCGAGGCGGAGGTGTTGGGTGGAGGAGACGTTTTTGTTGGGTTTGTTTGTTTTTTCTTTTTAGGATAAAGTTGTGGTAGAGTGTCATTTAGAAACCCTATCGGTATAGCCTATTTTATAGACCGTTTAATGAATTTTAACGATTTAGATATTACTTGTGTATGTTAATTATAATGTATCTTAACTCATAGTATAATACTAAACTAAAAAATAATTCAAAAGAAAAAAAAAACTGGTGAGCTCCCGAGATGCCGCCATCGCCAGACAGAAGTCGCCATCTCTGGCTGAGCCGCCCCAGATGCCAGCCGCCCCCAGCAAAGTCGCCATCTTCGACGATCCCCCCTAAGTCGCCCTCCCCCCCAGACGAAGTTGCCATCTCATGTGAACCACCCCTAGACGATGCCCCCCATAGCGAAGTCACCATCTCCGCTAGCCACCCCAGATGTTGTCGCCCCCCAAAGAAGTAGCCATCTCCAGCGATCCCCCATAGACGTCGCCTCCCCCTAGTGAACCACCCCAGCCCCCCAGCGACCAGATCCCACCGGCCCGCGATGTAACGCCACAAATGCTCTCTAACTTAACGTTTTAGAAATTAACATTAGAATTAATATAGGATAAGGTGAGATAGCAATTTCTCATTCTAATGTTATGTTGATTTATTTTTTTCACAGGTGAAGCGACGAGGACTCGAGTGCTGACAATGTTCATGCCAAATTGATGAATTTTTATGATGATTTGATATATTTTGTGTATAGCCTTAAAAATATGTGTAATAAAGAATGTGAATTTATTTTTTTATATTATATATAAAGCATAGATAATATTGTTATAACGATTATAGTATATGTTATATGTATATACTAGATGTAAGAATAATTTAAAATATAATATACAGATTGTACTGTATATATTACCTTTATATATATATAATGTATATATATATAAGTTATTTGATTAGTCAAATGTATATATATATGTTATATGTATATGTGTGTATATTGGGAAATCTCGGAGGGGGAATGAAGGGGGAAGGGACGTGTTTTACAAAAAAAAAAACAAAGGGGGGAAATGAAAGATTTTTTGCATTCTATTTAATCTATTAATTGGATTGACTACCTTATTTGTTCAAAATGACAGCCCATAATCAAATATCAGAAAATTTATTTTCAATTAATTCCCAATTTAATTCCACACAATCTGCCATTGGTTTCTCAAACCTAACTCTTTGCATATCTCTCCCTCTCTATTGCTCTCTCTATTATCACACACACAAATAGAAAACAAACCCTCTATTTCTCTCAGCCCTCTCCCACGCACAAACACACAGGAAAAAAAAAAAAAATTCTGCCAAACCTCTAAGTCTTCAAGACCGAAAATCAAAGAATTTCAAGGTATGTTTCGGTATAAGCTTTATGATGATGATGAGTTTGTTGTTGGTTTTAGTTGGGATTCTTTGGAGATTGAAAACTTTTACGTCTTAGAAAGATGTCTTAGGGCTGTTTTGTGTGTGTGTGTGTGCATGAATCATGTATATTGTGGTGATAATTTTTAATATTTCGGATTTGACCACTGTTACTGGGATTTCCAGATTTCGTGATCCGTTTCAAAACTGTTTTGGGAATCCAACGGTCTCCGTTTTTAACAAATTGATATTGTTGTAAAGCCCTTAGATGTCTATTTTCATTTGAAATCAGTTTCATATCTTTTGGAGTTATTTGTGAAATTTATGATTTTTCAAACTAGGCAGAGGTCGGATGCCAAGTTCGGTAAATTTAATGATTAGATTTCAAAACTGATTTGGGAATCTAACGGTCTCCGTTTTTTACAAATTTGATATTGTTGGAAAGCCTAGATGTCTATTTTCATTTGAAATCAGTTTCATATCTTTGGAGTTATTTGTGAAATTTTATGATTTTTAAATAGGTAGAGGTCGGACTGCCAATTCGGTAAAATTTTAATGATCAGATTTCAAAACTGATTTTGGGAATCTAAACGGTCTCCGTTTTTAACAAATTTGATATTGTTGGAAAGCCCTAGATGTTTATTTTCGTTTGAAATCAGTTTCATATCTTTTGTAATTATGTGTGAATTTTTATGATTTTTCAAATAGACAGAGGTCGGACTGCCAAGTTTGGTAAATTTTTAATGATCAGAATTCGAAACTGTTTTGAAATGCAAACGGTCTCCGTTTTTAACAAATTTGATATTGTTAGAAAGCTATAGATGTCTATTTTCATTTGGAATCAGTTTTATAGCATTTGGAGATATCTGAAAATTTTTGTGATTTTTCAAACTGGAAAAGGTCCGGCTGCCAGTTTCGGTAAAAAGTTTAGAAATCAATTTCAAAACTATTTTTGAGGGTCCAAACGGTCTTCATTTTTATGAATTGATACCATTAGAAAGATCTGGATGTCTACTTTCATTTAAAATTAGCTTCAGATCATTTGGAGCTCTGTATGAATTTTTATGAATTTTTGAAGGGAAAGGTCTGTTTGGCAGATTCTATCAAAATTTGAAATTTCATGAAATTGTTCAATTTTTGTGTTTTGATGTAATTAAATGATGAAATAGGCCTTGTAGGTGCTGCTATGATATGATGGATGTATTTGATGAATTATTTTGAGCTTTTGTTGATTTTATTATATTTATTATTATGGCATGAACGGTTTTAAAGACGAGCACTCGAGTCTCAATCGCGCGTTACCATCGGAAAATTCAAAAAGGTTAAGTAAGGCGTTTAGGTAAGTACACTCTCACCTGCAACATGAATTAAAGATTTGAGAAGTATATATATTTTGATGTTGATGATGATGTTATGATGTTCTTAAATAATACTTCTCCTATGATGACGTTTTGATGAAACATTTTGATGAAAAGTATATATATGGTATGTATATGTATTTTTATGTTTTAAAATGGCGTTGTACACCCTTGATGATGATGATGATGATGTTGTCCGGTGAGCGGACTTTTATCACCGTTGGTTTGGGATTTGCTACCCCAACCCTTCCGTGACTAGCGCGCTATGATGGTACAACGCCGGGCCCAATATATGATGGTTTTAAAAGTAAAAAGTAGTTTTTAAATGATGTTTATATTTATGATGAAAAGAAAAATGTTTGTTTACATTTGTGAGATTTAAGTGTCTTACTAAGCCCTTGCTTATATAAGTTAATTCATGTTGCAGATAAAGGAAAGGGTAAGTCATAGTGTTGGAGGAGCTTGGAGCGGACAGCGGGACGATATGTGATAGGAAAACGGGAGGAACGATCATAAGATGGACATTTTTGATTTCAATTGAAGTTTTGAGATTTTAATTTATTATTATTTGATTGGATGTTCCATAAGGACTTAAATTTTATTTCATGAGTTGGGTTTTAAAAATATATATATACTTAAATTAATTATGAAGTATTTTGTTTATAGTTTAAAAAAAAAATTCTAGAGTTTTCTAAAATTATTTAAGTAAAGTTTTCCGTTTATAAAGATTTTTATTTTAAGCTTAATCTTTTCCGCAATTATATAAGAGATGAATGATTAAATAAGAAGTCAACTGTAACGGTCCGTGAGGGTCGTTACACGCGACACCCCCCGGCGACCTGCAACAAAGCCGCCATCTCCGATGAGAAAAGGTCCAAAAAATAAAAAATAAAAAAAACCGATGTCAGCCCCCTTCCCCCCCACCGACCCCAGGCAACACCCCCTCCCCCAACACCCCAACGTCGAGCCGATGCCCCCCTGAAGGTTTTTTTATTTTTTTTTATTTTTTAGTCTATACTATTATGTAGTAATTTGCATTCTAATTTTCATATACAATAATAATTCAAGCTATTCTATTAGATCTAAACGATTTAAAAATGAGCTCTACCAATATGGTATATAAAAAAGATTCTATAACAGATTTACCCTTTTTTTAATTATTATTGGTATTTTTATAATGTTGTTCTGATTTTAAATTTTCATTTTTCAAATTATTTCGTCATATTATTAACAAAACGTAAATGATAAAATAAAAATTATCTAATGAGATCTAATTAGTTTTAATACTATTTGAGAAAAAAAAATGTTTTAACTAGTTTAATGTCCGTGAGTTGCACGGGGAGGAAATAAATAAATAAATAAATGAGAAAATTAAATAGCATTAAGTAAAGATAGTTAATTAAGATAAATAATATAATTACAATAAGTTTATATATTTTTTTAGTACTTATTATTACAATATTAGAATATATACACTCAAGTTTATTATAAAATATCAGAGTTATATATACAAACAAACACACATATATAAATGTTTACAATAAAGTTGTTGCAAGTGGAACATTTTTAGTTGAAATGCTATCATTCATGTTTAATTTTCTTCAGCTTTTCTTCTGATCTGCCATGGTGAAAAAAAAATATTAATTATTTGATATTTATAAACAAAATTTAAATGAGGATGGCTATATAATATGTAATTATATAGAAAGATAATTGTACCTCATTTCCTTTCATTTTTTAGACGAGTCAGCTGAAGATGTTTGAATTTCTATTGGAGGATGATGCTGCTGAGGGCTGAAATAATAATAAATATACTTGTATGATAGTTTGTAATTATGAATATATATGTTGAGTAAAGAAATTAAAAATTCTTTGAAACAAATTATGAATAGTAATATAAATTGATTCAACTTCTTCTATTATGGGTTGGGTGAAACTAGAGTTGTTTTTTTTTTTTTGTTTTTTTTTTTGTGTAGTTTTTTTGCTTTCTGGCTGTGGTGTCTTTGTGCCCAAAGATGCTAGTGGTGGTGAGACGTCTTTGAGGAATTCTTAGGTGGTGTATGCAATAACATTAGTGATTCATCATTGTCAAAGGCTTTTACAACTGTGCATAAAAAAAAAACATCTCTTTGATGAAATTGAATCATAAATATTTTTAACATGCCTTTAAGTTGATCGAGGAGAGGGGGAATGATATTTGGATCAGTGTATCCATCTTGAATTGTCAGTATGGAGTAATGTTTATTCACCAATGATTAGATAGTTTTTCCAAACATAACAATTTTCATCCCGCCAATGTTGTTCATCGATTTGAGCATTGATTTTGTACCTGTTATAAATATTAAAAATCTATTTAATTTTTAATTGCTTAGAAATTTTTTTAATTTTTTTATAATAAAGGTAAAGAATATTACCAGTTAATTGGCATTATAGTTAAATATGTATAGGTATCGCACCATCATGAAGTCCCTAATTGTTTGACTTGTTTGTAGCAGTGTAGGACAAACATTGTAGAACCAACCTTGTCGTGCATCAATATTAGTAATGCTTGCTTCATGTTGTTTAAATAAAGAATGTTTAATAAATTATATTTTATAATTAGGTGTTATAAATAAATACTTATGGATCTAAGGTTCGGAGTTCCGCTATCGTAACTCTATTTATAGTCTTTTGTTCTTCCAATGATAGCGGTTTTTTGGTTGATGCAGAAATAAATCTATTTCTTGAATGGAATGATAAATATATAATATATAAAACAAAGTAAATTTATTAAGAAAATTGTAAAATATAAATAATTATAATATTCTCACAATAAATTTTTATATTATTTTTTTTATTTCTTTGACTCGGTAATGTCCAGATCAAAATAATTTGACGTTTTAGAAGTATTTGCTCCGTAAAGTCCTCATGTATATTTATAATTATTTAAATTAATAATTGAAAATGTTTATTATTGTTATTTAAGATAAATCTGTAGTATTTTTTATTGTATGTATACTTATCAATATATTATTTGGCTGTCATGGCTGTGAAGGCAATCACAACTAGTTGGACATTCTTTGAACTTCATTTTCATTAAACTTTTTCTCCAATTTCTCCCCAAAGAGTTATGTTAAGTGATTTTCACTGTGAAATATAATAAATTTAAATAAATAATTTATTAATAATTGATTGTCAATAAATTAAAAATATGTTTATAATAACATGTAATTTATAGTTACCTGATATCCTAAATTGTTAGATTTCACCTTTTGATCAATCTGTCACCTATACTGAATTTTTCGATGCCTTTGACGGATTTAAGACGACCACTAATGTAAACATTATGAATATAAAGTTATTATTTATTGATATTAATATTATAAAGTTATAAATTTTTAGTTAATAAATGTGGATATTATATATTATTTACTTGAAAGAAGGTCATTGATGTCAACTCTTGATGTTAATTGGTTGTACTACACAAAATTAAATTTGTACTGAGGTATTTCAGGAATATCTTCTTTAACTTCTTTAAAAATTATGGATCATGCAAACTGTAACATTGTTTTCTATAGAACAATTTTATTTTTTGTTTATTTTTTGTAATGAAGAAACTATTGAATTCATATATGTTATCCGCTTGTATTTTGTTTGTTATGAAATCAGCATCTTTTGTACAAAATGAACCCATATATTGCTTTAATCCTGAAAAAAAAATATATTAATTTATTATTATTTATATATTTATTAATAATGTAAATTGTTTATTGTCAATAAATATAATATTAATAAAAAATAAATTCAATTAAATGTTCATCTATTAATTAGCAATCAACACTTATAGGATGACCAGTATTGTAATATGTATTCCTCCGTAAACGGCAAACTCGGGCATGGATAGTCTATGTCTTTCTCCTGGTTTTAGTACTCGTAGTGGGTTAACATTTTCTATAAATAATAGAGATATATAAATACATTTGTTTAGAATTTATGAATTGAATTCGAATTTAAAAATTATAACAATTATCTAATAATATAATTATTAAAAGAAAATTTATTTCTGTTATGAATTTTTTTTTCTAATGGATTATTAATTTTAATTAATATTATGTAGTATTTCTTTGTATACGATATTTGTAATATGATTTGGATATATATAAATTGAATCGTGTATTAAAATATGTAAACCTTTTGGTAATGTTACTCTTGATAATGTAACATATAATTGTCCATGACTAAAAATTTCATTTTCTAAGTAAAGTCCAACTTTATTTAATGATTGACTTTGACTTTTAATTATTGTCATAGCATAACACTATTTTTAAAGGGAATTGTCATCTTTTTTAACACAAAAGGCCATTTAGATTCATTTATTGTCATATCTATTCTTGATATATAATCTTTTTCATTTATGTCATCAAAATTAATAATACGGCCTTTAACAATTCTATTTGTTAATTATGTTATAATAAGTCTTGTACCATTGCATAATCTTATTGATTGGTTAAGATTTCACATCAACATGACAGGAACTTCAATTTTTAATTCTAATTTATGTGGATGTAGTCCATTAAAATTAAGTGTATGTAAAAATTCAGGATGATATAAAATATTTAGCTCATCGAGATTTGTAGATGATAAAAGAATAATATCATAATTGTAATAAATTTTTGTTTCTGATGATACTAAAGATAATAAAAATTTATTTATTTCATTAGTTGTTTTATTTTTGGGTATAACAATTGTACATTGTTTTAAATAATCAATAGTATCAAAATTATAATAGAAATTTTCGTATATTGTGATAGAAATGTATTGAATAGAATTAGTATTATATGGTATTATATATTTTTCAAGTATCTTGATTCAAGTAGCATATTCATTTTCGGGATCTTTTATGCCATTTGTTGTTCCATTACCAACACTTAAAATCCATTCAGTGAAGTTAGTAATTTATGTATGTTAATTAGTACAATAATTACATTTTTTTAATCGCATGTTTTTGTTAGATAAGTATACAGAAATCTGGCCAAATACAAGAATTGTTTATAGTCACATCAATAATATTTTCTTTTGTACCGATTGCAATAACATGTAATATTTGTCTAAAATCACCACCTAATATAACTGTAATTCCTCTGAAAGGATGATCATATTTTTTTCTTAAATCTTACATTGTTTTGTTTAAGTTTCAAAACAATATTATTAGTCGTAGGTGTTTGATCCCATAAAATCAATGTTATTTTTTTAATTAATTTGCTAGTTGTGTTAATTTTTTTATTTGGCTAGTTGAAAATTTGTCAATTGAAAGTGGTATACGAAATCTTGAATGTGCAATTCGACATTTTGATAATAATAACGATACTTTACCAGATGATATTACAGCTAATACAATTTCATAATTTGATCTTAATTTACTAATAATTGCATTCCATAAATATGTTTTATATGTGCCGCCCATAACCATATATGAAAAATATATTTTTTATTTTTATTTTTAATTGCTTGTAAAATTTGATTGTAAATTAATTATTGTTCTTAATTTAAATTTCGTACTAAATTAATATTTTCTTCTTTTAATTTATATTTATCATAATTGAGTTATTCTCTTAGAAGATTATTGTTTAAATTTTCAATTAATGATCCAGTGGGAAGCGAAAGATTATAGTGTGCTAAAGAAAATGAATTTAAATTAAGTAATTTTTCTAACTCATATAGTACGAAATTATATAATTCATTTTCAGGAATTTCAAAATTGGGTTTTTAAATAACAATCTGACTCTGTATAGAGTTACACATTAGTTTCCAGTGTTTTTGCAAAAATTTTATTGGATCAGAAATATTGCTGAATAATAATATCACAATAAAAATTTGACGAAGTTAGGTAGATGTTGACCAAAATGATGCTTCTTTTGTTGATTCATCCCATTTTTTTCATCTCTTAGGGGGTGTTTGATGTGTAAGTTTGAGTTGAAATATTTTAGTTTCAATAGTAAATTTTATTGAATTTTCAGAGAAAGACAAAAAACTTTTTGGAAAAAAGACAAAAACTGAGTTGAAATATTTTAGTTTGAGTGAAATGTTAAACAAGCCCTTAATAAACTTAATGCATAGCAAGTTGTTTGATTTGTAGGATAAATAATATTATTTACTGTTCGTAGTGATTCATAACTTATTGCACATTTTTAATGATTTAGTAATAATTTTAAGTAATATAATTCACCAGAACTTTGATAAATATAGAATGTTCTTCATATTGTATGTTCGTTCTGTCGATAAGTGCAAATTTTATCTTTATTGTTCCGGACCCATTTTGTTGAAAATTCTATATAAGTAAGTTGTCAAGCATCGTCATTAGTTTTATTAAATTACATCTATTATGTTAATGTTGTTTTTGAATTGTGATTGTAGTATTATATTATGTAATTGTTGATTTTTATGAATGTAATGTTTTGCATATTTGGTAAATGAATTGAAAGTCGTTGAATAGCTGGATTTCTATAGTGGATTGGATATCCAAATATTCTCCAAATTGGTTTATAAGGTGTAATATACCGACAATTAAGATAAGCTTTTCTTTCATCAACTTCTTTATAATTTGTTCTTTCGGTATTTTCGTTAACAACTTTATCTTCAATAATAACTCTTATTCTATCTGGGCCTTTTGTTAAATATTTAAATAAGTGTATAATAAGCATAGATTGAGAGCATATTTTAACATTAACATGTGCATAATATTTTAAGCATAAAATTCGATTATATGTAACAAGCATATCTATTATTAAGTTTAATTCTTTCTTTAATAACATTGAATGCTGTATCTCTATGACAATAAAAAATAAAATCATTTTCTTTTATAATTGTTTCATTCTTTATTTGTTTGGAAATTTTTTGGAATATTTTGAATTTTTTATGTATGAAGCAGATGTTTTTGATATTCACATAGTTCATGTATCTATATTCTATTATAATTTTATAACCTAAATAATCTTTTATTGTATTTGAAATTTTAGTAGAAATGAACTTATTTATTTGTGTAGGATCATGATAATTATGTTCGGGATGTAACTAAAATAATATATGACAGTGAGGCAGACCACGTTTTTAAAATTCTACCACATATAAATCTAATATAAAAGGAAAAAAAACATAGAGATAAAAATATTTTTTAATAAAATATTATAAAAATAATTTGTAATTATTTTTTAAAATTATATAAAATGAATTAATTCAACTGCTATTATAGGTCCAAAAATTTGTTCTGACTTTATTGTATTTAACTAATGATCTAATTTTATTTTAAATATTCTACTTATAATATATTGTCTATCTTCAATTTTTGTCCTGGAATAATAGCTAAAGCTCTTTTGATTTCTAGCCATTTAGGATTTCATGTAAATGTTAAAATATATCAGGATTTCCATAGTGTCTGCAAATTACCATTGCCTCTTGATAATTTTGAATCATATATCTTGGACTTCATGTATAAGATAATGGTAAAATAATTATTTTTCCAATTACTTGTGCATCTGTATCACTTCTGGTTATAGCATCTTAAATACCTTTATAAATTTCAGATCTTAAATTATTTTGATTTTGTGTAACATAATCTAAACGATCTTCTTCAATAGAAGCATAAATATCTATAATATATTGTTGAAAAAGTCTTTCAGCTTTAAATAGTGTGTTTCATTGATGTACTCGTTGTTGAAATTGAAAAGCATAAAATGATCTCGTTGGTATTCGATTTCTGCGTGATTGTTTACTAGTAAAATTTAGATTCCATTCTATATCGATTATATATCCATCTTCTTCACAAGGAAATAGTAATGGATATTATAATATCATATAAGATGGATGAAGTTTATTAATTATTTGTAATTCTCCTGTTTGAGTATGAATGATAATATCTCTGCCTTCTTCATATTCATCAATATCACCAACAATTAAAGCACCTATATCTATTGAATTTAGAAGATCATATTGTGGACTATCTTTTTGTCGTCTTCCTATTAATTGTAACTTTATTGACGGTATTTGATTATTTTTATAAATATTTATAACAGTTCTAAAAAGTTATACTAATTTATTTGTTTCATCTAACATTATGATTAGTTTCTGAACAATAATCTCAATTAAATTGTTTGAATCATTATTATTTGAAAACATTGCTATTAAATTTTGAATCTCATTTTCTGTATCATAAATATATAATTGTGCAAATCTTAGAGAATTATTATTCGTTGATAATAAAGATCCACTTAAATGATGTATTTGCACCACTAATTTGAATACATATGGCGCTATTGAATTATTAATATTTGATTGAATATTTGTTCTAAATAAACTAAAAGCAAACATAGAATTATAAATTTTAATATTTTTTTTTTCTAAAATGTACACTTAGAGGTCCTCCATAGTAATTTAATTAGTTGATCTAAAATTTAGAGTAGTTTTTAATTTAAAGTATATTAATTTTTCCGTTTTGACAACATAAAAAAAAATCTTGGTGGATATGTATTTTGTATTTGTTTATTTTTCCAAAATAATACTCCACAATATTGACACGTGTTATTACAATCTCCAATATCTATATATTCATCATCTGAATTTGAAAAGAAGTTTATATTATACAAAAGAAAAGATTTGAAAGTGTTAGTATGAAATTTTATTTAAATAAATAATTTTATAAAAAATAAACTAAAATTTAAGATAAGAATTTACTTTTTTGAATTGATAGTGCGTTATGGTCATCCAAACATAGATTTAAAGGTCTTTATGGTCATTATTGATGTATTGGAGATAGTTGAATAAATCTGGTTCGATAACCAGTCGTAGGTTCTGCATTTGATTTTTCGAACTGATTATTTGAAGAATATAAATTGTAGATGTAGATATATCGTTGTTACTTGTACAATTTTGAATTTTATGACGTTTCAAATGACCTGATTGATTAACGTCATTCTGAAAATTTCTTTTCATCTTTTTTATTTTTCGTATTAAAAAAAATGTTATTAAAATGTAACTATTATAAACATAAACAAAAAAAAAGTAATGAAGACAAAATAATAGGAGGAAGACAATTGAGACTGTTAATCATAAATTAAAAAACATTACGTATTTAAAATAATGAAATCCGTAGTAATAATATTAAATTAACAGGTGAAAAATATAATCTCATTATAACCAGCCATTTTTCGTTTTATTATCAAATTTAATCAAAATAGTTAAAAAAAATTATACTTGTTATCTTTGAATAAATTTATAACGGTTTATATTTTTAAAGGTTATGTATATTTTTTTTTTACTAAAGTTTTTTCTATCATGTTTTATCTTAATATATAACTTAATGTATATTAATGTTTTCTTTTTTAGTTATTACAGTTTAACTATTATTTTTTCTATTTGTTTATAAGATTTTATTTATTTATTTTTAATTTCAATGGTGAAGAATAATGAATAAAATGTTTTTGTTTTTTTTTTCCTGCCTTTTGTAATACGATTTATTAGAAAATGTCATTTTTATTGTTGTTTAAATAATGAGTAAGTGAATACTTATATACAATATCAAATGTAATTAACTAATACATTTTAATGGTATTTATTCGACTTTTTTTCTAACCGATATTTATAATGTATTTCACTAATACAATTTTTTGATACAGTTGTTATTTTCTCTGTCATTTTTTTTGTACAGTTGTTTTTTAATAATTAAGTATTTATTTTCTCTGTCATTTTTTTTGTACAGTTGTTCACTAAAAATTATATTAATGAATTGCATTGTGAATAGTTAAATATATATTTACATTTAATATAATTAGTTAGTTAATAAACACATGAAATCTAATTTTAAAAAAATAAAATAAACAGCAAATGCTTTAAATCATAATAATGTCCAAATTTAAATTTGTACAAAGTAAAAATGTCATGTTATATTATAAAACTGTATCATAAAACAAATAAAATCATAAAATAAAAATTATAACAATTTCAAATTCCACAAATATATACATACAAAAGTTGGTGTAACAAATTTATATATTTCAACTTTCTACGTAAACAGGAAAAGAAAAAAAAAACCCCCTGGCAAAAAAAAAGGAAAAAATATACATAAATAAAAAAAAAGTAAGGAAACATTTATAATAATAATAAAAGGCACATGATAAAAACACAAAAACATATACTTTTAATACATTCATAAATGTATACCAAATTAAACAAATAATTTAACATTCAATACTGTTACTAGAAGAGAAATTGTTTAAATATCCAAAAGTATAAATAAAACAAAAATTTAGATAGAATAATTACCAATTTATAGCATGATAAGTAGCATATGATACAATACAAAAATTAATTGTTATTAATATGAGATATGTTTTATAGCAAGCTCAAATTTGTTTTTCTTTATTGTTAGCAGAACATGTTAATAATAACTTGAATATATTTCGATATCATTTTTAGCTACCAAGTGCAATGCTTAGGGATATATGTTAAAAAAAAAAATTTAGTAAATATTTACGTAAATGCAAAGAAGAAACGAAACAAAGAAAAAAACAATAGAGGAAGTAAATTTTGACAAAAGTAAAGGAGTGTAATTATTTGGTGTGAAAAGAATAGATTATGAAAAACCAAAAATGATACAAATCCCAAACATTTACAGTAACAATAAAAAGTGTCAAACTATAATCAACAGTTATCAAACACATGCTAACATTAATATGAAATTCATCAACATATACCAAACTAAACACTAAATATGTTATCTGCATTATACTTAAATAAAGATCATCATATCAAGCTTTAGTTACTTAAATAAGAAAAAAAATCTTTGCATGAAAACAGAACGTTCAAAAATAAAGGTAGAAAGGGAAAAAATAAAGTTATTATTAATAAAAGAAATACAAAGAAAACAACACATGTTAAACTGTCCAGAAAAGAAAAAGTAGTAAGAAAAACAAAAAGTAAAATACAATTACAAAATCAAATCTTTTTAGTATAACACATAATAACAATAAGATACAATAAGAAGAATAAAAATGTCTAAGCACTGTAAAAAGAACAGTAACTATTCATGCCCCTTTAGTATGTAGTAATAATAAAGTAATAATAATAATAAGATGTGTTAGTAGTAGTAGTTATAATAATAATCATAGTAAAATAATAGTTAAAGTAATAAAACTATTAACGAAACAGATAAACAATTACCAGAATGAATATGAAATCATCAATCAAACCAAAATATCAGACCCATATAAGAAAACTAAAAAGAAAAAAAAAAGTTACCAAGCTTAAGAAAAATGGAAAGGCCAAAAAAAAAAAAAAAAAATTCTATCAATAGCTGTAAAGAAAAAAATAACTAATATTAAAGGAAAGAAAAACAACATATAAAACAAATAAAGAATTATTTTTGTTTAAAAAACAACACAGCATAACAAAAAACAATTAACAAAGTCAACAATATTAACAGTAAAAGCTAACATATTTTTCACAGATTAATACTAAAATCAGGAAACTATTATGAATCTCAGTTATCATATTATTATTATGCTAGCTTAAATAATAATAAATAATCAATCAAAAGAATCTAACTATATTAAATATAACATAATTATCATAACATAATAAATCAATCATTAATAGCAAGTAAGAGATATAAATGAAGAATCAATCATCAACAGCAAGAAAAAGACATAAATAAGAAAAATACATTGGTGAAAAAGCACTTCTCCACAAAAAACTGTGACGCCTTAGAAATTCATAAATTTGATTTCATAAATTTTTATCATGGATTTTCTTCATTAATATACTTCTAATGAATTATTTTGATAAATATCAAATTTCAAGATCATGAATGATTGTATATGTATCATTAGTATGATGATGTCAATAATCTAATAATGTTGAGTTTCTCTATTTAAATAAGAAATTAAAGATAAATAGAAGATGAGTTGAACGATATAGAAATTGAGATGAAAAATTTATTATGTTGTATTAGAGGATAAATGTTAATTTTTTTTTAAAGGAACCCCGATTTTTATTAGTAGGTTAATTTGAGGACCTTAGTATTTATTTTAGTCATATCAATATTTAAGTATTGAGAGTATGATTAGAAAAATTAATGTATCACATAGATAGAAGATGAGTAATTAGGATTTACTCTTAGAAAATTAAAGGTGAAAATTGATCAAGAATTGTACTTAGATTTGAAATCAATAGTGTAGATTTTATGTTAAAGGATCCTAGGCAAATCAATGGTTAAGTTTTGGATGATAAGTGACCAATGAGAGCTTAAGGTAATGATTGGCGTAATGGAAGATCCAATGGATGAGAATAAGGATGACAACCTTTGATCAATGGTGGAAAAATTAGAAAAAGAAAAAGAAAAAGAAAATAAAAAATGAGAAATCAAAGGAGGGATCCGAATTTGTGTCGTCAAAAGCAAGAAAAAAATTGAACAAATGAGGGAAAAAAAAAGAAGTGGTACATGCATGCAACCTCATGTAAGAGATGACATGACTTATTTTGGCAAAATGACACAAAGAAGGTACAAGTGAAAGTGACACATTGTCTCCTACTTTGTTGAACAAAATTTTCTCACCAACTCCCTCCCTTAAGTGGCGGCAATGCAAGGGGAGAATCGACCAAAATTTTTCATTTTTTACCACTCAAAATACAACTCATTTAAAGTAAATATTAACTGAAAACAAGCCCCCAATATCTCATTTTATTTTCACACAAGTTAAGCTCAAAAACCCTAGCTTCTCTAGCCACCACCAAGCTCAAAAAAAACAAAAAAAACAAAACAAAACAAAACCACCAACACTATTCTCCATCTCCAACACCCCTCTAGCACCCTTCTCCCTCAATTTTAAGCTCCAAGCAACCCCGTTACTAAGTTCGAAGAAGTATGAAGTGGAGTTAGATGACGTGTTACTAGAGGTAACCTAGTAGTATTCTTTGTGTTTTAGTCGTTTTTGGAGAACTAAAGCATGATGTTTAGTTAGAATCTTAATGTTAGACTTCTTCTTACCTAGGAAAAGATTTTGAGAAGAACTTTGGAGGTCCGAGATTTTAAAGGATCACGGAGCATTTCGGTAAGATCTACGAACTTTGTTAAAGCTTGTGGTTGTTGTGGTAATATGGCATGCATTAGAAACTTTGGTATGAAAAATAAATTATATTATAAGATTTTACAGATAATAAGCTTCATTTTAGGCTTTGGAATCACTTGGTTTGCTTTGTATGTATAAAGTTATGTGCATTTGAAGTTGTGACACAAAACTAGAGAGAAAATGAACCTCGGAGGTACAATCTTAGCCACGGGTTTTATGTACTCCGAACCTTTTAGTCTCAAAATTTTGGATTATAAGTTATATATTTGAGTACTATATTCTTTAAGCTTTCCAACAAGGTATTATGCGCCTCAAACGGATAAATGTGCAGTTTTTGGTGAATTTTACAAGTTTGGACAACGAACCGAGAGTTTTTGCTGGAAACCCTGTACTAGCCACAGATTTTGTATATTTTAGGTCAGTAAACCATAATTTTTTACAAAACTATTCTTATTATATATACTAGACACCATAAGCTTTCAAATGACATATCTTTAGCCTTATTTGGATTTGTAAGTGAATTTTTATGATTTTTTTAAGTTTACCCATAAATATGGACATATGGTAGATATGTGGGACCAATAATAAAAAAAGCTATGTGTACGGTATGAAATACTCAAACACTAAAGGAAATAACTTTATGCCTTTAACATAGACATCTCAAGCTTTCGAAATAAGTTATTATGCATTTAAAACGAATATGTATATAAATTTTAAAAAATCACATAATATTATATTATAATCTGGTAAACTGAGATTTACCATAGACACTTAGAAAAACGTCCATATTTATATTTAAAACGCTTGACATCTTGAAAATAAATTACAAAGACAAAAACTAGATACTTCAAACTTTCCAACGAGTCATCAAGTGTCCAAAACGGGATTATACTCAAATTTAAATAAATCTTACAAGTTAAAATGTCATATTGACAAAACGATTAAACATTAAAATATGACATAATGGTAAGTCATAACATATTGACATACTTATTTATGAAATGAGTTAGTATTAAGTACATGATCAAATAATGTGAAAACCCTAACTTTATAAAGTTGAATCACAAGTTTTTAAATGGATTAAGATAAAGTACACTAGATAATTACTGGACATATATCAAGAGTCTACCTTAGCCCTACTAAATTATCATAACTACTGAGATTAAACCTTATAAGCCCAATACTAGATGGAAGGTTATATACTTAGGTGACTCATTAACACCTTTATTGATTAATTGATTAAGAAATAAACAAATAAATAAAATAATAATATATAACAAAATGTAATTATGTTAAGAAAGTTAATTAGTAATTAATAATTAATTAACTAAAAGAGTTAATAAGTGATAATTAGCTGTGTAAGTAAAGTTATTATGTTGAGTAACTACATAATTATAATACATGATTAATTAGAGATTAATTGATTATTAATCATTGATATAATTATTAATATGATTAATTAGAGATTAATCAAGCATTAATTATTAAAATAATATAATAATTAATTATTAATATGAGAATTAATTATTAATAATTAATATATGAGAAATAATATTTAAGTAACATAATTAAATTATTAACGATATAATTATTAATTAGTAAATTAAAAATTATGTAATTTAATTATAATTACTTAATTAAATAAAGCAATAACTAACTACTACCTGATTAATTAGTTAATTAATTAATTAATCAATTAAATTAAGTAAAATTAAATTAATTAAATAATAATTAGTAGAAATTTATTTAACACTTAATATTAATTAATATGAATTAATTGTTAAGGTTAATTATTATATAAGTAAATTAAGCTCGCTATAATTTATAAAATAAATAAATAAATGAATAAAGTAATACAATTATGATTATATCTAATAATGAGGTATCGTTAAATCATGATAATTTCTAAAACTTGCGTAATAGGAGATACAACTTCGGAAGTTTAAGCACATAAATAAATAAGTACAAATCTCACATACAGTATGGAACAAAATGTTTCTTTGTTGATGCTCTACGTTTGCTATGATTTACCTTGATGATGTAATGGGTATGCGTTATATGTATTGCTTTTATTAAGCATTTGACGTACATAATTCTTTTGCACTAATATGATTGATATGCCTCACAGATATTTACGTCATAATGATATATGTATAGTGACATGTAAATCTTCACATTGTCACAATTAATAAGGAGACTAAGGAAATATAAAAATAAGTGTCGTACCAACCTCCAATTAGTGAGAGAATAAGATAATAACGAAGTTATAAGTTATGATCTTGAAGGTAGTTGGAGGGTTACTTCCTCAACTCCCTATTGGTTGCGCGCATATGAGTATGACATATGGGCCCTTAAGTATACAAGATATGTGTATAATGAAGTATAATTGAACACACACAGATCACATGCATTTTTGAACATTCATATTGTTACGTATGATGATATGATTTTATGAAAATATTTTATGAGGTATTGTTTATACTTGCTAAGCGAAAGCTCATACGTGTGTGTTCATGCTGTAGGTAACACGGGTAGATAGCCCGCCACTTAGATGTTTTTTGGACTAACGAAGCTATGCGGAGGCGATGAAGGAAGGGAGTGGGATACCACCACGAACTTAATTTTCGCATTTAAACTTCTTAAATTATTTTGTATCGACTATACTTATAACTATATTTTAATATTTTGGTACTACTAAACTAGTATGAGTGCTTTACGAGAAAAAGACTTTAAAGTCTTTCCTTTTAACTCAGATGACGTTATAGTTTTTTAAATATAATCTAAGTACAAATTTGAATATGATATTTATTATTTAGAAATTTCAATTTTCTTAGTTAAAATTTTAGTTTATTAAACTCTTCAAATCCAAGTATAATCTGTATGTAAAAAATAAATATATGTATTTTTGAAACCTAACATAAATAAGTGTTAAGACTAAATGAATTAAGAATAAGTAAGTTAGTTAACGGTTTGAAAAGTCAGGTCGTTACAAAAACTAATAAGTAAAAGCACCCGAACTTCAGAACAGAACACAGAAAGCAATAAATAATCTCAAGTAGTAATAAAAGAGGGATTAAAACAGAGCACTCAGTTTAAAAAAAGTAATAAAGAAGGTAATGAAGGATTTTAGGTGATAACAAAAAAAAGGTGTAGATGATAAGGTATAGAAAAGGTGAAAATAGTTGAGAGTAAGGGTGAAGCAGCAAGCAAAGGATTACTCTATTTATAATAGAACATTCTGGTAAATGAGATATTTGAAAAAAAGATTTTTTTTTCGAAGAAGAAAAGAAAAGGCACATATTTTATATATAGATAGCAGAGTCACATCTAGAAACAATCAGAGGAAAACTGGACAATTTACATTGAATAACAGAGTTATAACAATTTAATGCGTTACAAATCAAAAAATTTATTCAGAAGTATTATAACAAAATTACATGTGTAAAAAGTTCCAGGAAAAACGATAATGGCTCATCAAAAATCATAAACGCACAATAAATATCACATTTATAGATCACAAAAGAAAGCACGAAAGCATTAAATAACAGGGACAGATAAGCTAAAACAGAATAGCAAATCTCAGTACAAAAGTCGCAAATAAGAAATAATACAATTAATCTACAAACCTTGGCAATAAAAAACTGTAACAATTCCTTTAGCTGTAACTAAACAACATAAAATTCCTAGAAAATCGATGATAAATAGCAAGAGATGAAGGAAATCCAACGAATTACATAGTTACAGATAAAAAAAAAAAAAAAAAAAAACCAAATGTACAAGCATTAAATGTCTGAGATAGATCAACACAAACATAACAAAATATCTCAGTATAAAAGTTGCAATAACAAATAACATTAAAAATTTAGAAACTTGAATAATAAGAAAACTTAAAAACTCAGTCTGATATAACTATACGACACAATCTGAACTCCTAATCAAAAAATAGATTACACAAGCAACATAACGAAATCCAAAATATCAATATTAGAATATTCAGACAAATAACTATTCAAACACAATCTGCATAAGAAAAAAATACCACCCTCACAATAAAATAAACTAACGTAAAAAAAATATGTAAAATATGAAAACTAAACTGCAAACTCCCAAAATGACATACAATTACAAATTCAAAAATAAAAATAAATATTTTAAACAAACAGAATCAAATATTATTGGGGGAAAATTGCTAAAACCAAAAACATAACACAAAAAAAAGGTCTTGAATAGTTCTCTTTGCATTCCCAATGCATCCATTCTGAATCATCATCATCGTAACCTAGAAAAACAAATTAACATAAATCAAAAGGCAAAAACAATATATGTAAATTTGGGAAAAAACAGCTAGAAATAACTTATAAAAAAAAAAAAAAAAAGCAGAACGTACCCATATTTTCCTCCATATTTTTTGTCTTTAATTTTTCCAGGATCTCCCTTAATCCCTTAATCATGAAAATGTAAACTAATAATAATAATAATAATATAAAAAACTTTTCTCCGGTGATGTAGAGATAGAGAAATAAAATTATCACAATAATTAAAAACAAAAGGGAAAAAAAGATTAAACAAAAACAACAAAACTAAAACATATCCTATTATTATTTTTATTTATGTTTTTGACCAAAAAAAAGAAAAGAAAAAAATAAACTTAATTAGATTATATACATACAAAAGACAAAAATTAACTATAACATCAAAAAAACAAAACCCAACAAATGAAAAAGCTAAAAAAACCAAGCACGAACCCAAAAAAGAGAATAAAAACTGAAATTAAAAATTGGAAATGTGGAAACAAAAATCAATAAAAATAACAAAAATACGAAGAAAAGATGAATAAAAAATTGAACTTTAAAATTTAAATATCAGAAAGTAGAAAAAAAATAAATAGGAAAAAATAAAGGAAAAATTACGGTCCAAAGAAAAATATGAACAATACAGAACAAAAACTAAACAGAAAAATAATCTGAAAAGAAAACCCTTAACCAAAATTGTAAAAAAAAAAAAAAAAAAAAAAAAAAAGGTTAAAAAGACAAAAAAATATGAAGTCAAATTTAAAAAAAAAAAAAGAAAAAAAAAAGATAAACAGGGGAAAAAAAAGGGTTTGAAAAAAAAAACCAACAACAAATGGCAAAAATAAAATAAAAACAAACATCAAAAGAAAAAACCATAAATCAAAGATCATAATAAATCTTAGAATCAGAAGAAAAGAGAAGATGAATAGTGTAGAAAGACAAGCGAGGTAGATAGAGGGGAAAAAATATGAAATGGCGATAGAGAGAGAAAGAGAGAGAGAGAGCGGCATGAGAAAGAGGCAAAGTAGAGAGAGAAAAAAAAAATCCGGAATGAGAGATGGAGAAAAAGAAGAGAAGGAGATATGTTAGGGTTTGAGGACATAATAGTCCATGCATTGTACGCATATTGCACTTTAACACATATTCGAAAAACAAAATCGAGAATGCACATTAAAAGTATAACAATGTTCAGACTGTAGCTATCAGAAAAAGCAGCTACAAAGGAAGGGCAAATCGTTCATAAATAATTTTAGAAGGACAAAGTTGTCCCAACACTATAGCAAGTTGTAAAAGTAACTAAAGCCCAAGGACAAAATCGTCAATTGACTGAAAATAGAAAGGATAAAATCGGCATAATACTGTATTAAGGGGAAAAGTAATTGATAATGAAGGGCAAAAAGTCATAACACTGTAGAAAGAATAGTAACATTAATACCCCTTTAGTATGTTACTAGTTGTGAGCCACGTGCTAATGCACGTGTGGAGAATTTTATATAAGCTAAATCCATTTGTTAAAATTTGGATTATCTTGCTATTATTTTTTATTTAGAATAATAGATGACTTAATTATTTATTATCATGCAGTAAATACAATTAAAGAAATCGTATAACAATATTTGTTTACTTTTTAATTTAAAGAATTATTATAATATTGTAAGCATTCATGGTTAAAATTACGAATAGTACATAAAATGTTTATCCAGATCTAATCGTATTAGTTCAATACAAGAGAGGGACAAAAATGTCAGCACACTGTAGAAAAACAGTAACTAGGTCCTCCCTTATGTAGTAATAATAATAATATATAAAATTAATTGGTTTTATAAGAAATTAAAAAAAAGGTTTACAATTTAAAAAAAAAAAATTTACTAGTCAGATAATAAGGTAGGTAGTTTTAAATTATCTAAATTAATTTGATTTTATAAGAAAAATACATTTACATTTAAATTATCTAAATACATTTACATTACTGTGTATAACCAAACCCAACAAAGTTTTATTTCTGGGAAAGTCAGAAAAGATTATAGAAGTAACCAAACATGATAATTCATAATGCATGGGAATCATAATACCCACTATTGCTTTCCCAGTAATTTTAATTCCTACTGATTACCGCATACCAAACGCCCCCAAAATATTTAAGATCAATTGTCATTTTTTTTCCATGCTGCTCTCTTAAATTTAACTTCGTAGTTTCACATTTAAAAAGGGTAGCAAATATCACATGTGCTACCAATGAGTGCCACTTCATAATTTCAAGTGTGTAGATTAAAAAATTTATAACATTCGTTGTCAATGAGTGCGACTTCGTAGTTTCACATTTAATACTGTTGTCAAGTGTGTTTTCCGTAAAAAATTTAATTGAGGGGAAAAATCTATAAATATTTCAAAGTTCGGGGGCTAGAATGTTACGAATTTTAGTTCATGGTGCATTTTGTGAGAAGATAAAAATTCAGGAGAAAAAGTGAAAATTATCCTTTTTTTTTAAATGGAAAACGGTGGCCTTTTTTTCAACTTTTTTTTTATTTATTTTAAACTTGCATTTGGAGTGCTTTGATTTAAAAAAATTTTTGAGTTAAAATTGGGTTAGTGAATTATACGTTCAGTTGATTGTTGTTAAAAAGTGTAGAAACTTAAAAATTTTCAAAAAATGAATCAATATGTATGTTTTGTTCGTTTCAAAATTTTATATAATTTATAAGAAAAAATCTCGTTTAGATTTCTATATGCAAAGTTATGAACTTTTAGTCCCTATTTGATTCACCAATTCAAATAAAAAATTTCAACTCATTTTTGTATTTTTCCAAAAAAAAAAAAAAATCAACAAATTTTATAAGTTTTTGAAAAGTCAAATAATTTCAACTCAAAGATATCAACTTAAACATACCGATCAAGCGTATGTTTAAAATTTGAGTTTTTAGTTATAGTTATAATAGTAAATAGTGAAACTGAGTGCACATGTTTAAAATTTGAGTTTTTAAATTATAGTTGCAATTATGAATAGATAAATTGAGTTGATTTATAATAGAAAAAATTGAATGGAGCTCCAATTGATAACTAAATATCTTATAAAATGTTGGTGGTGTTTGATAAGTAATTTTGAAAATGTTTTGACGCGTTTTTTTTAGAGCGAAAAGCATTTTCTGAACAAAATATTTACCATTAAGTTTTTAACAATGAAGACGAAAACAAAAAGATAAATGCAAAATTAGTAATTTTTTTTTTTTTTGCTTGTTGCAAAATTAGTAAATTGATCAGTTACTACTTTGATTCAAACAGATCTTATTTAAATATATAATTACATATCACATATGATAGTATTTAAATTCAAAGTTTCATATTTCAAAAAAAAAAAAAAAAAAATCAAAATAGGAAATATATATTCTAAATTCAGAACACCCGGGATGGATTGAGCGCCAGTGTCAAGAGTGTGAAGAGAATCAGAATCCCAACCAAGCGAACTAACTCAAGTTTCGAAAAGTCGCAAAACCCAAACCAAAGCAAAATACAATCATTGGAATTGGAATTATTCCTACTGTCGCCTCCTCTTCTTCTTTTATTTTATCAAATAAATAAATAAATAAATATATCAGATTGAAATATTCCAAGCCAAGACACAGAGAGAGAAAAGTACTTCTTTTTTTTTTGTTTTTTTTTTTTTTTTCCGCAAATCAATGGAGGTCAAGCCCCGTTTCACTCTCGGCAAGCAGTCCTCGCTGAAGCCGGACCGGCAAGGCTCCGACGCGGTGGCGCCGGACTCGGCCGCCGACGAGGTGATCGACCCTAGGGTTAGGCTTATGTACTTGGCGAGCGAGGGCGACATGGACGGGATCAAGGAGCTTCTCGACTCCGGCACCAATGTCAACTTCAAGGACATCGACGGCCGTACCGCTCTCCACATCGCCGCCTGCCAGGGCCTCCCCGACGTCGTTCAGCTCCTCCTCCTCCGTGGCGCCGCCGTCGACCCACAGGACCGCTGGGGAAGCACGGTCATTTCGCTTCTTCTTGATTTCTCTCTCTCTACATATGTGTGTGTGTGTGTTTATTATAAATATGACAAGTTTTTCTACTAGGAGTGGCTTTCCAACACTCGTGATATCCACAAAATAGAACTATTTGACTTCAATTACTTCGGCCAAACGTCATGAAATAGAAAATATATTCGAAAATGACTGAAATTTGATAATTATAAGGAAAACTTTTCACTTATAGGCTGATTAAATACTATTTCTTAATCAAAAATCAAATTGCTACATCAAATACAATTTGTTGACTTGAGGCTGATATGTACACATATACATATATGGAGTCTGCCTATGTCTTGTAGAGTTTGTAAATATGATGCTCCGAGTAAAAGGTTTAGGATCATTGCCCTAAAAGGAGCTGTCTTTCTCTCCCAAAGAGAGAGAGTTATTTGTAGGGCAAAGATTGCAAAATCTTTGATTCTGGCAATTTAACAAAAGGCCATATTCATTGCTTTCCAGGCCAGCACATACGTACTGGTTGATGATGCGACATATATGTAATGTGACCAGAAGGGCTCACTCCAAGTTGAATTTCTCGCAATATGACTATTATTATTATTATTATTTGTTTTTATTTAATGCAAATATGTTATGGTTATCCGTAGATGGGTTATTGAGTTTGGTCCCTACCTTTATGTATTTACGAACCTTTAACAAATTCTTGACGCCTAGTATCAGAAACAACAAAGAAAGAAACAGAAAGAAGGAAAAAACAATTAAGAGAGTTGTTGTATCTCATGTTCGTTCAATCTTCCACTTGTTCTAGTTGTAATTAGGTTGAGCATTGTATCTGTAACTACATATAATGATAATGGATTTGTTCAACAGCCTCTTGCAGATGCCGTGTTTTACAAAAATCACGATGTGATCAAACTTTTAGAGAAACACGGTGCGAAGCCTCCGGTATGTGTTGATTTTTTATGTTCCTTTTTTAGTGTCAGTAGCTCACTATGCCATGTTTGTTTGTTTGTTCTTTTAATCAGTTGTCAATTTTTTTAATATATTGTGAATTTCGATCTTAGCTGGCTCCCTTGCATGTTGAAAATGCACATGAAGTCCCAGAGTATGAGATTGATCCCAAGGAGCTTGATTTCTCTAACAGTGTTAACATCACAAAGGTAATTTACTGACAATTCTCTTGATTGGAAATCAACTTTTGGCTGCTTGAATGTTGCCGAGGACATGGTCATCCACTTTGATTTTTTCTTTTAGTTTAACATTTATTTAAGATAGTATTTCTTGAATTATTGAGACTGCTAGCAATCCATTTGATTCTGTCCTCCCACGCTATGTCCGTCCTCTACTAAATCTAGCGAAATCATCTAGATAGCTTAATCCCACTCAACTCTCCCAGACATACTTCATGGGACATGTTATTGTTAGGCCTTTGGATTACACTCGCTAGACCTGCCTTAATAGGTGTGTAGACAAGACCTTACTCAAGATTGGATATCCCCCAAAAATCATTGTAGTACCACCTGTGATGCGAAATGAAAGGTGTGATGTTGCTTGTTTGTAAAAATTGAAAGATTACATTGTCTGCCTTGGAATTTCAACCTCTTCCCTAATGTATTGTAAAATACAGAGGAAATGATTATGAAGTTGGGAAAGATCTGCTTTATTGAATGAAGTAATACAATGCGCTTAGCTCAAGGAATAGAGTTGGAAATTTTGCATCATGTTGTGTTAGACCTTCGTTCAGTCTTTTAATATGAAACTTATGATAGGGAACCTTTCGCATAGCATCCTGGCGTGGAATTCAAGTTGCTGTTAAAACACTTGGAGAGGAAGTGTTCACTGATGAAGATAAAGTGTGAGTTGGTCTTACTCTTCCTTTTTTCCCATACTTTTGCTTTATTACATTTACACTTTTTAAGTGTAATCTAAACATGAAATTAGGTCTTGAACCTTTCTTAATTTGACTGGAGTTCATGACTTGATGGAATACCAGAAAGGCATTTCGGGATGAGCTCGCTTTACTTCAGAAGTTGCGTCATCCAAATGTCGTCCAATTTTTGGGTGCTGTAACACAAAGCAGTCCATTGGTGATTGTCACGGAATATCTACCAAAGGTTTGTCCTATACTTCACTTGAACAAATAAAAAAAAAATTGTTTTCATCTTGGTGACTTTGTTCAACTTCAGCATTTGCTGCTTGGTCCTTTGGTGTTTTATGATGTAGGACTATGGTTTGTGGAAGAAGCAACATGCTGGTTGTGTAGGACTTTTTTCTTTTCTCTTTGAATAGAAGGAACATAATACAAAAGGGAAATTCTATTAGCATCCGAATAATAAAACCATAAGGATTACTCGTGGAAAGAGAACTAAAGGAAAAAGTTAAATTATGAAATTTATGTTCTTTACCTCAAATTAGAGTACAACGTACTGTTTTACTACATTGCTGGAATGGAACTACAGCCCCTGTTTAAATTACGATCACAGTGGGGCATTTGGAGTTCAGGTTTCAGCCTGAAGTCCATTTTTTTTCATTTTCAATAATTTTTAAAGTTAACTGCCATTTTCCTCTCCTGCAAAATAACTGCCATTTTCCTTCATCGTGGAATCAGCTTCAAGTAGATTGGTTTTGGGTGTAATGAGAATTTTGGTTTAAAGTGAAAGAAATCTTCAAATTTATCGTAGTCAAAGCAAATCTTCAAATTCATCTATTATTTTCCTGTATTATTGGTTTGCAATCATCTGATTCTGCATTCATGCATGAACGATAATGCTAGAAATGCTTTCTGACTCTCTGAATTTGAGATAATTTGATGTCTTCACAGCATGTCATCTGTTATCATTGTTTTGATACTTTTTTGTTATAAAATAGAACTAGAATACAACTGTTACTCCTTAGTATCCTTTCACCCCCACTGGAGTGGAAAATATAATCATTTGCTGCGTTGGTCATCATACTTATTTCTACATGTACAAATATTTCTTTCACCAACAAAAATGAAAAAAATATACAACATATATATTTTCACTAGAGTTTTTGGTTTGAACATTTTATTATATCAATTTTACAGGGAGACTTTCGTGCATATCTAAGAAGAAAAGGTGCATTAAAGCCAATTGCGGCATTGAGCTTTGCACTAGACATTGCTAGGTCAGTCAACTGACTTACGTACTAAATTTACTTAAAAGAATTCTCGCTGGAATATTTATCACAAGTTCCTTTTATGTTGTATAATCTAATGTTTCCATGCAATATGTGTTTTAAGATGAATTCTGCAACGTAATTTTTTTGAAATCATGCATGTTTGGTCACCATGAATTGCATTGAACTGCAATTGAAGTGATACTGGGTGTAAAATTAAGTTTTTTTTGTTGACAAAATGGTCAATAATGGAGATTTCATGATGTTATATTTTGGTGGCTTACCCATGGATCTGGGTGTTAGTTACTTTCAGAGCAACTTCCGTGTTAAAATCGAAAATGTAGTACTTAGGTTTATACTATCACAAATTTTTAGACAAAATTTTAGATAGACCTGAATATACTTATCTTGCAGTCATTGCAGCCTTTTGGACCCTGTAATATTTTCGAGGTTGATCTTTCCTGAAATTGCATTCTTTGTTAAACTCTAGGAAATGGCAATTTTTAACCTGTTTATTGAGAAACGTTTTTTCACATTAATTACAAAGTTTTGTTCATATATCATGGAAACATTTAGTTAGTCCAGAAAGCCTTTTTTCTCTTCTGTTACTAATCATTCATGCTTCGATTTCTCTAATATTAAAGGTTGTTGACCTTTTTGGCCTTGGCTTCGTGTTGATGGAATGACTGTCACATGTTGTAGCTGATGAGTAATTGGATATTTGCTTTTACCTGATTGTACGCTCTTCCTACATTTTACAGGGGAATGAATTATTTGCATGAACATAAACCTGAGGCAATTATTCATCGAGATCTTGAGCCTTCGTATGTTCTCTCTCTCTCTCTCTCTCTCTCTCATTGTTATGTAGAGGAGAACGAGTCCAGTCAGTCTCAATCAAGCCGCTTATAAGTTTACGTAGAGGGACAGACCAGACAGTTAGCAGGAAGAAAAGAATAAAAAAGGCAATCTACAAAATGACAACCAATGTTTGGATAAACATCCTTTCTGATATCATCCTGTTTCGAGAACTAACGGTGGAAAATATGGGAAAAACTGTTTTGACAACCAACCATTGTTCTTAAAACTGTTAAACTACAATTTTTATTAACTTTTAAATCTAGGAAAAAGAGTTGTTGGTCTGGGAACACTGAGCAGAAACCAATCTGTCCCAATAGTAAAAAGTCATAAATGGTAGTAAACTGAACTTGAATCATAAAGACAGCAACTGGGTTTGGTTTGTTTAGTTATTCACCACATGCATATTCGCTGTCACTCTCTCTTCATGTTGAGGTGTTTTCTTCTGTGTTTTGTATTTAAAACTTCGTTTTTTTTTTTTTTTTTGGCTGTTGTGAAGCATGTCTTGTAACTTCTAGATGGTTTAAACTGTTGACAGTTTGTTAATTGTTCATGGGTAAGATAACAGAAATTTATTGCGGGATGATTCTGGGCATCTGAAAGTCGCAGACTTTGGGGTGAGCAAGCTACTAAAGGTTGCAAAGACAGTTAAAGAAGACAGACCTGTAACTAGTCAAGATACTTCTTGTATGTTACCTGCCTTAACTTTATTACCAATTCTCTCTCTCTCTCTCTCTCTCTCTTTTTGGGGTGGGAAGGAAGTTTTGGAGTCAGCTCACCTGTTTCAGCTTTTATGAAAACGAGACCCAACTAATTAGTTTTATTTTATTTTTTTTAAGCTGAAAAATCGTATCTTTAGTTTTTCCTTGCGGCTGCTTGTATATCTGATTCACACGAAAGGCTTCTATTATTTGAGTGTAGTGCGGCTAGAGCTGTAAATGAAAAATTTTTGGGTCCTGATGTTGGATTTGATGGGTTTTAGCCTTATTAATGAATTCACTACGTGCTAGTTTTCCCGGTTCTTAGCTGAATTTAGTCTCATCAATGCATATATCTGTCTCCCAGATTTGACCAAATCCTCGTGTGCAGGGCGATATGTGGCTCCTGAGGTTTACAGAAACGAAGAATACGATACCAAAGTGGATGTTTTTTCATTTGCTTTGATCTTGCAAGAGGTAATTTCCCTTCTCTCTGTCCTAATATCTCTTTTTCTTTTGTAATAAATATGGAGATTTACGTTTAGAAAAACTTGCATGCTTATTTATATACATTTTTCCCATCTCTGGTACATTGTTTGTGTATATTGTTCATTAACCCCATTTCAAGAAGATGCATTCATGTGCTATAAGTTGTGCTTATGCATGAATGCCTTGAACTTGCAAAGTTGCAGCGACTTGTGGTGGCTAATGGGGTGAAAGGCCAATCAAGATTTACAATAATAATGATTTAACAAAATACACATATAGATGATTTAAGGTTGTCCATTACACGTCTTTTTCTGCCACTCTAGATGATTGAAGGTTGTCCACCATTTTCCACAAGGCCAGAAAAGGAAGTTCCAAAAGCATATGTGGCCAATGAGCGCCCACCGTTTAGAGCTCCTCCAAAGAAATATGCATATGGACTGAAGGAGTAAGTTTTTTTGAGGACTTTCGATCATCTCCTTTTGATAAGACGTGTCATTTGCGTAGGTTTCAGAATTCTGCTTACTACTAATAACTCTGTCACCGCCTTTTCAAGTTTTATTGTGGTAGGGGGAATGAGTTTGGTGTTTGTTTGTGCACTTGATTAAAACTTGCAAAACGATAGTCCAATTCGAACTTTTCTCTTCAAATGGATACGTTGTTAAGGAAACATGGTGCAATTTCTCATACAGGCTAATCGAGGAATGTTGGAACAAGGAACCATTCAACAGACCAACCTTCAGACAAATTATTAAGAGATTGGAGGACGCATACAATCAACTGGCTCGGAAGAGGCAGTGGAAGGCAATCTCTTCTCTCTCTCTCTCTCTCTCTCTAACACACACACACACACATGCGCGCTCATGCACACATGTTGGAAGCACAGAGTGAACGTTACTTCTACTAGTGCATGTGATTGTTATATGCCCTGTGTTTTCTGTTGATCATAAACGTGTTTCTGCGATCCAAAATGTCATTACAGATTCGGCCACTAAGATGTCTTCAGAACCTCGAGGCCCTTTTAAGGAGGGATCGTACCTGTCCAAGTAGTCGTTCGCGCTCTCGTTCTACCAGATGACCATTGCCCCGAGTGTGCAAAATATTGCTTATTTTTCTTTTGAGATTTTCTAATTAGATTTTAGCTGTGAAAGAACAAAAATGTACATTCCTTTACCTATCACTTTATTTCAGTTATAACTTTGCAATGCATAACGGACAATACAAGCCTGTATTTGAAATGTGGGTCATGCTTTTTTCCACTTATCATAGGGTAAGACAACCTGGTTTATGATTCAATTTTATAAAATTTCTCATATTTTTGCTTAGGCTCGTTTTTATAATTTGGTTTTGAGCACCGTACGTTTTCTTTTCAGTGAATGGTAGTTATGTCTTTATCAATCTTGACTTTGATATCTCTTATTTCTCATGGAGCTCAAAAGTATAAACATAATTTAGTTTGTATTTGATTTGCCAGTTGAAGATGAAATTTTTAAGTTGGAGTTGGTTAATTTTTAAAAACTAGTTATAAATTTTGTTGACTTTTAAGGGGGAAAAAAAACTGATATGAAAAAGTACAGTTTAGTTGGAGTTAAATTTAAACGCTAAACAAAGCTTTTATATGTGCACACGCAAATAGGTGATCAAAGCTGATACACCGAAGAATTGAAGATTGAGTCATCGTAAGCTTTTCAATCATTCAACCTTAGCAGTTAGAAGGGATGGGTTCCTCCAATGACGGTGTGTATGAAGAAATTTCAAATTTAAAAAGAACAAAGGCAAAAGATCTCCCCAAACATGTTACCAGAACACAAATGCTTGGAGGCTACGTGAGCTAAGCGCCTAGCTCGAGAAGAGATAGGAGGTTGGGTTCCCCCTCAGCTTTGCTCACTACCATCACGGAACCCCCCTAACTCTGCTCGCTACCATCGTAACTATAAGTATAGTATCACAAACATGTTACCACTATCACAAATGCTTGGGGGGCTCCGCGAGCTAAATGCCTAGCTCGAGAAGAGATAGGAGGCTGGGTCCCCCCCCAACTTTGCTCACTACCATCGCGGAACCCTATCACAAATGCTTGGGAGCTCCGCGGGCTAAGCGCCTTCCTCGAGAAGATATAGGAGGCTGGATCCCCGTCAACTTTGCTCACTACCATCGCGGAACCCCCTAGCTCTGCTTGCTACCATCGTAACTATAAGTATAGTCTTTGCTGGCACTTGTGAATGAATAATGCTCAGAGTCTATGCCAGTACGAGTGGTAAAGTAAACTGGTATCTTTTTCTTTCAGCAACAACTATTTCTCCCCCTTTTCATTACTCATGTTTTTTGGTCTAAGCACCATAGTTGGTCCCAAATCAAAATTTTCTGTGGGTTTATATCCGCCCATCCTGACATAAAATTATAAGTGAAAGAGCATCTACCATCAAATGCTATTTATTGTTTTTTATTTTTTATTTTTTATTTTTTATTTTTGTCAATGTTAAAACTTAGTATTGTCAATCATTGTCTAATGTAATGTTATGCTAAATATCAAATTTGACACATGTTGGACTTGCTGTCAAATTTATTAACAAGTATAGTATACGCTGAATTTTGACATTTGGCTCCTTATTCGTTGTTGATGCCGAAATCTCCAGCACAACACCCAATGTGATTGCTTGGTCTGATCGGTCTTGCACAGTCAGTCTGCGGCTGGTCACCTGCAAAAGGGAAGTACCTCAAAGTGATGGAGACATCGGTGGGGTATCTGTCACGGGCACTTCGATGCTTAAGTCAGTGATTGTACTGATGAACAAGTGGAGAGGCAGAGTTTTGACAAGAAATAATTTTATGTACCTGAATTAGTGGGATGATCCTCTATTTATAAACGTTCCCCGCGGGCTCGGGCATTCGGGCCACCCGGTCGGGTTGAACGTCGAGTGCTCCCGGCAGGGAGACATGTTTCAGGTGTGCAGGCACCGTATGATCAATAGACTGATGCCGCGTGTCCGCGGTCTAGTGTCGGGGGACACTAGAGTGGGCCCGACACTACAGTGGGCTAGTACTGGCACAAGTGAGCATTGTATCAGTTTGAGTGGGCGGTGGATATCGGCAATGGGACAGGCGCAGTGACAGGCGGCATGTCAAGTGTCAGGCGGCGGACTGTGATAGCTGCGCCAGGACACTGCTGTCAGTCTGTGCGGGACGATTTGACGCGGACAATTGAGGGGCCCGCAAAGCAGGTAGCGCTCACCAGTCGCCTAGGATGTTTAGTCCGGATCAGTGGGGTGGGCCCCGGACACTCGATATCCGGGGTACTTGGCGGATAGTGTCAGCGCGAAGAACACGTGACCGGTCACTTTTGTTCCCGGGGAATATTACAGGCGTCGCCGGATCTGATCTGGTCGATAACAACCGTGAAGCGTGACTGAAGTCTTGTTTTTATGTGCTCGCGCGACCAGTTGACTCCCGGAGAAGGGATTCTGTAATCGCGTCAAATTACACCATCGTTATTATGTTAACTTTCTCGTCACTTGAGATACAATGATATATCATCTTTAATTTTTTTTAAAAATTTAAATTGGTAATTTTAAAACTTAAATCTTACGACAAAGAATTTACAACATTTGTTGTAACATTATGTAGTGTAATATAAAATAGAATAACATATTAAATATGTAACTTTACACTTTTTTTTTTTTTTTTTTTTAAACAAAACGTAAAATTATCATTTGCATCGAAGATGTTCTAACATCCACATCCAAAGACCAATGTAATAGTATTCAAATAAGAAAAGCGAAGATTCTATGATATCGGTAAGAAACAACCTTTTTAGCGTGCGAAACGACTATTAGAGATATCACTGCACTTAGTGCGATCATGAACTACAAGATTGATCATCATGCGAATAGATCACTCATGTTTGCACTTGCTAATATTGCAGTAAAAAGGTCAGCAATGGCGAAAGCTGGAGCGCGATATTCAGCTTCAGCACTAGAACAAGCCACTGAGTTGCTTCTTCAGTAGATATTACGGGAAAGTATAAAGAATCTCATGATTATGGGAATGAGATCTGCTGCTGATTCGATTGTATATATACCATTCATTTTAATTTATTGTAATTGATTGTCTATACGTAGTTTCCTAGAATAGGCTAGCTGATGTTCTTTATATGTATATGCTTTCTCATTTGTATTCTACAATTAATTCAATATACACAAAAAGGTTCCAATATTCAGTTTCCTTTTCATGGTATCAGAGTACTGGTGACTCTTGAATTCTTTGAACGCTTCTGCAACCTAATCTTTTGTTACAACCACTATCATGACAGACACAGGCAACGACGAAACAAGACCAACACCGTCTAAGGCTACTGTAGAAGCCTCAGATGCTTTCTCTCTACACCACTCGGACCACCCAGGCATGATTCTCGTCTCCAAAGTGCTTGAAGGGGACAACTACAGCACGTGGAGTCGGGCTATGAAAATTAGCCTGAGTGCTAAGAATAAGATTGGATTTGTCATAGGTTCAATCAAGCCACCATCTTCGACAGATAACGCTTTCTCCTCCTGGCAATGATGCAACGACATGGTGATCTCTTGGTTGTTGAATTCCATCCACCCGGACATAGCGAGCAGCGTGATTTATGCCGAAACTGCAGCGGAAATCTGAGCGGATCTACAAGAGCGTTTCTCGCAAGGAAACGATTCAAGAATTTTTCAAATTAAACGAGATATCGTGGAACATCGGCAGGGACAACAATCAGTTTCGGTTTACTACACAAAACTTAAAGCTTTTTGGGATGAACTTTCGTCCTATCATGAGCCCTTATGCTGCTCATGTGGTGGATTGGAACAACTCAAGAAAAGGGATGAGAAAGAGAGAGTTATGCAATTTCTCATGGGATTGAATGACAGTTATGCCGCTGTTCGCTCTCAAATCTTATTAATGCAGCCCCAACCAGATACACGTCGAGTTTATTCTCTTGTTCTTCAACAAGAAAAGCAAGTTGAAGTCTCTCTCAATCGTGGAAACATGAATCATCATGCCATGCTTGCAGATCAAAACACCAAGAAGACTCAAGCAAATCAAGTTCAAAAGCAAAAGGCGCCACTACACTGTTCCTATTGTGATCATGATTATCATAGCATTGAGAAATGCTACTACCTACATGGATTTCCAGTAGGTCATAAGCTTCATGGCAAGAATGTGAAGCCTCCTAATCAGCGCCAAACTAGTGCTAACAATGTGAAGATACAACCAAACAAGCCAATGGAGACAGGAGGAAAATCTCTTCCAACAAATGACGGACCGAGGCTCACAACCGATGAATACAACCAAATGATGGCAATGATTCGGAAAAACAATGATGGTAACATTCAGCATTTTGCGATTACCACAGGTATTATCACACCATCATCTCAAATTTCCCCGGTTGTGTCACATTCGAATTTTTGTTGGATTATTGATAGTGGAGCCACGGATCATGTGACCTCCTCATTTGAATTGTTGAATTCAAAAGGATTGCTAAGCACAACAACCATTAGTTTGCCAAATGGTGGTCAGACATATATTGAGTCAATTGGTTCATTACATATTACACCTCAAATTATACTCGATGAAGTCCTTAAAGTTCCACAATTTTGAGTTAATTTATTATCAGTTAGTAAACTAACACGAGCGTTAAATTGCACAATAACCTTTTTTTCCGATTTTTGTGTTGTGCAGGACGCTGCTACGAGGAAGATGATTGGCCAGGGCAAGCAACATGATGGCCTCTACTACCTAACACAAGACCAAAATCCAGCCTTTGCCAACATCATCCGCAAACATTCCAACCTCTGGCACCAACGTCTTGGGCTCCATCATCCGGTCTACTCCAAGTTCTTACCAAAGTCACTCCTGCAATTTATTTTGATTCTAAGCATGTTTGTGAAATTTGTCCTCTTGCCAAACAAACACGTTTACCTTTTCCATCTAGTTTCATTTCTTCTCAATCACCTTTTGAATTGATACATTGTGATATTTGGGGACCACATCGAATAAAATCTCATTCTGGGGCTCATTATTTCTTGACAATTGTTGATGATTATACTCGATATACCTGGGTGCATCTCATGAGTTTTAAGTCTGAAACACAGGGAATATTACGGTCTTTTTTTTCTTGGGTGGAAACACAATTTAATTATAGAATTAAAACTCTTCGAACCGACAATGGTACTGAAATTTTTTTCAACGATAGATCACTTAGATGCCAAAGGAATAAATTATCACACCTCATGTGCTTCTACTCCACAACAAAATGGAGTAGTTGAGAGAAAACATCGTCATCTTTTAAATGTTGGGAGGGCTCTTCGTTTTCAAGCAAACTTGCCATTGAAATTTTGGGAAGAGAGTGTTCAAACAGCTTGCTATTTAATAAATCGTTTACCCACACCTCTTCTTTCTCATAAATCCCCATATCAAATAATTCACAACAAACCACCCACATACAACCATGTTCGGACTTTTGGATGTCTTTGCTATGCTACTAATCTTCAACCCACACATAAATTTGATTAAAGAGCCCGTCGTTGCATATTTATCGGTTATCCTTTTGGTAAAAAGGGTTATCAAGTTTATGATTTAGAAACAAACAAATTCTTTTCTTCTCGAGATGTTGTATTTCATGAGCACATTTTTCCATTCCATGCTAATCCGCAAGAAGTACAAAATGATGAGGTTGTACTTCCCCTGCCTCACATCTCAGAAGAACCAATCATCCCAGAGACAAGCACCCCACAAGCCGATGCCCATCCTTTATCTCCACCATTACCTAATCTTGACACTCCCATACTGCCATCACCCCCTGCCGCTCGTCGATCTGATCGTGTCAAACAACCAAGTGTCAAGCTCCGAAATTATCACCTCTACCACACTGCCATGGTTGATCTTAAGCCAATCATCTTCCTCGTCAAGCACGCGTCATCTCTTATCTCGGTATGTTTCTTATGCACAACTTTCACCAAAATATCAGAATTTTGCTTGTCCTATTACTACGCTTGTGGAACCTATGACTTATGAACAGGCAGTGTCAGATCTAAAATGGCAGGAAGCTATGGATGCAGAATTAACAGCTCTTGAACAAAACAATACTTGGACACTAATGCCGATTCCTTCTGGTTATCGTCCAATAGGCTGTAAATGGGTGTACAAGATTAAGCATAACTCGAATGGCACAGTTGAGTGATACAAGGCCCGACTGGTGGCAAAAGGCTTCACTCAATGAGAAGGGATTGACTATAAGGAAACATTTGCATCTGTGGCCAAGTTAACCACAGTTCATTGTTTACTTGTTGTGGCTACTTTTCGTAATTGGTAACTTCACCAAATGGATGTCTAGAATGCTTTCCTACATGGTGATTTACTTGAAGAGGTCTATATGCAGCTACCTCCTGGTTTTTGTCGACAGGGGGAGACACCTATGGTATGCCGACTCAACAAGTCACTATATGGACTCAAACAAGCCTCTCGGAGCTGGTTTCATAAATTTTCTGAAAGTATTCAGCAAAATGGTTTTCATCAATCAAGGGCCGACTATTCGCTTTTCACGAAAACCTCTGGTAATTCTTTCACAGCCGTGCTCATCTATGTAGATGACATGATCATAACAGGCAATGATGACAATGCAATTGCTGCTCTTAAAAGATTTCTCCACACCAAATTCCGCATCAAAGACCTCGGCCAATTACGATATTTCTTTGGTGTTGAAGTTGCTCGATCTATTGATGGTAATTCGATATCCCAACGAAAGTACACTCTTGACATCCTAGATGAAGCAGGTTTGCTTGGGGCCAAACCAGTATCTACACCCATGGAAGAAAACGTCAAACTCTTGCCCACAGAGGGAGAACTATTAAAAAGTCCATCCACTTATAGAAGGTTAGTTGGACGGCTCATTTATCTCACCATTACAAGGAGAGAGATAAGCTATTGGGTTCACATTCTAAGTCAATTTATGCAAGAACCAAGAAAACCTCATTTAGATGTTGTTCATCACTTTTTGCGATATCTTAAAGGTGCACCTGGGCAAGGATTATTTTTCCCAGCCAAAGGAAATTTACTCTTAAGGGGATTTTGTGATGCAAATTGGGCTCGATGTTCGATCACAAGACGATCTGTGACTGGTTATTGTGTTTTTCTTGGAGGAGCTCTTATTTCTTGGAGAACCAAGAAACAAACAACAGTTTCAAGATTCTCAGCGGAATCGGAGTATAGAGCCATGGCTTCCGTTACGTGTGAGCTTATGTGGCTCAAGTATTTGTTGGATGACTTACGGGTAGAACACCAACAACCGGCGAAACTATTTTGTGATAGTGAAGCAGCACGCCACATTGCAGCTAATCCAGTTTATCATGAACAAACCAAGCACATAGAGATCGATTGTCATGTCGTTCGAGAACGAATTTAGTCAGGTGCTATAGTAACCGCTCATGTACCATCAACATGCCAGCTTGCCGACTTGTTCACTAAGCCACTCGGTTCATTAAGTTTTCATTCCCTACTCAGCAAGTTTGGCGTTCTTGACATACACGCTCCAACTTGGCATACACGCTCCAACTTGAGGGGGAGTATTACGGGAAAGTATAAAGAATCCCATGATTATGAGAATGAGATTTGCTGCTGATTCGATTGTATATATACCATTCATTTTGATTTATTGTAATTGATTGTCTATACGTAGTTTCCTAGAATAGGCTAGCTGATGTTCTTTATATGTAAATGCTTTCTCATTTGTATTCTACAATTAATTCAATATACACAAAAAGGTTCCAATATTCAGTTTCCTTTTCAGTAGATGACCATGATATATATATATATATATATATATAAAAGAATAGCGTTGTGCTCGTACGTACGTTGTTCCATGTAGGTAGTAATTTCATGGTTTGGAAAGCATTTTTGACTTCAAGCTGGTGTCTAATATTGGACTAACTGGAGACTCCTACAAAAGGGAGGGTACTGATCATGTGTAATGCGTATGATGATTGGTTTGATAACGCGAATAAATGTTTCTTCATTTGTCTACAGAACTGGAGTGAACCCTTTTGCAACAAGTCGTGCCTTGTACATGTAGTGATAGATGGAGTACATACCCGACATTATAATTTGTGGGTTAATATGTATGTCATTAACTTGTAGCCAAATTGTGCTCCAACATTCTGGCAGATTCAGGAACGAAAACCCGCCACTATAATTCTGATCAGTCCCTTAAATATTCATCTATTAATAACTGTTTTCCTGTTAGGGTTATAATGAAATTCAAGTGTCGGAAAAGAACTAATGAGATACATCTCTTAAGTAGTACTGATACCTGAATTATAGATTACATTTATATTTTTGCATCACTTTTTTTTTTTTTTTTCCTTTCCAATGCATCTATGCATACAAACATACAGATATATTTCTATCTATTTATAAATTTATACATACACCACCTTGCTATAGGAGCCGTCCTGATTAACTAGTTCTAGGCCTTGTCTTCCTTTCTAATTGATCAATACGGAAAAAAAAGAAAGAAAGAAACTCAGTAATTAATAGTGTATTGAAAACAACTTATACACCCACTAAACATATAGATATATATAGTTTATTCGGTCTTCTACGTGATTTGTTGTAGGGGGTTATTTTACAAGGTTTGTGTGCATGTGTGTATTTGCACATTTACGAATTTCAAGTTAATTAGCAGTATATACATTGAAAACACCATCTTTACACCTCTTTTCATTTAGTAAGCTTTCAAATTTTTTGACCAATATGCAAGTACTGGAGCAGCTGAAAGAGCAACATATATATAATCTATTAATGATTAAAAAGAAACTCATATTTGATATTTTATTTGTTCACCTGGTTTGAAAAGATTTGAGAAACGGACGAAAGAAATCTTAAAAGAAAAAGATCAACGACACCGATTATAATCTTAATTTTTAGGCGTCACCTTATACTGATATATATATATATATATATTATATTATATGATTCACGGCCTCCACCCAAACCTGTCACACACACCTATATGTATACAGAACTTTTGTAATTAGCAGTACTACTGGGCATTAATACAGAGAGTACTCTGCAGTACCAAATCAGTTAATATCATTAATTATCTTATATTGATTGTTATGAGACACAGTACGTACTGATTATCTCTCACATGATGAATATCAGGTTGTCACGCTTCCAATGCAGCCCACTTATTATAGTCCTGCTCTCTGATCGATGATTGTAACACTATAGCTACAACCTCTTCTCCAGGCCAGCCAATTACCATATGTGTGTGTGTGTGTGTGTGTATATATGTACGCATATATATATCATGTGTATTTTGTATGACATATAATTATGAATATAATAACGTTCTTCACAAAGGATTGGTAATATAATTACGTTCTTCACAAAGGATTGGTCCATCCTTCATGTAATATGGAAAAGTAAGATAGGTGATGTAACATTGTATTTATTCTTTTTTTGGTAAATAAACATTATATTTCTTCTATTTATAGTAATTTTAAAAATGTGTAACATTAATTTACTATATATATCGTTATATATATATATATATTTTTTTTTGTTTTTTGTTTTTGTTGTAATATGCTTTTATAAAGTCATTATTACACAAGGAAAACATCATATATGTTATCCATGATCGTGACCTAAACCTAGTCCTTATATATTTGTAATATTTTAGTATATTTCATTTTTTCTGTCGAAAAAGAAAAACAAATACGTAGGGAGTAAAATCTACAACCAATTTGTTTTATAAAGATTCATTCTAATGTGGGAGCTTCGTCCTTCGTGGTGTTGTACAATAGAGGTTAAGGAAGCTCGTAGAGAGAAAATAGTTAAGGGATGAAATCTATCCTCAACAAAATACTAATTACTTTTACGTTTTTATTTTTTCTTTAATTTTGGAACATATGCAATATATAGTGAAAATGTGTTTCAATACCACTCTAATTTTGCTTACAATACTTAACCCTCCATTTGTTTTAATCATTTCCCAACATTTCAAATGGACATTGTAGAAGTAATATTTGAAATGGTATGAGCTGTCATTTATAATTTTTAAGCAAATTCTAACTGTTAAGAGATAATATTTTGACCATTTAGATGTTTTTCTACAGGACTAAATATTTTTATCCAAAATGTTTTCATTTAATATGTTTACATCTAAATGTTTCTCCTAAACGGAGTTCTTAATTTGGTTTTCATGTTTCCCCACAAACAGCCTCCAAAAATAAATCATCTCTTTCTTTCAGCTTCGATAGGTATTACAAAACTATACAATTGATGGGGATATAACTCGAATATAATTAGTGTCTACTATCATTTCAAGGCAATTAATTAAAGTTTATCCCCATGAAAAAGACTACATAGTTTCTTTGACTTAATTCATTAAAAAGAGTGACCCCTCACGTATTTTGCATATAATTATTGTGTTATTGTCGTCCATTGAAACTATCAAATTTATTTAACTCGTGCCGTACACCTTAACGAACCAAACTTCCTTGATTACATAAAATAGACCCCTTGTTTTGCAAACATTACTAAAAGAAATGCCATATATATATATATATATATATCCTAATCCATATTGTTGTCTTTTTCTTTGTTATAATTATGCAAAATTCCCTTGGGAAACTATAAATCGGCACGAAAAATAGGGGACATATATATATATATTTATAGTGTGTTCGATTTCCTAAAAGTAATTTTTTATTTTGTAGACATGAAACGACAGTTGGACCAACTAATTATATAAACTGCCTATATATATATATATATATATATAGTGTAGTTGGGTTTTAGGCCTTTCTAGCTAGCTAGCGGACTAGCTCTCTCATTGGAAACCCAGCAGCTATATTTATCTGTCTTAAATGTATATGTACTTGTACGCATGCATGGTATTATTGTACTACTATAAACAAATGAGAATTATTTGGATCGCATTTTCGTTTAAAATGAAAAATTTTCTTATATGAAATAAAAAGTTTTTTTATTTTAAAAATAAGATGATATTTAAATATATAAAATAATTTTTGTTTAAAGAAAAATAAAAGGAGTTTGAAAAGTTATAAAATAAGAAGAAATAATATTGAGAATAATATATTGGGAGAATAATTCTAAAAATAATTTTTAAAAAATTCTAAAAGGACTCTAAAAGGATATTGAACAAAATATGTTTGCAAGTAAAATGTCCACTATTTTTCAAGAAGAAAAAATGATAGGCAAAGTTAAAAAAAAAAAAAAAAAAAACTCTATTTATTATTTTTTTCACCCATTTTGAAAACAAGCATATGAAACAAACAATAGAACTAAAAAATTGGATACATTTATGGTAATAAAATCTAATGTCCATCATATGTCTACTTATATTTTTACGGTAAGAATTTTTATTTTACACTATTGATAAGAATAATTAACTTAATTGCAAGATTAATTTTTAATGATCTAATCTATACTTAGAACAACTCTGTGAATACAGATAAATCAATTATTAAAATATTAATTTAACAGTTAAAAAACAGTATTTTTATAAGATAAAATAAGAGATCTTACTGTAAAAGTTCATCTATATATAAATGTTAGAAGAACTTTTTACTTTTTATTAACCTTAATTTGTTTTGAACAAATAGTAATTAGAGTTCATAACAACTTTTTAAGTCTTTTGATATGGTGATTTTCCTTGCTTTTAGAAAATTATTATCAGGACCATTAAATATCATTGATTAAAGGTAGAACGTATTTTCTTTTCCTTTCCAAAAAAAAAAAAAAAAAAATCTGGGCCATTATCAGATTTTGAACTTAAAAGCTCTTCTCATCTAAATAAGCTTTCCTTTTTACCCGGTTGAGGTAAGTCCTAATAAGCTGAATATATATATATATATATATATATATAGATGTCTATACCCTAGCAGGAGTATTGTTGAAATTTAATGTGTGTGTGTCTATATATCCATACCCTATAGAAGTAGTGTTCTAAATTAAAGTACTCGTGCGTATATTTATAGCTATACCCTATAGCCTAGAGAAGGAGTATTAAAATTTAATGTATATGGCTGTATATGTGTAATCATATACATATATGAGAGAAGAACCTTTTACATCTTATTAACCTTAATTTGTTTTGAACAAATAAGCATGCGTTTGGTGCTAAAATTTAAATTGTAAATTTTATGTTTGAATTGAATTGTGCGTTTGGTGAGACGTTTGAATTGTTGGAGTTAAAACGTATAAAAATTTGAAGTGTTCGGAAAAAAAAAATCAATATGAAACTTGTTTCGTTCATCTCGAAATTTTATGTAATTTAAAAAATATTATCTCATTTGGACTTGTATATGCAAAGTTATGGAGTTTTATTAAGCATTTGGTTCGCAGGTTGGAGATGAAATTTTTAAGTTGAAGTTGGTTAACTTTTCAAACACTACTTATAATTTTTGTTGACTTTTCAGAAAAACACAAAAACTGATATAAAAAAAGTACTGTTTAGTTGGAATTAAGTTGAAATACCAAACGAACCCTAAAGTTTGAGTTACAAAACTGTAATAGTAACCTGAATAGTAAAACTGAGGTTGATTTTTTAGAAAAAATACAAAATTTAAGTTGTAAATTGTGATCCAAACTTTGGTGCCAAACATGCACTAATTTTTGGAGAGTTCATAACCAACTTTTAAAGTTTTTTGATATGGTAATTTTCATTGGCTTTGGAAACTTATGATCAGGATCATTAATTAATCATTCAATAAAGTTGGTTTTTTTTTTTTTCCTTTCCCTTATCTTTTTCTAAAATAATTCTAAGGTCATTCTCAGTTTTGAACTTAGAAGCTCTTACTATCTGAAAAAGTAAGTCCTAATAAGGTGAATATATAAATCTATACCTACCCAAGGAGTGGTGTTGAAATTTAATGTGTGTATATATCTATACCATAGAGAAGTATAGAAATTTAATGTACTTGTGTGTATATAAATAGCCATACCCTATGTCCTAGAGAAGCAGTATTGAAATTTAATGTATATGGCTGTATAGATAAATATATATATATACATATAATATACATATAAATATATATGTATACACACACACCACACGCAATTTATTGTTGTTTTGGCACGTAGAAAAGCAGCTTCCTGTTCAGAGAAACCAAAAGCTTTTAGCAGCTAATGTGTTAGAAACAAGAGAGAAAAGATTGCGATCATGGATATGTGAATATGAATCTATAGTCATGAGAACCAAAATTGACCGAACACAATCCAAAAAAGGTCAAATCATAGACTGCCCTCTTAGGACCCTTTTTATTTCGTTTAATTTTTTATTTTAATTTTTCCGCTTTTAACTCCTTTCTCATACCCTGTATATATATATATATATATTATATTGACTTAAACCTAGGTATACCTATATATATGTATATGTATATATATGTGTGTATATAGACATGTACATTTGATGCAGAAAAGAGCCATGCTTTGCACAGCTTGCACGAATCAGTATCACATCAACACACGTACGTACCTTCTCTCTCTATCTCTTTCTCTTTCTATGTTCTTTTCTTTTCAAAGTTCACGTCAAAAGCACTTCAAAAGGAATAAAACTCGTGAAATCATGCATTACAGTAATATCATGTAAGTAAGATAGAAAGATATGCATCTGCAGCAGACAGTCAAAATATTGTTCAAGATTGACCTTGGAATAGTAAGTAACTTACCATGGACAGTGATGTTCAACGACCATATACATATATATATATATATGTGAGAGTTAATTTTGTATACATATATAATTGATCTCTGTGCGTACGTGTATACGTATATATATGTGTGTATATATTATGGTTCATGTATATTTGTTTGGAAGCAATTTGCAATAGTTTTACTAGTCAAGAGGGAGATTAAAAATGGAGCTAGAGAGAGAGAGAGAGAGGGACAAGGGTCTCGTTGTCTGTAGCCTTTTTATGGGTTTCCAGTTTAGTGCGAGCTGGGGTTGGGGGAGTCTCTTTTACCTTGGAATTTTAAAACCTGTTTATTCTCCTCCATACTTTAATGTAACCTCCTTTGCCTAAATTATCATCAAACCCCCAGCAATATATATATCACTTTGCACCTTTTTCTCACTTTCTACGTGCCTCCTGTACGCGCGTGCTCTCCACGAGAGACTGAAACCTTTTTTTATTTTTTTGATTGCTGATCGAGAGAGACTAAGAGGGAGTTTGACATTACAGTTGGAACTCATATTTTTGAGTTGAGTTCCAGCTGAACTTGTTTGGCATGTAAGTTCAGTTCCAACCTCACATTGAACCATTGCACAGTTTAGTTTATTGTGTACCCACTCGTCTCTGTCTCACTCCTGTCTTGTCCATTGTTCACAACCCTCGTGCTCCTCCCCACCGGTGCCCATTTGCTGCTGGTGGAGGTTAGAGGGGAGAGGGTCCTAGAGGTGGTGAGGAGGAGGGTGGTGAAAAGGCGGCGTTTGTGGGAGGTGGTGGAACTGGGGGTGGAGGTGGTGAGGGTGGTGGAACGGCGTCGTTTGGGGAGGGTAGGAGAAGGCGGAGGAAGGAGATGGATAGGAAGACGATGGCGGCGGAGTCGGGAACGCCGGCAGGTTGCTAGGGTTTTGGGAGGTGGTCGGAGATGGCAGAGGAGGAGGGGAGTTGAAGAATTTCTGAATGTCGAAGGGCTGTGGATTCGGTTGATTAGGATTTGGATTTGGATTGCCTGGCAACGCCATGGAAATGGATCCAGAGATTGAAGATCGATTTGCAGAGGAGAGAGAAAGAGGAGAGAGAGAGAGAGTGAGATCTGAAGTGGTGGTGTAGAGGAAGTAGAAGGAGAGAGAGCTTTGGAAGCCGTACCTCTCACAGTCAATCACTTGGAGAAGAAATGGAAATTAAAATAAAATAAAAACAATACAAAATTACAATTTTGAAAAAATAAAAATTTACAATACAATAAATACTTAAATAAATAAGAGCTTTTATAGCATTATGGGATCATGGGATGTCTGAGTAAATATTTTTTTAATTCTTGTTAGTAATTATGTGATGAGGACGTAGTCACAGGCAGGAGCAAGTGGGATGAGACGTATTTAGATCCAATTCTAGTTCCCATTGGTCCGGTTACGAGGGCTCGCGCGAAGAAATTAAAAGACGCACTTATGGGGCTGATTCAAGAAACTTGGTCTCAAGCTATTGCGTGGAGGCCCATCGAGGGAATTACAAGCGATGACCAGCCCAACAAATGCGTGATTCAAGTGCTAGAAGAGACCGAGTAATTACGCTTGCAAGATCGTTAGCTGTGGTTTTTCCGTTTTAAGAACTTTCCAGTTTTGAGGCAATAATTGGCGACAAGAATCAGTATTGATTGCTGTATTATTTAGTTTTCTTTTTAATTTGGAATATTGTAAGGCTTTAAAGCCATTTAGGGAACTTACCTTATTTGCTTTATCTTTATTTACTTTAGAAAAGTTATTTCCCTTTTTAGCTTAGTGAATTGCCGAAAATTTCTTGGGCAATTAAGGCTAGAAATTCCACAAAGGGAAACAACTATATGTACTGTACGGATTCATGGTGAGGCAGATCAGTTTTATGAAAAAAATTTTGAGACTTAATTCTCTCTAGTTCTTCGACGAACTTTTTGAACTTATCGGAGAAATCCGTGGCATTCATACGACTTATCAATCAGTCCTTCCATAACTGATTGTGGCGTCCTCACATACCAAGGTTCGTGCTTCTTGTTAGGCATCGGGTCGCGGTTCCATTCAAATCCGTTTAGAATTCGATCTTGGAGACTAATTTGATTACGGGTTTCGTCACAAGTTGGCGTGGTTCGTATCATTATGTAATTCTTGTTGCTGTATTTTATGATTATGTAATTAAGAAATATTGTAAAAGGTATTTATGTATGTTGTTGATGTGTGTTTTTATTTTAGTTTATTTTAATTTTTCAATTTTTCCATTCACAACCTATAATGGAATGTTAAATTTGATTTAAAATTTTTGACTCAAATTTTTTACATCCAAACAGGACCCTAACTCAAGTTAAACTTTTCAACTCAAACTTTTTTTAACCAAACACTCAACTCAAGTTAAACTTTTATCTCAAACTTTTTACCAATCACTCAACTCTAAAACTCAACTTAATTTATCTTCAACTCAACTTAAAAATCTTAACTCAAACTTATTCACCAAACACTCTCTAAAACTTTGTTGTTCATCGGTTTTGTTTGACATTCAAATTTAACTCTAACTAAATTATACTTTTTTATATTAATTTTTGTATTTTTCTAAAAAGTCAATAAAATTTATAACTAATTTTTGAAAAGTTGATTAACTATAGCTTAAAAATTTTATCACCAACCAGCAAACCAAACGCAAGCTAAAACTTTATTACTCATCAAAATGTATGATAAAAAAATAGATGATAGATCATGAAATTCTAAAAAATTCAATTTATTTGCTCCATAATTGTCTTCGTGAAAAATTTAAGAGATCTTAGCATCTCATCTATTCTGAAGCTTTCAAAGTAATTGATCTAATTCAACATTAAAGAACTCAATCACGTAAATAGAATCACTCGCATTCCATAAATTACGCCAGCCGAACTCAAATGCTTTTTCGATAGCAATCATGAAGTCTAGAAGTTGTCTCAAAAGTAAAAAAAAAACACCTATCGCCGTGTAAAAAAAAAATCCTTTTACAAAGCTTCTACAAGTACAAAAAATGCCGCCACAACTAGCAAAGCCTGGAGCTCCTCGAGTTGCACCATCAGTGTTTATTTTGATCCAACTAGCTAGGAAGAAGAGGATTATTTGCCGAAAACCAGGAGGAAGAGGAAGCCAATGAACCATAGCTATGAGGAGCACAGGAGGGTTTCCCAAAGACCCCAAAACTTCTCAAAAACCAAAAGATCTTGTTGCAAGTTTAGTTTCCTTAATAGACGCCACACGAAAGCTTTGATCGTGAAAAGAAATGTACTTTTCTTCAAATATTTCTTGATTATATAGCATGCCAAATGAACCAACAAACTACAAAAAAAAAAAAAAATTAATAATAATAAAAGTCTTCCAGCTAGGTAGATCTAACCTACAAACTACAATTTTCTTTCAGACCAGTCATCAGAAAAATCTTGAAATCAACATCAAAGGCCAACCATCGTTGAAAAATCTCCAAAACAAAACCTCATAAAAGCTGAGTACCATAGTCACACTACAAGAACATATGCGTAATATACTTTCCCGTTCGTCTTTTTACAAAGTTTGCAAATGTTGAAACAAATACTGAAACAAACATTTTGATAATGTGTAATCGCCATGGTTACTCAAAAGAAAGTGTATGATCGTATGGTACACATACATGTCCTTAATATATATGCAAATATATATATATATATATATATCACCTAACTGGACATTAAATATTCCTGAATTGTATACATAACCGATATACATACGTTTTGTAACTTGTGTTGTCGTTTACTTGGTGGAAGAATGACAATCGTAACTGTAACGTTTAATTTGATTTTTCTTATGTTCTGCATTTTGTGTTATTTGGAGATTTCTAGGACATAAGCTAATTAAAAAAAATATATAATCGATAAGTTGTACTTTTCAACCATCATATGAACTACATTAGAAATTTAATATATTCTCTATATGGCGATTTAAAAATCAGTCGGTCAAAAACATGCACTTCCAATAAAGTCCTACGATATGAAAACCCATTTTCTTTTTCCGTCTTTCCCTGTTAATTTCCCTTAAACTCTGACATTTACCTAGCTTGCACAAAATGGAGTAAAACTGAACAAAATTGTAATTCTTGTGTACTTACTTACGTCCACTGTTACAGTATGTCTGAGGCCAGGAATTAAATATTAAAGTTGTTATTATTTTAGGAGAAGTTAACTAGCTGGGAACATTGGTCGGCATTATGTTATTGTTCTTGGTATTCTTTCCGAAGTTTTCAATCTCTATATGCATATTTGACAATTTGTTAAGTAAAAATAACTGTAAGGTCATTTTAGTAATGGTCAATAAATAACTACTAGTAATCACTATTATTTTCTTTTGTTTTCTTTCTTAAGTAATTTTAGTGAATACCAAAATTAAAGAAGAGAATTTAATTGTTTCCTATTCTTATTCCTCCCTAATTAATGATAAGTTCTAAGTGCCCTCACGTGATTTTTTTTTTTTACTACGTATTGATCTCCTTCCAACTATCCATATATATAAGCTAGAGGAAATAAAAGAAATGAACGTATAATACAAAAGAGATTAAATTTATCTTCCTTTTTCTTTTTTCGTTTGTCATAATCATTGGATAAGTTTATTAGTGACAACCTTTGTCAAAATATTTAGAGGGTGATTTACATGTTATGAAAAATATAATACGTGAAACTTCTTGTCATTTCATTTGTGTCAGGCCTTCTTAACGATGATTATTCTTATTATGAATACTTTTCTTACTATGACCCAATAACTATCATTGCTATGCTTGATTTTTCTAACATGAGTCGAGAATGATTTAGTTTTTATTTTCAGAAATTTTTAATCAACTTTTAGTGACTACATTTGTAGTATTGGAAAGATTATGCAGTCTAGCTGTTACAAGAGATGGCATTCAAGGAACTTTGTTATTTCAATTTCCATTTGACCATAAATAAAAACCAAAGCCGAGGCTCAATATTGTTCCTCTTCCTCAGTCTTTTTATGCAACTCGATTTCTTTGCCCTTCTCCTCCCCTTCCGTTTGCCGCTGCCACCTGCACCTTCGCCGCCGTTTGGCTTTGTCGTCAAGTGGTGTTTTCTTCATTTTGAACGACACCATTAAAGCTTTTTTTTTTCGGGTATTTTTTAAAAATAAAGATTTATGAATTTTGTGATCGGTATAAATATGTTTGAGTATAGATTTGCAAGAATACTTATGTTTTTTAGTAAGAATATTGAAATTCAAAAAAAAAAAAAAAAAAAACATGTTATTGATGAATATGTGCAGATTTTTAATATTAATGGATTAAGTTTTTTTTTTAATTTAAACATAAAGATTAATAATTTAAACTCTACTATATTATAATAAAATTAAGTGTAAAAATTATCACATGTTAGATTATACTTACAATTGTTATCACGCAGTTTTGAATGTGTGATGTGTTGTACAGCTACAATTTTCCCGTATTTTCTTTTTTGTTCGCTATGTCTTAATCAATCAAGCTTTATTTTATTTTATTTTTTCCTTTCCTCATGATTTTCTATACTAATTATTTGCTAAAATAAAAAGAGGACGAGGTCAAGAGAGAGTGCTGGAAACGCGCGTGAGAATGCAGCTGGTAGGATATAAAGGATGTGAATAATATTAAGAGATGGGAAAAGCAATGTGTGAGCAAAGAGCGGTCGTTTCCCACGACGTAGCACGTGCGTCATTGGGTAGAGAGAGAAAGAGAGAGAGAGAGAGAGAGAGAGGACATAAATGGAAAGACAAAAAATTAAGGAAAAAGGAAAAGCTGACTGACTGAGTGAGTCTGAGAGTGTTGCAGTTGCAGAGTAAATAATGAAAATAATAATGTGATTGGTTATGAAACAAACATCATCCATTTCCATTCAAAAGCGCGGGAAAAACCGCCTTTGCCTAACCTGACTAATCGATCGATGCTCCCATTTGTTCGGTTCAAAATAAAAGGACAGGTCTTTTATCTGTCAGCTCTACAGATTCAACGTATATAATTTTTCCCCCCCTTCGAAATCATGTAATCACTGGTTGATTTATGTATAATGATGTGAAATTTTATATATAAGGTGTTATTTTGAAACTTTTATGGTGTATTTAGGGTCTGTTTGATATATACACTCAATTCAAATTAAATTGTACTTTTTTTCATTATGTTTTTTGTCTTTTTTTGAAAATTTTTTTTGTCTTTTATGAAAAAGTCAATAAAAATTACTATTCAAATTTAAAAATCTCAACTCAACTCAAACTCAACTTATACACCAAACACCCCCTTAGTACATCGGTCTGAAAAATTTTTAAATTATAATTAGTTGATTTTTTACATATTAATTTTAATTTCTGTTGATTTTTTTAAAAAAGATAAAAACTAACATAAAAAACTTTAGATTGCGTTTGGAACTCAGGTTCCAATTTGAAATTTTCATATCAGTTTTTATCTTTTATAAAAGTCAACAAAAATTATGGGTTCGTTTAGTTCATGAGTTTGAGTTAAAAATTTTTAAGTTTTAATAGTAATTTTTTTTGAATTTTCAGAAAAGACAAAAAAAATTTGAGAAAAAGACAAAACTTTTTGGAAAAAAGATAAAAAAAAGTTTGAAAATTATAGTTTGAGCTTGTGAACCAAACAAACACTGTAATTAGTTTTTGAAAAATCAATCAATTCAAACTTAAAAATTACATCTTTAATTGGCGAATTAAACAGAGACTTAGTTCAAACTGGTTGGTTCCAACTTAAAATTTTCATATCAGTTTTTGTCTTTTTATGAGAAGTCAATAAAAATTATAATTAGTTTTTGAAAAATTAACCAATTCAAACAATAAAATTTCATTTTCAATTGGCGAATCAAACAGATGCTTAGTTCAAACTGGTTGGCCAATTGCATGCTTACTATAAATGACAAACATTAAAAAAAATGTTATACAGTAATAAGTAAGTAAAAGGCATTAGCCATGATGTAACATGAGCCAAATTATATGGTAATTGAAGATGAAAATAATATTAAGAACAATGATCTCTTGATTTTTTTTCAATGATAAGATGTAACAGTTGAAAAAAATTATTAAGATTAGATTTTGATTATATATGTTAGACATTTTTATTCAAATTAAATACTTTAAATTAAGAGAAGCATTTAAATTTTCATTTGAATTGATGTTTGTACATTTAGAATATGAATATACTCGTTTGAAAATAAATATTTAACTTTCTCACCCTCACAGAAAGGCTATGCCATTAATCCGATTGTTTTCAAACATTCATACACTTTTCTATCTAGAAAATTAAACCCCCAAGTGTTATTGTAAACGTAACTCTTATATAAACGGTAAAATACTATATCCTAAATATTTATGTTTTCATATATTTTTCTACACTTTATTTTTACCTTCATATGTGAAATATCTTAGCTAGATGGATCAAATGAGACTGAATTATACTGTTGTGACTTTGAGACCGAGTTATTGGCCCTCAATAAAGAAGGACCGTAGAGTTCATCATGTGCAAACATTATTTTCCAATTTAATGTTGTACTTAATGTCAAATTTGACTAACATCAAATATGACATGTTCCAAAATTTGATATCTGTTGATTATTAATTTGTGTGTTGACATTTTTTTTCATTCATTATTATAACAGTTCGATAATGAATGCAACATATGCAAAATTATGGTATATATTTGTTACTGTTTATAGCTTTTTTTTTTCCACCTAATTACAACATCATTGTTTTAAAAATATTTACGAATTAATATTTTACTTTTTTTTAGGAATAATTTACTTTTACAAATTACATAGCTTAAAATTTATTGTTAAATCTCAAATAATATTTTTGTTTATAACAAGATTTTTTTTTCCTTTAAAAAAAATTCTTGATAAAAATACAAAAAAATATTTGAAATTATATTATGCAATCGAACGCAAATAAAAAACATATCATATATGTTAATTTGTCATTTCTGTACTAAATATAATATTGGTATTAACAATTGCATTGAAAATGATCATACCTTTTCTTCTCCAAAAAAAAAAAAATTTGATCATACCTTTTACATTTCTTTTGTTCAAGAAATAGATTTGGACAATTTTGTGATAAGATATATTCATTAACAAAACAAAATTTACTAGTAAGATACGATTTTAAACCATAGATAATTTATGTCATAGTGGGGCATTTTTTTCCCCCTACCATACTAGAGAATTCTCTAATATACTTTAAGTTAATCCAAAAATAATATTTTAAGTGCTAAGACAATATTCTTATAATGAGTACTCAGCTATTAAAAACTTTTTTTTTAAAGAAATTGTATGGGTTACTGGGTATGCCTTCTTCATGGTGAGTTATTTTTATCATATATATATATATATATATATGTGTTTTTTTAATGATGTGAGACCTAAGACATCCATTTATTAAAAAAAAAAAAAAAAAAAAAAAAACACTTAATCAAGTTTTGAATATGATTGTTCCTATCTAAATCTCTTCCCTCCCAAACTTGAGTTAACGCCAACTGAATTTTATATCTAGTACATATCTAGTAAACGTCTACTTCAAAACATTGGCCTTTTAATTAAGAATTAAGATCATCACATTTGGTTGGATGAAATAGAATTAAAATAGAATAGAATATATATAATGATTTAATTCAATTCTAAAGTTTAGTTGAAAATTGTATTAACACCAGAATTATGCATGTTATATTTGTTTAATTAGTCAATAGAATAGAATAGAACAATAAATAATTTGAAAAAGAATCTCTCTTAATTTAGCCTCTAATAATTTCTTTATATTTTTATTATTCGTTGAAGTGAAATACTGTTTCTCTATCGAACAAGAAGAGTGATTGTCATTTCGCTGTAACGGTCATTCTATGACTATCCAAGTTCCAATTGTTTTAGGGTCCGTTTGAATCACCATTTCTAATAACTATTATTTAATTAAAATACAATGTGTGTTGATTAGTGGTGAAACATTAAAATATATTTAATTTTTTATTATTATTTCACAACGATTCAAATTTGAATTCAAATTTTCACTTGAAAAACAACTTCCAAATTTGTTTAAATGAAGTTTTGAAAGAGTTTTTTTTTTTTTTTTTTTTTTTTTTTTTTGTGAAATGGGGGGTGGGAGATTCGAATTCTCACTTTTTGATGGAGTCAGGTGTGAAATTATCGCTAAATTATGCCTGCAACCACTGTTTTGAAAGAGTTTTTAGGTATTCATTTTTCTGTATTTTTTCAAGTGATCATTCCAAAAAAAAAAAAAAAAAACATTATTTGACTTCAAATAAATTTCTCTATTTATAAAAAGAATGCATATATTTATAAGACATCCCTTATGTAGGATACGCTTTAATTTGAATTTAATTTTTTTTGGAATTTTTTTTTTTTTTTGATTTTGCTGAAAATGACATTAACAAATAGAATTATACGTTTTTCACGCCAGTTTGAAGAAGCTCGGCTTTGATTTTTTTTTTCTTTTAAATTTTTGGAAACACCTGTATAAATTCAAATCATAATTCTCAAGAAAAATAATCTCAAAAAAAAAATCTCAAGAAAAAAAAAAGAATAATAAAGCATATTAAAATTTACAATAAAAAAAAAAAAATTTGGTCACAAAAGGCCGAAACACAATCTTGGGTTTAGAGCAGACATGGCTACTTTATGTTAAGTCAAATAAAAAAAATTTTAAGTGACTTGAAACTTGCACGTATAATTAATTTGATCGGAAGAGAAAAAAGGTTTTTCTCTTTTCAGATAATGTTTGGAGTAGTGCGCAGTACCTCACATTTTGAGGTCTACATGTTTCAATCATTTTGTTCACAACCATATCTAATAATAGATTCCACTTTTCTCTCTCTCTCTTTTTTTTTTAATTTATTTTATTTTTAAACCCTCTTTTGAGGGAATAAGATTCTGCTTTTGCTTTTCATTAATTCAAAATAATGAATCATACATATCAACATTAGAATATAAAGGTGGAGATTTCAGAGAGAATTGAACTTTACATATATACATATATATATATATATATATGAAATCACGGAGAAAATATTAATATAATTGTAACCAATAATGGATTCTATTTTAACTGTCAATCTACAGCAAATTTTATTACTTTTGTATAATTTTAATGTGTTTTTAATTCAATCTGGTATTAAAAATATACATTTAATGTAAAATAATGCTCCTATTTAAGAATTTTGACATATAGTGTAAATAAATATATTATCGATAAGAGTATGTTTAAATTGATCAACAACTTATATCAAATGTAATTGATTTGTGTATTTTTATATGATTTTGATCATATTTAATATTTAAAAAAAACAACATTTATCAATACAGACATCTTATGATAGAAGGTTTCAAAGGGTAAATATCCCCATGGACTTATTCTTACTTTTCTTTTGAGGGTTCAAAGTACTTTTATTTGTTTGTTTGTTTTTAACTTTGAGATTTAAACATGTGTACTTTTGTTTGTTGAAATTAGAAGAACCTTACTATCTCAAGGGGAGTTACACAATTCTTTCTTTCCTTTTGTTTTTGTTTTTTTTTCCTCTCTCTCTCTTTTCTGTGTCCTTTTTTCTTTTTTCTTTTTAAATCACTCGCTGTCATTTTAGTATCCAAAGAGTTTCCAATATAGTATAGTGTCTACAAATATTCAATATGAGTACAACTCTTTTTTTGAGGGTCTTCGATATATGGCAGTCTCCTTAAAGATAAATATCTTTTTTTTAAAAAAAAATTTATTTCACTATACATGCATGTTTAGTGAATATTGGAGCTTTTATTTGGTACGGTTATTTATTAAGATTAGGCTCATATATCTTTTTTGTTAGTTTATTTTTATATCATGTCAATTAAAATAGTGCAACGGGTACATATGGTATTTTAGTAAATGCTACATGAATAATATTTTAATTGTCATGTGGTATTTAATTGACGCAAAAAGATATTATTAAAAGAACATAAAAGTGGACATGAATGAGAGACATCGAAGTTTGGAGCCGACTTCATTTTATTAATAATGCATGAATATGTGTCAAACCCTATATAAATTTGATTGAAAATAGATATCAAAATAAATATTAAAGCTTACAAATTTTTATGTAGATCTAGCCGTGTAAAACAGTGATACAAATTGTGTATTATAGCAGTCGATTGTTTAGGAGTTTGAATATTTAACTCTCTATCTCTTTTTGATATCTTTTTGTCTCTTTAAAACCTAGATTATATGGAAGGTTGGTTAATATATGCTCCTGTATGATTTAAAATTACAGCATGTATATGTGTAGAATAAAATGAGATTATAATTCCTTTATCTAAGCATATGTACTTCAAAATCATTTATTTATACCAAAGTAGAAAAAATAAAAAATAGATCGAGTAAATATAGCATTTTCTTATGGCTTCTATTACAAATGAATTCATATTATACTATAAGAATTTGATAAATACTTAAAGTTAGAGACTTTTGGTAGGAATTACGGTGTGATCTAGGAATAAGAACAACAATTATAGATCACGTATGTGAATATTATTAAACTGTTAAAATATTGATCTATTAATTAAAATTACAATTTTTACCAACAGTGAAAAGGACATTTTCGATCATTGAAACTCCCAAATTCAACAGTAGCTAATTTATAAAAAGTGATAAAGATTTATATCTCATGGCCAATTGTAATGAATTGTCCAATCCACAGAGAACAAAAAAAAAAAAAAAAAAAAAAAAAAAGATTTTGATTTTTATTGCATCTATATATTGGACACGCGTACTCTTTCAATCTAGTTGAACCCTTTTGATTTGAAGAAGCTGTTTCTTTGCTGGAAATTTGAACAAGCCATCTGCAACCTGTGAGTCCCAGCATGGTTAAAGAGTAGAAGTACTGGAAGAAGAGAACCAAAATTCGGAGAGAGGAGAGAGAGAGAAAAAAGAGATCAGCCATTACTTTTGTTTTTGTGAAAGAAAATCAGATGAGACCATATGTGTTAGTACATCCCTATTAGTATTGTCAAAGACACATTTTAAATACTTAAAATAATATTTGTACTAATTTTATCGTTGGATAAGAAATATGTCACTTAAATCCTATCAAATATACGATGATAAATATATAATATATTTGATTTAGAATTGAGTATTAAATTAACAAAAAAATAAATAAAAATTTTTAATACCAGAAAAATCATTGAACATTTGAATTTTTAACAATAACCCTTCGTGATTGTGTAATTAAGGGTGAGTTTGGTTCACCAATTTGAACTCAAATTTTTCAACTCAATTTTTATCTTTTTCTGAAATTTTTTTTTGTTTTACTTGAAAAAGTTAATAAAAATTACTATTAAAATTTAAAAATCTTAACTCAAACTCAAACACCAAACACCCCCTAAAATTTTGTGTATCTAAAACTCAAGAGCCAACAACAGTAGGTGTTGATGAAGTAGCTAGGAACTTGAATTTTGGTTAAAATAGAACTATGTCGTTATCACAAGGACAGGTGTCTCAGCCTCTGCGGCAGGTGGGGACGATACATATGTCAGCTTCCTCAGTGTAGCCCTTGTACTTGTCAACATCATGTCATTGTGTATATATATAATGCATGTCTATGTGTTATGTATTGCTATATCTATATAAACACATATACATGCATGCATGCATATGTACATATATATGTGTATATTATGCACATAAATGATGATGACGAGGAAGAGGGAAATAAAGAGGGAGAGATTCGAAAAGGTAGCCTGCCTTGTGGTGTAACTTTGGGGAGTGCCCTCTCTAAAAATAGGTATAAAAAAAATCAATGGTCGCCATCATGGGGGTTCGCAAAACCCCAAGAGTGTCATATATATATATATATATATAAATGTATATATATGTTGGTGTTTTAAAATTAACGTACTTTGAAGAGCTTTATATATATATATATATATATATGACTATATATATAAGAGGCCCACTGCTTTTCAAGTCAAACCCATTTTTACCTCTACATAGCTCTCAGCTGGCTGGCTGGTTGGTTTCAGCGGACATGAATATCTCTGCACTTTCACCCACTTTTTAATTTCTCTCCTTAATTAATTTGCCCTCTAACTAGGGTTAAATTCTTGGTAATTACTATTAATAACCCTAAAAAGTAATCCAAGAAAAAACAATCCTAGACCGGATATATTAGGTGAAAAACTTGCTGAAGATGAAAACCTTGAAACGGCCATACTTTAAGCATATAATTGCTAAAAAAGAGAGAGTCATTATTGTTTCAGATTTTTTGAGACGAATTAATAAAATCAGATATATTTTAATAAAAAAATTGAACAATGAGAGCCCGAGAAGAAAATTATCACATAATTATCAATTTAGTTTCCTTTTGATAGTTTTTCCCAAATTTTAAATCAAATTTTAAATTTGATTTAAAATTTTTAATTCAAATTTTTACATCTAAACAGGGTTCTAACTCAAGTAAAACTTTTTAACTCAAATTTTTTTACCAAACACTCAACTCAAGTAAAACTTTTCAACCCAAACTTTTTTACCAAACACTCAACTCAAGTTAAATTTTTTATATAAAACTTTTTACCAAACACTCAACTTTAAAACTCAACTTAAAATATTAACTCAAACACAAACACCAAACATCCTCTTAGGACCTGTTTGGTGCACAAGTTCAGTTTGAGTTGAGTTGAGATTTTTAAGTTTAAATAGTAATTTTTGTTGACTTTTTCAGAAAAGACAAAAAACTTTTTCAGAAAAGACAAAAAACATGATGAAAAAAGTACAATTTAGTTTGAATGGAGATGGAGAACCAAACGGGCCCTTAGATTATAAGATCCTTTTTTTCTTTTTAATAAATTCTAGGTTATTAAAAAAAATAAATAAAGAGAGAGAGAATTGTATAAAACCATTAATGTTCTGCTCCATGGGAGTCGATTATTGGAAGACACATTGCATAATTAAGTCCTAGAGGTATTTTTCGTTTGCCATGTATTTAGCACGAATGAAGCTTTACAATATACTTGTCTAAATTTGATTAAGGAATATTTATTAATATAAAAACTCATTAGAACTACAATTATTGAGGACTATATATAGCAAAAACTGATGATGCTTAGCATCATCAATGCGGACACACATTTTTACCAAGTCACTTATAGTGGCTATAACTAGATCATTTGGCTATAACTAGATCATTTTGTGATGTATTTTAAGGGGGGGGGGGGGGGGGGGGGGGGGAGACATTGTGCTGTAAAATAAAACGACACATGTACATCAGGGGTGAATTTAACGAATTTTTCAGTAAGACATTATAAAAGGAAATAAAAAATTTGTATTAAATAAGGACATATTATTTATTTTAAAATGTTAAGTTAGGACACCGTTTTAAAATTTTTTTAACAATAAGGACACAATTAAAAATTTATGAAAAGTTAGGAAAATATCAAAAATTTTAAATACGAATGAGGCATGTTCTCCAACTCACATGAAGGAAGTGGAAGGTTTGGGATTTAGGAGCTATAAGTCTTAGGTTCAATCTTTGGCTGACGTAAAAATTAATAATAGATTAATTATATAGAGGGGTGCACATGTGGTGTTACATACCAAAAAATTATAAAAAAAAAAAAAATTCTCAAAATTGTCTTCTAGGACCTTAAAAAAAAATTCTTCTAGGAAAAGAATAAAAAAAAAAAAACTGGCGGAAAAAAGTCTCCCAAGAGTCACAAGTATCCTTAAGGGTTTATAGCTAAATAACATTTTTTTAAAAGAGTTTTTTAATAAATGGTCGAAGTTTTTAAAAAATTAGTTAAAAAATCATTTTTTTTAAATAGTTAATAAATTTTCTTAAATATTTAATTAATGATTAACAATGTAATAGTCAAACAGTGATTGACCATAGGTCAATCACAAATTAACTATTACTTAAATCACTAAATTTTGACTGATTGACTTACGGTCAATCACTGATTAACCATAACATAAATCACTAAATTTTATAGTCAAACACTGATTAACCATTAGTCAATCACCAATTTTCATAGTCAATCATTGATTGACTAAATCTAAAAATTGACAAACGACCATTTTCTTAAATAAAAAAAGTTGGACCATTTTTTAGATTAAGTGATTAAAAAAGGCCACCTAGCCTAACATTTCCTATCCTTAATTAGTTAGCATTTTTCCTCACCTTAATTATTTCCAAAGTCAATATACTACTTAAGATTTTCTCCTCCTCTTGTATCAGTTGACAGTTTACAGTCATCCTCTATCTCTGTTTACTTAAATTTTTCTGTTTTGTTTTTTGTTTTGTTTTTGTTTTTGTTTTTTTGTTTTTCCATCAACTATATACTATAGATAGTACTATCTGTATTTTTATCTAGAAATTAATGCGGGTTCCATTTATTGTTTCAAAGTTTCAACCTAAATGTATGATTTAACCAAAACACATTTTGATCCCCTCTCTCTCATTTACTCCTTGTAAAATGTTTTATTTTTTATTTATTCAAATATATCCATACTTAAACGTTTTTTCTTTATGGTCATCTGAAACAATTTTTTTTTGCCCCCCTCAAATATGGTCTGCTTGTCCATTCATATGATATTCAATCAAAACACACATTTTGATTGAGACTTGCATTTCGATCTATCTATTTTTTTTGTTTATTTTTAAACCTTATATTTTTCAGATGTGCCTTATAATTAATATTATTAGATTTCCAAGTTAAAGAATATTTTTTTTTTCCTCAAATTTGCGCTTAAATAATGTTCTCCCAAAAAAATAATAATATTAACAAACGGCATATGATGCACGTGATTCCAAGTACTAGTATCAGGACTCTTCTCTTCTAGTATTACGACCCTTCAGAAATATGTAATTAATCAAAAACAGCAAAGTAGGTTAACGAATTTAGTTGGCATGAGTTTCGCTGTCCATTTGTTATTTAGCTCACATTAATTTTTTTTTTTTCCTTTTCTTTTCTTTCAACGATATTTATCATAACTAGATCAAGTCAAGTTACATATCTCATATATATATATATATATATATGAATTACATATATGCAATTAGATATGGTTTCATCATGCATATCCGTACAAAATGAAATGTTATCATCAGACCATACATATATGCATCATGTAGAGTCGTAATATTTGTTTTTTTTTATTTTTTATTAGATATATGTTGAGTGTTTGAAATTACCATATTAATTTTTTCCTTAATGATATTCTGAATTAGTGTGGTTAATACATGCAAAATTTTGTATGCCATGGTGCCATCCCATTCTCGTTCACACAAATATAAAAGGCCCATCAATAAAATAAAAAGAACGTGATTAGATATTAATCCACTCAAAAGATAAACCCATATCCTAATTTTATTTACACGATCAATCATGTACATGTCCGTCGTCACTCAATTCATGACCGAGCATAGTCTCTAATTAAGGTACTCGAATATCGAAACTGAAAACATCCCAGACGACGAAGAAGAAAATGAAATCTTTACCGGTGGTCTATTTATTGAGTTAGTTGCTGCTTGAGTGCCGTGTTTCCTGTTCTTGGACATACTGGTCTTTCGGATATATATAATCTCATTTGCACAAATACCAGTTGTTGCGGGTTTGCCAACTTACAGTTGTGAAATATGCAATGTGGTCCATATATGTTTATATAGCTATATATAAGACACAAACATACATACATATATTTATATATATATGTACCCATAAAGATATATATATATATATATATATATATCTGTGTGTGTGTGTGTGTGTGTGTGTGTGCATGTTACACATAGATTTATAATATATTAGATTGAATTCTCTACCTCAACTAACAGATAAATCAATAGAACTCTAGTGTCTAGATAGGTTAGCTACTTGTCCAATTGTAACTGCAAGTTAAACTCAAAGTTATTTCTTGGTGGTCCATGTATGGCATCACATGAACTAGTTACAACTTTTTTTTATTTTTATTATTTTTTAAAATTTTTGGGTCCGGAACAAGAGAAATTTTATTAACAACTTTGGTTGGTAGTAGTTCCAACCCCCATTAAATTAGTATACTTTTAAGCTAATACTAGTGCCATTAAATATTGGAAATTTTCACAGCCAAACCGTCTCTCTAGATAATTGGATTATGATGATAATAAGAATTAACAATATTAATAATATTTAGGAAGAAATATCTAGCTAGTTAGGTATTAAATTAAGTAGAGTAAATGCTTTTCTAATTTCATCGGTTCCGTATTATACAAGAAAAGCACTAATTAATCAACTAATTAGATAAGAGTCACCAAAAGGTAACCAGTGACTTTTATACGTTAGTTAGTTTATATTCACGAGCACATATGATATTTTAGAATATAAATTACAGATACTTTGAAACGTTCAAGATATATAATTGGAATATAGGTATACATATATTTACTTTTATATATATCTTATCTCAAATTTATTTCCTCAAAAAAGAAAAAAGAAAAAAAAAAAAAACTTATCTCAAATTTAGCCGGGATAATGGTCACACTCGACAATTACAATTATTATAAAGAATATATATTTTTTTTCAGTAAGTTATTTGGAAAACTATTACATCTTTTATATTGTGAAACATTTTAAGTCGCTAGGTAGAACTTGCATAAATAAATTTCAAAGTTTACATATACTTTTAGACTCTTATTAATTTTGTGAAACACAAAGTACATATCCAATCACTGAACGTACGAGCCAACTAATTATGAGTATATTTTGTTCTTTAAATTTTTTTTAAGGAAAAAATAAACAGAAACTAATAAGTGTTTTAATTGTAAAGAGAGACAAATAATGGATTGATTTCTTTATAGCAATAAAAACATATTTGAAAAATAACACTAATTTTATAATTTTTACTATTGGTTTATATTCATTTGTATTATTGACACGTCAAATTATTTTAATAATTATCAATAACTAGTTATAATTGTAAGAGATATATATATTTAGAGCAATAAAATTGAGTTTGTCTTCCTTCTTTCGTGATGACCAGTCTTAGACGAAAATATACAAATAAGGGATATTTATTTTGAATATGATCGTTTTGAAGGATATGATAATAACAAATTCATCTATGCAAAAACTAAATTGTCCGCTTTATTTCTATTTGTTACATGTAAAATTGATCTTTCGTGAAGGTCTTAAACTTTACTAAATAAAAGGTGTGTATATATTTATATATAAACGATCTTACCACATGCATAATTAATGTAAACCGGCTAATTTCCAACAAATTCCATTATATTGTCATTAGTCAGATTTTACATAATTATGATGTGATGTGACTCTTTTTTTTTTTTTTGGTTGAAAGAAGGTTAAATGTTTGTTTATGAACATATATATTTTACTTACAGTTTAACGTTCATACCTTATCATTTTATTCTTAAAAAGAGAAGGAAAAAAAATAGTAAACAAACAATAAAAAAGGAAAACTAAATTTATAAGACATCTTATTTTACACCATTAATAAAAATTGTTATTTTAATTATTAGGTTAATTCTTTAAATAACATGATTTATGTTTTAAACCTTTTTGTATAGAGCAATATAAAAACAATGTAATTAATATTTATAAAGAAGAAGGTCAAAGCTCTCTTATATTTAAAAAATAAAAAATAAAAATTGTTTACTTTTTCTTTGTCGTTGTTAATATTTGGGTTTGAGGGTGATATTGTTGGAGTGTGAGGTCACTTTAGCGTTTGGGTTGGCCTCTCATACGTCGCTGTCACCTCTTAAATTAGGGGGAAAAGCACCAAAGTGCTGCTGCTGCTGCTACGAAAGCCAAAAGAAAAGAAAACAAAAGAAAAAGAAAAAAAAGAAAAGAAAAGAAAAAGATGTGTAATGTAAATGTTAGAGAGAGAGAAACAAAAATTAAAAAAAGAAATTTTTTTTTTACTAACAGAACCACCTCTTTCTCTTTCTCTCTCTTTCACTCTCCAGAGCGGGAAATATAACATTAATAATTCCAGTACTCGACAAAACAAAAGAAGATAGAGAGAGAGAGAAAGCAAAAACCCCACTCCATACTCAAAATTCCCCCTCCTCTCTCTCTCTCTCTCTCCTCTCCCCCCCCCCTCTCTCTCTCTCTTACCTGATTTCAGCCATGGAGTTCTAGCCGAACAAGAAGAAGAGGCTCCAGCTTCTATGTAGTTTCGTTCTTCTTTCTCAATACAACCCTTCCGTACTGTCGCTGCGTTTCTCAGTTCAGTTTTCTCTCTCTATTCACGGCCATGGCGGTGGCGTTTGAGGGCTTCTCGATCCGGTTAGCTTCAACAGCAGCTCTCTCTTCGGTTAGTTGTTTCAGTTTCTGTGCGAGAATTTTGGTTTACTTTTCGATTTTGCAGAGAGTACACGGCCAAAATGAGAAGCGTTGACGTGGCGAAATGCTGGCCGTTCCCCGAGGAGATGATGAAGATCAGGAGGAGAGAGAAGGAAGGACAACAAGGCGGCGACGCGGCGGCGGCCGCGGCGGCGGCGGAGGAGGAGGAGGAGGAGGAGGAGGAGGAGGCGTTGCTTCCGCCGATGAGCGTTGTGAAGTTCAAGTGGTGGTCTCACGAGCTCCGCCGTCTGCGGAGCGAGAGCACGTCGGAGGACGACAAATCGGAGCCGGAGATGGTGTGCCCTGTCTGCCGAGTCTTCGCGGCGTCGACGGTTAACGCCGTGAACGCGCACATCGACGACTGCCTCGTCGCCGATCAGGCGGCGAAGGCGGACCGTCGGATCGTCATGAGGAGTAAGGCGGCGAAGGCGAAATCGAAGCCGCCGAAGAAGAGATCGATCACGGAGATTTTCGCCGTCGCCCCGCAGATTGACGCGATTGAAGACGCGAGTGAAGCCAGTGAGAGAGAAGAAGAAGAAGACGATGAAGATGAAGATGAAGATGGAGAAGCTGAAAATCATGATAAATTACTTGTTGACAATTTCAAGGTGTTGAGTGTGAGTAGCAGATGTTCTGGTCCGACAATCAAGAAGAGCAAGACGGTTATTAAGTCGAAGAAGAGGAAGAAGGAGAAGAAAAAGATGGTGATGATGGATGAGGATAAAAGCTTGGGAGTTTTACACAAGATGAGGGAAAATAATACGAAGCTGAGGAAGAAGAAGAAGAAGGTGAAGAAAAAGAAGGCCGTTGATGGGTCTATTGCAACCAAGGTATGTCAATTCTGTCATGAAATATCGTTTTAATTATATGTTATTTATTTTTAAAATTACGAAAATACATGAATTATTTCTCTGGGTTACTTGTTGATTGATTGTCTATATGTCTTGTTGATTGTGTAGTTTTGTTTTTGACGATTGGTTTTTACTGAACGGGTGTTAGAAACAACACATTATATATATTACTGTAGTCTTGTGACATATATGGGTTGATTTAGTGCTGAAAAAGCTGGCTGAAAAGAGATGAGTTTGCCCATTGTACTCTCTCTTTTTGTGTGGTGAACTACGCGGCAAATGTGGTTCCAGTACATGGAGGGGAAAGTATCAAGAGAGAGAGAGAGAGAGAGAGAGAGATTAATGGGGTTTTCTCATTTCATTTCTGGTTATTGGGTGGGGATTTTCTGAGCAGATTATCGAGGGCGTTGTTGTTGTTGTGGTTGTGTTGTTTTGGGGGGGGGGGGGGGGGGGGTTGCTCCAGCTGTTCTGTACGGATTGGGGCAGAAAAGGGCTTTTATAACGTGGGAGAGGTTTTTTGTCCTTGGTATATCTCATATGCATTGTAGGATAATGATGGTGTTTTTCTACTGTTTCTATTGTGCTTTGTGGAAGATAATCATTTGGGGGCATTTGGGTCGCTCTAATTTTGATCAGATGGCTGGTATTTGATCAAGATGTATATATTTATATAATTAGATGGATGAGTTCATGCGAGATCACTTAATTAGAGCGAGTGCCATGAAGAATTGTAATTGTTTATATGACTCGTGGGTTCTACTTCAAAAGTAACTATTTCAAAGGACTAAAATGACGTACATGGGTGACAGGCGAAGCTCATATATTGGTGGGAGCTTATTACTATTATTATTATTATCATTATTATTTAAAATTTTTATATCTTCTTTGGACATGCAATATCGAATCAGTCAACATTTCAGACAAGTAACGTCATTATCACATGGAGATTTTTGTGAGAAATGGAGTTAATTTAACCTTCCTTGTTCATCTATAGTTAAAATATAGAGGCAAAGTTGTTGTCGGTACGTGTCTGTATGTGTTGTCAAGAGAGAGTTATTGGTGTTCGTCTTTTGTAGAATATTGCAAATGTGGGATCTTTTCTGGATCATAGCCTCGTGGCTTCAAGGAATGGCATCTTATAAGTCTGGCAGGCTCTACGTATTAATTGACAGATGAATTTGTATATCACCTTTTAATCCTTTGGGGACTCTAAAATTTCATGGTCGTAGTAGTAGTAGTAGTCATGATGTAGTATCGTTAATCTGATTGTTGCGTTATCTCATGGGACCACCTTCTGGACCTTCTTATCAAGTAATAGAATATTGTTTAGGCGTATGGTAAAGTTTTGCAGGTTATGTGGCAGTAGATAACAGATGCTGCCGACATTAAATGATAAATGCTTTTTCTTTTTTCGCTTGTTTTTATTTTCCGTAGCAATTATAATTATTCGATGGGCCTTGAGGGAAGCGGGATGTTGCTATTGTTGTTACTGGATTTTGATTAATGGTCATGAAGATTGATAAGCATGAATCTGTTAGGGCTGGGGGTCGATTTCTTTCGGAGGAGTCGCTGCAAGCATAATTAGTAGTCTTTACCCGAAAGTAATTGTTTAAATCTAGTTTTCTGTGACTTGGCTAGGATTATCCTTCTGGCCTCCTTTCTGTCATTGAGTCATTCGCGATTAGCAGGCATGTTTATCTTTTAATTTAGTTACTATCTTTAGCCTTGAGTCCTCGCTTCTAGTTATCCCTAGTGTAAAACTAATTCATAATGAGATCCGATGTTTTAGCTCCATGTAGATGAATTCGTCATTTTCTTGTTGCTCAAACTTTTCAAATGAGCCCGTAGAGAATAACGCAGCTTGTTGCAAGTAGACGTCCCACAGCTAAGCTAAATATAAAATTTTTGGAAAGCTGAGTAGAATTGTATTGGTGGTTACCTTCAGTCTTGGTTTTTGATCAATGGGTGTGATTATGTTTACTTTTTAGCGGCCTCCATGTCTTAAGGGGAAACATAATTGAAAGACGTCGTTAATGATCTGGAAGCAAATGTCGTCCATGACGCTGGTTTTAGGTTTTATATTCTGCCCTTTGTAGTTCCAGTTGTCAGCACGTCAAGGTTTTAAACAACTCCTGAATTTTGTTCCTATAGAGGACTAAAAACACCTATGAACATGGTGTTACTAGAAACATTTTTGGGGTTGCTTTTATTATGAGCTCCAATGTTGAACATTAAAACATAAAATGTGAATATGGACCTTAGTACTTTGTGTCGATTCAGTTATGGTGGTTGGGAACCTTACCCACATGATGTTGACTAATACAACGAGACTTACAATATATTTGTGTGCTTAATTAATCCAAGTTGTGGGATTTATGATGCTGCATATAATTAATTGTAGTTTTGTTTTTGAAATTGTTATTTTTATTTTCTGTTAATTTGTCAAAAAGACCACATGATCTGTATATATAGTTTGAAAGGTACTAGTACTCGTTTGTTAAAGTTGTAATCTTTGATTCATGATTCATTGAGGTAAAGCAACAATTTAGGAGTTCATGAAGTTCTAGGGAGTTATTACTAAGTCGCCTTTTTGGTAGTCTTCTGGGGTCAAAGGTAGAGATCGTTAAGAAACATCCAAAGAGTATTCGCATATCCTTTTATTTATTTTTTATTATTTTTTTCAATTTAGAGAAAAGATGTCTTAAATTCCTAAAAGTTTCAGGAAAAACTTCATTGTCATGTCTAGAGTCCAAATGAATTTTCCCATTAGACTGTTCTTGGATTGAAGGCAGCATCTTTTGCTGCTTTAAAAGTTGGTTTTCGGTTTATTCATATTTTGCTTTCTTAATTCTTCTCGTGCAATTTTGTAGTGCCTCCATGGTGTAAGCTAGTTCCATCCAATGTAGAAATGAAGGATGCTTACTTCATCGTTAGAAGCATAAACTTAATGGCAGATGGCTTTGGCAGTTCCGTTATTTTTATCAATTAATCTTTGAAGCTTTAACTTTAATTTGGTATCATGCTCTTTTTTCCTTTAAACCTGACTGCATTTAATTTGTGTCTCAGTCTTTGGAGCTGCATGTTTAACTTGAGATCGTGGTTATTTTTTTCAATCTTACACTTTTATAATTGCTTACTTGAGGTTTCAGATTAATTTCAACTCCCCAATGGTAGAAATATAAAACTAGCTTCTGCTTACAAATTTCTTTTCAAAGCTTGTGTTAACTTTCATGGATTGATTGATATATAAGCCATGTCATTGTGATTTTCTTGTTTGTATCAGAGGAATGCACAGAAATTCAAACTGCAAAATCGCGTGAATTTTGCAAAAAAGCTGAAGAAGAGGTTTGCAATGGATGTACTAAGCTCCGATCCTGTCTATGGAAAGAAAACAATTACGAAATGCTTATCTACACAAGACAAGCAAAAAGTTGTTGAATCAACCAAATTGATTGTGAGGAACCAAGAACCAATATTTCCCATTCGCAGCATTCTGAAGAATCATACAAGTGGTGAGCATAAATCTACAAATCAAAATGTGCAATGCGGTAATGAAGCCAATTCCTGTAGTATTCAACTATCAGAAAGGCATGTCAGGTTTTCGGGAAAGGATGACATACTTGGACCAAACAAGAAAGATTTTTGTTCCTCTGAGCAGAATGTTGGCAATTTACTTTCAGATGGACTTGCTGCTTCACCAGAAAAGGTCCAGTCAGCTGAAAATAGTACAGTAGCTATGGAGGTAAACAGAAGTCAAAATGATGCTTCGATGGGCTTAGATTATGGAACTGAGGTTCAATCTATGATTGCAAGGGAACAACCAGCAGATAGTCCTTTTGTAGAGATACCAAGCTCTCCAAGACTACCAAGAACTACCCGAGAAAAAACGGAGCTTTTTCCCGAGAAAAGCACCGTAACCCAAGAAGGTGCACTTTTTGATAACAATTTGCACAGGTTTGATCAAGGCTACGCAAGTCTGGCTCAAAGACCCACATTTACTGGCTCATCTGCACTCTTTCCAACATTTGGGGGATCCTGTGGAAATACTCAAATAGGTGGTAGTGTTTCTAGTTCTTTCAATTCCAGCGGAAGGTTGATTGATCATGGTCAAGATCCTATCTACAGAGTTACTGAACATAATCCAAGGGAAAACGCAAGTCGATTTTCACAACCTTTATCGTGTTTCTCAGCAAATGAAACTGCAAATAGTCGGCTTCAATTCCCATCACAACCTCCCGAGGAGTTTGTCCATGCCCACACTTTGCAGTGCCGACCATTTTCTCATCTACCTCCAATGGACTTGATTGGTGGCTTATGTTCTTTTCCAGAGTGGAAGCAAAAGTCAGTGGCCTTGAGAGAAAGGAGCAGGGACGAGGATTTTTTCGGTTTGCCTCTCAATTCACAAGGCGAGCTGATCCAGTCGAGTTCAAGGGGTAAAGGTTTGTTTGATGAGCTGAGGGAGACAAATATTACCGGGCCTTCTAACAGTTTTTTTCCCGCACACAGTCTTATCCAGCCGAGATGCACAGAGGACTACTTGAGTGTGAGTAACAAGCATTTTGTAGAAAGAGAATTTCCAAGTGATCGGGGGAATCTGTTCCTTGGACAGAATTATCTTAAAGAGAACCCAAGCTTACAAGTGCCAGCTAGGTTTGGTGTTACGTGTTGGGAAAGTCCTGGCAGCGCAGATATTCACCAGCTAGATTTCGAGAGGAGAAGTAACCGTTCTTTACGACCACTTGATGCAGATCTTAATCTAGTGAGTATCTCGCTTGATGGAAGCAGAACATATGACCAGCTGCCGAACCAGAAGATTGGTGATATGATTCATCCGAAGGAAAATTCAGGTAAGATATCACTGAACACCGGTCAACCAACTATGCGTTTGATGGGTAAAGATGTTCCTATTGGTAAAAGTAGCATAGAAATGCAAGGATTTGAGGATGGAAAGGTTTGGACTGATAAGGAAATCATAGTAGAGAATTGCACATCAGGTTCTCGCCTGGATAATTCCTTAGCGAGAAGAAATTTTCAGGAGTGGATTCCGCAAATGTCGGGAGGAAAGTACAAAGAAACTCTTGCACAATCTCTGGAAATCGAGAGAGAGAAGTCTGCACAAAACCTCTTACTGATTAAAGGACCCGGGTCAAGTTTTTCTCATCCTTACCTCGATTGGCAAGCGAATGCCTCGTTTGAAAGTAGCAGCCTTGTTGCCAACAGAAATCCCAGTTCTAACATATTCCCCTTTGCTAATTTACCCACGTCCTCTAGAATATTTAGTGGGGCACCTAATTTCCAGGATTTTTTCGTATCTGAAGATGAACCTCTACGACTTGGTTCTCAACTTCCACTGCTATCTACTCCACGGAATTCCTGCGAGCATATGCATTGGAGACCAGCTGAACTCACTCACAGGCAGAACTTACCGCATTTTCCAAAACCAGCTGGGTTTGAATTTCCTTTCTTAGATCCAGATTCTAGAGTAAATGTCCAATCCTCATGGTTTCAGAACTCGAAGAGCCTGCCCCCGTGGTTGTTACATGCAAAGCAACAGGGAAAGACACCAATGATTTCTTCCCAACAAGGTCCAATTGTGGCGAGCAAACACCATCAGTGCATTTCATCCAGTACAAACATCCTCAATACCCCATCGATATACCATTCAGCGGAAGCTTGTTCTTACTCTTGCAGTCCCGGGACTTCACATTTGCAATTGAACGGTTCACTTGGTTCAGCGACTATTGTTATCCCGCCCCTTGTTCCAGTCATATCCGGGGTAAAACCAGCATCTACTGCGAACACAGGCTTCAGAAATAGAATGAAGGTAAAAGAAAGACTGAAATCAAAGTCTTTGGGTGTCAAAGACCTCTATCCTTGCAAGAAAACTAACAAGAGGCTCATAACTAAATCGCTTGATTTAGAAAAGCCGACAAGAATTCTCAACTTAGAAAGGCAGGAAAAGTTGAGTGCTTTGACGAGGTGCACGGTTCAGAACCTGAACAGTGAAATCCAATGTGACATGATGGTAGATCATGACCTTCATTCAAACACGATCAAAGAAATCGGTCTGGAATGCCAACACATTGAAACTCAAAACATCGGAATCGGAATTGCTGGTAACGAGCCTTCAAGAGTGGATGTCATGGCGAGATCTGGTCCTATCAAATTAAGTGCAGGAGCAAAGCACATACTGAAACCAAACCAAAGTATGGATCTGGATAACTTCGTGCCGATCCACTCTACAATCCCTTTTGCTTTGGCAACTAATGTCGGTAGAGTACCCGAGTCTCAAAAGAAACCAGCAAAGGTCTACAGGTTTTAGACGTAAGTCCTGATTGAAAACATTCTTCTTTAATCATCCAATTAATTACTAAAATATTTTATGGTTTGTGATGCTGACTCCAAAGGCTTACTTCTTAGGTACACGAGACTGCGTATATCCGACTACATGGGCCGCTGACTTCAAAGACATTCAGTTCTTAGTGCTTTTCAGTAGCATAGCAAAATGTATGGAAACATATTCTACTTTTTTTTTTCCCCTCATGCTATGTGATCTGTGTGTGATGTTTGTAATGTTATCTTGTGCCTAAACAACATTAACTCGTTTCCCTTTTGGAGAAAAAAGAACACAAAAAAAGTTCTTTAGGTTGCCCTTAAACCACATTGGCTTTGCTTTCCTTTTCAACCAAAAAGAAAAGTTTTGCTTTTCCCTTTGATTGGTCTAACGTCATATCCTACGACGTGGTCAGATTATTGTATTAATTGACTTTAAGAACATTGCTTAGTGATTTGTTAGTAAAAATAAAAAAAAATAAAAGTTTGAAATTAAGCGTCCAATAGTCACAACTAAACAAACAAATAAATTAAAGCAAAAAACGCCACGTAAAAGGGTGTCCAAATTATTTGTATCTATGCTATAATTTAAGGACGTCATTTTCATTCTGAATTGCATTTCCTTGAAGTATGTCAAATTAAATGGAAAACGCATAGGTTGCTGGCTAATCTGTATGTTGCTGTTGTTGCTATTATTTTTAGTACAACTATTATTGGATTTGAAGTATATATGCTTTCTCATTAAGCTTCCTAATTTGTATGTTGCTGTTGTTGCTATTATTATTAGTACAACTATTATTGGACTTGAAGTATATATGCTTTCTCATTAAACTTTGTACATATGTTTGCTTAATATGCGTTATTTAGATGACGTAAAAGGTATAAATAGTATATTACTTAAAACAAATTATCTTCTAAACATAATTAATCATTTATAACACTATTAAATGTTTCAAAAGAGATTTCTACTTGTATACAGATTAATTTTAATTTTGTTAAAAAGAAAAATTTAGACTCCACTATCAACTTATAAACCAAAAATAGCAATCCAATTCTTTATTGAGAAGGAATGAAAGAATATTGACAGATACAAATATCTATTCAATTCTTTATTTATAAGGAATGAAATAATATTGACAGATGATAGTTTTGTATTTAGTGGCTTTTGTAGAGTGCCACTAAATACAAAATAATATTTATAAAATATTTGAAAGATAACATAATATGAAAAACTATAAATATTTTTTTTTTCATTTTCAACTTTTCATTAGTTATCAGTAATTATATCTCATTTTCATAGGTGCTTTAAATATAATAGATATTGTCAATCATTCTCTTTCTCTATATATGATGTGGGATTCGTTTAGTTATTACTTATATACTTGCATCTTTTGTTTTAGAGAAATTACCTTAATAACCACCTATTTTTTCATCTATTAACATGACACAAATTTTCTCATCTTGACCAACATAACACAAATTTTAGTTTACTTTAGTTTAATTTTGTATATATTAGTCTAATGTTACTTTTTTGTGTTATGTTTGTGCAATAGTTTTTAAATTTGTGTTATTTGGGTACTTTCCCATTTGTTTTATAAATTTTTGAAAGCATACAAGTAAATTACGTGTGACTTGTAGGACTAGTAATCGTGAATTATGAGATATACAATAATACGAAGAAAAAAAAAAAAAAGAAATAATAATTATTTATAATATATTCAAATTCCTAAAGAATAATACACTATTTTCACTTTTGACTCTTGAAAAACAAAATTTGAGGGGAGAAAATGATTTAGGCGGAAGTTTGATGGAAAATGTACGGTTATAAAGACAAAAAACCAAAGTATATTTTCAATAGCAATAAGTTCAAGAGTTTAGGTAGTTGCCCCAATAATTCTATAAAGTTTGAGGGTTTAGGTAGTTGCCCTAGACATTATTTGAAATTAAGTGCAAATATTACTTCTAAAGTTTTTTTTTAAAATTATTTAACCAAAAAAAAAAAGTTTGAGGGTTTAGGTAGTTACTGTAGGCATTCTGAGAAAAAAATAGTTAAAGGGACTATGCGGAGAAACAAAAAAAAAAAAAAAAAAAAAAAAAAAAAAAAAAAAAAACTTAAGCAAGGATATGATTGGAAAATTGTTTAAATAGAAGTAAATTAGAGACTTATGAAAAAAATTAAAAACATAATATACTTGAGAAGGAAGAAAAAAAAAAAAAAAAACCCTCAAAATCCATGAGGTCCTTACCTGGCTGCGCCAGTGCTATTACCTGCTCAGATCATAGTAGTAATTTCATGTGGGTTTAGGAATCAACCTTGGCTGATAATAATTTGTTAAGAAAGAAAGAATGGTTTGGAATTAAGCATCCATTAGGCATAGAAGATTGCAACTGAACGAGAAACAACACAAGCATAAAACGACATATCAAGGTATGTTCAAGTTATCTGCATCTCTACCGTCTTTTTAAACGACTTATTATTTTTGTTAAAAAATTAAAAAAAAAAAGAAAAAAAAGAAAAAAAAAAACACCAAGAGGAAAAGGGAAAGAAAGATGGAGAAAAAAAAAAAAAATCATTATGAAAGTACAAATATTACTTTCCAAACTAGTTCTCATTGGCATTACTCTACTAATCGGAAAATTTTTATATCTTCGCATTTAAGATTTTATCTTTTTAAGAATTCGAATCCCCACTCCTCTATTTTTTTTTTTTTTTTGAAGCAGGTGATATGTATATAAACCAATCTCATTTACACCATTGAATTTTAAGGTTATTCTCACGTATTTTTTAAATTATAAAAACTCTCATTTGGTCTTAAGTTGAATTTTTGAATTCAGTTAAAAACAATAGAAAAATAGAAGGACTTATCTGGCCTAATCCTTTGTTTTCGTCTTTTAGCATTTTTATTTAAAAAAAAAAAATTAAATGACATTACTTAACCAATTTTTTTCTGTTTATCTTAAGGGAAAGTTCTAGCAAACAGGATTAAGTGAGATTAATTTAAGAACAAAGTGAGAGTTTATTAAGTTCAAGAGACAAAATGAGAATAATCTTTAAAGTTAGAGGGCCATAGTGAGAATAAATAACATATATAGAAAAATGATATCGTGATAGTGATAACAACTTACCCCTACTTCATAATAAATAAATAAATTAATTAAAAACCCTAGCCCTAGGTTGTATATACTGTGGAGAGAAAATCTAAAGAGAACGTAGCCATATGATCATATCACCATTTTTTTATATATATATTTGATTTATTATAACAAGATCATATCTCCATGGCTTCCATATTTCCTTTGGATGTGTCCGAGTGTAGCAAGAGATCAAAGAGAATTAGGAAGAAGATCAACATTGAAGATGAAGAAGCTGCACCACCATCAGAAACTCCAGCATCCAAATTCATGTCCATTGTCTCCGACGATCTGTTGATCCAAATACTTCTTCGCCTCCCTCACGCCCGAGATGCAATCCGGTGCACCGCCGTCTGCAAGCGATGGTATCCTCTGATTGATCACCACTTTGGTCGAAGCTTCCTTGAATATCATGATTCTGGTTCTTCCTCCAACTTCCTGCCCTACACACTTTTGTTTATCAATTCCGCCTCCAACAGAATCCTCGATAGCTTTAGTCACCCCGCTTACCAAATCTTGTCGAAGAAATCGAAGATTCTTCATGGAATTGGAAAATCAACATCATCTTCTAGTACTAATAATTATCTGAATTTTTTGTGGCGTGATCTTAACCAGGCTGCGAAAATAAAGGCTTCCGTCAACGACTTGTTGCTGGTCTCTACGCCGGACGCTAAGTACTACATCTGCAATCCGCTAACCAAACAGCGGCTTGCTTTGCCTCAAGTTCCCTCTACCCTACTTGCCGGTCGTTGGGGATTGCTGTACACGAGCTGCCAAAAACAAGTACTTGATATTAGGTTCAAGGTTGTGAGAATCAGCAATTTGTATGAATCTTCTGCTAATAATAACCATGATTTTTTTGTACATATCTTTTGTTCGGAGACAGGAAAGTGGAGCGGATTGATTAAGTTCTTGTATTACCTTGTGCATTGCCAGATCTCGAACTTTTATGGTCCGTCCAGTCTGTTGCAACTAACGGAACGCTACATTGGCTATTGGGTGAGAAAATGTCGGATCAGATAAAAGGAATTCTTGCAATCAATCCGTTCAAATTCAATTTTGGTGTTGGCGGTACTAGTACTACTATTACAAATCCACAATGGTGCCGTTTCGTATCTCTTCCCATTGGATTTCCCCGCGGATGGCGGGCTTCAAGTAAATATCTGTGCCTCGGAGTGGTCAAAGGGCAGCTGCAGTTGTCGCAGTTGTTTAGGGTTCAGAAGAACGACTTTCATGAACTGAGAATTTGGGAATTGACAGATTCGAACGGCAACAATGATGCATCGAAAAGAGGATCATGGATTCTAGTGCATGAGATCTTGAGGTTGAAAAGGACGGAGGAAAATAGGAACATGTCGTTGCTTTCTTTCCTTTAAAACAATGGTGATGTGATTTTTGTGTTGTGCGGCAATAATAATATAATTTGCAAGTACAAGATTGGAGAAGACAACTATGAAACAGTTGGAGAATTCCCAGATGGGCAAGAATACCTGAATTTTAAATACAAATGGTTCTGCGAAATCTTAGGTGTCTTCACGCTCGTGCATCCTTCTTGGCCTACTCCAATTCCTACACTTCTACCAGTCAATTAAAAGCTCAAGTTCAATTATTATTATTATTTTTAATTTTTTTTCACTTATTAGCAGAGTGAGCTATAAATTAATGCCTGTTCAATTGATATAGTTAATTGCTTTAAAATTTTAGTTTCATTGGGAAATATTGTTTCTTGGTTACTCACACTCACATTAGAAAATCTTTACCGGCAAAAGCGATAAAAATTTTGGGAAAAATCAGTTAGGATTGGTGCCCTAAAGGCAATTATCTTTTTTGTAATTGACACTTGATTTGCAAGAAATTTTTTTTTTTTTTAATATATAAAATGTTTATTCGCTTTCATAAGATAATTGTATGGTTATAAGAAGAATTAATATAACCTTTAAATATGTCTATGAAGATGATCATATTATGAGAAGGATATAATTTAAAGGTTACCTTTCTAAATGACAATGAAGTAACAGGGGAAAGATTCTAGAAGATGTGTTCTTGCTAGGGTAGAGAAACAACAAAGGATCCCAAGTGTGATTCTCAACAAAGCTAAAAATGGTGAAACAAAATTTGACCTGTGAGCTTTGAACCAATCGAGCGGTCAATTATATCTAGTGATTTCTAAACTCAGTCATTGACATGAGTACAAATAGATTGTAGGAATTCATTCAAACTAATTTATGTAGTGATACCCTCTTTTGCAATCATTTTCTAGGTTGACATTTCCATACTTTGCAAAATTTTGAATTAAAAATTTGTTGCAAATCATCAATTTTAAAGTTTTTAATTTAGTATTTCAATTTGTAGTAGACGCATTACTTAATTTTAAGAGACAAGTCATTTTCTTTACTTATGAAGAATGGAAAAAGATTGCAGGTGTCTAGACTTGACATTTACCACCATGTGACGCACGGGCACGGCGCTCTTGCCTTATTTGTGTTCTAGGAAATTTTTGGCTATCGTTTCACTCAAATTAATATATATATATATATATATATATATATTTTAAAGCAACTTGCAGCAGCCCTACTTCGTAAATAAATACATTACTTTAAGATCTAGGATTTTCAAATAAAAAAATTTAGGAATTAAAGTTAAATTCAAATTAATAGGTAATATTAGGATATAATGTAGTTACTAATTTAAAAACTTGGGTACATATTAGATATATCATACACACAATGCAGTTATAAAATTATATAGTCGGAATTTTTTAGACAAAAAATTCTAGATGTATCAAACTTGGCCATTTATTAACTAATGAGAGTATATTCCTTTATTATTATTATTATTATTATTATTATTAAGTTATATTCCTATATTTGCTACGAAGATTTTGTGAAAATGCAGACAGTTGGAGAAAAAGTTTCAACTGAGAATGGTTTAAAACATAACTACTTACCACCGACTTAAAAACACATTTTAAAAATAAAAACTTTAAACCCTAGCCCCTAGGTTATATATGTATATATAATTATGTATATAGAAGAGAGCGGTGTTATTTGACATGCAATAGCGCCGTAGTATCATATCACCATGGTTGATACACGTAGAAGTAAGCGTATAAATTCCACAAAAGCTTCAAAGAGAAAGAGAATTAGGAAGAGGATCAATAATATTGAAGAAGCACCGCCACCAGAAACTCCGCCATCCAGATTCATGTCCGATATCGTCTCCGACGATCTGTTGATCCAAATACTTCTCCGCCTCCCCCATGCCCGACATGCGATCCGGTGTACCGCCGTCTGCAAGCGCTGGCATTCTCTGATCAATCATCAATTCATTCGCAGCTTCATGCCACATGACTCTCACAAACGGTCTTCCGATTCTTCCACCTCCTCCTCTTTTATTTCAGTACTGCTTTTATAAAAGAGATTCTCAGCCCTTCTACGAAATCTTTTCCCAGAAATCAAAGCTTCTCCATGGAATTGGAAACCCTAGATCTTCCTCTAGTAGTACTGATCATTATCTAAACTTTTTGCCCTGTTATTCATGACAACCGGCGTTTTATCATACAGCCGTCTTTCGGTGACTTGTTGCTGCTCGTGCCGCCTTGCAATATACACGCTTACTACATCTGCAATCCGGTTACCAAACAGTGGCTTTCACTGCCTGCGGCTCCTATTTCGAGCCCCTACACTACCGGTGTCCCTGGATTGGTATGCGAGTCCAAGTCCATGAGCCAATTGTGTAGGTACAAGGTTGTGTGGATCCAAAGATTCGACGAAAATGCGAAGGAGTATGTAGTTGTTGCACAAATTTTCTGTTCAGAGACCGGGAAGTGGAGCAAGTCAGTCTTGTCATTCCCATGGCAGTCTTGGCGTCTCCATCTTTGTCGGTCCTCCAAGCCAGTTGCAAGCAATTCTTTCAATCTATCTGTTCGACAAAATTGGCACTAGTAATACTAGTACTACAAAACAAATTTGCCGTTTCATCAACCTTCCTGACGGCTTTCGCCAAGGATGTCGGGCGTCTGTGGAAAACCTGTGCCTTGGAGTGGTCAAGGAGCAGCTGCGGCTGTCGCAGTTGCTTCGCGAAAAGAAGGCAGGCTTGGTGTTGAGAGTTTGGGAATTAAAATATTCCGACAACAAGAATGAAGAAGCATCAGAAGAAGATCATGGGTTTTGGTGCATGAGGGTTGCTTGAAAATGACGGCGGGGAATAGAAAGATGTTTGTGCTTTCTTTCCATCCAAACAGTGGCACTGTGGTTTTGGAGCTGTGTAGTCATAATCTTAAACAATACTAAAAGAGCCGGTTAGAGGTAAGTGGATCATCTAAAATGATCTCCAAAAATTATCATTTTTAATTCTCTTTGTTCAGTTATTTAGAAGCCCATGGCTTGGTTGTTCAAGTATCTGATTTAGGCCCCTCTTATTGTGAAACGGTGTGGGTTCAAAGTCCAGTTCCTTTTTATTTTTTAATTTTTTTAATTTTTTAATTTTTATGTTTTCCTTTTTCCGTTTATTTTTCTTTTCTTTCTTTTTTTTTAAATAAAAAACTTCTTTAATTCTTTTACTTCTTTTTGTTTCCCTTTTTTTGATTTGGTGTTCTTAATTCTTATTTTTTACTTTTCTATTTCTGCATAAATTCATCAGATTTTTTTCCCAATACGTTCCTTCATAATTGTGTTTTCCATTTTCCTTAAAAAAAAGTGTTTTCCTTAAATTCATATATAAAATGCGTATCTGAAAAAATTTCTTTTATGCAACTTTCAATAATTAAAAATAATAACTACAATGAGATTTAAAATAATTTTCATTGAATTTTACGAGATTGTTCCTATATATTCAACTTTTTTCTTCTTGCACAAATTTTTTTTTCACAAATGTTGAAATTAAATTAGCTTCAATAATTATAAAATTACAATATCTTGTTATTTTAGTAAAAATTATCAAATTACAATATTAATTACCATATTATTAAAACACACGCGCAAAGCACGTATCTCTATCAATATATATATCCTAACAATACTAAAAGAGTGGGTGCGGGTTGTGAGATGTCCTGCTCATTCTAGGTCGTCCAAGACAATGCTCATAAGTTTAATTAAATGCTTTATTATATGTATTGTATCATGTTTTATTATTGCAACTTCTCACTAAAATGAGTCTATTTTATGAAAGGTTTTAATCATTCACAATCTATTTATCTTTCGGTTGCAACAGTTCAAGGAAATTCTATTTTATAAAAGATTTTAATTAATTACAATCTATTCATCATTCGGTTGCAACTGTTTAAGGCAAATTAAATACTCTGATATATGTATCGTATCATATTTTATTATTGCAACTTCTCATTAAAATGTGTCTATTTAATGATAGGTTTTAATCATTCACAATCTATTCATCTTTCGATTGCAACTGTTCAAGGCAACTCTAATTTACGAAAGATTTTAATCATTCACAATCTATTTATCTTTCGGTTGCAACTGTTCAAGGCAACTATTTAATATTTATATTAAATAACAATTATAAGGGTGTTTGTATGTTTCTCAGTTTTCAATAATTCAAAACAACTGTGGGATAATTATATTTTTACTTGTGAAATTCATTTGTTTATAAGTAATTAGACTTCTCCACGCAATCCCTTACTCAAATAATTGGTATGCATTAATCTCTCACACACTCTCTCTCTCTATGTATGTAATTATTTGTTTCTCTCTCCAAGGTGAAAATACACCAACACAAATATCTTTATGGATATAATTCTCTCACGCACACAAGTACGGAGAAGACCTTAAAACATGTGTGTGTGGATAATTAGAGGAAATTGATACTTTCTTACTAAAAATGTTATGGCTGTTGTTTCGCTTTTTTGTGACTAGATTATGAGATGTTTAAAACTGCTATTTTTCAGAAAACTCACTATAAAAAATATTAATTATTAATTTTTTTAACTTGAGATTTGTACACATATACTAAACTAAAGATATTTTATAGTTTTTATTAATCTATATTAATTATAAAATCTACAATATTAATTAGTACAATATGTATATAACACATGCAACGTATGTATACAAACGAGTCATATTTATAAGTACACGATTGGAGAAGATGATAACGAGTATGAAACAGTTGGAGAATTCCCAGAGGGCTGTGAAATTCCTACAAAACATTATTTCCTTTTACGTGTTTTCACTATTGTGCATCCATCTTGTCCTACACCAATTCCTACACTTCCACCTAATATTTGAAAGCTCATCAGAGGGATATTCCTAAGTTATTCACAAATCCTATATCTACATTAATATTCTTAGGATATATATCTACAAATGATTTGCTTTTATCTTTCTGTTATTAGCTAGCTATGTATTGATTAATTTTATAAATATCATGTAATAAAATGTTTGTTTTGCGTGCATAACTATAACCGTTGTGGGATGACACAGTTGGTACTGCTGCAATTGTGATTGAAATAATTTTTTTTCTATTATTTTTTTGTTGTTGTTGAATTTCATGGTATTGAGATTCATAGGAATATAAATATCACCGTGTTGGATGGGTTTTAGATTACCTCATTTTGTGGTAAGGTGGATTCCATATAATTGAGTTTCCTAGGAATGTAAAATTTTTGAGTTTCCTAGGAATGTAAAATGTTAATAGTTCTTGTACCAAAGGAATGTGGAAGATTCCCATTCCCACCCTAAAATTATTGCATACCAAATGCCTCCTAAGTGATCTCTTGCTTAGTTTTTTTTTTTTTTTTTTAATCAGATTTTGTGGGGTGACCTATATTTTTCATTTTTTAATTATGAGGACCATTATTCTATTTTAGTTGGGTTTTATGATGATTCATAACTGATTTATCAAGGGTCTATTATCTTTTGTGTGTGTGTATAAATATATATATCATTAAGAGACGATAAGTCATTACAGGCTTAATCTCTTATTAAACCTATAATAAGAGACCATTAATCTCTTATAGGCTTGATCTATCATTAAGAAACCGATAAGTCATTATCTTGTATTACATAATCACTGAATGATATACATATACATACATATATATATTGGTCTAGTCTTAATTAAGCGAGCATCTTTTGTATGAGTTCGATGAATTTTTGGTCCGCCCGGATAAGTTGGAAAACATCCATCAAGGCTCTTCTTATTGTCTTTGGAAAAACATAAAACGCAGTAGAATATGGTATAACTTTAGATGTTTTTGATAACTTTCAACTATGAGTATTATTTAACTTTAAGTGACCGCTTTTGATTAACATAAAACATAAACATTGGCAGCTAATTTTGTTTAACAATAATATATATACTACAATTAAAATTAAAATTTTCTTTTCTCTTAGTACTTTCCATCTTCATAATTAATCAGCAGAAACTGTACAATATGAGTACTAGCACAAACAAATTAACTTGCTGCAGCATGTGCATAATTTGTTCCTAATTTAGAAGGAATACATTCGTCAACAAATATTGAATTTTGCCTATTTTACTTCATAGATTTGTTCCACGGATTTCTCAGTAGCAATAATACCAATTAACGCCTCCTCGCTTCTCTTTCGGCCTGCAAAAATCATATCAAAACTATGCATGAATAATAATAACAATAAAATGTATCGATGCAAGTAATTACTAATCATTCTTCAATACTAACAACAAAAATATAGAAAACTTTTATGGCAGAAATTTTATTTTTATCTTATTAGTTGGTACTATTGTTTTAACTATTAGATTGACTTTTTAACGATTTGATCTGCGAGTGTTCACGTTAAAAGTTTACTTTACACGATGTAGAACTGCTTCTGTCAATCCAATAGCTAAAAAAAATAGTACATTTTGATAGAATAAAAGTACGGTTTCTATCATGAGTTTGTAATAAATTATTTTTATTTTGTAATTACCACTTTGATGACTTTATCAAATGCATCGGGTCCAAATCTACGGATGTAACGTTCAACAGACTTCCTTGCATCAAGGCTCATCATCTCGAGGACTTTTCTTTGACTTTCTAGATAATTGTTATTGGAGCTCAGATAATCCCCAATCCTAACATATTTCCTCACTATATTCTCGTAAATATAAGCTGCCCCGTTAAACATCGGCAACACTAACCACATGCAAAACAAAAGCTTCACGTACGGCCATATTGGAACCCTGCAGACAAAATTATAGAAAATAAATATCGTTTTATAGTTATAATATATTTAATAGATAACTAACTGCACATGAAGAAGTTTTTTTTTTTTTTTTTTTTTTTAAATGAAAGAAAAAGTGCATAATATTTTTACCAAGCGAGGACCTTCCAACAAGAAAGCTCAAATAGTGTAATGAAAGAATATAACACCCAATATGTTAGCCATTGTTGATCGTCTAGTGATGAAGGGCTCTCGATTGCTCGCATCGATGCATATCTGTTCATCCATATATATATATATATATAATTAGAAACAAATATATATTTTTATTACTATTTTCTTTTCTACCCTCGTTAACGAGGTACGTAGTAAATGGCCACTTACAAAGGATAGAGAAGCATTGTTCCTGGTCTGCAAATTCAAAACCAAAACCAAAACATTGTCAAAAATCCAAAGTAATCAATGACACACATATCATATGTGCATACATACATACACACACACACACATATATATATATATGTACGTATATATAGAAGAATTTTTCACATATGGGCGAGTACCCGACTAAAGTATCCAAATGTTTAGCGATCGCCCCAAGAACACCCATGGCTGATATCAAATATTGCTATCTTAATATCTGGTTCACAAAGCCTAAGAGTTTTTGGTTAATGAAATCAATGGTGGGAATTAGAATGAGAGATTCGGCAGGTATTATTATTACTTGAAGGAATTTTGGGAATCTGTCGTGCTGAGTAAAGCAAGTAAAGAATATTTTGTAGCATAGTTCTTTTCTCTTGAAACAAGATAAAGGAATTCATACATATATTTTCACACACAAATATATATATATATATATATATGTATTTGTAAAAGTAAGGTATAATATATTATTGGTCATATAGGTACGTCTTACTATTTCTGCCGACAAACCTTTTACAACCTTGCAGTTGCAGGCCCACATGTCACTCCAAGTCCAAGGCATATATACCTTGCCTTTTACCTTTATTTATTTTTAAAAAAATTTAACAGGTTTTCCTCTTACCACTTTTTTGGTACAATTTTTCCCCCCTTTTGGTGGCTAAATCTATTGGTACAGGTTATCCTCTTTTTTTTTAAATTATTTTTGGGGTACATCTTACATATGAAACAGAATATATATAGGCAAAAGAGAAAAGTCTTAAGCCTAATTTAACAGAACTTATAATATGATATTTATATCTTTAAAAGATGAAATGACAAAAAAAAGTTCAATAATTAATTTTGAAAAGAGTGGGGACAAAGTTTGATACAACACAACGTTTCAGTTATTTAAGTGAAATGATGCCGTTTATAAAGGACTAAAAGGAAAAGAACAGCAGAACGAAAGGGAAAAAATAGACACAGGATAAGAGAACCACATAATTAGATTGTAATGATTAGAAATGACACATGTAATAATGATTATAACACCTGAACCCCTTAAGGAAAACTATAAATGGGAGGTGAGGATATGAGATTTGTACGCTTTTGGAAACACCTGAGAATTTAGAGAGAATTAAGCACTTGTTGAGAATCAAACATTTGTTGTTCTAGATCTAGGTGATTCCAATAAAGCTTATTATTCATTGTTTGTCATTCAATTAGATTTTGACACAAACAAAAAGATATGTAACAAATTCAGAACACAAATGGGGTTTTTTTTGTTTTTGTTTTTTTTTTGTTTGTTTTGTTTTTAGCCCTTTTAAAGAACTGTTCTCTCTCTCTTTTTCCCCTCTTTATAAGAAAAACACTTTCTTTCTTGCTATGAGTTAAAAAGCTATGTTCTGGGAACCATGGAATTATGTTCTTAAGAACCTAAAAGTCAAGAGAACATATTCAACGAACACTTACGCAGATTTCTAGATGTCAACATGTTATAAGAAAGAATTAACATGCACCCTATTTGGAGTAGGACGAAAATCAGGGTAGTTTAAGATCATATCAATTATTAGTTTACCCAACTACAAAACGACCCATAGAAATCATAGCATTATCTAAAATAATAAAATGAGAAAAAAAAAATGCTATAAAAGATCAAAATACAAGTATCAATAATTTTGAGCAAAAAAAAAAAAAAAAAAAAAAAAAAAAAAAGAAAAACAAGTATCAATAAATTTATGGCTAGTGATTTATGTAGATAATAATATAATATCCCATGCATGAAACAAGATCTAAGAATTGGTAGCCAATGAGGTTTTCAACGTATGAAAAGTTATGGAACTGGTTCTCAGAGTATCATAGTATGTCGAAGACCAATTCCATACGTTCATACAATTAATGTATAGATTACTATCTCGTGGAAATTGAGCCAGAACTCAATACTTCGACGACAACACATTCCTAGGCCTAATATCCAATCTTTACTTAAGGCAGGGCCGATCAATTAGACTTCGGTTTGGGTTGGTACAATAGATAACTGATCGACTCAGTTAGCATGATCTATATTTATAGCTCTGATCAAATATAAAGAAAACTCAACAAGAAAAAATCCCAAACAACCAATATATTGGCGTAATCGTGATCGAAATTTCATTAATCACACAACGTCGCATTGCAATTTTGAAATGCGATTGGATCGTGAGTAAGAAAAGACTTTCTAAACAATCCATAACACCAAAGCCACAAAAGTTATCGTATTCAACTTGACGATCTACAAATCACCTACTTGCAATCTCGACAACATTGCGATCCTCTCCCTCTCCTCTCCCTCTCACTTCCTCTCTCCTTCCCTCACTAAAAGACAAAAAACACTCTAGGATTTAGTCGAAATACTAAAATATCCTTTTTTTTTTAAAGTGAGATACTCTCTCATGTTTTTCTAATTAAATTACACATTGTTTTAAATTTTAACCGCACATATATATTTTTTTATATAATTCTTATTAGAGACATGAAAAGCGTTGTAAATGCAATATTGGAAGGACATATATAAAGAAAATAGAGAAATGTATGAACAAAGATAAGAACAAGGCGTTAAGCTAAAATGTAAAAACTATAGAAAGAAAGAAAGAACAGGAAGAAATTTGCAAGGGAAAAATTGGCGGCTTAGAATCTACTTGGTATTTAGATCGATGGTTAAGAATAATTGGGTATGCTAGTCATTTATGTTGAATAATTATTGAGTCACGTGGTCTTATGCTTGATCTAGTTTTTGTTATTTAGTTTGGTTTGTTATGAATAATTCTAGTCTTTAGGGGTCTGTTAGTAATGCAGAAGTCATGGTCTATTGTTTAGCTTTATTAATTAGTGGTCAAGTTTAGTGGTCAAGTATCTGTTGCTATTTTCATGCTTTTATCCGTTGGTGTATTGCCTATAAAAAGGCTATTAATTAATAAATTCAAGTACTACAGAAAAGCATTTTCCTTCATTGTGCTTTATTTGTCTTTATGCTATATTGTTTTTTTTTTCTTCTCTGTAAAGTGCAACAGTGGTATCAGAGCTTGGTTGAAAGAGAGTTTAAAAAACAAAAAGGGAAATAGAGATTGAAAACAAAGAGTCAAGGCCGTGGGAAACACAGGGGAGTGAGATAGAGAGTCTTAGCTATAGCTATTTTATTTCGCCTATTTCCTTTCCTTTTGCAGCAGTAGCAGTTATTAATGGCGTATGAGACAACATTTGTGCAACTAGTTATTCCTCGTTTTGATGGTCACTATGATCATTGGAGCATGCTGATGGAAAACTTCTTGAGGTCCAAGGAGTATTGGCACGTTGTTGAATCTGGAGTAGCAGAACCAGCAGTCGGAGTTGTGTTGACGGAGATGCAAAGAGCAGAGTTAGAAGCACTGAAGTTGAAGGATCTCAAGGCCAAGAACAACCTTTTCAAGCCACTGATCGATCAACCCTGGAGACAATTCTTTGCAAAGACGCCTCCAAGCACATCTGGGAAGCAATGAAGACAAAGTATCAAGGAAATGCAAAGGCAAAGTGGGTGCAGCTTCAAGGACTTTGAACCAAATTTGAGAATTTGCACATGAAGTTGGGCGAGTCGGTTGTGAATTACCTATCAAGAACAATAACAATTGCCAACAAGATGCGGATCCATGGAGAGAAAATGGAGGACGTCACCATCATTGAAAAGATTCTTCGGTCAATGACACCAAAATTTAATTTCGTTGTTTGTTCTATAGAAGAATCAAAGGACAATGATGCACTTTCAATTGATGAGTTGCAGAATTCTTTGCTGGTTCATAAGAAAAAAATTGTATAGCAAGGTAAGGAGGACTAAGCGTTACAAGTAGCAGCTAATCCGAAAGGTCCTGGACATGGGAAAGGAAAATGGAAGGACAAAAATACACACCACAAATCAAGCGAGGATCAAGCTACTGATTCCAAATGGAAAGGAAAAGGTTGTGACAATCACCATTCCAATGGTCCAAAACCAAAGTCTGTAGACAAGTCAAGTATCGAATGCTTTAGTTGTCACATGTATGGCCATTATAAGTCTGAATATAGAACTAATCTCAACAAAAATCATGGTGCGAAGTCAAATTTTGCAGAGAAAGAAGATGAAGCGTCTCTCTTGATGGCTTGTCATGTGAAGGAAGAAGTCCACCAGAACTTATGGTATTTGGATACCGGTTGCAGCAATCATATGTGTGGAGATAAGTTGACATTTTCAAACCTGGATGAATCTTTTCACAACATTGTGACGTTTGGCCATAACTCTAAAGTTTCTATCATGGGCAAAGGAAATGTAAAGTTTCACACCAAAGAGAACTCCAATCAGATTATATCTAACGTTTTCTTTGTACTCAGATTTGAAAACCAACTTGCTTAGTGTTGGTCAGCTTCAAGATAAGGGATATGAGATTTCTATCAAAGATGGAGTTTGCCGCATTCAAGATGAAAAATTGGGCTTAATTGCTCAAGTCGACATGACAACAAATCGGATGTTTCCGCTGTTTCTCGACAACACCACTCAATCTTGTTTTTCTGTGATATTGAAGGACGAGGCATGGTTATGGCATTTTTGTTATGGACATCTGAATTTTGGTGGTCTAAAAACGTTGTAGCAGAAGAATATGGTGACGAGTCTTCCACAAATTCAAAGTCCTTCTCAAATATGTGAAGAATGTGTTGTTGGCAAACAACATTGAGATCATTTTTCAAAAGGAAAATAATAGAGAGCGAAGAAGGTGTTGAAGCTTGTTCATTTAGATATATGCAGGCCTATGAATCCGACATCGAATGGTGGTAAACGTTATTTTATAACGTTCATCGATGATTATAGTCGGAAAACTTGGGTTTATTTTTTACAGGATAAGTCTGAAGCTTTTTCAGCTTTCAAAAACTTCAAGGTGCTAGTCAAAAAAGAATCGGGTTAGCCTATAAAGATTCTTTGCAGTGATCGTAGTGGAGAATACAACTCACAAGAATTTGTAAATTTTTGCGAGGGACATGGAATTTAGAAGCAGCTTACAATAGCTTATACGCCACAACAAAACAGCTACTTGGAGAAGAAGAATTCTACAATCTTGAACATAGTGCGGACTATTTTGGCAAGGAGCGGTATTCCAAGAAATTTTTGGCCTGAAGCTATCAATTGGATTATTCATGTACTAAACAGAAGCCCCACACTTGCTGTTCAAAACATGACGCCCGAAGAAGCTTGGAATGGATGAAGACCGAGTGTCGAGCACTTCAGAATTTTTGGTTGCGTAGCATATTCCCATATTCCAGGTCAAAAGAGGAGAAAGCTTGATGACAAAGGAGATAAATGCATTTTTCTTGGTGTTAGTGAACAGTCAAAAGCATACAAATTGTACAATCCTATCACCAAGAAAATTGTCATTAGTCATGACGTGATTTTTGATGAAGAGCGGTTTTGGCTTTGGGATGAAAACAATGCCGAACAACAAATACAAGTTGATTTTGATGAAGAAAATGAAGGTGGAAGGCAATAGCCTGTGGAGAACGTACAACCCTTGGAGAATGAGCAATAACCACCAGTTGATGTAGAAGATCAACGAGGACCTCGACGAGTTAGAAGAAAATATCATGGATGGCGGATTATGGGGTAAATGGGATTGATCAAACTAAAGACCCACTTATACATCTTGCTATATTTTCAGATTGTGATATCCTGTAGCTTTTGAAGTTGTTGTTAAAGAATCAAAGTGGCGAAAAGCAATGGGTGATGAAATTGCAGCCATTGAAAGAAATGATACTTGGGAGTTGACAGAGCTTCCAAAAGGGCAAAAGACCATTGGTGTGAAGTGGGTGTATAAGACGAAGCTGAAGGAGAATGGTAAAGTTGACAAATTCAAGGCATGATTGGTCAGAAAAGGCTACAAGCAAGAGTTAAGCATCGACTACAAAGAGGTCTCCGCCTGTAATAACCCGAATTTTTATGACTCTAGATTTCCTTTGAATGAGGAAAACTTAAGTCTAGATCATGTTTGAAATAGAATATCGGTATAAGTTTGAGTTCTCGGTTAATTAGCTACGAGACTCAACGATGGATTACTTAGGCCAGTTTAAGGCAATTTAAGGAAAATGACGTGATGAAATTTCATGATTTCATGATGGTCAAAGTTTGACCAAGATAGTCAAAGTTGACCAACAGTTAAAGGTATGAGATCGCTCTAGAATAATTGTGAATAATATTTGGAGCAATGGGGATTTAGCAGTTTCAAGTTCTAAGAAGAAAAATCCATACACAGTCCAATTTTACACAAAGGAATTCTGGACTGTAGTCCAGTATAATAGCACTGTTCTGGTGAAAAACGGTATTAGTACTGATTAAGTTAGTATGGAAATGGACTGAAACCCTATATTTAAGGATTTTCGGGAATTTAGTGGACCATTAGGTATGGAATTGAAGCCAAGTGGCTCCACCAACACTGTCCACCTCACAGGGACTAAAGTGCAAATATTTTGTCATTAAGGACTAAAGTGTAATTTTAAGAAAAGTAAGTAAGTATGTAATTTTTGAATTATGGAATTTATGGATATTCCTAACCAAGTTTCCAACTAGAGTTGAACTAAGCCAATGGACGGTTACATTGATCGGTTACATTGGGTAGCTTGGTGAACAAGGCAAACAAAGCTTGTTGAACAAGCCAATTTTTGGTCCACATGGCACCTCATGGCCGGTTCTTCATGCTTGGGGAACAAAGAAATTTGCTTATGAAAGCATGCTTAGGTAAGCTTGGTTATGTCATCAAGATGAGGTAAGCAAGGGTTTCTTGGTGACTAAGTAAACTTGGTGAACAAGCAAGCTTGTTGGACAAGCCATTCTTGGCTCACACAATGGCCGGTTGTCTTTGGTGTCTTAGAGCCTTGGAGAACAAGCTTTTAGCTTGGTGATGCAAGAAAGATGAGGTAAGCAAGGAGAGGTAAGCAACCAAGTGGCTTGATGAGCAAGCCAATTTTGGTTCACACATGGCATGATAACATGATAACAAGTGGATATTCTAGAAGGTTTGTTGAACAAGCCAATTTTTGGCTCCCACACATGCTATGGCCGGTTGTCTATGGCTTGGAAAGCAAGCAAATTTTGCTTGATGATGTCAACAAGTGATGTAGGCATGGTGACATAATCAAGATGAGGTAAGCACTTGCCTTGGTGAGCAAGTACTTGGCCTCCAAGGCCTTCCACATGGCCGACCACATACCCCCCCCCCTAGTGCTCAATTTCAAAATCGTTTAGGGACTAAAGGTTGCAAAATTCAAAGAGTTCCAACCTCTATAAATAGGAGGTTCCATAATTCAAAAGAATTAGAGAAAAGCAACCTTACTATGCCAAAAATTTTCCCCACCAAAACCGGATTTGAGTGAGAGAGGAAAGGAAAGAATTCAAGCCAAAATCAAGAGTGAATTAAGTGTAGGGTGGTCGGATTTTGTGTGGAGAGAAAGCAAGAAAAATTGTGAAATTTTGGAGACCCATTTTGGCCAAGGGCCGGTTGTGGTGGCAGCCAAGAGAAAGGGAAAAAAATTTGAGATCCAAGCTTGAGAAATCAAATTTCAAACCCTAGAGGTAATCCCTTTAACCCTAAGTCTTTTATTGAGTTTAGATCTAGATGCTTATGTGTGTTGTTTCCTATGTTTATGGCCGAAAATTTTGGAACCCCAATTGGAGGGGAAGGCCGGCTGTGGTGAAGGAGAAAGGGGAAAGAAAAACAAGCCAAATCTTGGATCTATGTGAGGTATAAATCCTTAAACCCTAAGTGTTTCATTTAAATTTCATTTGGGAAATTTAAATGTATTTCAAGCTTGATTTGTATGAGCATAAGCTCACTTTAATTTGCTGCCTTAGATAGTAAATTAGAGCATGTGCGTGATTTAATTATGGTTAGGGTTTGGTGGTTTCAATATTGCATGTTAAGTGTTTGTTATGTTGATTAGGGTTTTTGTGCTTGATGCATGATGTTAATTTTTATATGTATGACTGTATGTTTTACGTTAGAAAACGCTGCATGTTTGATCTTAGGCTCCCGCGGTGGCTGGTTGAGTTAGATTGCGCGTAATAGGACGTAAAACGAACTTAAAACCGAAAACTGTCATTTTCGGGTAAAACTGACCAGTTTCGGAAAAAGTGAAATTTGAGGCCCTTAGAGGCCGAATTTGGAGAAACTTAAAACATAAAAGTTGTTCAGAAGGGTTTTTCCTAGAGGAATATGTTAACCGTTTTCAAAAATAAGGCTCCAATGGCCTCCGTTTACCCCAAAACCCGTGGCTGATCCCCAGACCCAGTTTTCACTCAGTTTTTCGGGGTCAGCCAGTTTCAAACAAAAACTGGGATGAATCTAGGCCGAATTGGAATTTTTACAAAACACGAAAGTTTTAGTATTTTTCGAGAGCTACAACTTTCGTGAAGAAAACTATTTCAGATTACGAACCGATTTTTAAACTGGGATCGTTTTTCGAAGGGTGCGCAGGGAATCCGAAAATTCTGCACCACTAGTTTTACAAATGTTTCTAGAAAACTGTTTTTCTACTACAAACTATTGTTTTGATTATGGAAAACTGTTCCAAGGGCAGTTTTCAACCTCAAACGATTTTATAAAGCACTAATCCAAGAGTTTGGATTTTTACGATTTAAGTAAAGGATTTTTATGAAGTTTTGGGATTAATTTCCCTAAATTTTCCAAGTAAGGGAAAATGAATTTTTCAAGTTGAAGTATAGCAAGCGATTAGTTTACGAAAGGTAACCGGGAGTTATACCCGAGTTACTGGGTCAAGCCCAAAGCCCAAGGTTGACCCAACAACGGTTGACCATAGTTGACCGAAGTTGACCATTGTTGACCATAGTTGACTTTGGTTGACTAACAAGTGGATTTTAGTTTGACCTTAAGGGTTACCCAAGATAACCCTAAAGGATACCAAGATTAATAAATTGGGCTATGATATAGGGTTACTATTTGTAACCCAGTAAGACATCTAGTATTGGGGACATATAACTAGGATTATGTAGACATGTTGGTTAGATCACCAACATTCCACGATACTAATTAGACCCTTACCTATGTCCTTCAACAAGCAGGAGGAAACCTGCAGCTGTAACCAGAGGAGAAGCAGCACTACGTAGGACATAACGAGAGAGGTAAGTACAACTCCGCCTACAGCATAGGCCCTTTGTTGTTACTTGCCTAATGTAATGTGCTGATATGTGATAATATGCTATGCTATGCTATGGCTATGATATGTTAAGTTATGTTATGACATGCAATGCCATGTTTTCAAAATGCCATGTTTACAAAAATGTCATGTTTTCAAAAAGGCCATGTCTTGACTAATGTTGATTATGTTATAATATTGTGACATCATGAAGCATGTTCACTAATATTAAACCACTTGGTAAGAACAAGACAAGTAGGATGTTGTGTCGTGCCGACTTGCCACAAAGGCGGGTTTAAATGGTATGGTCCATGGTTTGAGTTGGATTGGAAGGCTACCTAAACTACTCCATGTTAAACTTTGTGTTTCATGGTTTAAGTTAAAACGGACTGCCACCTCCAACCATTCCTTGGCTATGTACCACGGTACGAGCACACATGATATGTAAAGGAATAGAACTAAGTTACGTTATAAATCCATAATTGATTCATAAGAGATTATAATTGGTTCATGCACAATGATATGTTTTGTGTCGCGGATGTGATAGTTGTACTTGCTGAGCGAAAGCTCACGTCTTACGTCTATGCTGTAGGTAAGTATCCTGCCAGCAATCTCTGATGCAATACTGTGGAAGGCTGGTGCTGCGGACTGTGAAATGTGGGATGGACACTGTCACAGCTTTTGAAAAAAAAATATATACTCTATAAAATATGTTGTAATGAAAAAGGGTTTTCATATTTTCATGACGTTTTAAGTATGGATGACAAAGTTTATATAAGGCAAGCAAGTTGCCTCTTGTGGTACCAACCCACATTAGTTCGGGTTTGGTCTACAACATGATTTAGATGGCCTTCAAGGAAGGTTTGAAAGTTCGGTACTCAAGGAAGTACCTACCAGTAAGTTGAAAGTTTTAAAATAAAATATAAAAGAAAAAAGAAAAATCTTTCCCAAATTTTCCGCAAGTTTAATTTAAGTATATAAGTAAGGTGACGACCCGACCCACGTCTACGTAGTCGTTCCCCTACGTAGATGGTGTTAGTTGGGGCGTGACACCGCCCTTGTTGCAAGGCTTGACACAATTAGATTGGTGATCGCGTTGGCATCACAAAATTCATGGCAGATCTTCTAGTTGGACGCAATTTCAGCATTCCTACATGGAAAATTGGAAGAACAGGTATTCATTGATCAACCTCCTGGTTATGTGAAGTTTGGTGATGAGCATAAGGTGTATAAATTAAAAATGGCACTATATTGATTAAAATAAGCTCCAAGAGCTTGGTATAGTCGTATAAATGCTTATTTTTTGAAGGAGGGTTTTCAAAAATGTCCATATAAGCATACACTTTTTGTCAAAATTGAAGATGGAGGGAATATGCTTATTTTTTGCTTATATGTTGATGATTTAATTTACACTGGGAATGATAGTGCGATGTTTGGAAAATTTAAGTAATTCATGATGCTTAAATTTGATATGTCTGATCTTGGGATGATGCACTATTTTCTTGGCATAGAAGTTGTGCAAACTCCTGCTGGTATTTTTATTTCTCAAAGAAAATATGTGCAAGAAATTTTAGACAGGTTTTGGATGAAGAATTGTAATTCTGTTAGCACACCAATTGAGTTTGGTTTGGAGCTAATGAAAGATGGTGAAGGGAAAAAGATTGACAGCACTGTGTACAAAGCAGATTTTTGGAAGCCTGATGTATTTGACAGCAACAAGACCAGATATTATGTATTCTGTGAGTCTCATTAGCAGATACATGAAGAATCCTACATAGATGCATCTTCTTGTTGCAAAAAGAATTTTTTGGTACTTGCAAGGTACTTACTGATTTTGGGTTGTTTTACAAGAAAAGAGAAAAGTCAGATTTGTTTGGTTTCATTGACAGTGACTATGCTGAGATTCAAATGATCGGAAGAGCACTTTAGGATATGTTTTTATGCTTGATATAGGGGCTGTTTCGTGGTCTTCAAATAAGCAAGCCATTGTTATTTTATCAACAACTGAAGCATAGTTTGTTGCTGCAACAACTTGTGCTTGTCAAGCGATTTGGTTGAGGAAGATTCTTGAAGAGCTTCATTTCAAGCAAGTGGGAGCCTCTACAATTTATTGTGACAACAGCTCAGCAATAAAGCTCTCAAAAAATCATGTTCTTCATGGAAGAAGCAAGCATATAGATGTGAAGTTTCACTTCTTAGGGATCTCACGAAGGAAGGAGTAATTGATATCATCCATTGCAGAAGTGAAGATCAAATTGTTGATATTTTTACCAAGTCCCTCAAGTTGGCAACGTTTCAGAAGCTAAGAAAGCTGCTTGGTGTTGGCTCGCTGGAGTTAAACTGAATGTTTTCAAACTTTCAGTTTAAGGGAGGGATTGTTGAATAATTGTTGAGTCGTGTGGTCTTATACTTAATCCAATCTTTGTTATTTTGTTTGGTTTGTTATGAATAATCCTAGTCTTTAGGAGTCTATTAATAATGTAGAAATGATGATCTATTGTTTAGCTTTATTAGTTAGTGGTCAAGTGTTTGTTGTTATTTTCAAGCTTTTATCCGTTGGTATATTACCTATATAAAGGTTATTAATTAATAAATTCAAGTACTGCAAAAAACATTTTCCTTCGTTGTGCTTTATTTGTCTTTATGCTATATTGTTTTTTTCCTTCTCTGTAAAGTGCAACAATTTAGCACATAAAAATAAGAGTAATATGAACATAAGATTGAGATGATTCAAGCAGTTAAGGGAAACTTTCTTGATTATGAAGATAAAAGTAAAGTCATTGTGCAGTCAAGCGGGGATAGCTCAGTTGGGAGAGCGTCAGACTGAAGATCTGAAGGTCGCGTGTTCGATCCACGCTCACCGCAAAAATTTTTTTTTCCAAACATCTCAGAAAGGCCAACAAATGTCTCCATCCTATAGAAGCCCAAGCCCAATTATATATACATGTATATTAGAACTGAATCTACTTTCCTCTTATTTTATTTTATTTTCTTCTTCTTTGGAAAAAATAATAAACTGAAAAAATTAAAAAAATTTAAAATGAGTTTGGAAATTTAGGAAAGGGTTATTTTTCTTTTTATATCTTATATTTCACACTTATTTATAAAGCGTATCTTTGTGTTTGAAGTTTTGTATTTTTACACTGAGATGAGATTATACTTAATATACAAATTTATATCAACCGGATATATGTTACTTAATTAATCTAAAAACTGTAATTTTTAAATATTGGATTAATTGAGTAAGATGAATCTGATTTAATTCATTTATCCAATCAATCACGTAATTTATATGTTACAAAATTATCCTTTATTTGCGCTTTCTTCTCTCACATTGTTTTAACGTTTTTCATCAAGAAAAGACCAACAGTGAAATATTTGACAAACTCATATGTTAGTAGTGTCACATTTTAAGTTATAAGGGCAAAAACAAAAAAGGTATATTTCTTGAAAGCTAAAAATTGAAATTAACCCCAAAAAATATAAACTTGTGATCATAATTTATGACTTTTGAACAATGATTAAAAACTAAAGGAAAATTAGATTGGATGACATTTTTTAGTCACCTAATCTATTAGATGGCTGAACCTTTTTTTTTTTTAATTAAGCAAAATAGCCATTTGTCGTTTTTTCAGGTTTGGTCTGTTAATAATTGACTATGAAATTTGATAATTTACGTTATGATCAATCAGTAAATGACCGCAGTCACCAAATTAACTATATTATATGATCAATAATTGATTAACTATTTAAGAAAATTATTGATCATTTTAGGGGGGGAAAAAAAAGAAGACATTTTAAAAAATTATTAAAAAATTAAGCCATTTGATTAAAAAAATCTTAAAAAAATGCTATTTAGCTATAAATCCCAAAACTAAATCCATGATAATCAAAACTCTAAACATATTATTAGAACAACTCTCCAAAATATGTATAATTATATAGGACCTACATACATATCTATTCGCACGTGCATTTGCACAAGACTAGTTAAAGTTAAAAACAGGATTCAAAGTATAACAAGTGTCGAAGTTGAGGAAGCCATGTGATTATATGTATGGCTATGTATGAGTGGGTTCAGCGGGTGACGGGTGGGTGGTGGCCAGGTTGGAAAATAATGATTTTTTCAAAATCTCTAACCAGCCCCGCCCACCATGAAGGCGGGTTGGTGGCAGTTGTGGACAGGTGGGGGCGTGCTGTGTGGGTGGGTAGAAAATTTTGAAAACAATTTTGTAATTTTTTTTATTCTCTTTTTATTTTTTAATTGAAACAAGCTTGAAACTTTAATTCAATTGTCGAATCTGCTATAAGGTTAAGCTTGGAGAGACGGGAAAAAAGGAGAAAGTAAGATAGATTATAGATTCCAATTGCTAACACAATATCTAAATAACAACAATACAACAACAATAATAATAATAACATCAAAAAAACAAATAAACTACTAGTAATTTTGTCAAAGAAATTTATACTTTTATTAAAGAAAATATATTTATTATTAATTAAAAAAATGATGGGTGGACGAGTTGAACCCGCAAGTCATAAAGTGAAACTCATATCTGTCCATAAGTAATGGCGGATGGATAAAAAATCCACGCAAAACAAATAGGTGATGATGTAGACCCATTCAAATGGATGGGTTGGGGCCAAATGAATTAGGCGAGTTCACGGATTTCGTGCATAACCCTTAAAAAATGGCGAATATTTATGTTTACTTCACTAATTTTGTTTGTTTTGTTTCTTTGTTTTTTAGTTTTTTTAAGGGTTAGTTTGGGGTGTAAGTTTGAGTTAAGATTTTTAAGTTTCAATAGTAATTTTTGTTGACTTTTTCAGAAAAAATAAAAAACTTTTTCAGAAAAAGACAAAAATTGAATTGATGGATGTAAGTTTGAGTTTATACCCTAAACGGACCCCAAATAATTTTGTTGAAATTCTTAGGGGATGTTTGGTGAATGAGTTTAGTTTAAGATTTTTAAATTTCAACAGTAATTTTTTAGAAAAGACAAAAAAAAATTTCAAAAAAGACAAAAAACCTTTTTAAAAAAGATAAAAATCATAATTAAAAAGTACAATTTAATTTAAATTGAGGCATTAACCAAACATGTCCTTAGAATAACAGCTCCTCCCCTCCACCAAACGAAGAACGGAAGTTAAATAAAATTAATAAAATAGTAATAATAATAAAAGAGCCTCAGTTGGAAAAAGGGCAGTTCAGTAAATTAATAAAATTCGGGGCTGTCTACCATTCAGCTTCTTCTCCGTTGCGCGCCTTCTTTATCTCTCATCTCTCTCTCTCTCTCTCTCTCAAACCCTAAATCTTCTGCTCTGGTCTCTACGGAGGTCCCTTGGCTGTGTTCTTCGAACCACTGTAAGGCTCTTAAACCCTAATCCTCTAATTCCCAATTTATTCCTCTGAAATTGGGTTCAATTTCATCTTTCTCGGTCCTCTCTACGGATTCTAAATTGAATCCGAGGTTTCACTCTGAGTCCGACTCCGAAACGGCATTATATGTTGCCGAAATGTGGAGATTTCTTAAAAAAGTATTGTCTTTTTATGCTTTTTTCCGTTTTCCGATCCGATACCCGTAGGGTTTTATTTTGGTCCTTTCGACCCGATCGGCTTCGACCCGTCCCGATCCGGTTGGGTCGACCGGGTCCGGATCGGTCGTTATCGGTGACGATCCGACGGTCTCGGAGTTCGTCCGACGGTTGCGAATTTCGACAAATTTTGCTGCTTGAACCGATCCCTTTTGTCTAGGGTACGGACATGGGTTGAAATTTCGGATCAATTTGCACACCCAATACTTGGTTATGCAATTTGCTCGCCAGAGTTATAAGAAAAGCCCAGTCTTGGCTTAGAATCATGTAATATGTATTCGGTGTTTATGTATTTGTTACATTCGATTAGCTTAATATCATCTGGATATTTTGAGAATGCTGGGAATTATAAGTTAGCTTCTTCTGAAATTTTTCTTCTTTCCTTGAAAGTCAACTTAATGTCTCTTACATGGATTTCTGCTATAAAAAACTTTTTTTTTTTTTGGTTGCAGATATACTTTCATGTCACTGTATCAGTGTTTTTTTCTTTTCTTTTCTTTTTGGGGTATAAACGAATTTGCTAACTAAAGATTGAAGGGAGTTATACTCTTTCTGGAGTTTTTGTGGTATTTGCAAGTGTTAAAATCTTTGTTACTATTCTCATTGTTTCTGCTTATTTTTGGGTTTAACTACCTTTTATCAGTTTCATATTGAGACTACCCTATCTTCTGGTACTGACATTTCGCTCCTTTTAGTTTTCTAAACCAAATTATATTTGGTTTTGTGTGGTTCTTTAGTGTGTTTAAAGTTTGCACGGTTTTATCTGCAGATATTATGCGACATTAGATTGAATCAATGGATATGTCAGATGCAGTGATAGTCAAGTCGACCCGATTAAAATCTGTTGTGTGGAACGACTTTGATAGGATTAAAAAAGGTGATACCTGTTTGGCTGTTTGTAGGCATTGTAAGAAGAAACTCAGTGGATCGAGTACTAGCGGGACATCACACTTGAGGAACCACTTAATTAGGTGTCAGAGAAGAACCAGTCATGGCATATCCCAGTTATATTCAGCAAGAGAAAAGAAAAAGGAAGGAACTCTTGCCGTTGCTAATTATAACTTGGATCAAGAACAGAAAAAGGATGAGGTCCTTGGCCTTGTCAATTTTAGATTTGAGCAAGAACAGATGAAAGATGACGGTGTTACTTATGTACATAACAACTTTGATCAAAGGCGAAGCAGATTTGACCTGGCTCGCATGATTATCCTTCATGGTTATTCGTTGGCTATGGTTGAGAATGTTGGATTCAAAGTGTTTGTTAAGAATCTACAGCCATTGTTTGAGCTTGTTGGTTGCGATAGGGTGGAGGCAGATTGTATGGAGATCTACATGAAAGAGAAACAAAAGGTGAACGAGGTGCTGGATAAATTGCCAGGTAAAATCAGTTTGAGTGCTGATAAGTGGGTTTCTCTGGACAATGCTGAATACTTGTGCTTGACAGCACACTATATCGATGAATCATGGCAGTTGCATAAGAAGATTTTAAATTTTATTGTGATCGATCCTTCTCACACTGAAGACACACATTCGGAAGTTATTATGACACGTTTGATGGATTGGGATATCGACCGTAAACTGTTTTCCATGACCTTTGATAGTTCTTCTACCAACGATAACATTGCCATTAGAATCAGCGACCGGCTATCTCAGAACAGATTCCTTTACTGTAACGGTCGGTTATTTGATTTGCGCTGTGCAGTCAATCTCATTCACACGATGGTTCAAGGTGCATTGGCTGCCGTAAATGATGTAGCCCACGAGATTCGGGAAAGCATTAGGTACGTGAAAAGTACACAAACGGTGCATGCAAAGTTTAATGAGATAGTTCAAGAAGCTGGAGTTCAATCTCAAAAGTGCTTATGCCTAGATAATCCATTGCGTTGGGACTTAACGTCTACTATGCTTGAAGCTGCCTTGGAGCACCGGGTGGCATTTTCTCTTTTGCAAGAAAAAGATCCCGCCTACTTAATGTGTCCATCTGATGTAGAGTGGGACAGGGCAAATGTCATAAATAGCTATTTGAAGTTCTTTGTTGAAATCACTAATGGTTTTATGAGGAACAAGTTGCCGACTGCGAATCTTTATTTTTCAGATCTCTGTGATATATATCTGCAGTTGAATGATTGGTGCAAGAATTCAGATAATTACATTGGTTCCTTGGCAGCAAGGATGAGAAGCAAGTTTGAAGAGTATTGGGAGAAATGTGGCTTGAGTTTAGCGGTTGCGGCCATGTTGGATCCTCGCTTCAAGATGAAACTGGTTGAGTATTACTACGCGCAGATTTATGGCAGTGGCGCTCCAAACCGCATCGATGAAGTTTTCGAGTCAGTCAAGGCACTTTACAATGAACACTCCATATGCTTAGCTTCTCTTGATCAAGGCATGGCTTGGCAAGAGGGTGGTAGTTCTGGCTGCTTAACTGGTTCCGGTAGGGACTCGAGGGACAGGTTAATGGGTTTTGACAAGTTTCTCCATGAAACTTCTCAGAGTGAAGGCACAAAATCAGATTTGGACAAGTACTTGGAGGAGCCTCTGTTTCCTCGTAATGCCGAGTTCAGCATACTCAATTGGTGGAAAGTTCACACGCCAAGGTATCCTATCCTGTCTATGATGGCACGCAATGTCTTGGGAATTCCCATGTCGAAAGCTGCATCAGATTCGGCATTTAGCACCGGAGGAATAGTGCTTGATCGTGATTGGAGCTCGCTGAATCTAGTCACCCTCCAAGCTTTGATGTGTTCGCAAGACTGGATAAGGAGTGAACTGGAAAGCTGACATCTTTTGTTAGTTCTTTATTTTTAATGCTTAATTTTGGCCATTAACTCTTCCGTTTGATCGATTGCGTTACTATTACCAAATTTCAATACCAGGCTCTACTCTTTAGATGCAAATTTGAAAGTTCATCTTTTATTTAGGTCTACTATTAATTCCTTTCTACAAACGCTAGTCGTGAATTGTTCAAATTGTATAATAATTCGTGTTGGCATGTTACTTTTTGTTGATAATTAGTCTATTTCTTTTGGAAAATAAAAGTAAAAAGAGGAAAATCAGGCATGTACTTTTGATGTAATTCTGAAAGACAATGAACATGGAAATTAGGAGCGGTATGTACCGTGTGAATTTCGTGCAGCCAATGATCTATTGCTTAATTATATGTAGATCTGATTCAAAATATTATAATTAAAATCTGAAATAGATCTGGTGGTTGAAAAACGAGACTTGGTAGTAGGTATTTTCTTTTCTTTTCATATCTTATCGCAGAATTCTTATAATTTTTGGATGTGAAGAGGACTTGAAATCTGTTGGGCTGTGCATATTAAGATGGTGCAAGGAATAACAAACTCATCAATAATTCGTTCTTTCACTCAATCTCTCTCCATATGCTAGCTATGAAGATCATATCTTGGTGCGCAAATTTTTGGTCGTGCTTGATTATTTTGCACATATGCCACAATGTAGCATGTTTGTAAGAAAAAGTTGTTTTTTCTTGTGACTATTTTGAAAATGGTTTTATTTATTTATTTATTTTTACTGAATAAAGGATATGATAATTTAAATCTTGACTGATATTTTTTATTGATAAGAATTGAACCCATAAATTAGTTGATAATATAATCGGTCATTTTTTTTTCAATTGTTATTTTTACTACTATTAACAAGAAAGAAAAAGTTCAGAATTCGAACTTGAATTACACACTCACGCACTCAATTACTTGAGCCAACTCCAAATGACAATCGTTAACTTGGTAATGCAGTAAAGAGCAAACTATATATTCCCATTCTACCCCCTTAAAAACCCTTTTCTCCAATATACTGTACACATGGAAATTCTTTTAACAAGGAAAACATCAAAATTAATATTGAGAGATGTAGGTGAGATGATTAAGCCTGATCATTCTCTTCGATACAATTTTGAGTCCAACATACTACATGATGATATACATATTCTCCGAGTTATGACCACACCAACCCTCTATCCCTATTATATATATATATATATATATATATATATTTTTTTTTTTTTATATATATATATATGTATATATATTTTCTTACAGAGTGAAAAGGGAAACTGAGAAATCGTTTTGCTTCCTTTGTGTACACACTCTTGCGAATGCTGTTACATCACCCATCACTCTCCAAATCCATTTCTGGTTGTCAATGGTGATAAATACTATTATTAGTTGCCCCCACTTTTCATGTCATGCGTTGTAAGTAATGCTCTAGGATTTTCGATATCAAACGCACATGAAACCACTTGCATTGGTCATCCATATTGCCATCACAAGTACATTCATGTTTTGCAAAAAAAGTTAAAAAGCACTAATCCTTTTTCTTATCTTTTGTCCCCCTTGGAAATTCAAAGCTCTTCATAATTACAGCCAATGAACCATTAGAAAACTTTGAAAAGTTAATATATTAAATAATTATGACAACCCAAGACTTTGCATGAATTGCTAAAACACCCCCCCGATTTTACCAACCATTTTGCAATCAACTTCCTTGTGGCTCACCTCCAACCTAACAAAGTCACGAGTTGATTAGGTTCTGAACTTCTGATCATAAATATATATAGGAACGGCCAACTCTGTCGACCCACTCATCACTAAATGGATACTCTAGTCTCTAATTATTTTAACATTTTTTTTTTCAAACACCGAAAAGAAAAAAGAAGAAAAAAAGAAAAAAAGAAAAAAAAAAACTTGCACCCTTTTCAAGCCTAGCTAGCAAACACTGGTTGTTACACTAACCTCACCAACTATTGGCTCACTTCAATCCACATCTGCACATTATTATATTAATAGATCCAAAAATAACACAAATAAATTAACCAATAATAATTTTTGTTCCGAGTATCCTGTCACATTTATATACCTGTAGATCTTTACATCATTTCAATTCCTTGCAATATTTTTTTCCCTCTTACTCACGTCTAGAGTGGCGACAAGCTAGCTATTTGTCATTAATGAAATTTGGTAAAGCATTCAAGGCTAACTCTTGATTCCCTTTCATCATCATCATTTTGAAGTTCCCGTGTGTGTGTGTGTGTGTGTATAGGTATATATATACATATATACATATATGTATGAGCATCATGGTGGTGTAAGTTTGTGGTCCCCTTACCCTACACTTCACCCATTAATATATTTCACGTTCATAATTAATTAAAAAAAAAAACATTTTAACTTCACTACACACACACATTATTGCTTTATCGTACTTTGTCCCTGCTTTTCCCAAATATCTCTCCTTTTGAATAAGAAAAAGAAAAGATAAAAGGAAAGAAAGCAAAAGCCAAAAGGCAATCCCATTTAGTTTTGCATCTCTGCAGCTTCATATGCCTTTCTTCGTATGCAAATAACTTTTGCTTTTTTGTCCACCCAAAAAAAAAATCTTGCACCTAAACTGATGTGTATATATTGGTGATACTTTGCTTCTTCTGCGAAAATACATTTAACACTTGTCTGCTTGCTGTCACACACACACACACACAATTCAAATATATATATATATATATATGTATATATAATACACACACACACATATATATATACGGTTTTCCAACTCATACTGGCCATGCTTCGACCAGAAAAATATATCTATATTATTGTGTGCTGGAATTTCAGGATTTGGAGGCCACTAGATTTCATATTGGTGAAAGTTGTCCCGTTTAGGAAATTCCCACTTTAATCCTTATTCAATGTGTATTAGCCAAATGTAAATATTATCGGAATGAGTACAAACACTTTTCCATAACACCCTTGTGTCGCCTATTGTACCCCTTTTTTTTTTTTTCGCCTTGATTGTATCTTGCGTTTTATATGCTTCAGTGAAATATATTTTTTTAGACTATATGGTAACTAGCTAGGCTGGTTTCTCTAATCATATATACTTTTCTGTTATATGTACATGATTTGCTTACGTACATTACTAATTAGTCCATAAATGTTTTAGTTAGTTGTTTGAACTTAAATAATTTCGGGTCTATATTAGTTCTAAGCAGGTGTGACGCCCCATCAGAGAAACATTATTGTGGCTGAGTCTGTGGTTCAATGCTCGAATGTTAGGTGACCCTCTCGAGAGTCTTAAATATGTTAAGACTTGTTTCTGTCTTTGAGTAATCAATTTAATGAGCTTAGGATAAGTCCAGGGACGTAGTTTTGGGTGAGTAATCAATTTAATGAGCTTAGGATAAGTCCAGGGACGTAGTTTGCGGGGGTGTGGGGGGGGGGGGGGGGGGGGGGGGGGGGGGGGGGGGGGGGGGGGTGGGGGGGGTGTGTGTTGGGTTGTGGGGCTCAACTTTTCTTTTTTCAAAAAATACCCTATTTATTTTGAAGAAAATTTCATAATAGACCCGGCCCAAAAAGTGAAAAATTGCCACATATCCCATCTAATTATCCATTACATAGTCTTAGCTCTCCTGATCGTCTTGTAACTGGATAAGTCATTTGGTAATGCACTAGGTTATATGTTAATGCCGGTCGCCCCTACCCAAACTTTTTCTTAATAAAAAATACTACTAATTATAGTATTGCGGAAGAGTAGGTTGGTCAAATTAGTTTCCTCTCTTTCTCTCGCATCAATTTTCCTGTAAATGAAAGCATTGCAATAAACTTGGTAGGTGCAGCTAGAGGCTGGAGGAATTAATTAAAGTGTTGTTTTATAGTAGTTGCTATTATACTACTAGTTTTTTTTTTTTTTTTTTATTTAAATGAATCCCACATATTCCAGCATTAAATCAGAGTCTATTAATTTGTTGAGGAATAAATCACTATTAATAATGCTATACAGGAAAAAAAAAAATGCATATGAGGTTTTGAAATCCAGTTTGCTTGAAAATAAAAAGTCTTTCTCCTGGCAATTTTTCCTCTTTAATTGAAAATAAAAAAGACCCATGGATTCACATTTGTTAAGAACAATAGTCAATGTCATCAAGTACCATGTGAAGCTTGAAATTTAAATACATGAATATTGACGTGCGAGTAACGTAATCATTTCTCTCAAAAGTTGTTTAAACACCATTCAGAATCAAGCTCGGATTCCACTCCGGTACTATATGTTTGGACCCTTATTTCGATGAGTCTTTACGTATCCGTGGCCGCACCTTATGGACGGGTTTAGGCACTTCTTTGAGGCCCAAACCATATAGGCCATCTTCTAAGTTCAAGTATGCTTTTCTATCATTCTCCCTCCCTTAGAAAAACGCCCCCTTCATGGCGTACCCATGGGGACTTAAACTTGAGACCTACTATTATACCATTTAATGTAGGAGTGACGCAACTATTCATTCCAAAAGTTGTAATTGATGGGAGAGACACCATCAAATCTTTTAAACACTATCTAGGACCAGACTTAGGAATCCATTTTAAGCACTATCCGTTTGGGCCCTCATTTCGTAAAGTCCCTTACAAATCTGTGAGTGCATCCAATGAACATGATTAGGCACTTCTTCGAGTTCCAAGCCACATAAGTTATCCTTCTAAGTTCAAGTATTTTCCTGCATCACATCAATAATTAAATCAACAACTTATAAATCATATTATGTAATAACTTCTATGATTTGTTAATGACAATTGTGTGTATACCTCATGTCTTTCAAAAAATTTGTGCAATCTAAGATTTCAAGGAAAAAAATTTAAAAAAGAAACTAAGTTTTATTTTTCAATTAAGGAGTTTAGAAGGTTCAAGCTTGCCGAAAAAAAAAAAAAAAAAAAAGGTACATAGAAATGTCTTTGGAGATCCATAATATTTAAAGAGGAAAAATTACAAATATCTTTATATTTTTCATGAAATTTGAACATCAACAATATTATATTTTTAAGAAGGGTAATTCTACTAACACATTCACTTGATTTTTACATTTACGCCTCTTTTAGTTATATATATGATGAAATTCTCGATCGTTTTATCCGGATGCACTAATCATAAAAGAACGCACTTATAAAAATGTTCTAAATACTTGATTAATTGAAGAGGAGCATATATTCTTGAATCTTCTCTTCATAACTTTCCCTATTATTTAACGGCGCATTTATATATACACACACACACACACGCACATATATATATATATATATATATATTTGTTACCGTCGTACATATGCATGGTGCATGAGTATTATATGGAGGTATAAATTTATACACATCAAGGAAAATAGATCACAGCTAGCTAGCTATTATGAATGTACAAGCTACTTGGTTGAAAAAATCTTTTCAGTACGTACTATTGTGGTCCTCAGTCTCGCAAAGGATTTTTTCCCTTACGATGAAGAAGAGCTTTGTCCAAAAACAATGTAAGTAAATGGAGATGTAGGCTCAAAGTTGACTTAAGGTGGTCCTTCAGGCATAAAACCGTAATTAAGCAGATTTTACACACACATATATTGCAGTAGTGGAGGAGAAAGTGAATAAACAAAAAAAAAAAAAAAAAAAAACAAAACAAAACAAAAAAAAAAAAAAAACAAAACAAAAAGTATTATATATAGGTATGCACAAATTCAACGCATCGTTAATAATTATTACAATATCGCTCGATTTTTTTTCTTTTTATTTTATAAAGTAAATATCAATCCATATTTTAAGTTTTAGACAAAGTGGTAGCATAGTTCACATGGAAAAACTGCACATATATTAGTCTCTGGAATTACACAATATATATATATATATATATATAAAGGAACTGTTCACGACCTTCAAACATTATGTGGTGTGTGTGTGTGTGTGTGTGTGTGCGTGTCGCTTTGTGAATGTCATCTTTGAATAAAGTCAAGCTAATAATAATCTTCTACATATCGGATATCTCAAGAACTGTTAGGCTCAAGCATGCAATGTACACCATATATCATAGCATCTATTCATGTCATTAGTAAGGCACGTAATTAACAAGTAAACAAAATAAAACAAAGGCCATCTAGTACAACAATTGATGATACAGTTTATCTATCCCAATATTAATTGGGCCTTTTTTTCAACAATTAGTGGTAGCACGTGCACGTGCCATGCACATTGGAAAAAAAAAAAAAAGATAAATAAAATGAAAAAAATAATGATGAGGTATTATATTATTATATATAACCAACTAAATTTTCATCTCTATGACCATATGTCACTCTTTCAGTCATTTGATTCAATTTTGTTTTTGACTTGATTACTTCTTTTTTGGTTCATCTCTATGATGTTGTAGGTAATGATGAAAAAAAATGGTGTCAAAAGAGAAAGGGGTTAAAAAAGTTTTTATTGCATTGGCTCTATTATATAATATATATATATATATATATAGTATTGATTACCCGCCAATATGCATATGGTTGAGTCCAAAATATTTTTACATATCAAGATTAATTTCGTTAAAGTGATGCATCTTTATACCATCTATCATTCAATAATAGAGTTCCTTAAAAAATTAAAAAAAAAAGTGATTGTGGACAATATAACCATTTATCAATTACGTTAAATATTATAATAAATTGCAGAGTTCGAATCTTATATTTGAATTTTGATGTGTCATCCTTTCTTTCTTTGGTCTCTATATTTATTCAATCAGTTCGGTATTCGTAATTCAAAACCCATTTCACAAACTTTTTTTTTTTTTTTTTTTTTTTTGTAAAAATTTAAACTCTCGATTTAAATTGTGAGTTTAAATCCATTTATTAAACGGGTTAATAGTTATACTGTAGTTTTCTGTGGACTATATGGAACTGCAAAAATTTTTGACTTTAATTATGATTATATATTCGATTTCTGTATGTATGTCTTCTAATAATAATAAAAAAAAGTTTGTTCAGTCGTTTGGCTGCAATATTCAAGAGTCGAGAGCACTTTCCTTTCTCTGTTTTCTTGTGGATAAAATTTCATTCATAGACGTATATCTAAGGATCATGTTCAGTACAGTACTTTCACTCCCTTCTAAATTACTATAGAAAATTACCTGATAGAAATTATAAATAAATGAATTAATAAACTTGGAATAATTTCTAAGACATTAGATATTATAAATAAATGAATTAATAAACTTGGAATAATTTTCAAGACATTAATTTGGAACTTCTCATTAATCTGAATCTCTTATTAAAGCCAATGAATCCACGAATGAGTAAATTATCTAAATAAATATCATTAGTGAGTAATAGGAAGTACTACTTCCATTTTTCACAACTTAATAAGTTATATGAGATTTGTACATAGCCATACATTTATTACCGGATTAAAAAATCAATTACGCAAGAATAATTAATTAAGAGTGATCAGCATCTTAAAATAATAATGAAACCACCATGGAGACATATCCTGTCAGGCACTCATGTCCGTCCATGGGAGTTTCTAAGTGTTAAGGAAGGTGACAAATATATCAAAGGGGAATTAATGCATTTTGGCATCCCAAAATTTACACATATACACAAGCAATATCACAAGGATATGTCTCCCAATGAGAGAATATATTCACGTACGTACAAATACATATATACCTCTGTATATATGTTACATTTCTAACAAGACTGTCTGCTTTCAGCGTAATATATGCATCTAAGTGAATGGTCGTAACTTTTTGATTTTTTTGATTTTATTTTTTTATACAATACTAATGTTAAGAGTAACACTATATATAATGTTTTATTGGTTAGAGAGTTTTTAACGGGACATTCAGGATAAAAGTTTCAGCTTGACTCTTTGAGATTGGCCTTGGACTATTGGTTCTCTTAGCTTTCTCATGACGTCTGCAAATATATATATATATTGATTATTTCCTTTTTGGCGCTTGCGTGTGATTTATCATATTATGTTGTTTCTTTGAGGTAACACTATATATATATATATATATATATATATACTTTTCAGACGCACAACACACACACACACACACACACACATATATATATATATATATATATCACTGCCTTCATCTTTGGGATCTAATGCATGTATAGAGTGCAACATAATGCAGCCAAAATTCATTAGAGAGGGCTTCAACGTCTTACCAAAAACGAAATCAAGAAAAATAGGAGAGATTGTGCGAACTCTCAACATTTTATTCAAGTCACATGGGAATCTCTCTTCACTTAATTAGCCACTTCCTAACCTAGCAATATTGGGTAGCGACCCGATGTGTGAGAGAGATTTTTGGAGCATTTCGGCGACGAAAGAGAGGGGCCAGTAGTAAAACTTTAAATCGCAGTATTGAACTCAGAAACCAAATGTAGAATAAAAGCCCCTATATATATATATATATATCCAAATTCCAAGAAAGCAAATAATAAACACATGTGTGGGAGAGATCCTCTCATTTTGTATTTTTTTCTTTTGTCTTCCTCCCAATATATATGTATATATATATATATATACGTATCTATATTCACTATATATTGAGAAGATCTTGAGTGAACTTACACAAGGGTCTTTCTCTCATTTCAAAGCCCCCGTTAATATTAGTCGCTTTACCCTTTAATTATCACACTACCCTCCCCTTTTTTTCCCACACATGAAGAAATGGACGCCATATATGAAAGGAAATTCATCACGCCCTTTTAACCCCTCTCACATCCCTCTTTCGCTTCCACCAGTAATATATTATATATATATAAATATTTATATATATATATATATATATAAACAGAATATGTATGTATGTATGTATGTATGAAACGAGTATTCTCTAGGGCCCACGAAAAGCAAAATAAAGAGTGTGAGTAGGAAGATGGTTGAGAGGTCTATTTCCTGTCCAAAAATACCCACCTGCTAGACAAGCCCACTTCCTTTCCTACACAATATAACCAAAATTACTGAGAGACGCAACTACTCAAGATCAACAAGGAAAAAAAAAAAAAAAACATATTTTGTTTGGCTCTCTTTCCTCCCTCTCAGCTCTCTATCCCCTACTTTAGTTTAATTTTTTTTTTCAAGGTTGTTGTTTACACTAAAAAAATCATGAGATCATGATCATTTATACACACACACACACACACACACACACATATAATTAACACAAGATCATACACTAAAATAATTAGTTTTAGGTTAAATTTTTTTTATTTTTTATTTATTTTCAGACAGCAACCATGGAGTTCCCAAATCAAGCACCGGAGAGCTCTTCCCAGAGGAAAATGGGAAGAGGGAAAATAGAGATTAAGCGAATAGAGAACACAACGAACAGACAAGTGACGTTTTGTAAAAGAAGAAATGGTTTGCTCAAGAAAGCTTATGAGTTGTCTGTCTTGTGCGATGCTGAAGTTGCTCTCATCGTCTTTTCCAGCCGTGGCCGCCTCTACGAGTACGCTAACAACAGGTTCATTTTCTCTTCAACAAAGACTTTTTTTTTTTTTTTTCCCAAATTTTATCTCCCTTTAATTTTCTTTTTTTCGTTTCTCCTTTTAATTTTATGTTTGTTCTTAAATCAGCTAAGGAAAAAAAAAATGAAAGAAAGATCTAATGACATGATATCCACCTAAAATCGTTTTAACTTTTTTGTTTTGTTTTGTTTAGTTTTTGTTTTTGTTTTTTGTTTTGTTTTTTTTTTTTTTTTTTTTTTTTTTTTTTTTTTTTTTTTCTATATCACAAGAAAACGCTTTATTTTGTTAGATCTAGTGCTATATTCATCTTCATCTACCAATATAGATTCTGTCGTCAAAGATTTCCAATGAATCTTTCTTTGCAACTAATATGATAGTTTTTGAACAGCCTAGACTGACCCTTCTGAGATCCGGGACTACTGATCTAAAAGATTATTTATTTATTTATTTATATTTTTTTTTGCTGAAAGTATAAAAGATTATTATTTAGCAGTGTTTGAGCTCCCAAGTAAAGATCGATTCTCTCTCCCTCTCTCTCTCTCTCTCTCATCCCTTTCTTTTTTTCTTTTGTGTTTGGCTAAGTAAACAGAAAAGATCGATCTAGTGTTTGTTTGTTATTATTATTATTTATTTTTTTGATTTGGGGTTTTCCGTTATGTGCTTCATGGGTTCTCCTTTTCATGTTTTCATGTAATAGTCCTTTTGTTAAAAATGAATCACAGATCTACCGGCCAGTATTATAGATAGAAAATAGAAGTAGTACTGTAAATACTAGGAGCGGATTTTTTGTTGTAAACTTGTAATAAGTCCAACCAACAAATAATAGCTAAGCTCTCACAAGAGATTTTCAGACTTATACTTTGCATATATATATATATATATATATATCCCCATTGTTGTATATCTAAAAAACTTTGCCATTTTTCTCTTTCCCAGTAATGTCTTCTATCTCTCTCCTCCTTGTGTCATAAATCCATCCAGAGAAAAAGTCTACTCTATAATATTATTAGTAGAGAGAGTTGTCACTCTCATTTGCCCAGCCCCTTCATTCTATTTCTTTGACGTTTCCTCAGTTTTATGATCAGCAATCTCACCACTGAAGTTGAGAGATTAATATAGGATTTTTTGGGGAGGTTTTTTTCTAGGGTTTTTTTTTTTTTTTTTTTTTTTTTTTTTTCCTTCTTCAAGTTAATTGGGAATTAGCTAGGGTTTGAAACTCAAAGGGGATATGTGTCGGAAGTAATTAACACACTCGTACTATTTACATCAGTCAGTCAGAATTGAATTGAGATATCAATATATATGAGTTATGGAGCTATATAGTTGCTCCCAGAAAAGAAAGGAAAGAGAAAAAGGAGAATAACCTAGGGTTTCGAGTTTTGTTTTTGGTAGTCTAGCGATTCCGTCATTAATTTCTAAGTCCATTTTACCCCTTTTATCTTCTCGAGTCTATTAAACAATTTATTTAGGAGAGGAGGGTCAATTAGGCTTTGCTTGTGTAAGGTGTAATAATATTTATATAAATATAGATATTGATCATGATGTCTTGAGTAACAACATATATATATATATATATATATATACTAATCTTTGGTCACGTCATCAGAAATGATTTTTCAGTTCTATCAGTTGGACAAACAAGGCAGTGCCAAGATTCCCTTTTACCAATGGCTTCTCTTTTTTCGCTAAATGCTCATATCCCTATTTCATTTTTATTTTTATTTTTACCCTCTTTCCATTTTCTTTCTTTTTGTTTTCCTTGGTCCAAATTCCCTCTCTTTTTTTCTTTTGTCTTCAAGCCAAATCGTTTTTTTTAGTAAAGATGTATATATATATAACTGAAGCGGATAGAAAGCTAACTTATATATGCATGTATGTGTTTAAATATACATACATATATATACTTCCACTACATTTTGCAACATAATTGGAAAGAAGAGAGAGAGAGAGAGAGAGAGAGAGAGAGAGAGAGTCAAATCTGAGCTAATTAAGATTATTTGATACCCCAATACCGTTGCATTTCTCATCTGCCCCCATTTGGCTAATATCTCATGGGGTAATATACTATACATATGTATGTGTGAGTGTGTATGTGAGTATAAATATATGTACATATAAACTTGCTACCCATTTCTCATATATGCGCATATAGCTATATGATATATCTTATGGAGGTGATAGAGTGACAGAAAGAAAGTAGAGTCATGAAGATCAAAGGGGGTACGAGCCAATGAGAGGATTTTGTTTTTGCAAAATTTAGGAGAGGCTTTATATATATATATACACACACACACACAAACACACATATATATATAGTTGCATGGGGGAAGGGAAAGCATGCAAAAATGGCTGTCAAAACAGACTTCTCAGTTCTCACCTCCACAGAAGTGTTCAGAACACAAAATGGATGTAGGGTTCTTTTCATGTAGTCTCTTCAACGTTACTTTACAACACACAGAGCAGAGATATATATATATATATATATATATAATTATATATTAATTAATGAGGTTTAGTCCGGATTTTGATGGTACCGAGGTGGTTATAAGATGTATTGCATGTGGTTATTACACTTTGTGTAATGGGTCATTGACACGTGTCGTGTTGTTAGAGGGTAAGAGAGTTGAGCCAATCATAGTGTGGGGGTCTTCGGCCAGGCTAGCAGGCACCAACCAATCACAAGGTCGACGAAATTAAGGTTATGTCATGCCCATCGGGGAGAGTTGCCGTAGATCTTCTTTTCTTGTTTAAAAAGAAAACAATATATATAGGATCTAATGATGCTTCAATTTTTCTCTTTTCTTTATTGGTTTTTATTTTGTTATATATACATATACATATATATAATGATCTAATAATGCTTTTGCTCTCAACTTTGACCCACATCCTTCACACATTGGTTGTATAATATAATATTATATGGTTGTATCAAGTGTTTGATTAGGAAAACCTCACTGTTTTAACTGTCAAATAAATTATGTTGATGGTTCAAGTGTATTATAACTTAAATGAGTTGAAGTACTTATTATAGAGTTGTCAATAACATAAAATTTAATTACGTTGATCTATAACATAAATATCAAATGATTTGTGTACATGCTCAAAGCATGTAAATAGAGAAAACATTAATATGTGGAATTGTTATATTAATATATATAGTCCAGATATATATATATTTTTTAAACAGCACAGTTAATAATTATTCTTTTATATGAGTGTGTTTGTGTGATTATTGTTTAATTTTTGGTTCATTGTACGAATTTGGTAATCTTTTACAGAAGTTTGAAATAAGCTTCTGAAAGGTATTAAAAAAACTCTCATGCTTGTAATTGGATGTGAAGTTTAAAAAAGCATAAAATCTCTAGATTTCCTTTTGCTACTGATTCTGCTATTTCTGTTTTATATTATTATTAATCGATTTCAAATTTGAATTGACTATCAAATGGTGAAATTAATAACTTAATACTGCATGTGAAAAGATTTTTTTTTTTTTTGTTTTTTTTTTTTGTTTTTGAGAATTACTGAACATCAAGTTAAAATAATTTCTCTTAAATATAATAAAGAGTTACTAATTTGAATTTGAAACATATGGTAACATTGGTACTTGTTTCGTAATTTTTTTTTTCTTTTAGTAGTATGAATGGGTGGGTGCGTTAATATAGAATGAAGTTGTTAATAAATGACAATCTAATTGGGATGTTCTAATAACTTCTTATATATATTATTTAAAAAATGAAATATGGTTAAAAAGAGGGCAAAAATAAAATGTATTTAAGATGGGGATTCAAACTCTATTACGCCGTTTGGAACATGGGTTTGAGATGAGATTTTTGAATTGAAATTGTTTGATTTTTCAAAAATTAGTTATAATTTTTATTAACTTTTTAGAAAAATACAAAAAATAAGATGAAAAACTTAGGTTCATGCCTACTACAATCCAAACGCACCGTATATTTTATAGTGAAATCTATATAAAAAATCACTATTATACTATGCAACCACATTATTAGTTAGTTTTTAAGACTTTAGCTCGTTGAAAAATAGAATAATATTCCATGTCCAAACTTTATCTTTTTCACGCTCTATTATCTATCAAATGTTAAGATGAACTCGTACATTTATCACAAAGAACAAACGATGAGCTCGTGCACATATGTTCCTAGTTTTTCAATTTCATGATACTTTACTCTTATTATAATTTTTTTTTGGCAATTAATCCATAAAATAAATTATATTCTTATCAAAAGAAATTGAATGAAATTTTTTTTTTAATATGTGGTATAGAAATCTTTGTAACTTCAATACTGTCATCTTTTATTTATTTATTTTTATTTAAATGTAGCGTTAGAGGAACAATTGATAGGTACAAGAAAGCATGTTCCGATTCTTCAAACACAGGATCTGTTGTTGAAGCTAATGTTCAGGTAACTATACATACATACGTACATATTTCAACTGATCAGTTTATTCTTAGTTTTGATGAAAAGAATATGATGCCCGGATTTATAATTTATGCAATATGGGACAATTTAAGCACGTACTTTTTCTTAACAAATTCAATTTGTATAAATATGCGTATATCCACCAAAACAAAGATTCTAAAATATAATTTTTAATCGTTGGATGTGTGTATATAGTTTCTTTCCATTTTTTCTTTTTTTTAAGGAAACTTGTGTGTATAGTTTCGAAACCCATGTTAAATAGAAAAATCAGACACACCTACGTTGAAATGTTACTCTACAGCAATTTTTTTTTTTTTTTTTTTTGTCAATTTCTAGCTCAAATAGTTTAGATGATGTCATTTCTCTTGAAAATAATTAAAGGAAAAGGAAAATTAACTGTAAACTATTCATGTCAACTTTCGCATTTATTTGTCTTCTTTTTTTCTTTTAGTTTTATGGGGAGTTTGGTAGACCAATTCAAACTATTCAACTCAAACTTTTTTTTTGTCTTTTTTCTAAAAAGTTTTTGTCATTTTCCCAAAAAGTTTTTTGTCTTTTATGAAAATTCAAAAAAATTTACTATTGAAACTTAAAAATCCCAACTTAAACTACTCCACCAAACTCCCCTTAATATTTTCGTTTATTAATAAATAATTTCAACCTGAAATTAGACTAGATATGGCGACTTACATACTGTAAGGTTTCGTTTATAATTACGAGGAAAAGAAAAAATTCTTATAACTTAAACGAAAAAAAATTAAAAGGATGAGAGGACATTTCTCTTTTTATTATGTTTGGTTCGATTCCCTTCCTTATTCTAATTTCTCCAAATTCACTTTCCAAGAAATAAATAAAATAAAATATAAAAAAACCTTCCTTATATATTAAGAGTGATTTATATTTGATTTTAATTTAAATTATCGTACCCGATTCATTCTCTCAAATATTTTCTCTTTTTCCAAACGGTACTATAAATCTAAAATCCTTTTACTACTTCCCTTGTTACTTTCTCTCCTACCAAACAAGCTCAAAACATCTTGAGAACAGGGGCAGAACCAAAAATATATTCCAGTTGAGACGTATACCAAAAAAAATTTCAAGATAAAATAAAATTTAGTAGGGACTATATGAGAATTTTAATTTTAGTGGGTTTATATGAGAATTTTTAACTTTAATGGGGAAAAAACAGTAAAATAATAAACATAGAATTAATTTTCGTAGGGATTTTATTATAATTTTTTTATTTTTAGTGCGGGCAAAATAAGAAGTATATAAGAATTTTTTATTTTTAGTAGGGTCAAGTTGTAAAAATAAAAATAAAAAATTGGGGTAAATTTAAAATAATAAAAAATTCACCCATTTCCTCGGCCCTTGCTTAAGAATATCATAGTGCTAGTGAATAACATTTTTAAAACAAATAATTAAAGTAAATAGCATGTTTTAAAGCTATTTGGACTAAATAGCAGTAAATAATAAATTTATCAGTAAATGCTTATTTAATTTTTATATATACATTATTTATCTAATAAATTTGCTATTTACCTTATAAATTTATTAATTATTTCAAATATTTTAAACCTAATTAGAAATTTCAATTATTATTGACTATTTACTATAATTTTCCGGAACTGGAAACACCATATAAACCTCACTCAAAGAAATTGGAGAATTTAGATATAGGTTATTTACATGAATGTCAAAATTGAAGACTATGATTTAAAATATATCCATTTTTCTTTTATTTACAAGAATGTCTAATTTGATACTTATAAAAACCACATTACCCTATCATCAATAATGGAATATAAACAAATAAAGAATTATAAAAAAAGGAAAGAAAAAATCTCTAAAAAATTCAAACTAAGCAAATCCTTTATAAAAGGAAAAAAAAAAAATTTCTTAATTTGTTATAAAGAAAAAAAGGACCACAGATATTAGTTGTATTATAAATGAAAAACAATTATTAAAATAAATAATTGATCGGTAAGATAAAATTTATAATGAACATATAAAGCAAAATAAATAGATGTTGTACAAAAATATTACACACTTAAAACTCTAAAAACTAGACATCATAATGATATAGTAATTATCATAAAGGAAAAAAAAAATCATATTGATATAGTAATCATAAAGAGGATTAAAAAAAAAAAAAAACATATCACATTTAAAAATGTATCATAATGATATGGTAATTATCATAAAGTAATAAGCAGTTGCATATGACATTTAAACTTTAGAAACTAATTATTAAAAAAATTCCAATAATAGTAGATAAAATAAATTATCATAATAATGTTACAATTATCATAAAGAACTTAAATCATACTAAAAAATTAGGTTTTTAAGAAACCTAAATCAAACTTAAGAAATAGGTTTATAAAAAATCTAAATCTTACTAACAAGCAATCACTATAATAAAGAACTAGTCGTTAACATAAAGATACAACAATGATGAACAAATAAGGGGAAAAAAAAAAAGAATCATGATGAGAAAAAATGGTGTTAAATATAGTAAAAGGGCAAAATAAGTACCATGAATGATTGTTTTTATAAAAATGGACATTTATGTAATATTAAAAAAAAGGACATATTTTAAAATGGGGTCCTGAAAGTAGAATTTTGTGTAATTATTTCTTTAGATTGGTGATTAAAGTTCATACATATAATCAACCACTTAGATATAAGTCGGCTATATATATATATATATATATTGAAAAGGAAAATTTCGTTTCACAATAAACAAAATACATTAGACACAAATGACTCTAAATACAAAGGAATTCAACCCTGAATCAAATACTGAATTCACTAATAAAGACCAAAATAGCCCAGTGGTGAATACAAGTACCGAGACTCAAACGAGGGAAGATCTGCTCGGCACATAAACTTCCAGCTTAACCATTGCTTGTTAAATAACACCAAAACAGTTGATGGATTAATCTAGTCAACCGAGACCAATCCTCACATAACGGGGGCACTGACACCATGATATCCGATAACAAACGGATGGGAGACACAAGCGGAAGACATTGCCTCCATTATTACTGAGACAAAAATACCAGAATAAATTTTAAAAAAAAAAAAAACACACCAAAGGAGCGGAAACATCAACGTCCTTATCACAATAAAACAAAATAAAGATCCATTGGTAATAAGCCATCAACCGTCGAACGGAAGCTGAATCCGAGCGTAGCCACCCCAGAAGGACAACCCACCTCCAAGACAAGTTAGATTCGCCCCAATGGATGTGCCACTCCACACACAGCTATCATCACAAGAAAGCCGACGTTGAGACGAGTTTGGGGACTGAACTTCAGGGTCAGAAGCCCGGTGACGCTCTTGGAAGCTACGCCAAAGCTCCGGCCAAACACTGCAATTTTTATTTATATTCAGAGAGAGAAAGAGAAATAAAAAAATAAAAAATAAACAACGCAAACTAAACAAAATAAAACCTAGTAACCTACAAAAAAAAAATAAATATTTGCACTTATAAGAAATTAATATTTTCTTAATCGAAAACTCTATGACATTACAAGTTTAGTTAATTTTTTTATTATTTAATTTTTTTTCTCAAAATTTTCAGAATTGTCAATTTATCCCAAAAATCCAATATAATTATGTTCATTTTTTTAAGCAATTACACAACTCTCATTCAGACTTAATAAAAGTTAATCACTTCTCATTTACTATAAGAAAAGGTTATTTATATAGTTATACATTGTAGTTTTAATTATATCTCAATTTGTCTCTTCATTTTCAGAAACTACAAAGATGTCTTTGAATATGAAGTAATTACTTCAATTTCATTCCTTTGTATACTTTGTGAATGGAAAAAAATTGGACGAAATCGTATGTAAACCATATATAATAGTAAAACCGTAAAACAAAACATTAAGTTATATAGAATTTTATTTTTAAAAATATTAAAACATCCTTCAAAATTTTTTTAAGAAAAAAATTTTTATAAATGAATTTGGCTGATTAAGGATATCTTTGTTTGTTTCTTTTTGTTTTTTTTTTTGTTTTTCATCCACAAAGTGTGTGAGAGATGAAATTAAAATAAGTTTTTAAACTCAAAATTAGATACTTGTATGGTTTTTTTCTTAAACAGAGAAATGAATTGGAAACTAATTAAAACTAAGAAGAGTAATTAATTAATTAACCTATAAAACAAAAGCATTGATAAAACTGTACTTGGAAGTTTGAAATCATTTCCTTTTATTTTTGTCAAATAAAAAAAATATTAGTTAGTTCATTTGAAAATAAATAATTATAGTGGTTGTATACATAATTTAATGATAATTTCAAATCTGATTTTATTACAAGAGTGGAGTTCGAATCCCCACCGGCAAGTTCAAAAAAAAAAAAAAAACAAATAACTATACCTTAGTCAATTAATCATCAGCGATCCATGACATTCAACTTTGTGTAATATTGAGCATCTCTCCTTTAGAAACAAATATAGATTACATTATAACCTGGAGATCTTGAGATAACTGTAAAAAAAAAAAAAATTAAAATTAAAACAAAGATCCGGAAAGAAAATTTCATGGAAATTAACTTAGGGTTCATGGTGGTAACTAGTGGCTTCAAAAAAAAAAAAAAAAAAAAAAAAAAAAAAGGGTTTTATTTCTTCTTTTATTTTTATTTTTTATTTTTTATTTTTTTATATATATAGTTTTGTTTATCTTGTTAGGTTGTTTTTTCTTTTTTTAATGAGATGTATGAATGAAAACAGATCTTCTATCCTGCGTTTAATTGAAACCCACTAAATTGTCTTCAATATTTCAGTATGGTTATTATTTATCCATTTAAGTTTCAACTGTACGTCCATATATATATATATATATATATTTACATATACGCATATGTACTGGACAGTTTTACCAGCAAGAAGCCTCCAAACTGAGACGACAGATTCGAGATCTTCAGAACTCAAACAGGTAAATTATACAATATATATATATACACACACACACACAAATAAGATACAATTGTTCACACACACACACACACACACACATATATATACACAGAAACTAGTAATAGTACTTAGTGTCCACAGGCACATACTGGGTGAAGCTCTTAGTTCGATGAGCTTAAAGGACCTTAAGAGTCTTGAAACAAGATTGGAGAAAGGAATTAGCAGAATCAGATCCAAAAAGGTTTATACTTCTATCAATTTCCTACTAATTAGTAACTGAATACCTTCTTAATTATAAATAATAAAACATGTGTCATTATTTCACTTTTACATAATTATGAAGTTCTTCAATGTTTTTTTTCTGCCAGAATGAAATGCTTATTGCTGAAATCGAGATTATGCAGAAGAGGGTAACCATTCTCTTTGCTTTAATACCTATTTCGTATTTTCTCTCTCTCTCTCTCTCTCTATATATATATATATACTGTCTTCTTTACTTTAAATTGAGATTTTTTTATTATTTTTTTCGCCTTATATATATAAGATGGGATCGAACCCATACCTTCTAGGAAATCACCAACCCATCCAAACCTCATGTCACTGGACCAAACAGCTGTAGGCTATTTTATTTTTTAAAACTTTATATAAATATATATATATTTTTTTTATTCCCTCTTCAAATAGATGTTTAAATTTAAGTAATTACAAGCACTTGTATAACAATAAATTCACATTAATGTTTAAAATTGAAGTTTTGTTTTTGAATTCTAGAAAAGAAAAGGGTCTAAGTTCTTAAGATCAAATCAAAAGAACCTGACGGATCTAAATGTAAGCTTTGTTTATTTATTGGTGACATAGCTGCAATTTTTGTAATAAAGAGGGTTATGGTTGCAATTTCTTTATATATATATATATATATATACACACATATATATATGTAGACACACACACACATATAGTATTAAAATTAAAAATCAAATTTGAATACAAGGGATAGGGTTATAATCCCCTACCGGCTAACCTCAAGTTCAATTAAAAAAAAAAATTCCCAAATGGGTTCAGCCAGGGCAACGGTGTAGGAATATTTGAACTGCTATAAATATATATGTACGATATGCCTAGTCTTTTTAGGGATATGAATTAAAATTTCATTTTACATTTTTTTTTAAATACCTTAACTTATCTTTTTTTTTTTTTTTTTTTTTTTTTTTCCTAAACCCTTTTATTTATTTATTCTTGTCGTTGGGATTATTAAAATAAATTAAATTTCTAATAGACTTTAATTAATTTTTCAATGGTTTAGAGTTCCACATATTTTGAAATTATATAACACTATAGTCATTTTTTATTTATTCGCTGTTTAATGTTTGAAATATGAGTGTACTTTTATTATTTTAAAAAAGAAAAGAAAAATAAGTATAAACTTGTGATATAAATATTAAATTGAAACTTAAAAAAAGTTCTATGTAGATATTGCAATTAATAGAAAATTTTAAGAAGGAAAAGTTAGAAAAACAAAAAACAGTGAGCAAAAATGTAGAGGACTTTTAATTCAGGGTAAAAGTGTGTAGCCGGGGGCAGCTAAGATCCTTTGGTCTGATAGCATGAGGAGGGTTATGGGTGAGAGGTTGTGCGTTCAAACCCATATAATTATAACATTTAGTTTTTTATAAAATTATGTGCTATTTCACTTGCAAAATTTTATAGAACAAAAATTAAATAAAATATATATATATATATATATATATAAAGAGTTTCGCAAGGAATTGGAGAAAACTGCCCATGAAAAATTTTCTCTATTTTAATGAGGTTAATATATTCGTTGTTTATTATATATTCAAGGCTCACTATCAAATAATTTCAAATAAGATTGGTCACTGTCTTGGGAAAGGCTAATGTATCGATGGATTGTACATGCAGGAGATAGAGTTGCAAAACCATAACAACTACCTGAGGGCAAAGGTTCTCTCCAAGTTCTCATTTCCATTCAAACTTATAATTAACTCTAAAATAATGAAAGAATATCAAAATATGTCTCATCAGTCCGTAACTTGAGTGTTAATTAAAATAAATGGCTATGGTGTAGATAAATGAACATGAGAGGATGCAGCAGCAGCAGCAGCAGCAGGAGCAGCAGCAGCACCAGCACCAGCACCAGCAAATGAGCTTGATGCCGCCGGGAGCTGAATGTGAGCCCGTTCCTGAATCACAGTCGACATATGATCGGAACTTTCTCCCCGCAGGCCTCATGAACGCCAATCACCATTACTCGCGTCAAGACCAGACAGCTTTCCAACTTGTGTAAGATTTTTGCTCTCCAATCCACACCATGTATAGGACTTATAATTAAGCACGATTAAGACCTGATAACGTCATCAAACATTTTTTTTTTGTTTGCAACAATTTCAGTTAAGTCTTCTTGTTAGTCTATAAGGGCATGTTTAAGGAACAGAGAAAAGGGAATTTATAGGTACACAAGTACAAGCTAAGAAATCTTTACAAAGAGAATTGAATTGTTTCAATTTAATATTCTATAGCACATAAGTTAATACTAGAAGGGAAATCGATGATTCACATTGTTATCGATTTTCTTTTCTTTAAAGCCTAATCTTTTTTCGTTACATTGTTTTACAAATCGGTTAACATGCACGATATACGTAAAAACTTTAGATGCTCAAATAATTCCTGTTTAGTTTCACTGTTGTCATGAATGTTCTCTCATTTATTTGGTTTTATTCCTTGGTGCAGTTGAATTTGCAGGACAAAAAATAAAGCAGGAAGGCGATTTGGTTTTCAGGTTTTTCTTATCTATCCGCACTTATAAAACTTTAGCTTTATGTATAGGTGATGTAAACCAGTATTTTGTGCGACTCCCAAAATATTGAGGGCCACTGATTTTCTCTCTTAGCTGAACTTTAACTATTTGACTTTATTATTATGCACTCATTTTATTAGAAAACATAAATAACTTGATTAGAATTTTAGCTATACGTGAAACCAGCTGATTCTGTGGCGTCTCATTATTGGTGCACACATATTAGGTGAACTATCATATTGAAGCACATTGAAGCACACATTATTGGACATCATTAACTGCAAGCCCCACAAAATTACTTTATAAAAAAAATAATAAAGAAATAAATAAATAAAAACATAAATGAATGGATAGAAAAATAATATTTCAAACTTTTTGTACAAGTAATGTGGAAGTGAGTTGTTATTTTCTGATTAGTACATACAGCAATCTTTAATTGGTGTAAATTTGATGCGCATATTGGAAGATGACAACTCACTTGTCACATTACTCGTACAAAAAATATGAGATGATTTTCAGGACGCCTAATATTCCTGTAAAAACGAATTCCAAAGTAATTCTAAGATTTACAGGCACTGTTAGAGTTTTACAATCTTGATTCTTGTATCTCTTGAAGGCTGAAGATATTAACTATATAGTGTAATCCGTGGTACCTTCCGTCTATTTGCTATTATGGCCAAGAAAAATATTACCGGTCTCGAGCTTAGCGTGAGCAGAGACTGAAGGCAAAACCTTCTTCCCTCTGGTCCTAAACCATGCTCATGGTTTTCTTCCAAAATGAATATCATGGGAGAATGTGGGATCTTCGTGTTTCTTCACCCCAAGACTCTACATTTCCTGACAAACTTGTTTGACGAATTTACATGTTTATTCCACAAGCCTCGAACCTCAGGAAACCCAATCTCAAGCCACGGCTTTGCGGGGCCACTGAAATGTATGACTGCAGCAGATTCCAAGAGTTCCTCGCTAACCTCTGGAGTGCGGTAACCTAAACTGTCGACGTGGAATGATGGATCGATAGGTTGGACATGACCCTTAAATGCAATTAAGGCGGGTGGAAACACTCCTGGATACCAGATTGCCAACCCCTCTCTGAGACTCTGTAAAAATTGGATGACCAAATCACGGCGAGGAACGAGAATCATAGACAGAAATAAACCATGAGTATTGAGAATCGTAGACCTAATCCTATTGTATCCAAATAAGCAAATTGCAGTTTTCACAAACCAACTTATTAGTTTAGACTAAGAAGATACTTACAGCTTTTAACCAATGATGATAAGTTGCAGTGATGTTGGACCTCCTCCAAGCTTCAAGGTCAAAGACATTCACGCCATACAGCCATGCACAACGATCAGCGTCAAAGTTGGATGATATAACGGGGTGTGAAAAATTCAAGTAGTCCCTGTGCTTTCTTTCCGGACAGCAGTCACGATCTCCACACCATGAATTAACAACTGCACCAATAACTTTCCCATTGAGATCCAATTCCCACAAAGGCGAAATGTCTTGCTGTACTACAACATCATCGTCCAAGAACACTATCTTGTTGAGATTCGGAAACAGCTGTGTGGCCCATAAAAACCAGATGACATCATTACAAATTCACATTCAACTTCATCGATTTGATCAGGGAGGATTCTGTAAAAATAATAGAGTGATTACCTCGGGGATATAAATTCGGAGATGATTCATAAGGGACAGGCAGCTGGGACTTAAAGCTTCTAAGTATCTTTTATTCGGTTTCTCATGTTCAAGATCTTCTTCTTTCAAATTATTGTAGTAATGCCTCCATATCAAATGATGAATTTCCAACATCTCTTTGACTTTAACATTAACTTCCTGAGGCCAATCATAATGGTGCAACCCCTTAACTTCCACAACTGCTGACTTAATTGGATTGATTGCAAACCAAGCATGCATCGGAGTGTACGTTTTCTTGTCAGTAACAATGTGAAACACCAATTTTTCAGGATTGGCCGAGTTTTGGATTGTAGAAGAGACAACAACAGAGGCTGCAAGGACATTATCAGTTAGTAGAACAAGGTGGTGGAAGGATGGGTCAGAAAGGCGAGAAACATATTCTGGAGGGGGTAAACGAGATCTAGCCATGGCATTTACTGCATACTCTTCAGCCAATTTGAGGCACAGACAATGCATGCTCTTTGGGACACCATGTGAAGCTAAATGCCAGTAAATAGATTCACGCTGTCTGGCTGATTGAACCTTGCGCTCCATTCTTGATAGCTGCATATTAAGGAATCAATTCAGACATATATAAGCGGGGTAAGCAGATAGTGATATGCTTCAGAGCACGGAGAATTATTGTGCATAAAACGGTGGAATTTATATCTATTAATGATGAACAATTCCCGGTCCATAATTGAAGCCAGATGTGTTTCACATATTAGATTTAAGCAACCATAAAATCAAATTAGAAGACTTGGAAATATGTTTTTACTAATTATTACTTACACTAGGTTATCCTATATCTAGGTATTTATCATATGTTCTGATAAAACCAAATTCAAAACTGACAAAAAAGGCAGAAAAAATCAACACTAAAGTGAACATACATCAACGGCTAGTTCATGTGCATTATTATGGTCTTAAATTTATGACTAAATTTACAGTGGACTTGTTATACATACATATGCTTGAAACTTAATCCAATCACGAGTTTGCTAAGTTTCAGTATTCAAGCCTAGTGATACTAGCTAGCAGGTAGAATACAAAGTCACCAAGGTAATATTTGAGCAATTCCTGAAAGAGATAATCGAGTAACATTCACTATTTGAATAAGAACAACACAATGACATAACGGACAATGATGGTTCAACAATTCTCCACCATATAGGAAGAAAATTAAAAATAAAAATCCACGTCTAAAATACTGCCTCGTAGGGTAGGCCCTCAAACAGGAAGTTAATCAGCTACAGCCAGAAGGCAAATCGGCAACACTGTTTCAAGTGGGTGCAGTTACTGCTTAACTTTTACACGCTGCTTTAGAACATTTAAATTCCTATTGTGAGTTTACCTCCCTTAAACTCTGCTCATTGTCCTTCGAAGTAAATTTTAAAGGAAGCTGTAGAGAAATTAACGAGCAATAAACACAGAGGGACTGAGACAGAATGTCAATAATGTGTCATAGATTGGTCCTCGTGGAGATGAAACTGAGACACAACCAAATGGACAGAGATGGGGAAAGGACCATGCTTTGCCAACTCAAAGGGGTGTAGGCTAGCTAGCTACTAGCTATGGTCTTGGGTGTCATCACCTTTTCAATCACGCAGACACAATGCACGCAATAGCGAACAATAATGACGGAAAAGAACGCAGACAAAATTACAAAACAGCTAGAAAAGTATAAAAACAAAGCAGAATTAAAGCGTACAGATCCATAGACAAAAGTATATATAGAAAAGGAGAACAATAATAATGTGTGTGTGTGTGTGTATATGTGTGCGCAAGTGGGTAGGCAGGTACCATAGCCTTTGTCTTGAAAGCGAACGTCTTAATGTCTTGCCGTTTGGATGTCATCTCTCTCACAAGTTCGTCGAAAGATTCTATGCCTTCCTCATTATGAACGTTACCTTCTCTTGCTTCTAGTAGGGCTCTTGTCAGCTCATCCCTCAGCTTCTTTTTTCCATTCAGTGGTACATGCAAACAAAAAGAGACAAAAACATATATATTATTGAAGATAACATCATACGACTCTAACATAATCATGATTCATGTCCACTGATTCCATAACAATACCGTGTTGACGTAGGACAGCATTACCAAAAATTTTTAACACTATACTGCCAAGTTGGGTTTTTTTTTTTTTTAGTAATTCCTAAGTAAAATTGCAACCATTTTTTTCAGCAAAGGCAAAAAAAAAAAAATGACACCCCATTTTGGCGTTTACAATAAGGACGTGCTGGATGTAGCCAAATAGTTTTGGAAATAGTAATTCACGCCAATTATTGCAAGTCCAATTTATCTCTATGTTTCTTTTTTGCTTTTTTTTTTTTTTTTTTTTATAATAAGTTCATCTCAATTCTCATATAATAAAATGGCATTGGTTGAAATAAAGTAAGAACGAGTGGACGAGAATAATATCATGGAACCCAACTGGCCACGTGTCATGGAAAGCAACTGTTGGAAGTGGAATACCGACAGTTCCACAGAGTGCGCTTATCCCCTCACTGTATTTTGTATTTTTTTTCCCTAGGACGAAAATGCCCTGTATTGGGCGGGACCGGAGAACGGGTAAGAGTAAATGGGATATTTTTCTTTTCTTTGTAGCATACGAAATAGAATTGTGTACAAATCAAAATGAAAAATTCCAAATCTTTTTTCATATTATCATACACAATTCATGAAAAAAGATAAGATATCATCATACAACCTAAAGTTGACTGAAAAATAGAAAATAAATAAATAAATATAAAAGTTGTCATGTTTGCCGAGATTTCAACAAAATTAGGTCCACAACACGACAAAAAATTCCACTAGAACCCGTACAAGTCTACACGTAACAATAAGTAAAGAGCCAGTTCAGAAAAATAAAATAAATAATAAAAATTTATCACTGAAGTGCCTCCAACTCGATTTTTTTCTCACCAAAAAAATAATTCGTATTTTTTTGCTCTGAAAATAATTCCAACAATAACTATTTTCTGAAAAATAAAATATCAAAAATAAAAAAGGAAAGGGCATTTCTGTCAATGTAAAAGGTGTAAAACGTACCAGAGACGAATCGCTCCCGCTGAATAGTCCCCATCCTATACAATCTTCGTTAACAAAAAAATAATAATATAATTAAATTAAATTAAATTAAGAAAATAACGAACAAAACGAAGTGATGAACTACGAACGACCGAAAACTGTGTATACTGATTCAATCACACAACTTTAACAGCTCAAAATCATCTAAAAAAAAAAAAACCTAGAAAAGAACGGTTAGACAAAAGTCTGTATAATGGTATTTGTACGCTCCATTTCTCAGTTCCCGAAGCGTACACAACAAATTCAGCAAAAAGCTATAAGACATATTTATGAACACATCTGTAATTGTACGCTTCAACTGAATCATAATTAAGACGGAAAAGTGTGCTACTAAACCTATTAAAAATTAAAATTATTAAGAAAAAAAGAGAGAGAGAGAGAGAGAGAAATAGTTCCAAAGTGTTAACAATAAGCAAATTGAAGGAGAAATGGTACCGATAGTGGAAGAGCAATTGGTGGCGGATTCGAGCACGAGAAACGCAATTCTGACAAAGAGAAAAGGCAAAACAATCGCAAGCACGAGCACCTACCGGCAGAATAGTCCGGCTCGAAATCCGCCGAGCCGCCGGAGGAGTCGCCGTCGCGGACACCCCTTGCCGGCGGCCGAGCTCGATATGGTGACTCGCTTAATCCCGGACGTCGATATGTAGAACTTCATGATCTCCAGAGTTCCATCGAATTACCGATTCCGATTCCGATTCCGATTCCGGACCAAATCAAACTCCAATCCTACCACTCCGCTGCTAAGATCTGCGTCCGTACAGAACAGGCAGAGAGAAAAAGATCGAAAATGTGAAGTCAAGAAATCAGAGAAGAAATCGACAGAGAAGAAGAAGAAGAAGAGGAAAGGAACGGAATTGCGATGGAATGAGAGAATGAAGAAGAAGAATACCTGAGGAGAGTCACGGGCTCGATTTTTGTCTGGACTCTGGAGGCCATAGCATGTTTTCGAAAGGCTCAACAAAGATCACGCTCTCTCAGTCTTATACTTGTACAGAACAAGAGAGAGAGAGAGAGAGAGAATATTTATATATATATATATATATATATTATATTGTATATATTATTGTATATATTTGGAATAATAAAATAATTATAAATTTATTTAATTTTAAAATGGAAAAAAGAGAGGGGGGAAAAGCCAAAAACCAAAGCCGCGTTCAAAGCCGCGGGAAAGAAGTGAGAGAGTGAGCTCAAGTTGAGTCACTATACAAGGGTCAAATTACGGTTTTGTCCTTGGTTTTTCAAGCTAATGTCACCGACAGAGTGCGAGTGTTACACGTGTTCTATTCTTTCCCACCTTTGGTATATTCGGGATGAATTAATGAAGTCAATCCCACTGTATTAAACTAATGGATTTTGTTATTAAATTTACGTTCAATTTCTGATAAATTAATTTAATACCAATAAGAAATTATCGTAATTATGGTAATTAATTATAGCGTTGCTTTGAAGCTTGATTTGGTTCTCTCTTCCAATTAAGCGTGACATGTGCAGTGGTTATTGTCTTTTCATTAATTATTAATATTAAAAGAGTACACTCACACAGAATTGGTAAAATGACATTGGATAATTATAACGTCCAACTTTAGTCTAAAAAATATAAATGTTAATAAGTAGAGAAATAACCCTATTTTACTTTCTTTTCTTGTATTTTTTTTTTTCTTTTTTTTTTTTTTTTTTTTCCTGGGAGTTCTTAATTACCTTCCTTGATTTCTAATTTAGAGTCATTAAAGTTTAAAGTTTAATTAATTGTCTCCTTACAAATATATTGACATGGTAAATGACGCTATATCCAATGACGAAGTCAGGAATTTCGGTGAAGGGGACTAATAACTACGAGAAATATTCATTCAAAATAAATTAATTATTTAATTCTGAACGAGAAAGAAAAATAAGATATTAAAGAAAACTATCTTGTTATATGTTTAGGTATATTAGTTGGAATTTGGTTCAATAATATTACTTTTTTCTTTCAACTTTTCAGGGGAAAAAATGAAGTTTGTAAGTTTTTAGGGGGGCTTTCATTAAAAAATAAAAATAAAAATTGGAGGGAGGTTACAAATACACACCTAAAAGTGTAAATAAATAAAAAAGTCGAGGGGGTTGCTTAAGCCTCCCTTGGGCCCTAATAGCTACATCCCTAACTATAACCACTAGATTTCTTGTTTACTGTATGTGATTTATTATTCTCACTTTTTTTTTTTTTTTTTCCACTGAAGAAAAGTGGGTTATAAAGTAGAGGTTGGAATGCCCGAATAACCACAGGGAGATGGATGTCCCCCGCTTGATATTTGAACCTCTCACGAAGTGGATTGTCCATATTTCCCGGTCAACGTAGTGGTGACGACTCAAATCCAAACATTCAATGAGGGGAACGAACGTCTTACCAACTCATATCAGTAACATTGGCATTATTCTCACTTATTAAAGAGACGAAAATAATCATATTTGTCACAGTTAAGGACTCATACTCGCACTATTCTCCTCTTAAGTGTTGAGTTAATCTCAACGAAATGATTGGGCACAAAAGTCCTACACCCAAAGGTTATTTTATAGGTTCATTTCTTAGTTTACAGTGATGCGCATTACTATTATCTTTGGGTTCTAAATTGAACTTTGATTTGTGATCTATATATAGTGCAATGCATATAACTTAAGATGAGCTTTCCTTACAATAATGGACCTAATTACTCTAATTAATATGGCCAACGAACATGATAAGATGCAGCTTTTTTCAACACTAATTGAAGACTTTATTCATGGTGCACGTACGGTAGAATATATATGTCATTTCTATTGAAGGAAACTTAAAAAAAAAAAAAAAAAAAAAAAAAAAAAAAAAAAAAAAAAAAATTAACTACCCTTGGTTACTTCTTTATCATATAGAAATTCTTATTTAACCAGCATTTACACATCAACTTTATGATCCCCCTTAGCTGTGGTGCTTTCTCTTCACTTTACCTCTATAGTTTTTAGTCTTTAATTTGCAATGTTAACCTTTATTATTTCTTGTTAAATTTTACAGTATTCGCCTGATATAAGCAAAGACACATTGGATATATATATATATATATATATATTTTTTACATATTGCAAAACATGACTGGTTCTTTGTAGGTTACTAATCCCAATAATAAATAGAAAACAATTTTTTTGTTTGTAAAATTCGAAGTGACTACTTTGTGGACCAAAAATACTTTATTACAATGGAAGAAATCATATTTTGATAAAATTAGGACTCTTCCTTTCATTTTTGGAACTTATATGATTGTTTATAACGTGACAAATTCCATTGAAAACTTAAAAAAGTTAGCACATTTATGGACTTTTATTTTGTTGATATTTAGATAGACGACTAATATTAATTGTAAATTTTATAGTTTCTCTCCTTTCTTTTATTTATTTTTTAATTCCCTTTTCAAAAATTAATAAGAAATACAAGCATAAATGGCTTGACTGAAAGAGCAGCCACATTTTTTTCAGTAATGTCATTTGCCATGTATATTTATATATTTATATTATTCTATTTTTATTCTATTTTTAATACAGGACCGATCATCCTATTATTTTGTAAAATTTCCTACTTACAACAAAGAAGAATTAAAAGTCTTTGTATTTCTTTCTTTCTTTTTTTTAACAAAAGCTGAAATTAAAGTCAGAAGTCCAATTATTATTTCCTATTGGGAATTGAATGGCAATGAAAAGCCCGGGGGGAAGGGCAGCAATAAACATTAATTATTCCTTATACGTGGATACGTTGGAGAGTTAAGGACAAATATGTGACATGACATTTTGCAATTATAAACTTTAAACACTGATAAATTTTTACACCATTTCTTTACTGACTATGAGTGGATTAGGTTCGGGTTCTTAATATTAACTTCAACTTTATAAATTGTGTCCGTTTGAGAGGGATTTTAGAGATGGAGTTTTGGATTTAAAATGAGATATAGTTTTGAAAATGTGCATTTGAGGAAAAAAAAAGTGTTTGACAGTGTAAAAGTATAAAATCTTAAAATATGTTTGGAAAAAATATATCAAGATAGATCTTATTTCGTTTCTCTCAAAATTCTTGCAATTAAAAGAAAATCTTATTGGACTTGAAATAATAAAGTTATGGACTTTTAAAATTTAAGTTTATTGTAGATATTTATAAATAAAAATAGTAAAAGTAGGTTTGAGTTAAGTCAAAGACAAAATATATATATATATATATATATAAACCAGATGCATATGTGTCCCTAACAGCCTAATCGAATATAATATATATATATATATATTTACTTGATATGTATTAATATGAATAATGTTTGAGTCTTTTATCATATATATACACACATCGAACAGTAATTGTCTCTCATTTCTACTTAAACTACAAAATTACAAGTGATACAGTGATGTTTTCCATCTGATCTCTAGCCTACAAAATAAAATATATCATGATACTATTGACTATTGTATTTTATTAAGTTAACTCGGCCTCTACTCAATCCAATTATTTTTAAATTGCAGATTATATAGCTATGGAATATCCATCTAATTATGCTTTACATTTAATCTTGTATGTGAATACTAGACGCTTGGATATGAACAAAGAACAAAATATGAAAAATGGAACTCGTCTACAAGTCTACTATATTATTATATTAATAATCTGGGCGCTTATTTCAGTCTCTTGTAAGTAAATTGAATTAAACACAAAATATAAGTTTTAGAATAATTAATAAGTACCTTGAGCTAGGCCAAGTGAGAATAACTTGCAAAGAGGTCACAAAGAATTGCAAGTATATGTAGAAGTCGTCGTGTGTAATACTTAAAAGTTTTTCTATATATCAGCTTTAGTCCCTACGTTATAAAATAATTATAATGGTGCCCTTTATTTAATAATTAAAATATAAAACTATGTCTATTTCTAATAGAAAAGTTATCTTTGAATTTCTCCATTATTGTCTCAATTGAAAATTTCTCTAATTTCACCATATTTTTCATATTGGTTCCATCGAAAAAATTTATGGTGATCCACTTTTACGTTAACTTTATGGATAAACATAAAAGTAGGGTAACCTAATCATTAAGTATTTAAAAAAAAAAACAAAAACAAAAACAAAAAAGAGGCTGCTTTTTTTTTTTTTTTTTTTTTTTTATAAATACTATAATATAGTCTATAGATATATTTAGATAGATGGTACAGGTACTTGAAGTGCCTTAAGGAGGCACACCAAAACTATGTAAATTTACCTACCATTTTCAAAACGATATATATGCCTTAATTATCACATGGTTTGTTGAGAAAGCAATAGGATTTATATTTTATTTATTTTTTTTTTCCCGTGAAGTTAACAATTTTATAACCAAGTACAAAAGAAAAACAAGCACTTTCATCATTTTTAAAGAATTAGGTAAATTTCCTCATCAAAATATGGATATTTCTTTCAAGAATATTCTCTTATAATTAAAGAGATCATGATATTATTTTGGACTAATATTTATTGTGAAAGTTGTTATCTGGACTTTGTTTTTCCAATGATTTGATATTCCCATTTGTTTTGTTTTGTATTCAGAAAGTATGGTTAAATCTAAGAAATAATGACTATTAAAGAATAATTAACTAATCTGTTTTTTCAACTAATCATGCTTTCCTTTCATAGTCATAAGCAGTGCTAGGCATCCAACCGTCCAACATGTACCCCAAAATTTCAAAGCTCCAACCAACCAATGTTTACTAATTCATCCCTACTTATTAATTAACAAAAAAGATAAACTTATAACACCAAATATAGATCCCAATTATTCCATACTTTATCCAAATTTATTAGTTATTAATTTTTCTTTATCACACTAATTTTTGCTCTTGATAACCAGCCTTGGACTATCACCAATACAAAAGCTAATGACAGTACTATGTTTGGCACAAAAAATTAAAATAACATGTTCAGACATATTGTTGAATTTCTAATGCATGATGTTGTTAATTTAGTTACTATATCTATTTTCTAAATAATGTGTAAGCCCTGATATTTATAAAAAGATCACAAGCTTAATTGATATTTAAAAATTAAAATAATGTGGTGATGTAGTTATTTTTGGAAAAGGTGATAAGAATAGCTAATATAAGCAACCACTGGCACATCTATTTTTGGTGTTCTATTTGACACCAACTGTAACATATATATGTAGAAATTTTGACACTAATAAAAATGTGGTTGTAAACTTAATCTAATGGTTAATTCATATCCTCATTTTTAATGTTAAGGTGACAAATTTGAATCTTCCATTCTAATTAAAAAAAAAAAAACTAAATACAAGATTAAATTAGAGAATGGTTTTTTTTTTTTTTTTTTAAATGTCAAACTTTAACGCTGGCATAATAAGAATGTGGTATCATATTCAATATGCTCTTAGTCCACGGATAATTTCAAATTAACTAGTTAATCATTCCAAACGTCATACACATACATATACATATATTTATGTATATATAAATGTATATATATATTCCAAAAAGAATTAAATCTATTTGTTAACAGCTTCTAATCTGATGTGTATGGTACATATATGCTAATATATATATATATATAGAAGCTGCGGCTGTTTAATATATTACATTGTTACTACAATTCTGCTTAATTCTTCAACTTTGCATGCATATTGAAATAACAAGTGGAAATTTAAGATAGTCTTCCTCATGAGAAAGAGATTTATTAAGATTATATGTACATTCATGTATCCGACACTTTTAAAAAACAATATTTTTTAAAACTTTTTTTTATACGTTATTATAATAATCAGTTTTTAATATAATAATTTTTAATAAGATTTGTCCTTTGCACATATAGTTCAAAATAGTATCATAATATAAGATTTTAAATTAAAAATTACATATAAATCAACTAGTAATTATAAAATTCTAAATAGATGACTATTGAATCTATTTGACTATCGAACTTGAGACATTTCCTAATATTATATATCAGATATTCTTTTAAGTTTGAAGTTGATTTTTTAATATTCCAACTTGCCTTACCCTCTTGTATTTATAACTATAAATATGTATATCTGTACCTTAGACATTTTGTCTCTTACGATATAAATACATATATATATATATGTATGTATACTTATTGTATATGTGTGCATGTCACGTAGATATATTAATATATATACATGTACTATTTTTTTTCGTACTAATTTTATATGCCTCAGCGAGCTAGATGTTTTTTTTTAATTTTTTTACGCTGCATATTGTAAGATGAATGTTCGAATATTCCATTTGGTACGTATGAAAATAATCCTTTTGGCTATCTCTATCTTATAACAATTATTTTTTCGCAACCACTTTGATTTTTAAAAAATCGAAAAAAAAAATTGAAAAAAGTCCATAAGCTCTGAATTCGTACGTAACAAAGGGCATATCTGGAAGAATATTTCCTGATCAAATTATTCTACTTCTTTTTCCACCTTTCATAAAACTCAAACTTGACCTAAAATACAATGACAAATTACTCCCCGGAAATTGGATCCAAGTCCTTGTCTGGTTTTAATCATGAGGATTTGAAACAATATTAGGAACCTATTCCTCTTATTATCCCAAAATTTTTTCCAAAATAAATCAATTTTCTCTAGCGAAAAAAAAAAATTATAAATTTCAACTTTTGAAATAAGGCTATTTACGACAATTTTCAGCAGTCGCTTTTACATCAGAACCGGGCAGGACAATACGTGAAATGCACTCATGAGGCCGGTAGTTATTAGAGGCAAATAATATAGGATAAATTAGATTGGTGACTCATGACTGTTTCTTGGCCACTCTTTAAAAAAAAAATAATAATAATAATAATAGCTGAACTTTTAGATAAGTGACTTTTTTTTTTTAAATACTAAATTTTACGATGATCAATCAATAATATATAAATTATCCATTATTGGTATATCGATTATCTATCACTAATACACTAATAATCTATTGGTGATAAATGAGTATATATATATATATATATATATTTTTTTTTTTTTTCATATTGATTAATCACCTAAGTCTATTAGTGATAAATCATCAAGTAGTTTGTCATTGATGAACTATTTAAAAATATATCATTTTCTAAATTAAAAAAAAATAGGATATTCATTAAAAAATGTCTTAAAAAAGTCATTTTTCTATAAACCCATACATCATAAAAAATAAAAATAAAGGGGCGGGGGAAAAAAAATTATATCACTCCAAAGCTACACAAACAATGATTGTTAGCCAAAGCAAGGTTACAAAACTTTATTTGTTATAGTGGCAAATAATATAAGATATAATTTTTTCTATTTTATAATTAGGATATAGTTGGCATTATGGTTATATAGTCAGGCATAATAATTTTTCAATGCAGTGGAGCACTATATGGAAATTCTAGAACAATTTGGGAAAAAATGAATTTTACAACTATGAGTGGGCGTAGGCTGTGTGTTAGCTTAACTAATAGAAATTTTTTTTTCTGTTTATAAAAAAAAAAATAAAAAAAATTTCTTTTCTTTTTTTAAAGGAAACTAATTGATTCATTGAAAGTTCAGACTCATCTTCAATTTTTTTTTTATTTTTATAATTGATATTTCTTTTAATTTATTTTTTAGTTGGATCATATATTTCTTTTAAATTATAGCATTAATAAAAAATTATTTAACAATATTAGTTTAATTATTTTTTGTATGGTTCTATATATTATGTTAGTATTAATATATCACACAAACACTTATCATAATTACAAAAAAGGAATTAGAGAAAGGACTATCATCGCACTAATTTTAATTATTACAAAAACTGAGATACAATACTATAAAGGGATTTATAGCTAAATAGCCCTTTTTTAAAATTAAAAAAAAAAAAAAAAGCTTTTTAGTAAATGACCGAAGTTTTTAAAAATTAGTTAATATGTTCTTTTTTTTTAAAATGGTTAATCAATTTTCTCAAATAGTTAATCGGTGATTAATCACATAATATGTAAGTCATTGATTAACTATAACGTTAATAACCAAATTTCATAAGTCAATAACTGATAGACCAAATCTGAAAAATAAAAATAAAAAAAATAAAAAAAAAAGGTTAGACCATCAATTACATTGGATAATTAAAAAATGCCAACTAACTTAATTTTTCAAATAAAAGAAAACAATTAAAAAAAATAAGTAGTGTTATCTTTCAATTATTTATAAGCAGATTCTTCATTTAATCATGTTCAGTATATAGTTGGGTACCTTTTATTTATTTTTTTTTTTGGTCACCATGCATGCCTGGATATATGGAGGCCGCCACTTTATTTTTGAATTATTTTTTTAAAGATTAATATTTCAAATAAAATGCGGATTGATATGCTGATCACATCTCTTGACAAGTATATATATAAGTAAGGTCCAATCAAAGCTTCTTCGACGTGAGATATTGTCAATTTAGTAACTAATAAGCTTTCATTTCCAAAACAAGTGGAGGCAAGAATTTTGGTTTGTAGTATTTATAATTAGGACCAGTTCACATGCACAAGTGGTGTCAATTCATTACCCAATAAAATTAGGTGATAAATATTCTATACATGATATGATTGGTGTAATAAAACTAAAAAATAACTTGTTAGGCGTACATAAGAACGGAACAATTTATTATTTTAATTTTATAAAATCTTTAGAATTTAGACATTCACAATAAAACTGTTAATAAAATATATTATTGCTATACATATACATATGTGTGCCACTGCAAGCACAACTTTACTTGATAAAATCCAATTTCCATATACTTAATAAAGTTTTCATTAATTTCCATGCAGAAACATAAGTGGAGAAAAGACTCTCTCTCTCTTTTTTTTTTTTTTTTTTTTTTTGCCCCTAAAGTGGAGAAAGAATTTGATTTACAATAAATTTGGACCAATTATCATGCACAAGTGGGTGTCAATTAATAACCCAATAAGAACCCACAATCCATTCGCGAGCTTAATTCTATGCTTAATAAGGTAGTCACATCTAATCTTTTATTTCGTTAGAGTTTTCAATGACGGAATATTTAAATTAATAATTTGTGTTTTTTATGATTATATATCTTATCAAGATCGCGTCAATTTTTTTAAAGATATAAATTATCAATACATCATAGAAATTTTGATAGAGTACAAATTTTTTTTTTTCATACCTTAATTGATAGAATTCTCTCTCTCTCTCTCTCTCTCTCTCTTTTTTTTTTTTTTCCCTTTAAGTTACGTAGTCTTTCGTTTATTATATATAGTGACTTCGACATTTTCTCAAATGAATTACTGCTATGATAGTGATCTGACAACCTTGGCATGCAGTTGTGAAAAAGGGTGAGATATTTGTTTAAATAATATTTACCTTTTGCCGACTTCTTTTGGGCAGCATAAGAAATTAAAGTCTCATAATAATATTGCTTCCAACACCAGAACGGGAAAGCAAAGAATGAATATATATATATATATATATATATATATATTCATATTCAAACACAAAAGGTGAATCCATGCTTTAAATTCAACTACACGTCCCATGATAAAGTCAAAAAGTACCCATTTCTCTGCTTTATTAGCTACATTTAGGTCTTTCGCCACTTTAATTTCGAAAATATTTATAACATGGAATTAATTGATAAATAAATAATAAAATTCCATAAAATTAACAATATGAAGAAATTGTGATCAAGGTTTATCTGCCCCTAATTTGACTACAAAATTCAAATTTAAAACAGACTACTAAGACAAAATAAATTATCTTCCATTATGTTAATTTGCAGTCAATTCAGATATATTTCTTAGAACTTTTTAAGATATTTAATAAACTCGCTCGAAGAAAGAGAAAGAAAGGAAAGCGCATCAGTTAAATAAATAAAAATTTGAACCATTTTATCACACTCAAGTGATTTGTTGCTCTAAATATATAACCAAAACCTATTTTTAATTCACACATTTAAGTAGTAATTATAAGAAAAGAAGTTAACACATTATATATATATATATATATATATAGTTTAAACCAGCAAGAGATAAACTGTAGTAATTATATTGTATTTTTTAAAAAAGTTAATTCTATTATATTGTAGTAAACCATTTGACATCCCGTTTCATACTCAATTTTCAAAAAAATTTCTATAAAAATTTTTTCTCACAGAATTTTGACTTTATTATTCAAATGTGAATTTAAATCTATGATCCAAATTGACCTTAAATGTTATTTTTTTTAAATCACAAAATTGAAAAAAATGTAATATTTTATCCTCACAGTGTTTAGGTCCAAAAGCAACTTGCCTATTCTGGTGATCATGATCATGATGTGACAACATCAACATGAATTCAATTTTTTTAGAGAAACAAATCTAACTTTTGAAATACTAATGCAAAGTTAGATATATAGACATTAATATATTGCTTCCAAATCTTTGTTTGAGGCAATTAGGGAATTCTTTTAGCGAAAATAATCTCCTGTCCTTTCTACAAATAGCCCGCTAATTAAAGAACGGTTAATTTCTTGCACATTCTCCAACTGAAGTCAAAAGAAACTACTTTTTGCTTTACAAAGAAAAAGGAGAAACAAATATTGAGATCTGTCCCAAGATTTGGGGATATTAAGCTTTCCATTATTATCATTGAATGCCATTCCTTATATGTAGACATTTTTTGATAACCATAAACTTTAATTTAAAACGGAATAAGTGCCTTTTTGTTATAAAATATGTACTCATTTAACTTCTTTTGTAACAAACCAAAGGCCAATCAAGAACTGTTATGTCATTGAAATATTTGTTGTAGGGTTAGTCACAAGTTATTAGGGCAAGACATAAGTGGCCGTTTGATAAATTTTTTCGAAAGTTAATATATATGATTACCAAAAACAAAATTTAAATGTTTAGTATACTATAAGTTAACATATAGACTAAAGTGGAGAAGAGATATATAATGATTGTAATAGATATGTTTATTTTCATTTAATACAAATATATTTAGTTAGCCACTCAGTTACCTTCAAACAATATTAAATTGTTTTCGTTTAAAATGGCTATGATGGTACCTTTTTATTAATTTGGTCTGAAAAAATTACGAAAAAACATATTAAATCTGTTTAAAATTTGTTTAACGTTCCTAAATCACCCGTTAAGCTGGTCCCACGATAAACCATCCATTGAAGTTTGTTTAGACACAGAATCAAGCGATTAATGGATCTAAAATTTCCAGATCGCGTTTTTACAAAATAGAAAAAGGAAAATACAATAGTCTCAATTTCTTTCTTCATTGAAACAAAACATGGAGTCTTTGGTGGTTAAAAATGAAATGTTGGAGGGGATTTTCGGAACTTATGACTTACAAAATTACATTACAAACCTTTTCTTTTTCTTGACATGTCATCACCAAAATAAAAGAAAATAAAATAAAGGATTTAAAAAAAAAAATTGGGAGAGACGGAAAATGGGGACCTCCTTTAGCACATGAAATCAGAAAATTACAATTTAGTCAAAGAAGAATTAATTGAAGGACGTTGAACGTGGCTTGGTTCTGCTTAAATGCACATGACGACCAAAGTTTTTGTTTCTTTGTTTTCTTTGTTTTTTCCTTTTTATTTTTTAATTTTTTTGGGTCCTAAAATTAAGGAACCACGAATTTCGTGTGTGGGTGACGTAAAGATGGTTTGTTTGTAGGTCTAAATGTTGGCCAGGAAGTGCCCATTTGTGGGTCCAATTTCAGCTCATGGTAACATGCAATAAGGGTCCCAAAACAACATCTAGATTAACACGCGGCGATATCAGAATATCTGTTGGGCCTACTTGCACTTTTGATGGGCCAGGCCTAGCCCATTCCACAACTAACCCAAAATTCCCCAATAAATAGGTTTGGTTAGTAGTCTTGCCACTCAACGTTGTCATTTATTCCCTTGTTCTTTCTTTTCTTTTCTTCTCCTTTCCTTTTTTTTATTTTTTATTTTTATAAATACAATTAGGTTGAGACACTTTAGAAGCTTTATAGTTTATTACATACGAGAAATGCCAGTGATCGATAACAATTATAATTCCGATGGTTGAGTATCAATTTACATGACATATGAGCTGTCATTGATAGATATTTAAAAAATTGACATTTTAATTAATTATATTTATCAATAAAAAAATGATAATTCACCGATATAAAATTGGAATTTAAAACTTAAGGTTAGAGTTGGTGTACTTAATACTACTCTTAAAATACATGTAGACAAAAAATTTTGTCAATTTCACAAAGTTAGAGAGGGGCACTTGGTCATGATTTAGGAACGCTCCTAAATATTAAATCTTTGCGCTTGTCTGGATGTTACTTTCTTTGCGCTTGTGTTTATGTTTTTCTTTGTCTTCTTCTTTTTCTTTTTTTGGAATTTTGGGATCGGAACTATTAAAAGTAAGTGTAAAATTATCACTATATTATGCTATAATTATGCACCTTCTTTTGTATATGTCACAAAATAAATTAATATAATGTTGGTTAGAGTATGCACTCTTTTTTTATATCCTCACTCCAAATTCTAATATTATTTAAATATCCGGAATGCCGTAATAAATCTCAAATGTTGATCTAATTTTTACTTGATCGTAGTTGCTAACTTACGAAAACATATTGAAATTAGTGACAGAGGCAAGTTGGCTAATGAGCTCCCAACTAATGCTATGGCAAAAAATCCATCTTTATCATTATTGGATAGATATTGTTCTAAACCGTTAAATTTGTATAAAATTCTATCCATTTTAGATTTTATTTTTGATCATATTTAACATTTTGAAACTCGTACTACTATTATATATGTACGTGCGCACATATGTTTCAAAACCTGAGGCACTGGTACACAAACATGGTTTGGGTTTTGGGATGTTTTGAGATGGAATTTGGAGGCCATGAGAACTGAATGGTTGTTCATTGCCGTACTTGTGAGGACCAAATCACCAAATGACAGGGTTTAGGAGAAGTAGAACTATAGGGTAAAGAGAACCCACCACGTTTTATCCCAAAAAAAAAAAAAAATTTTTAAAAACTAAATTAAAAAAAAAAACTTGAAAAAATATATATTCCTCTCTATATCTTTCATTAAAAAAAAATCATACATATTCCATACTGCTGATCGTTGAAATGCCCTATCGTATTAGGTAATCAGTTTTTGAATGCTGCTGTACAATTAGCAGTACTTATTTGTTTAATTTAGGTCGCTTATCTACCTACAAGTATATTATAAAATCGAGAAACTCCTGTGATAATATATGAAATATCACACTAGCGATCCAGCATATAGTTTTTAATTGCTAAATCTTCGTCAAGTTTTGTTAAATTACCATGTTAACTTGTGTGATGATACATAATTTCAATTTATCTATGAATTTATAATTTTGTTCTAATCAAACGTTTGTTTTTCATATCGCGTCACACAATTTTCCCAACATGTGAATATGTTTGATCTGTTCAATCCTAACCAATCCATAGATAAGATTGAGTCGAAAAGATTTTGAGTGGTACAGGTACAGATCATTGAGTCACCATTGGTGGTACCTATTTTTTCCGTGGATCGTGGATTCCCAAATCCGAAGTAGACAAAGCATCAACATCCTTACCAACCTGGTTACCATTTTTCCAAGGATGTTATGCATGATTTGACCCCATTTAGTGTTTTTAGCATAAACTTTTCAAGCCACTGGATTCATAATTGATTTAACCAACCAAAAAAAAAAAAAAAAAAGGAAACTCTACATCATTAGGTGTGAGACAAGCTGGAACTACATTGGTGAAGCCAAAGTAATTAGGGGAAAAAAATTGTTGGGACATTAATGTTAGAAGAATTCTCTAATAAGATAATCAAAAGATCTTATCAATGGACACAATGCAGAAACATCGGATTTTCATTAAATTCTGCTTAACTGACGTTATCTGTTTCAAATCTGATATGATTCTAAGATGTGATCTAACGGTTTATAACTATGTCTTCGCAGTAGTTTATTCTCTCCTTTTTCTCCCCTTACAGCCTACCACGGAATTCTTTTTAATGTCAGGCATGTTACAAGACAAAAATCTGCAAAATTTAAACTACTGCCGAGAACAAAATTAAAAAGAAGCTACTTGGAAGAGCATTGTACCCAAAATGGAAATCCAAAACTATTAGAGAACTCCTAAGAGGTAAATAAAAACCGAATTTCAATAAATAAAAATGTAATCAATAATTATGCCAAAATTACATGGACAGAAAGTTGCAGTAGATATTCAGGTATTCTGAAGCACTCAAAGCTCCTTATGACAAATCAAAACTAAACCTAATAAGCAATAGTAGTACCAACTCTATGGAATTTTAGCGTAATTACCATGACAGATATTGGAACAGATAGAATAAATTTTAAAAATTAAATGCAGGCTTTTTGTACTTTAAAAAATGTAGATATTAGTAACGAGGTTCACTCCTTGTAATAATACTTTGAATAGGGAAATCAAGCAAAGCTCTTCTTGTTGGGTTCAAAGACGTACTTAATAAGTGAATCCTTGATTGGCAACAACTCGGGGAACTCTTTCTTCAACTTCGATGCATCCATTTCGTTGTTGCTTCGAGGGGCGACGATGACCTTCGCTTGTTCCTCCAATGTAAAGTTGACCCACTTGAAGCTGGGATCGATGTATTCCTTATACATCTCCAGGATCTCGTTGTGGCTCACAACACCGGGGTTTGTGAAGTTCCAAATGCCCCTCAAGTTCCTCTTTGCCATCTCAACGGAGATGGGAAGAAGCTCATCCAAGATAGTCATGCTGTTAGGAATGTCAACCACTTTGTTATAGCGTGCAATCTTTGTGATGAAGTTCCGAGGATTGCTCAGATCAGATGATATCGGCATTCGGACTCTAAGGGTGCAGACATTATCATATTCTTTCAGAAGTTCTTCTACCTAGCACAGTGATTGAAAAGAGAGAATTAAGCTCATTGGGAAACTAATAAACTTCTAAAACGAAACAGGAAAAGAAATGGATGGTTGAAGGAGTTACCATGGATTTGGTTTTGGAGTAAAATGATCCTGTGAAATTAGGTTTGTCTTCCTCCTTACACCCAATGCCTGATCTTATAGGATGTGCTTCATCATATTCAAAAATACAGCCAGTAGCATAATTCATCATTAGGATGCCATGCTCTCTGCAGACATCTGCCAGAGTTAATGTACCAACAACGTTTGTACGAATTGTCTCGGGTTTATGAGTTTCACACCAATCCACATTGGGCCTTCCAGTCACTCCAGCAGCATTGAAAACATGGGTCGGTTTAACACTCTGAATATCTGCCAAGAGCTGTGCTCGTTCCTCCAATCGGCCTTTTCCGTACTCAAAAGGTATTCCTTGTTTCTCACAGATCTTCCCAAGAAGGCCTCCAATCCACCCTGTTCTACCATAAATCAGAAACTTCAGGGCTGGCTTCTGAGCAGGAAGTTTCTCTGGAGCTGGACTCACCAGTTGACTCTCGCTAGAACTATCAACAGTAGAAGGGGAATCGGGGTTGCTGACATCCGGTCCATCAAATTGTCTTTCAATTCCAGGCATCATCAGCATTCTTGGATGAGGAATCAGTGCTCCAGAAACATCTCCCCACCAGTCAGGATTCTTGACATACCATTCCATCGTCTTCTTCAGACCCTCCGCCCATGTAGTTCTTTCGGACCAGCCCAAGTATTTTAACTTTTGATCATCCAAGAAGTATCTTTGATCATTGAATGGTCGGTTCTCAACAAACTTAATTTGTGACTCCGGGTTCAACGAGAAGAGTCCACAAATTTCTTTGGCGACATCAATCACCCTCCTCTCTTTCTTGGTCCCAATGTTGTAAACATGGCCTACCTCACCCCTGTGAAGAATAACTTCAAATGCCTCAGCAACGTCTTCGCAGTAAAGGTAACTCCTAACATTCGATCCATCTCCGTGAATAGGAAGAGGCTTTCCTTTCATAGCCAAGAGAATGAACTTCGGAATAAGCTTTTCTGGGAACTGGTTGGGCCCGTATACATTGTTCCCTCTGGTAGTTATCACAGGCAATCCATATGAACTTCCATATGCCATAACAAGCATTTCTGCCCCGGCTTTTGTAGCCGAGTACGGGTTTGTTGGGAGGAGCTGAGAGGCCTCATGATTTCCCACCACAGCATCTTCTTCGGTTTCCCCATAGACTTCATCCGTGCTCACATGGATAAACCTCTTGATTTGACCAGTGACTTTGCAGGCTTCTAAGAGGACATGAGTCCCATATATGTTGTTCTTAGTAAATTCGAAGCTGTTACCGAAGGAGTTATCAACATGAGTCTGGGCTGCAAAGTGCATTATTGTGTCAATGGACTCGGTCAGAAGGATGAAATTGACTAAATCAGCACTGCCAACGTCTCCCTTGATGAACTTGAAGTTGGGGGACGACCGTGAAGGAAGGAGGTTCTTCAAATTCGAGCAGTAATCAAGCTTGTCGAGTACAACAATGTTGTACTCGGGGTAGTTCCGGATGAGTCGGTTGCAAACATGGGATGCAATGAAGCCAGCAGCTCCAGTGATGAGAATGTTCTTTGGTTTATACGCGGTAGCCATGTCCTATCAATTCTACAACAAAACCAAGAAACTCAGATTCTCAGAACCTCAATAGAAAGATCAAAGAAGTCATGAAAAACATTCTATAATAGCATGTTCAGAAGAAACATGTCCTCAATAAGGAGCAATGAGAAGAACAATACAAACAAACTGGTGTATTATTTCTATTCAGAGAGAATTCGAGGTGTGAAAACAGTTAACCCCAAAACCAGAGAGGAAAGAAACAAACGCCTCTTAGGATAAAATAGGCCAGTTTGGTTGGTTCATTTCTGATGGAAAATGTTCTTTACATTTCCCACACAAAAGAAAAAATGAAAAAAAAAAGAGGGTCTATATCCCGTGAGAAAGCCATTGAAACATTTCCATAGAATCACGTTTCTGATCCAGAAAACCATTTCCCAGATAAATTTTGTGGTAAGTAATTATCAACAGAAGAAACACAACTAAAATAATCTCATGCATACATAAAGTATGATCAATATTATCATATTACAAATGAAAATTCTAATTACAACCCAAAGGAAAAAAAAAAAAAAAAAAAAAAGAAGGAAAAACAGACAATTGGACAAATGTAATACGAGAATTGGAATGCAATAAACTCATTTAGATACCAACAAAACGAGGCTAAAAAGTCAGTGAAAGAAACAGAACAGAGGCAATTAATGAAGTGCAAAAAAATATATCGTCAAAACCAAAAACAAAACACCCAACTAACAGATCTGCGAAAAAGTTAAGCCAATAAGTAAACCAGATCTCACCTACCCAAAAGGGGAAGCAAAAAACTTTAACCTTTCTCAACACCAAAAAAAAATTAAAAATAAAAATAAAAAAAGCACCCACATTACATAGACTAACAACAAACACAATCATACATATATATATATGGCCACTCAAAACTTAGTTAAAAATCTGGGTCAAAGCGTGGCCGTTAATCCGTGATTATTAGAATGATTAGGTGAAAAAAAAAAAAACAGAACTTTTTAAATAATCTGCATTTAATTACTGGACAAAATGAAGAGAGAGAGAGAGAGAGAGACTTACAGAAAGAGCCGAGCTCAATGCAGGAGAAGAAAATTGAAGCTGAGCCCAGATTCCGGTAAAAGAAAATGTTTCTATTTTTGGGTAGAAAATTTCGGAGAAAATGGTTGTAATTTGTAAACTTGTAGGACGAGGAAGAATTTGAGACCCGGGAGAGAGAGAGAGAGAGAGAGAGAGAGAGAGAGAGAGAGAGAGAGAGAGAGAGAGAGAGAGAGAGAGAGAGAGAGAGAGAGAGATCTGTGAGTGACTGTGAGGACGGAAAGTCGTTATAGTGAGGTATTTATAAATATGCCTCGATACTAAATTAGATTTTAGAAAATATCAATTTTTTTCTTCCTTTTTTTTTTGGCACTTTTTCTTTAATATTAATATTCAATAAAATGTAATAAAATTGTCCTTCTAAAAAGAATGTGTTATAATATTGTCAGAGGAAGAAGTGGGATGTAAATGCAATGCAATGGGCCATCTACGTTTGGCCACGTTAAGATTGTGTGGGTGAATTGATAGCTATTTTAAATAAAATAAAAACACTCTTTAGCAAAATAATAAATAAATAAAACGTAAACCACATGATATTATAATAGCCAAATAATGTATTTATTATATAAGTAAGACATAAACCAAATGATATTGTAATAGCCAAATAATGTAATTATATATTTAAAATGATAATAGCCAATTTATCTTAGCAGCATTCATTCATACCAAACTCATTTGAGAAATTTAAATTATCAAACTCATACGAAAAGTTAAATGATATATTAAATATAACGGAGCTTAATGAAGATCTTAATCATAAGTAATTATGTGGACAATAATAGTTTGTTCTACCATGAGATTGCCTAACATATTAATGTACAATAAATATAATTAGTTAACCTATAAAAAATATAAACATTATTCATTATTCTGAGAGGCATTTTTCTCATATTTATAACAATAATACATACAATTCTATACAAAGGAGAATATCTCCTACTATTCCCCTACCATTTTGCCCAAAACCAACAGAAAGTTTGTTTGTATTTTTTTTTTTTTTTTTTGTCTTTCGGGTTTTTTTTCGACCCAATTTTTTAATTTTAGTTTTTTTTCCATATTGGTTTTTTTTTTTTTTTTTTTTTAAATTTTCTATTATCTTTTTAGTCTTTTTCCAGCCTCATTTTTCATTTTTACGTCCTTTTGTTTTTTGTTTTTTATTTTATTTTTTGGTCTAACTTCTTCTTCTTCTTCTTTTTTTCAGTCTGGTCATTTCTCCATATTGATCTTTTGTTTTTGTTTTATTTATTTATTTTTCATGTTAGTCCTTCTATTGTTTTCCCTTTAAGTTTTTGTTTATTAAATTTATCTTATTAAGTTATTAAATTTTTTTAATTTCTCTTATTTGGATAATTTTTTTTTAGATATGTCCAATCATATATTTAGCACATGCTTTTAAGCCAGTGATAATATTAAGAGAAAATAAACGGGTAAATATGAGAGGTACCGAAGGGGACCAAATGCAGGAGGACCATAAATGGCGCCTATCCATCACCCTCAGATTCATGGCTACAACAAATTTCATGAGATGGACACCTAAAGGTGCCGACATTTAATTTTTAAAAATGTTTTTAATAGGGACTGTCATAATCCTAATAAATTTTTTCTTTTCTTTTTTTTCTTCCCCCCTTTGTTTGTATTGTGAAAATTCCCCGTTAACTCCATGTTAGAGAATAATAATATCTCATAATCTTGATGGCTTGGAACTTGGATGGACTCATTGACTACTCATGGAAAAAAATGAAGAAAGTGATTATGAAATTCATATAAATGTAGTCCAAAATCATTGGAGTAGCACTATTTTTAATCAATTGATTAACATGAGATTTAAAACTTGGTTAGTGATTAGGATTTTAGGACGAATACATCATGAAGTGTGTGGTTCTCTAACTTGGATTCAGCATTTTCTAATTTTACTCGTGATCATTACCCTTTCCTTGAAAAAGGGAAGGAAAAAAAATCCAAAATTAAGCAAATTCATATTTATAAATAGTTAATCTAGCTTAATTTATAAATAGTTCTAATTATTCTAGCTCTAGCTTTTTGCATCAATATTAACTAGAGTAGCTCAAATGAATTATGATACTATGGTTATGTTTGGAAGGAGAGATGAAGAGAGTTGGAGCGACGAGAATATGAAAGATAAAGATAATTGTACAAATCATTTACGTTATTAAGTAAGAGATAGAGAGTTGAAAATATGAATGATAGTTATTTATCTAGTTATTATGTTGTCTTTTTATACAATTTATTAATAATTTTTCTAATGGTACAATAGTCTTTTCAGACACAAATAAAAAGAAGAACTTATGATGTTAATTGGTGGGTTTTGGAGGGAGACTCTTTCCACCTCTCCTCTTTTCTCTCCAATCAATCAGTGGATTGTAGCTCTCCCTTCTCCCCTTTATCTCTCCCTCCAATCAAACACGATATAAATAATATATTTGATATAAGATAAGATCAAATCTGTAACCCTTTATTTTAAAGCCACATCCCACCTCGACCTCCGATACCGATCCTTTGCAATTTACATATATTATTTACTTTTCAATTTACATATATTATTTACACAACATGATACAACAAAAGGTACAAGGACCCGATTATCAATCAAAAAAGAAAAAAATAAATGAAAAAGAGCAAAGGTGCATTTCGTTCTTTTTTTTAATAATTAAGAGCAAAGGTACATTAGGTTGCATAAAATGCGTGCAACAATGGTTGATAATCAAACATATATTTATATATATATATATATGTATATATAACTTTGTCTTTAATAATGAAATTAAGGAGGATCATGTGCGTTCTTGCTATAGGTGTCACTATTTTGTTCTTCGTGGCATTGCCGTCTCTCTAGATCTCACACGATAAGCACCTCCATATATAATATTCGACTTATGAAATTGGAAGGAGCTAGAAGAATTATAATATATATTAAAAAAATAGAAATATTTTTTTTTTCTTTTTCTTTTTACAACTATTTCAAAGTTTTCTTTATTTTTATTTTTATTAATTATTGTAGTTATTACTTTTTGATAATTATTGTAGTTGTTACTTTTTTAAAAAGTAAAAAATAAAATTATTGTAGTTACTTTTGAGGGGCAAAGTTACGTACGATCGATATCTCTTGTGAGCTAGATGCCGTCCAGGTTTAACGTTTACAGGTTTATACTAATTTTCTTTCTCTAATTTTCTTTTCCTAATTAAGCATATTTAGTAAATCCTGGCTCTAATTAGATCTTTATCTATAATGACAAAAGTTTTGGCACACGCAGATCTTTACGATCTAGTTGTGATTTCTCTTTAAAAAAAAAAAAAAATTAAAGCTAGTGAAACTCAATTTATCTATTGTTTTTACAGTAATAAGGAAAAAAAAAAAAAAAAAAAACTGGATACAACAAATAGTGTTTTCCACAAGGAAAATAAGAATTTCTTGTGAAACTCGATTTTGTCTCCCTTTTAGAGTTGCATGTACATAGTAGGAAAATGTATTCGAAAAATCCTTTATAATCATGTTAAATAAAAAAGTAATGGTTCAACTATTTTGTTTATTGTAAGAAAAATGATACACTTCAAAAGTAATATTTCATGACACGTTGTGAAACTAGATAGAAATTGTTAAGTGCAAAAGTGTTAGATAAAATAGATTTCGATTTACAGAATCTACTCAATTTTGACACATATTCATTTATGATATTCTTAATAATTTTTTTCATGAGGCATATTATTGTTGTGGGACATAACTTACCTTTTTATTAATTATGATACTAAACATTATTGTTGTGATCCTCAAGCATTATCTTACACATCTTCTTACTTTTTTTTTTTAGATAATTAGTATTGCAGGTGACCTATTATATTTTAGACAAATTTTACAACTGAAAAAAAAAAATATATATATATATATATATATATATAATGTATAGGATTCGGATCAGAATCTGTTAATATAACAACGAATATTGATCCCTTCCCAGAAAAAAACAAAAACAAAAACAAAACAAAAACAAAAAAACAAACTAATATTGATGCCATAAGTATGTCACTCGATTTTATAATTTTCACTCATAAAGTCACCATTAACGAAAGAATCACACATCTAGCATGTCAAAATTATGCAACAATTTTTCGAAAACAAAAAAACGGATAAATAACATCATTAATGTTACTTCCACATTAATAGTCATAAATTACCAACCTGTTTAATTTAGTCTTTGGATACCCTTCAACTCAGGTACAGGCATAATTTCGTACGTCCTCATTTCGGCCATTAATTTATAACTACCAAACTCTATTAATAACCTCTCACTTTTCTAAACTAAATAACAATAGGTTTGGTAGGAGGAAAATTAATTATATGATAATTTACAATATGTGGATAGAGATCAGAAAATGTGTGTATGTAAAGGACGACATATTGATCATAATTATTTGAAGGGGTCTTTAACACTAATACTCCTGTATTTAATATCTTTTGACAACTTATCCCCAAAATTTTAATTTTGATAATTTATCTTCTGAATTTTTTAATATTACAACATACCCCATTAAATTACTTTTACATTAAATTGAATATTTAATGTAAAATGTTTATACTAAATTGAATATTTAAATTTGACTTTCAAAAAAAAAAATTTTTTAATTTGGAAGATTTGCAGTTGGGTTAGTGTTGGATTTCAAAATTTTTTATTATAAATGGAGTTTTTTGTTTTCCTATGAGACGTATGTGGGCGCTTCATATCTAATTTAATGAAAAATTAATTCATATTAGGTACAGTACAACAATTTAGCAAGTTCATATGATAAATTATCAAAATTAGAAATTTAGGACGTAAGTCTCAAAATGTGACAAATTAGGGGGGGGGGGGGGGGGGGGGGGGCGGCATCGGTGCTGAATATTGCTAAAGGGCATAAGTGGTATACAATGTGCCACATGGTAATAGAAAAAAGGGGTAGTCTCACTGAATGATACTTACGGATGATATTCACTTTTTATTAATTATGGTATATATTTAAACATAAATGATTCTCCAAAGTATTTTTCTAGTTGATTTATTATTATTATTATTATTTTTGTAAAAGTTTAAATTGTTAATAGATGAGTGATCAATTTATATTATATATTTTAACGAGTAAAACTAAATTTAATTTTACAATGAAAGAAAAAATGATGATTTTTTTTTTTTTCATATCCTGTATTTTGTTTAGAAGAAAAGAGCAAAATAAATATTGTTATAATTTTTGTTTTAAGGTTACCATTTATCATCGATGTCTTTGTGAACAAGTTGGTCATAATTTTTAAAAGGGAAAGCCATTAATTTAAGTAGTCAAAACTAGTTGTCAGGCGGCAAATAATGTTCCATAAGTATTGTTTGCTCTATCAATGATGATTTGATTGACGTTGTTTTGTTCAAGTTTTCTTTCTCATTTTCCAAATTTCCTGATTTTTGTTGCATGTCATTTTCGTTTCCTTAACACGTTTTTATGCCATTCAATTTGAAAATTCTTCTCGTTTAAATTATTTTTGCTACGACATTTCGAACAAAATTGCGTGAGTTAATTCGTACAAACTCTAATCCACTTATGACAGTTTGGAATTTTCGTTACTTGAAAAAGTTGTCGTTTGGATTTTCAATTCATAATTGTTGACGGAAACGTTGTCGTTTTGACGTGTGTCTTTGTAATGTTAACGTTGTATTGCCGAACTCTCCTAGGTCTGGCCCTCAACCCTTTTATTGATTTGTTTAGTCGATTATCATTGTGTGCTTGGTTTTTCAAACACCTTAAATAAAAGTTTTATCATAGTTTGATACCCATATTGTCGTTTCTTTGACCAGGGTCATGTGTAAGAGGCATTGTTCATTCTCAAGATTTCTCGTTCGTCATGTGATTCTCGTTTTCAAGGTACTGGTGTCGTTTTTCTAGGGGGTTTTTTTTTTTTTTGGCACGTCTTTATCCTCGTTTGCAAGTTATTTAGCTCGTTTGTCCCCCTTGATGACATGGATGAAAATGGACAATAATAAACTAAAGCTAGGGGTGTTTGGTGTGTAAGTTTGAGTTGAAATATTTTAGTTTCAATAGTAATTTTTGTTGACTTTTTAGAAAAGATAAAAAAATTTTTCAGAAAAAATAAAAACATTTTTCAGAAAAAGACAAAAATAGTATAGTTTAACTTGAGTGAAAGAAAGTGCCAAACGTAGCCTAAAGCTAGGGGTGTTTGGAAAACCTTATTTTTTTGTTCAGCAGTCAGTGTTATTTTGCAGTAGAATTTGAAAAAAAACAGGTCAGTTGCTTCTACACAGTTGCTTTAGCTTACACTGTTATTATGCAAATTTACCAAAATCCCCTTAATAATTGAAATGTATTTTTCAATCTATCCATTTTATTTATCTCTATAACAAATAAACGATTTTTTTTTTTTAACAATTTTTGGACTATAAATTCTTTTCTTTAAAAAGCTAATTACGAATTCTTTTGTATATACAATAAATTATAATTTATGACATAATTTATTACTGTATCTTTTTTTAGAATCTTCTTAATTCAATAATATTGTGCGAATTTACCAAAATGATATGGTCATCAAATTCTTTTTATTTTCTAGAAAAATAATATGTTTCAGAATATTTATTACAATACGCGTACTAAATATTTATTTAATAATATTATGTCCATTTTTGTCATTATGTTTTCACAACAATTTTATTCATAGTATCCAAACACTTAAAGATTAAGCTTTTGGTAATCTACAACAAAATTTTTTTCAAAACACAACAATGCCAAACTAGCCCCTAGAAATTTCTGAATAAATGATTGAAATTTGATAAAATTAACAAAATGATCGTTTTAAAAAAAAAATCAATTAGTCAATTATTGATTGATCACGATTGATCAGTAATCAACTATCTGAATATGTATTTTTTTACTGATTGATTATGATAAACTACTGATTAACGATTATTTTTTAAATAACATTTTTTTGTCATCTATTTAAAATTATTTATTTATCTAATTTTTTCTTGATTTAATTTAATTTTACAGTTTAAAGTAATTCATTTCTAATGTGCATTTGAGGGACGTTTCAGCATATGAAAGAGAGGAGATACCTGTACTGTAATGGCACTCCCGGAATTGTATAACCCCAAATTGGGAAGTCTCAAAAGTCAACTATTCAAAAATCCTTGAGACCTTTGCTTCCTAAATTGGATCTAGGGTTTTGCTCTCCTCTCTTCTCCTCAAGGTACGCTTTATATTCCTTCTCATTCTCTGTTTTACATACCATTTCTCTACTTTCTCTATTGCTTGCCCAGAATTCAGGATCAGATTAAAAAAAAAAAAAAAAACCCAAAGATTAAAGATTTCTTTTTCTTCTTGGACTCTAATTAACGTTTGCTTTAAAATGTAATTTTGATTACCGAGTACATGGACGCTAATTATCAAATCGAATCAACTTCAATGCAGAAAGTTTTTTTTTGACTGTTGTTGTTGTTGTTTTTTTTTTTTTTTTTTCCTCCGTTTGTGACAAAAATTTAGTTTGAGAAATCTATATCTTGATTGCAGTAATGTGGAAGCGTGGAAACAGATCAAAGTCATGGACTGGGTCTCAAAACCACCTGCTTCTGGTTATGGTCATTTCTGTTTCTCTTTTACTTTTAGTGTTTTTATTATACAACAATGCTAAACCGTCCAAATTGTCACTTGGTGATGGAGTTGGGCTTCAGAGGCAGAAATGGAATAGCTTTGATTCATTGGTGCAAATGCATCCTACTACAGAGTTTCGGAACGGAACTGATGTGATATGGCAGATACCCGATTCGCCGAAAGCCGTTCTCTTTCTGGCTCACGGGTGTGATGGCAAAGCCGTTAATTTTTGGGATAGATCTGATGAATGTCCTCATTGCATTGGTTTGCCTGAAGAAAGGCTGATTGTGCTTCATGCGCTAGCTCGGAAGTTTGCTGTTGTTACGGTGTCGAGTGCCGGGAGATGCTGGTCGTTTGGGGAGGAGATAAGGATTGTTAAGGATATTTTGAGATGGTGGGTGGAGAAACAGCGGCTTGAAAAGCTTCCTCTTGTGGCTATGGGAGCGTCGTCTGGTGGGTACTTCGTCTCTGTCCTTGCTACAGAGGTGAAGTTCTCTAGTGTTGTTATTATGATTGCTGAAGGGAAGTTTGATCTGATGGATGTAAAGGAGAGCTATCCGCCGACCCTTTTTGTGCACATGCCTAAAGATGTTTACAGGCAGCAAAAGATTGACGAATTCAAGGAACTTTTAAGAAACAAAGGTGTTGATGTTGCTGAGATAGAATGTATGGAGTTCCCGTTGTCACTGCATCTTTTAGCCAACAGAATCCCAGGGCTTGACCAGTCTGTTTCTGCTAAGTTGTTTGAACTCTTCAGGCGCAAGGGCTTTATTGATGAGAATGGTTATATGAGGAAGGATGGGCGCAGAACGCGTTGGAAAGAGGCCCTCAGAGAGGATAAAACTATTTTGCTTGATGAGCATTTGGCCCATCCTGTTCAGGAGGAACTGAATCTTGCCTTTGCATTCCATGAAATGACTAGTCTGCATAATGACCAGATGTTTAAATGGTTTGAATCTCATATGAGCTGACCCATCCAGAATCTGAAGCAATTTAAATGTACAGCTTATTACTGACTTTCGCTCGAGTTTCCTTGATTTGAGAAGGTATATGGAAGGTATATTCTAAAATTGTATGATCGAAAAGATCGAAAAAGTGACATCAGAGTGTAACTGTTTATCGTTTCAACATAATGAATTTTGAGAAATTTGTGTACTTGTTCAAAGAACATTTAATTGGAAGTATTAGTTTTTATTTTGATCTGTATGATCTAAATGAAGTTGGAACATGATGATTTTGTAAGGTAAATTTTCCTGAGGTTCACTTGGGCTAGTTCTTCTACCCTCTTGTCACCAACTTTATTTATTCTTAGCTAACAAACTAATAAGCGACAAATTGGTTCACCTAAATTAAACATACCCTTTTCTATAGGGATTGAGTATAGAATTCTAAAAAAATTATCACAAGTTATGGAAACACGAGACGACATTTTATATGATTTAATTTGAGAGGTTTTAATTGGCTAAAGTATTTCAGAATGTCTAAAACAATTTTATACATTTAAGCCTAAAATTTGCTCATTCGTTTAAGTTGGTGTAATTTGGCTGTTTCTTACGTGTACTTGTGAGATTTGACCGTAGTTTACTTTATTGTCAACCACAATAACTTAACCTAAAGAATAATTAGGTTAGGAGCACAAAATGAATGAAGCTACTTTTCAACTCTAATTGGTTTTATAACATACAAAGAACGTTAACAAAGGTATAGCTAATTCATTGCTGATGCATAAAACTTACGTGCTTAGCACCTTTTAACGACTTTCTTTTCGCCGTACTATAAAAACAATCCTTGCTTAGTCTTCTCTGCAAGAAAAAAAAAAAAAAAAAATATTTCCTTCCCTTTTTGATTTCTTTGTTTCAAAATGGAAGCGGAAAAGAGTGCTATGCTAGATTGGTCTTCTCAAAATGGATCGTATCAGGGAATTTTGATGGTAACTTGTGCAGTTTTATCGTGGATTCTTATCCACAGATGGAGCCAGAGGAACAAGAAAGGCCCCAAAACATGGCCACTAATGGGCGCGGCCATTGAACAGCTTATGAACTACGATAGGATGCACGATTGGCTTGTTCAATACCTCTCTGAGTCAAAGTCTGTCGTCGTTCCAATGCCTTTTACAACCTACACTTACATTGCAGATCCTGCCAATGTAGAACACGTCCTTAAGACCAACTTTGCCAATTATCCAAAGGTAGTATGCTCAAAATTTGATTATGTTTTCACTTACATTCATCAGCATTTTGAGTAGACATAAGCGCAAGAGACACTTTTTCCCCTCGACTTCTTCTCGCTTGACTAGTTTCTCTATTGATCTTGTGTATCTTTTTCTGTCCAAGGGCGAGACTTATCATTCGTACATGGAAGTCCTACTCGGAGATGGGATTTTTAATGTGGACGGCGAGCTATGGAGGAAACAAAGAAAGACTGCAAGTTTCGAGTTTGCATCCAAGAATTTGAGGGATTTCAGCACCATAGTCTTTAGAGAATTTAGCCAGAAGCTCCATTCCATTCTAAGTCAAGCGTCTTTTCAGGGCCAAGTAGTTGATATGCAGGTAAAAATATATAAGTATTCTACAGAATTTAGTATATATTGTATGCACAATTCTTGAAATAATTCGAACAGATTGTCATAATATAGTTGAGACGTTCTTCCTAATTAGGACCTAATGAATTTATCATTTTTGTAGGAATTGCTGATGAGGATGACTTTAGATTCCATATGTAAAGTTGGATTTGGTGTGGAAATTGGAACTTTGGCTCCCAATCTACCAGACAACCGCTTTGCTCAGGCTTTTGACACTGCAAACATCATTGTGACACTCCGATTCATCGATCCACTCTGGAGAATAAAGAGATTTCTTAACGTCGGATCAGAAGCTTTGCTCGAAAAAAGCATCAAGACCATTGATGATTTTACCTACTCTGTTATTCATAGGAGGAAAGCGGAGATTAAAGAAGCCCGCGATAGTTCTAAAGACAACAAGGTGATAATAGCATAATTATCTTGCAGACCTGTAGGTATTTTTTCCTATTCGCAAGCTTAATGACAAATTTCATGATCAGATGAAGCATGACATATTGTCGAGATTCATCGAGTTAGGTGAAGACCCGGAAAGCAATTTAACTGACAAGAGTCTGAGAGACGTCGTCCTCAACTTTGTGATTGCTGGCCGGGATACAACAGCAACAACTCTTTCCTGGGCTATATACATGGTAATGACACACTCCCATGTAGCTGAGAAGCTCTACTCAGAGCTCAAAACTCTTGAAGAAGATCAAGCAAGAGAAGAGAACGTGGCATTGCACGAATACGACACAGAAGACCCTGGCTCGTTCGATGAAAGAGCAAGACAATTTGCAAGACTCCTGACTTATGATTCATTGGGAAGACTATACTATCTGCACGCAGTTATCACGGAGACACTGCGCTTGTACCCTGCAGTTCCCCAGGTATGTGCAACAAAACCAGTACCACTCTCGGATACCGATGACTGAGGATGAAAAGAATTGATGAATATTATTATGAATGAATTTATAGGATCCCAAGGGAATTTTGGAGGATGATGTGTTACCAGATGGAACAAAAGTCAAAGCAGGAGGTATGGTGACTTATGTTCCCTACTCGATGGGGAGGATGGAGTACAACTGGGGTCCAGATGCAGCTTCATTCAAGCCTGAGAGATGGCTCAATGAGGGTTTCTTTCAAAATGCGTCCCCATTTAAGTTCACAGCATTTCAGGTCTGTTTACCATTCAGTTTCAACCTAAATACCCGATTCACATTACAACTTATAGAACTGACAGCTGCTTGACTGGTAGTAACAATATCAATATGTAAGGGCTAGTTCGGTTCGTAGGTTCCAATTTAGACAACTTGGAAATTTTTCATTTGGGTTGAAAACTTGAATAGAACAATTGAATTGTAAACCGATTTGGTGTTTGGATGTGCAATCAATTGTCAGTCTACAACTGGTATAAAATCTACTAGCCTATATGAATGGAGATTTGTTCCACTCTTCGTTATGAATGCGATTTAAAAAAGAAAAATGTTGAGCGAAATTACGGTATTTTAAAACTCAAGTTTCATAGAGGTAGAAGAGACAGAAACTAATGGTGTGTATAGAATCATTTGGATTCAGCCCTGTTTTAAACTCCAGATTGGGATTTCAGCTCCGAAATTTATGTCGCCTAATACTATTAAAAAATAGAGGACACCCCATTTGAAATGGCCTAAATGAGATTGAACACATGAAACAAATATGGGCTGAATTTCTTGAATCTAATCGCTTGTATAATTGTTATATATATATATATATAAATATTGCAGGCTGGACCAAGGATATGCCTAGGGAAGGACTCTGCTTACCTCCAAATGAAGACGACATTGGCCATTTTGTGTCGTTTTTACAAGTTCACTTTGGTGCCTGGTCATCTAGTTGATTACCGGATGATGACTATTCTGTCTATGGCTCATGGTTTGAAGGTTACTGTCTCCAGACGTCAATGTCAAAAAAGCTCATAATACTAGATACAACAAGTGCACAAACAGAAATGGAATAAAACCTCCCAAGTCCAAGTATAATCAAGGAAATGGAAAAGCAACCCTTAGTTTATTTGTGTCAACTGCATTTTCTATTTTCTTACCGTGGATTTATCTTATTAATAGACCTTTCAAGAGGTATCACAGTAATTGCACATCATTAGTCCCCCATGTATTTTTATTGCCATGTTTGATCATTTGACTATCACCGCATTTCACCGTATCGAAAATAAAGATATATGTAGGCGATAACGTACCTCACCACTTACTACCGTCTTACCCGCTAACTGTCAAATCGCCAACCTACGCGATTCCCTATATCATTTTGTAGCTTAGAGGTGCTTACTTATAATGGGAATTTTTTTTGAATGCTAGTCTTTTCTGTGCTATAGTTCTCATGCATATCTTAATTTTTTTTTCCCTTTATTTTTGACTGAAGATGCTTGTCTTGATTAGATCAGGGTGTCTAACCTATAGCTGTCCAGCAGAACTAATTAGCGAAAAATTGATTGACACTGTCAAGTAGCTGTAGTGGGAGAAAAGACACAAAAACATGGGGCGATCTATTTGTGTTTGAATAATTAATAGTGTGAAAATCCCTATAAAAATTAATGCTTTAGCTTATGTAAATATAACTGCAGTCACATTTCGGTGATATAAATTTAACATCACTTGGCTCTTTTTTCGTCAACAATATAATTAATAGATCCCGAATGCATTCATCTTTCCTCAGCCTCCCTCCTCAGTCCTCGCCCTCGCCCCGGTCTTGCCTCCGCCCTCGCCATCACGCATAAGAATTAGGGATGGAAATTGGGTGTGATAAGGTCAATTTATAGACGATGACTCTATCAGATGGATGACTTTATTTTTTGAGTAATTTTATATTTATAATTTTTAGAGTGCAGTTCCAAGTTTTTAGTTGAGTAATTATAAAATTAATAAATTAATTAAAGAGCTTGATGAATTATTATATTTATTGGAGCTATTAAACAAATGTATTTAATAAATTGAATTTATACTAACTAATTATGTGATATAAAATAAATAAAAAAGAGTCTATTTTTTTAATTTTATAATCACAAATATTTATTTGTTACCCAAATAATTAATTAAAAATTAATTATGCTATTTAAATAATAAAAATTATTTAAATATTAAAATCGGATGACAACATGAGTGTGACTCATTGTGTCTGTGCCTACTACTAATATGTGAGATCTATTAGTGTGCATATTGTGATATGTTAAATTCCTGTTTTTTAAATTAATAAAAATTTAATATTTTTTTTTCCTACTTTGAAAAGAAAATATAAAGACATTAAAAAAAAGGGAGAGGCTGTGGTAGAGCCTCTCTCAGAGTAACTACCGGTATAGCTTTTTTTGAACCGTTAGATTTAATCGAACGGTTGACATATTGTTGGTGTACCATACTTACCATACACCTTACCTCATATAAACTTTCCCACTCTTATCTTCTCTGTCGTCGGTGACCTTCCCGCCGTCGCCGGCTACCACACCCCTAGCCCCCCCACCCCAGGCCCGGTCAGGCCCTCCCCCCCCCCCCCCCCCGGCCCCCTCTCTCTCTCTATTTTCTCCCGCCCTCCCCCCCCGCTGGCCCCTAGGCCCCCAGCCTGCCAGGCGCCTCCCCACCCCAGCCTCCCCCCGACGGGAACCCCTCACACCCTCTCTCTCTCTCTCTTCCCGGCCCGCGGCCCCCCTCCACCCTCGGACCCCCCCCACACCACCGACGCGACTGACTCCCCCTCGGCGAGAGAAGAGAGAGAGGGGGGGTGGGGGAGTCCTCGTCGGGGGTGAGGTGGGGGGGGGGGGGGGGGGCGCTGGGGGGCCGGGGATAGGGAGAGAGGAGAAGAGAGAGAGGGGGTCCGGGGGGGGGGGGGGAGGGGGTTGCCAGGGATGGGGTGGGGGGGCTGGGGGTGTGGTCGCCGGCGACGGGGTGTGGGTCACCAGCGACGGCGGGAAAGTCATCGGTGACAGAGAAGATAAGGGTGTGAAAGTTTATATGAGGTAAGGTATATGATAAATATGGTACACCAAAAATATATCAACCGTTCGATTAAATCTAACGGTTCAAAAAAGAACTCTATCGGTAGTTACTCTGAGAGAGACTCTACCACAGTCTCTCCCAAAAAAAAAAAAAAAAAAAAAAAGGGAAGAAAAAATACTAACTGAGTCTAAAGGAATACTAGTGGACCAGTGGACCCTTTTCTTTTTTAACCCTGCCTGTCTGCACCCCTATCACCTACCACTGTCAGAGGCAAATTAACATACCCTTTACTCTTGTCTTCTAATCACAACCATTCAGGATCAATCCAACGGTCATAATCACTTACCAGATTTATCCGTCAACCAGATCCGAGACCTTTCCATATACGGTAGATATACATATATGAATATATATATATATATATATTAATTACGATATTTTGAATATAATAATATATGTTTCTAATTTTATATTGATTTTAATTTTAAATATTTAAAATTCAATATAGAATTTTTGGGTAATTCATCTTACTTTTATAAATATGATTTGTATGAAGGTAAAAGTAACTTTTGAATTTTTGTCAATTGAAAAACTTAAGAGAGAAAGTTCTCCTCATAACCAAAACAAAGACACTCAGAATAATGAGTGAGTGAATCAATTACTCAATAAGAACGCTCACCCGCTCGTTCAAACAGGAGTTGCGGCTCTTCCAAATTTGAGTGAAATTTTTGCAAGAAGATTAAGAGTTATCGAACTAATTGGATGACGGTAAAATTCTCATCTTTATCCTTTTGATATATTAATATGGCTATATATAAAACGACGATGAAAAATTTAAGAAGTTTTTGTTATTCAGCTTCTATCAATTTTCAAAACTGACAAATACAACAATACATAAAAAAATTATTAAAAAGTGCCAAAACCACAAAAATACATAGAAATCGAAATAAAATACGAAAATCACTATTTTTTATTTTTTATATTTTTCTAAAGCATTATTTTTTATTTAAATTAGGGATTGCAATACGGGTCGCCACACGACGACATGATTCAAAAACGATACAAATTTCGTGGGTTCTGGTTAGGAAAAATAAGGGTCGGGTCAAATTCGGGTGACCTAAATTGGACACAGGAAAAAACAGGTCAATTTCGGATTTGACCCGTCTAACCCGAACATGACCCCGTATTTTTCATACGGGTCAATTTTGTGTCAATTGCGAGTCCGACCCGAACACGACCCGGGACTGACCCAAAATTAGTGTTTGATATGCTTTTTGCACTCGAATTGGAAGTTTAATTTTATGATTGTGGAATTGAAAACAAACCTTAAAGCTTGTTGTTTTATCAATGGTATGTTCTTGTTGAAGGTAAATTATTATTCTTCTAGGTTTTTTTATGAATTTGGGATATAATTTTGCTTAAATTTAATTGGTTTTTGTGTCAAATTCAAGTTGCGGGTTCAATTTGGGTCAAATTCGTGTCGTGGATCAATTTCGAGTTACTTGTCAATTTCGGTTCGTGTGGTGTCAACCCGTTACGGGTTCGTGTCATGTTCGTGTTGTGGTTTGAAGAAATTTTCATGTCACGGGTCGTGTACGGGTTGGGAAAGACAAAAATCGACACAGCTCTAATACGACACGAACCCGACACGTGACACGAATTGTCACCCCTAATTTAAACCATTGATCACTACTCCTGCCACCGCCTTAATTCCAAATTTCCTATACTATCGCCTCCTATCTTTGTCAAAAAAGAGCGATCCACCCCAGAACAAAACTATATAGACCATAAATCACAGATGCCATCGGGACAGGTCAAATGATAAAAAAGAAGGTGAAACAAAACTATATAGACCTATTGTTTAGGGATAACATTTAGAGTAATTGGCCCAAATAGTCCCTAAACTCTTTAAAAAGTGACGATTTGGTCCCTGTTTTTTTAATTTTGACCAAAAAGACCCTAAACTCTTAAAATATTAGCAATTATAATCCTTTCCGTTCAAATTTGTTAAATGTCTAACGGAATCTTACTTAAATCATAATTTTTACAGTAAAAAGACGAGCCTCCAAATTGAAACCCAGCCCCCTACCCCCACGCGCCATCGTCTTTTCTGTCGCCGAGCTCAAGTTCCCCCCACCCATCGAACTGAAAACCCAGTGTTCAGCCCCCCCCTCCCAAAAAAAAAAAAAAAACAAACAAACAAACAATCAAATGTCCAGACCCAAAACTTTGATATGGGATCCACCACAACATACAAAACTTTGACATGCACACCCCCCCCCCCCCCCCCCCAAAAAAAATAATAACTCCAATCTACCCCTTCCCCCACCCACACAAAACTTCGATCCACACATAAACACACACAAAACTCCGATATGGGCCCCCCTTATACTGCTTCATCACCGTTGCCGAGCTCGGACTTTGGGTCTTCCCCCCCAACACACAAAACTTCGATCTGCACAAAAAAAAAAAAAAAAAAAAACTCTAATCTGCCTCCCTCTCCACTCACAAAAACTCTGATATGTCCCTCCTAAAATATATATATATATATATATATATGATTCCCCCCCCTTCCCACACACACAATTGCGATCCATACTCACACACACACACAAAACTCTGATCTGGGCCCCCCTCCCTGTTGCCTCACTGTCGTCGAGCTCGAACTTTGGTTCCCCCCCCCCCCCCCCACCCAAAAAAAAAAATCCAATCTGCCTCCCCACCCACAAAAACTCCGATCTGTCCCCCCCCCCCTCCGGCCCTAAGCCCCTATTCGCCGTCTCCGAGCTCGAACCCCCCACCTAGCGAACTCAAAATTCAGCTCTAACCCCCCCACCGGTCTGAGAAATGAAAAGAGAGAGATAGCGAGAGAGAGATAATTTTAGTTGTTTTATGTTTTTTTTATTTTTTACTTTTGTTAAATTAATTATTATTAAATTACTAAAATACCATATCAAATTAGATCGCATGCATTGCACATGACTCATTCCGTTAGAAACTTAACGGAACTGGACGAAAATGAGTAAGATTGCCAACATTTAGAGAGTTTAGGGTCTTCTCGGCCAAAATTAAAAAATCAAGGACCAAATCGTCATCTTTAAAAGAGTTCAGGGACTATTTAGACCAATTACGCTAAAATTTAAAAATTAAAATTAACCACACATATATATATATATATATATAAATAATGAATATGATATCTTTTAGGAAACTCATGTCTCATTCTCTCAATTCCAAACTTTCATCTTCAATACCTCCTTTAGGGTTTTTCCGTGTTCTGCATTAAAGCACCTATTTAATCTTTCTTTGTTTATTTTCAAAAGTCGGAAGGTTTCACTAATTTCTAAGGGCCTGTTGATTTAAAAACAGTTATTTTGTTTTTAAACACTATTTTTGTTCTGCGAAATCAAAATAAGGTGTTTAGCTATTGTTTTTTTTTTATTTAAAATAGTTTAAAAAAACAGAGTTATAAAAAATAGGAAATTCAGAAAACAACATTTTGTAGTTTTTGGTGTTTTTTTTAAAACAACTTTTAATAAGATGCATTAAAAAACAAAAAAAACAAAAACTCCACTTAGTTTGAGGATCTCGGTTAGGAATCAGGATCGAGGTCGAGGTGACATTCAGAATCGGGGACGAGATTCGAGATTGTGGTCTATGATGGAATACGGGGGTTGAGGTCGAAATCGAGTTTCTGGACGGGGGTCGGGGTCAGGGTTGGGGTAGGGATTCGAGGTCGGGGTCAGGATCGGGTTTCAAGACAGGGGTCAGGGTCGAGGTCGAGTTTCGGGACGGAAACTATAACGACCCGAGTTTTTGGACCGTTAACTAACTTACTTATTCTTAATTCATTTAGTGTTAACACTTTTTTATGTTAGGTTTCAAAACTACATAATTTTTTTTAAATAAACCATATTCGTGCTACAAGAGTTAAATTTACTAAAATTTTTAACTGAGGAAATTGAAAATCTCTAGATAATAAATATCCTATTTAAATGGGTTAATTTCATTAATAGCACTTGTAGGAATTTTATTATTAAAAATAATACCACTTTTTTTTCCCTTCATTACTAGCACTGTCACGTCATCAAAGCCTATGATATGTGGGGCCCAGCAGCATTTAATATATGACAAATTACGGATTTATCCTCATCTTCCACTAGTCCAAATATCCCTCTCCCGCGCACGCTCCAAAAAAAATTTCAAACCAACATCTATAGTGTTTTAGAGAGAGAAACTGAAAACTAGAAAGAGAAAGAGTTGCCACCCACCGGAACCGCTCGGAAACCGTTCGAAACCACCACGAAAGCCCTCTATAAACAGCTTGAAAGTCTGTGAACGTTGGTGAATCTTTTAAAACTACCCATGTCGAAACCCACGAAATTGACTGAGAAAAAAATTACTCCCGAAAAGAGGTCTCTCCGAGTAAAGGCTTCGACATATAAAAGGCCACCGACCGAGAAAAGTTCTAAAAAACCGGTACCAGAGAGCGAGAGAAGGGTGGCCGAGGAAAGGTTGAAGAGAAAACAGGGGGAAATTGAAGTTAAGGAATCAAAGAAGCCGAAAAGTTCCGTAGAAGAGAAGATATCGTAAGTTGAAGAGGTAAAAATGTTGAGGCCATTCCGCGTATGTTGTCATGGACCTTCGCCGATAATGTAAAGTTTGATGATGTGATGTCGGCTTTTACCGCTAAAGAAGAGAAACATGTAATTTATATACTTTATATATATTTATGTAAGTCGTATCATTTATAAGTGTTGGTCATTTACATAATGACCGGATGATCATTTTTGTATTTATCAAGCCTTTGTTAGATTCAATACTAGTGTCGGTCATTTTTGTATTTATCGTGCCTTTGTTAGCTTCAATACTAGTGTGGGTTATTTTCATAATGACTGTGCCTTTGTTAGCTTCAATACTAGTGTCGGTCATTTTCATAATAACTAGCTTCAATACTAGTGTTGGTCATTTTCATAATAACCGTGCATTTGTTAGCTTCAATACTAGTGTCGGTCATTTTCATAATGACCGGGTAGTCATTTTTGTATTTACCGTGCCTTTATTAGCTTCAATACTAGTGTCGGTCATTTTCATAATGACCGTGCCTTTGTTAGCTTCAATACTAGTGTCGGTCATTTTCATAATGACCGGGTAGTCATTTTCATAATGACCTTGCCTTTATTAGCTTCAATACTAGTGTCGGTCATTTTCATAATTACCGGGTTGTCATTTTTGTATTTACCGGGTGATCATTTTCATAATGACAAGGTGGCCACAAAAATGACCACCCGGTCATTATGAAAATGATCGACACTAATATTGAAACTAACAAAGGCACGGTCATTATAAAAATGACCACCCGGTCATTATGAAAATGATCAACACTAGTATTCAAGCTAACAAAGGCACGGTAAAAACAAAAATGACCACTCGGTCATTATGAAAATGACCGACACTAGTATTGAAGCTAACAAAGGTACGGTCATTATGAAAATGACCACTCGGTCATTATGAAAATGACCGACACTAGTATTGAAGCTAACAAAGGCACGGTCATTATGAAAATTACTGACACTAGTATTGAAGCTAACAAAGGCACGGTCATTATGAAAATTACTGACACTAGTATTGAAGCTAACAAAGGCACGGTCATTATGAAAATGACCACCTGGTCATTATGAAAATGACCGACACTAGTATTGAAGCTAACAAAGGCACGTTCATTATGAAAATGACCGACACTAGTATTGAAGCTAACAAAGGCACGGTAAATACAAAAATGACCACCCGGTCATTATAAAAATGACCGACACTAGTATTGAAGCTAACAAAGGCATGATCATTATGAAAATGACCACCCGGTCATTATGAAAATGATCGACACTAGTATTGAAGCTAACAAATGCACGGTTATTATGAAAATGACCGACATTAGTATTGAAGCTAACAAAGGCACGGTAAATACAAAAATGACCACCCGGTCATTATGAAAATGACCGACACTAGTATTGAAGCTAACAAAGGCACGATCATTATAAAAATGACCACCCGGTCATTATGAAAATGACCGACACTAGTATTGAAGCTAACAAAGGCACGATAAATACAAAAATGACCGACACTAGTATTGAATCTAACAAAGGCATGGTAAATACAAAAATGACCACCCGGTCATTATGTAAATGACCAACACTTGTAAATGATACGACTTACATAAATATATATAAAGTATATAAATTACTTGTTTCTCTTCTTTAGCGGTAAAAGCCGACATCACATCATCAAACTTTACATTATCGACGGAGGTCCATGACAACATATACGGAATGGCCTCAATATTTTTACCTCTTCAACTTACGATATCTTCTCTTCCATGAAACTTTTCGGCTTCTTTGATTCCTTAACTTCAATTTCCCCATGTTTTCTCTTCAACCTTTCCTCGGCTACCCTTCTCTCGCTCTCTGGTACCGGTCTTTTAGAACTTTTCTCAGTCGGTGGCCTTTTATGCCGAAGCCTTTACTCGGAGAGACCTCTTTTCGGGAGTAATTTTTTTCTCAGCCAATTTCATGGGTTTCGACATGGGTAGTTTTAAAATATTCTCCAACGTTCACAGACTTTCAAACGGTTTATAGAGGGCTTTCGTGGTGGTTTCGGACGGTTTCCGAGCAGTTCCGGTGGGTGGCAACTCTTTCTCTCTCTAGTTTTCAGTTTCTCTCTCTAAAACACTGTAGATGTTGGTTTGAAATTTTTTTTTGGAGCATGCGAGGGAGAGGGATATTTAGGCTGGTGGGAGATGAGGGTAAACCCGTAATTTGGCATACATTAAATGCTGCCGGACCCCACATATCATATGTTTTGATGACGTGGCAGTGCTAGTAATGAAGAGAAAAAAAAGTCATATTATTTTTAATAATAAAATTCCTACAGGTGCTATTAATGAAATTAACCTTATTTAAATTCATACTTAGATAATATTTAAAAAGTTATAACGTCATGTAAGTTAAAAGGAAATACTCTAAAGTCTTTTTCTCGTAAAGTACTCCTACTAGTTTAATAGTACCAAAATATTGAAAATATAGTTATAAATATAGTCGATACAAAATAATTTAAGAAGTCTAAATGAATAAATTAAATTCATGGTGGTATCTCACTCCCTTTCTTCATCGTATCCGCACAGCTTCGCTAGTTCAGAAAACATCTAAGTGGTAGACTACTTACCTGCGTTACCTACAGCACAAACACACACGTATGAGCTTTCGCTCAGCAAGTACAAACAATATCTCACAAAATATTTTCATAAAATCATATCATCACACGTAACATCATGAATGTTCAAAATGCATGTGATGTATGTTTGTTCAATTATGCTTTATTATATACATGTCTTGTCTACTTAAGAGTCCCTATGTTGTACCCATATGCGCGCAGTCAATGGGGAGTTGGGGGAGCGACCCTCAAACTACCTCTAAGGTTATAACTTATAAATTTCGTTCTTATTATATTCTCTCACTAATTGGAGGCTGATACGACACTTATTCCTATTTTTTGTTAGCCTCATTCTCATTAATTGTGACAATATGAATGTTTACATTTCACCATGCATCTATCATTATGGCATAAATATCTGTGAAGCATGTCGATTATATTAGTGCAAGAGAAATTATGCACGTCAAATGCTTAATCAAAGCAATACATATAACTCATATACCTATCACATCATCAGGGCAAATCATAGCAAACGTAAAGTATCAATAAAGAAAAATATTTTATTCCATGCTGTAGGTGAGATTTGTACTTACTTGTCTTATGTGCTTAAACTTCCGGAGTTGTACCTCATACTACGCAAGTTTGAGAAATTATCCTGATTTAACAACATCTCATTATTAGATAGAATCATAATTATATTACTTTATTTATTTTATAAAATTAAGGTGAGCTTAATTACTTGTATCATAATTAATCTTAACAATCAATTCATATTAATTAGTAAGTGTTAAATAAATTTATATAATTATTATTTAATTAATTTAATTTTACTTACTATATAATTTTATTTTATTTAATTGATTAATTAGGTAGTAGTTAATTATTACTTTATTTAGTTGAGTAATTATAATTAAATTACATAATTTTAATTGACTAATTAATAATTATATCGTTAATAATTTAGTTATGTTACTTAAATATTATTTCTCATATAATAATTATCAATTATTAATTCTCATATTAATAATTAATAATTAGATTATTCTAATAAATAATATTTGATTAATCTCGAATTAATCATCCAAGTTATATTAATAATTATATCAATGATTACCGATCAATTAATCATTAATTAATCATGTATTATAATTATGTAGTTACTTAATATAATAATCTTATTACACAGTTAATAATTACTTATTAACTCTTATAATTAATTAATTAATTATTTTATTAATCACTAATTAAATTTCTTAGCATAATTACATTTTGTTATATTTATTAGTTTATTTATTAGTTTATTTCTTAATTAATTAATCAATCAAGATGACAATGAGTCACCTAAGTGTATACTTTTCATCTAGCATTGGGCTTGTAAGGCCCAATCCCATTAGTTATGATCATATAGTTGGGCTAGGTAGTCTCTTGGTATATGTCCAGTAAACCTCTAGTTTACTTTAACTTAGTCGATTTAAGAACTTGTAATTCAACTTTATAAAGTTAGGGTTTTCACATTATTTGACTATACACTTAATACCAACTCATTTCATAAATAAATATGTCAATATATTATGACTTACCTTTATGTCACATTTTAATATTTAATTGTTTTGTAGGTGTGAGATTTTAAATGGTAAGGTTTATTTAAATTTGAGTATAATCTCGTTTTGGACACTTGATAACGCGTTGGAAAGCTTGAAGTATTTAGTTTCTATCTTTATAATTTTTTTCCAAGATTTCAAGCGTTTCAAATATTAATGTGGATATTTTCATAAGTGTCTTATGGTGAAATATCAGTTTACCAGATTATAATATAATATTATGTGATTTATTAAAATTTATGTGCATATCCATTTTAAACGTATGATAACTCATTTCGAGGCTTGAGATGTCTACTTTTAGCCATAAAGTTATTTCCTTTAGTGTTTAAGTGTTTAATACCGTAAATTTAGGTTTTGTTACTATTGGTCCCACGTATGTACCATATGTCCAGATTTAAGGGTAAATTTAGAAAAATCATAACAATTCACTTACAAGTCCAAATAAGGCAAAATATATGTCATTGAAAAGCTTATGGTGTCTAGTTTATATAGTTAGAACTTTTTTGTCAAAAATTATGGTTTACTAACCCAAAATATACAAAACCCGTAGCTGGTATATGTTTCCAGCAAAAACTCTTGGTTCGCAGTCCAAATTTGTAAAATTCACCAAAAACTGTACAATTATCCATCTGAGGCGCATGATACATTGTTGAAAAAAAATAATTTAATTTTCAGATATATAACTTATAATCCAAGATTTTGAGACTAAATTGTTCGGGTACATAGCTAGACTGTACCCCAGAGGTTCATTTTTCCTCTAGTTTTGTGTCACAACTTCAAATGCACATAACTTTAGACATATAAAAGCAAACCAAGTGATTCCAAAGCATAAAATGAAGCTTATCCTCTGAAAAATATTATCATATAATTTATTTTTTATATCAAAGTTTCTAATGCATGTCATATTACCACAACAACCACAAGCTCTAACAAATTCGTAGATCTTACCGAAATGCTCCGTGGATCCTTTAAGATCTCGGACCTCCAAAGTTCTTCTCAAAATCTTTTCCTAGGTAAGAAGAATTCATACATTAAGATTTCTATGGCTTGCATTAGGACCTCCAAACTTTCTAATGCATGCCATATTACCACAACAACCACAAGCTCTAACAAAGTTTGTAGATTTTACCGAAATCCTCCGTGAATCCTTTAAGATCTTGGACCTCCAAAGTTCTTCTCAAAACATTTTCCTAAGTAAGAAGAAGTCTAACATTAAGATTCTAACTAAACATCATGCTTTAGTTCACCAAAAATGACTAAAACACAAAGAGTACCACTAGGTTACCTCTAATAACACGTCCTCTAACTCCGCTTCACACTTATTCGAACTTGGTAACGGAGTTGTTTGGAGCTTGAAAATAGAGGGACGAGGGTGCTAGCGGGGTGTTGGAGATGGTGAATAGGGTTGGTGGTTTTGTTTTGTTTTTTTGTTTAGCTTGGTGGTGGCTAGAAAAGATAGGGTTTTTTAGTTTAACTTGTGTGAGAATAAAATGAGATGTTGGGGGCTTGTTTTCAGTCAACATTTGCTTTAAAAGAGCTGTATTTTTAAGGGGTAAAAATGAAAATTTTTGGCTAATTCTCCCCTTGCATTGCCGCCACTTAAAGGATGGAGTTAGTGTGAATTTTTTTTTCAACAAAGTGGAGACAAGTGGTCACTTTCATTTGTACCTTCTTTGTATCATATTGCCAAAACAAGCCATGCCATATCTTATATGAGGTTGCATGCATGCACCACTTTCTTCTTCTTTTTTTCCTCCTCATTTTTTCAAATTTCTTCTAGCTTTTGACAATAACAAATCCGGATCTCCCCTTTGGTTTCTCATTTTTATTTTATTTTTCTTTCTTCCAATTTTTCCACCATTGATCAAAGGTTATCATCCTTATTCTCATCCATTAGATCTTCCATCACACCAATCCTTACCTTAAGCTATCATTGGTCACTTATCATCTAAAGCTTGGCCATTGATTTGCCTAGGATCATTTAACATAAAATCTACACAATTGATTTCAAATCTAAGCATAATTCTTGATCAATCTTCCACCTTTGGATTTACTAAAAGTAAATCCTAATTTTTCATCTTCTATTTATGTGATACATTAATTTTCCCAATCATACTCTCAATACTTAAATATTGACATGACCAAAATAAATACTAAGTCATCAAATTGACCTACTAATAAAAAATCGGGGTTATTTTCCAAAAATTAACATTTGTCCCTCTAATATGACATAATTAATTTTTTATATATATTTATAAAAATTTATTATGTTGTTCAACTCATCTTCTATATATTTATAATTTCTCATTTAATTAGAGAAACTTAACATTGTTAGATTATCAACATCATCATACTTGATGATACATATACAATCATTTATGATCTTGAAATTTGATATTTATCAAAATAATTCATTAGAAGTACATTAGTGAAGGAGATCCATGATAATAATTCATGAAATCAAGTTTATGAATTTTTAGGACGTCATGGGAACGGGTCGGGTTTAGGGTACGGTTTCGGGATTGAGGTCGGGTTCGGCTTTCTAGACTGGGGTCGGGGTCGGGTTTCTAGATGAGGGTCAGGGTTGGATTTCGGGACAGGAGTCGGGGTCAGGTTTTGGTACCAAGGGTTGGGGTTGGGGTTGGGTTTTTGGAGGGGGTATGGGTTCGGGTTTGAGTTTTGGGACTGGGGTCAGAGTCGGGTTTCGGTATCGGGTCAAGTTTTGGGATGGTGGTCGGAGTCAGGTTTCAGGACGGGGGTCTGGGTCAGGTTTCGGGATAGGAGTTGAGATCAGGTTTTGATACCGGGGTCAGGGTCGGGTTTTAAGAGCGAGGTTGGGTTTGTGTTTCTGGATTGGAATTGGGATCGGGTTTTGGTACCAGGGTTCAAGGTCGGGTTCAAGTTCGGGTTTCAAGACCAGGGTTGGGGTAGGGTTTTGTGACTAGGGTCAGGGTCGGGTTTCGTTGCTAGGAGTCAGGGTCGGGTTTTGGGACAGGGATTTGGATCAGGGTCGGGGTTGAGTTTCGGGACAGGGTCAGGGTTGAGTTTATGGACAAGAGTCGAGGTCAGGTTTAGGTACTGTGGGTCGTGGTCGAGGTCGTGTTTGGGTTCGGGTTTTGGGACAGGGGGTTGGGGTCGGGTTTCGGTACTAAGGGTTGGAGGTTTCTGTATCCTGCCCTTGTCCCGAAACTCAAACCCGAACCCGTCCTTGACCACTGTTACCGAAACTCAACCCCAATCTCGGTCCTGAAACCTGAACCCGACCTCGGTCTCGAAACTTGACCCTGACTCGATCCCAAAACCCGAACCCGTCCCCCATCTAGAAATTTAACCCCGACCCCCGGTAACAAAACCCAACCTCGAGTGCTCTCTCGAAACTTAAACTCAACCCTTATCCCGAAACCCGACCCTGACCTCTGTCTTGAAACTCGATCCCAACCTTGATCCCGAAACGTGAACCTGACATCCGTCTAGAAACCTGACCTCAACTTTGGTCCCGAAACCCGACCTCGACTCCTGTCTAGAAACCTGACCTCGACCCCGACCCTGGTCCCGAAACCTGAACCCTACACCGGTCCCGAAATCCGACCCTGATCCTGGTCTTGAAACTTGAACTCGAACCTGTGTCCAAAAACCTGACATCGACCCTTGGTATTGAAACCCAACCCCGAACTCAACTCCAGTCCTGAAACCCGACCTTGACCCTGATCCGATTCGATCCCGAAACCCAAACCCCTTCCAGAAATCCAACCCCGACCCCCGGTACCAAAACCCAACCCGGAGTCCTATCTCGAAACCCGACCCAACCCTAATTAACTATAAAAGTTCAATTTAAAAAATAATAATAATAAAAAAGTTTTTAAAAATCTCTATCCAAATATGTATATTTTGTTTTCATTTTATAAATTTATTTTCTCAAAACAATTGCCAAATACTATAAGTTTTTTAGAACATGTAAGAATTGTTTTTGTTCTCGTCTTTGGAAACACAATTCTAAAAACTGAAAGCTGAGAACATGACCAAACATGCCATAAATTTCTGGTTTCTATTCTTGATTTTCGACAGGAGTCAGTGACTAACGCTAGCCTCTTTCGCTCCAGTTTCTTCACTTTTTAGCTCGACGTAATGGTATGCTCTCTCTCTCTCTCTCTCTCCCTTCCAGTTCATTGTATTACTTCATATTTTTTTGTTTCAATTTAAATTTACATTCCGTTTTCTGTTACTAATTACTGTTGTATGTTAATTCGAAAAAGTTTTGGGCGCGGGAATTTATGCTTCAGCTTAAATTATTGATTCAGTATCTTTTTTTTTTTTTTTTTTCGTAGACAACTTTGGATGATTGTTTCGTTGATCAAGACCTAGCCGATGATCTGGATAGGGTTTTAAATTGCAAAAAACACACCATTCACTGATATAATGCAGGTTCGTTTCTGAATTATTGTTCTATGATTTTAATGGCGTTCGATCGTAAAGTGAGTGGTGTTATAATTTGTTGTTTGTCTTCTATTTTTCCGCAGTAACAAAAAACTTTTTTTCAGACCTCAACGACTGAAAAAAAGTTTTTGTTACCGCGGTAAAATAGACTTTTTTTTCTCAGTCGTTGAGGTTTGGGGTTCTGCATATATATATATATATATATATATATATAATATTTTCTGAGTATATTGGTTGTAAGAGGATTTTTTATTTTTCTTTTGGGCAGAAAGTGGAAGAAACACTGCAGAAGAAGGGTTGTGAGGAATTGAATCGGGGAACGAGTCTTTTGGAAAATGATCCTGAATACTATCTGATAAAGAAATTCAATTCCTTATCCATGGAAATTGAGGAGGAGGTTGTCATTGTTCGCAATTATATTCGCGAGAAGTACTGGGCGAAATTTCCAGAGCTCGGTTTAATTGTACACGATCTAATCGACTACGCTCGAGTTGTAAGAAGATTGGTAACAAAATGGATGTCCCCCAAACCGATCTCGAAGGGCTCTTACCTTAGGGAAATTAACAAGGTGGTATCAGTAACATCATCGACTACGACTGGTCAGCCACTTCCGGAGGAAGTACTTCAGAAAACGATTTACGCATGTGATAGAGCCTTTTTTTCTCGATTCGGCGAGCAAAGAGGTTCTTGATTTTGTAGAAAGTAGAATTCGATACATTGCCCTCGAACCTCTCCGCCGTTGCAGTGAAAATCATGGTGGCTGCTGGTGGTATTACGAAACTTTCAAGGATGCCTTCTAATGACATTCTGCTTTTTGGTGCCAAGAACAAATATCCGGCTAATTTTTCTACTGCAGAATTTCGTTTAGGTTATATTGAGCAGGCGGAGATATTTCAAGACACGCCCCTTGCCGTGAGAATGCCCACTTTCCAACTCTTGGCTGCAAATTTGGCACTTGCGGGATGAAAAGTATAGAGTTGAGAATAATCCAACCCAAAAGGTGGCTGCTGCTGTATATTGAATTTATATACACATGCAAGAGAATGGGACAGCTGTCCAACCTAGGACACAAATTGTGACAGCTGTACAATGTCCTATGATTGTACAAGAGCATATTCCAAGAGGATAAAATAGTCGTTGATGTGCTGATCTTATCTGCTGAGTCAGAGAGAGTAAGCACACCAACGACACTAATCTAAATATCTCATAACAAATGACAAGTAGTATGAGTGCTTGGATTAAACGCTGCTGTAACGACTTATATGCCTTTTAGTATGATATTGTCGTTTTTGGGTCTCATGTCCTCACGGTTTTGCTCTTGAGTTCACCCTAAAAGGTCTCATTCCATTAAGATGTGGTCTCTTTACTTATGAATTATCACATATATCAATTTTCAAGCAATGCGGGACTGTACAGTTTATCATTTTTTCTTATAAAGACTGATGACTGTCACAACTGCATTGTGGTGTGACTGAATTCAGTCTTTATCACTAACACGGCGCACTCCGATCTCACGAGAGGCGACCCTTCTGGCGAATATGGAAGTGATCTACGGGGAGACGCCCTCCACGGGATTGAGAAATGGAAAGTGGTTCTTCTTGCAAAACAACCTACTCCTAAGAAGAAGAAGGGAGGTGATCCTCGACATAGGGAGCTAAAGGAAAGGTAGGTTAGCATATTCACTTATTCAATTTTTTTACACTTTCATGTCAATTTTTTTTAATTAAAAAAAAATTGTTTTGAACAAATTCAAATGCTAATATATATTATACAGGTATGATCGGGGCATTCAAGCGGTACCCGGGAGAACGGGTGCTGATCGGTATGCCTCAATAGAGTTCTTTGGGTACACTAGTACAAAATGTGGATACCACGACGGTTTTTAACCGTCGTGGTAACATTTCGACGATGGTTTTTTAACCGTCGTGGAATCCAGAGTCGTTGAATCTTTTTAGATTCCACGACGGTTTTTTATCCGTCGTGAAATAAGCAAAAATAGGACCTAAATGTGGACATTTAAGAACATACCACGACGGTTTTACGTAAAAAACCGTCGTGATAGATGGACCTACCACGACGGTTTTTTTTGAAAAACCGTCGTGGTAGGTCCGCCTATCACGACGGTTTTTCAACCGTCGTGGTAGGGTTCGCCGAAAACAAAAAAAAATTACGAATTCATTTCATTTCCCACGGGTGACAAATCCGGAAATTTTAACTCACAAAATCAATATTTTTTCTAGAAAATTCCCAAATCCGTGTTTTACCCAATCAATTTTAAAGCAATCTAAATCACAATGACTGTCAACAATCACCGAAATGACGGATTTTGGACAATTTTCTACGGAAAATTCCCAAATCAACAATCAACCAAATCAACATTTTGGAAGGAACATTGTGGATTTTTGACATTTGTATGGAAATTTCACAATCAACAAAATCAATATTTTGGAAGGAAAATTCCCAAATCCGTGCCTTACCCAAGCAAGATACATTTCAACTTACCGGATTGTCGAGCGTGGGTACGGGTGGAGTGGTAGAGAATGTAGGGGACGGAGGAATGGCGGCGAAAGGGAGAGGGAAAAAGGCTTGGAGTTAGAGAGAGAGGGAGGAATGGCGACTAGAGAGAGAAGGAAAAAGACTTGGAGTTAGAGAGAGAGAGAGGAATGACGGTGAGAATGTAGATAGGGAGCGGAGAGCGATAAATGGAGGGAGAATATGGGCGGCTTTAGGTTTGGAGTTAGAGTTTGTATTAGAGAGTGAAAAATGCTCGGAATGTAATGGAGTGGGAAAAAGAGTATTTTTTTTGGTTTTAATTACGCTCCAAAAAGTTGAACAATTTCAAAAATTTTTAAATTCCCGCATTTATACCTACCACGACGGTTTTTTTCCAAAAAACATGTTATATATATAACATGTTTTTATTCACAACATTTAAACAAAGTAAAATCTGATAGATTTTACCTTCAATTCCTGTAATTTACTTATATCTTCATTCTTTGTTAAATATTTCAATGAACCTCTATAATTTAAGATTATTTCTCGTTATACTTTGTTTAAATGTTCTCTCATAGTTTATGGACATTTACTCGCATGAGTAAAAGTGCAATTATATACGACAATGTTTTCTTCAATGTTTTCTTTTTTGTTTGCAATGTATTTTCAATGTTTGGATTCGGAAATAAGAGTGAAAGCATGCCAACAAAATAACACAAATTTTTCATATGGACAATTCAGAAACTTTGTTATTATTATCATCTATAAATTGTATAGATACTAATTGTTTTTTTTACCTAGTAATACCCGTTGAAACTATAGCACCCAAAAAAGAATGTATGTTTTTATATACAACGATTTCATTAAGGATGTAAGGCTAGTTCGATTCGACATTATGGTCTTAAGAGAAAGTGGAAATAATTTGGGTTTAGTTGGTGAAATCTTTAAGCGTTACATTGGTGGGAGTATATATCATAGAAAGACACAAATATTCTTACGCTTGTACCAACCGTTACATTGGCGTTAGATATGTACCTCGGCTTAACAAAAATTCAATGATAGCGTGTGAAAATAAATTCCTTCCAATCGTATTATTTTTAACGATTAGAATCTATCAGATTTTGTTAATTTTACATGCGCTTTTTATTTTGATGCATTAATGTGCTTTTTTGGTAGAGGTATCCTATTATAAGAAGCTTTGAATTCAACACGTGAAGGAACTAAAAATGTGCAAAGATGCGTTGTCATGCATGGAGCTAGGTAAAAGGCCAGCGAAAGCACATGCTGCCACTCGATTTTTAAAATTTAAAGTTTAAACGTGTAGATTTACTTTAGTTATTCAAACTTGCCTCCATTAAAATACTTTTATTTTTCTCAAATATGCCCCTCAAATTTTTTTTCTCTTGAATCTATCCCACTAATATTGAAATTATTATTTTTATTTGTTTCTTACTTAATCTCCTGGTCTATGTTTTTAGCTGACTAATCTAAGTCGGTATTTGATTTCTTTTTAATCATCCAATTTCTTTTTCTACACTTTGTTACAAAGCTTATATTACTTTTAGAGATATTTATGATCTAGCTCATCGACTACGAACACGTTTGTGATTATTAGTTACACATAAACTTTACTTTTTTTTGTTTGATAAATGTTGATTTGGATTTTATTTCTTATTTTTTGATTCATCATTCAAACATATAGTAAAATAGGTTGTGGTAATACATATTAGTATAAATCTATGTCAGATATTTTTAAAAATTTAATTTTCACTAATGAGAAAAAATTAAGAAAAAAATTTGTTAGTACCTAAAGAAAAAATAACAATAGTGAGAAAATTTTTTTTAAAAAAAAAGTTCTTAATAGTGCTTTATCTGAAATAAATTGCTAACTCCGTTTCTAGTATTATTTATTAATGAATTAAATTGGATAGATATTATGGTGGAAACGTAACGAGGCATTGGCAAAATTAGTAATGATGAAAAGAAAGAGAATGAAGCATTCCTAGTTGTGACAACATGATGAGAATGGAGACCAATGGATTGGACTTTTTGACATAATCTAAGCCACTTCCCAGAGAGGCTTTGACGAAGAAGAGACTCCGTGAATTATAAGCGGTACTATTTTATAATGCTATATTAATTAATCAGTTAGAAAAGGTTACTATATAACTTATATGTAATACTGCAAAATAATTGTAGATATAACATAATTATAATTTCACATTTGATTTCATAAGATGTAAAGTTTGAATCCTCTATTTTCAATTTAAAAAATAAAAAAAAAATTTATACTTGCAAAAAAAATAAAAATTTAATGAAGCAAAGCCACAGACTAAACAGTGTCTTGCTTGTTTTCTTCTGAAAGTAAGTAAGTAAAAAAAAAAAAAAAAAAAGGTCCATCGTGATTTTGAATAATTTTTCTCTCAAGATGCGCAGATACTTTCTAGTTTGTGGGACTTAGCATTTTATTGAATCTTAATGAATCTGACAAGTGTCTAACCCCCTTCCTTCGCTTCCTTGCTTGCCACCTTCTCTCACCAACCAACAAAGCTTGGGACACTTGAAAATTAATATGGTGAGTAAGCTCCACAATCACCACAGCTGTAATGCATATGCAGTGTACGCGCGCGCGCACACACACATTATGAGTTTGTTTGGTGTATGAGTTTGAGTTGAAATTGATAAGTTTAAATAGTGATTGATGTGTATTTTTTCAGAAAAGACAAAAAATTTTTGAGGAAAAAGACAAAAATTGAGTTAAAATCCATGGGTTTGGACCTGTGGTCCAAACGCACCCTATATATATAACTAAAGCGATGGGGTTGACGGGCGTTGACTGAAGTTTCTGTACGTTGGACGGTTTTGCCCCTCAAAATTTCCTTGCAGCTTCTTTGTGTACAGTGTGTTGCCTTTTTTGCCCCTCAAATTCTAACTTTTCAGTTTCCTCTTTCTCTCTCTTCGTCTTTCGATGTTGTTTTTTGGAAGTCTCAATTTTTTTTTCCTTCTCTCTCTCTCTCTCTCGCTGCCTTTCTCTCTCCTATGCTTTTCACCTTCCTTTTTCTCTCTCTTCTGCCGTTTGCTTTCTCTTTCTGCATTTCTCTGTTTTTTTTGGAAGTGTAAATTTTTTTTTTCTTTTCTCTCTCTCTCTCTCGCTGCCTTTCTCTCTCTTCTTCTTTTCACCTTCCTTTTTCTCTCTCTGCTGCCGTTTGCTTTCTTTTCCCTTACATCAAATGCTCTTTTTTTTTTTTTTTTTGCTTTTCTCTCTCTCTTTCTCGCAGGCTCTCTCTTTCTTCTTCTTGAGTATTTTTATCTAATGTTGATGGGGTTTTTTTTCTTTTTTTTTTTGGGTTTTCGAATTTTCATATATTTTTTTTTCAATTTTTTCTCTTTCTTTTGTTCCTCTTATTTTTTCTTAATTTTTGATCATTTTCCGGTATTTGTATGTAATGTTGATAGGAATTTTTTTGTGTGGCCGGAATATGGTTACATTTTTTTTTTATTATCTATTTGTTGTTTTAGGGTTTTTTTTTTTTTCCCGATTTTTGGTTCTGGAAATTTTTTCGCCCAGATTTGTTATTTTTGTTTCTTCTCCTCCCTTTTCCATTGATCTTTGACTATTTTTGAGTATGTGTATGTAATATTGATGGGTTTTTTTTTTTTTTTTGGATTTTTGATTTTTTTTTTGGTTATTTTCTTAATTTTTCCTCTTTCTGTTTTTATCTTATTTCTCTCTTAATTTTTCTTCATTTTTTAGTATATGCATGTAATATTGATCGGATTTTAATTTTTGGCCGGAATATGATGAAAATTTTTCCCTCCCGAATAAAATTCTGGATTTTGATATTCAAGTTTTTTTGTGTTTTTGATATTTTTTGTGTTTTTGTTTCTTCTCTATTTGTTGGTCTCGAATTTTTTTTAAAATTTTTGAATTTGCATTTTTTTTTTTTCTGATTTCTTACTTTTGTTCCTTCCCCTGGTTTTTCTGTTGATCTTTCATCATTTTTTAGCATGTGTATCTCATGTTCATTGGTAAACTTTTTTTTTTTTGGCTTCTCGGTTTTTCATATCTTATTTTCCTTTTTTTTTTTTTTCGTCTCTCTCTTATTGTTTTGTTAATGTCTGATCATTTTTTAGTATATGCATGTAATGTAATGTTGATTGGATTTTTTTCTTTCGTTCGAATATGACAAATAGAAAATTTAGGTATGTTTATGTGTTTGTTATATTTATTTTACTAAATTATGTATTTTGAATGTTCATTTATGGTTTCTATTATGTTGCCATGTTATTATATTTTTTGTTCATTATTTTGTTCTACTGATTTCACCCAACTTTTTCCCACCATTTTCATTAGCTGAGGGGGTGTTTTTTTTTGCAGATTGTAAATTATTTAGATTTAATAGGAGAATTTATGTGTATAAATGTCTTTATACTTATAAATGTTTGTAATTTTTAATCTATACTTTAATTTTTTGAATTTTGTAATTTTGTAATTTTTATTCAATGATTTATTTTTTATACTATGTTGTATTGTAGTACGATAATAAATTTTACCTTAGAAGATTTATCATATTTCTTAAATTGTTTTGACAAATTATTCACATAGACAATTTCATAAACGTGTAACAACGTAAAATTGCATCAAATCAAAATATTAGTAACAGCAAAAAAAAAATTAACTATATAAAAACTTAATAACTATTCGACTATATGAATAAGGAATAATTTAAACTACTAAACTGAAGAATAATATAAATTTGAATGTAAATATTCTAATATTATAATAACAAATACTGAAAAAATATAATTATTATAATAATATTATTCATCTTAAATAATTATTTTTATTGTATAATATTCAAAAATTTTTTTTTTTTCTGTTGCATTCCTGATTCCTGTGCATAACACGGGTATTTACCTAGTTATATATATAACTAAAGCGATGGGGTTGACTGGCGTTGACTGAAGACATCTGTGCGTTGGACGGTTTTGCCCCTCAAAATTTACTTGCAGTTTCTTTGTGTATAGTGTGTTGCCTTTTTTGCCCCTCAAATTCTAACTTTTCAGTTCTCTCTTTCTCTCTCTGCTGCCGCTTCGCCTTTCTATGTTTTTTTGGAACTCTCAATTTTTTTTTCTTCTCTCTCTCTCTTTCTCGCTGCCTTTCTCTCTCCTATTCTTTTCACCTTCCTTTTTCTCTCTCTTCTGCCGTTTGCTTTCTCTTTCCGCCTTTCTCTGTTTTTTTTGGAAGTGTCAATTTTTTTTCCTTTTCTCTCTCTCTCTCTCTCGCTGCCTTTCTCTCTCTTCTTCTTTTCACCTTCCTTTTCTCTCTCTGCTGCGTTTGCTTTCTTTTCCCTTACATCAAATGCTCTTTTTTTTTTTTTTTGCTTTTCTCTCTCTCTTTCTCGCAGGCTCTCTCTCCTCTTGCTTTCTTCTTCTTCCCTCAAACCCTAAGAGTGTCAATTTTTTTTTTTCTTTTCTCTCTCTCTCTCTCGCTGCCTTTCTCTCTCTTCTTCTTTTCACCTTCCTTTTTCTCTCTCTGCTGCCGTTTGCTTTCTTTTCCTTACATCAAATGCTCTTTTTTTTTTTTTTTTTTTGCTTTTCTCTCTCTCTTTCTCGCAGGCTCTCTCTCCTCTTGCTTTCTTCTTCTTCCCTCAAACCCTAAGATTTCATTTCCCTCTCTTTCTCTGAATTTTTTTTTTTGCTTTTGTTTCTTTCTTTCCCGCTGCCTTTCTCTCTCCTCTTCTTTCACCTTCCTCTTTCTCTCTCTGCTGCCGTTTGTCATCTCTCTCTCTTTTTATCAAATGCTCATTCTCCTTTGTTTTCTCTCTCTCTCTTTCTCGCTGCCTTTCTCTCTCCTCTTGGCTTCTTCTTCTTCCCTCAAACTCTAAGTTCTCATTTTCCTCTTTCTTGCGTTTTTGGTTTGTTCAAAACCCAAGTTTGGTTGACATTTTTGTTCTCCCTTGCTGTTTCTTTTGAGTTGTAAATTTTGTAATTTATTTTGCAGTTTCGTTTTTCATTTTTTTTTCCTGTTGTTTTTGTTCGTTTGGGTTTTCGGTTTCAAATTTCTAATGGTCGGTTTGTGTTGTTTTTGGTGAATAAAGATAGTGGATTTGCATGTGTTGTTGTTGGACATTTTTGGTTTGCAGGGAAGGCTTTTTTTGGAATGTTTGGTAGAAATATTTTCGTTTGTTCTTTTTGCCTCAGATTTGATCGGCGGTCCTTTGGCTACGGGTGGGTTTGCTCCGGTTTTGGTGAAGGAATTTTGTGCTTTTGGAGTTGTTGTTGTTGGATAATTTGGGTTTGCAGGAAATGGGTTTCAATGTATGTTTCGTCATAATTTTGTTTTTTTTTGTTTTTTTGCCTCTCGGATTGGTTTGGTTGTATCTTCTTTTGGTTTCAGGAACTGTTTGTTGGAGGGAGGAGTTGCCGAAGAACGAGATAGGAATGTGAAAATGTCTACAATGTTATTTTGGGAAGTTTTTTTTTTTTTTTTTTGGTTTTTGGTTTTTTTTTTTCCCATAAGTATTTCTGTTTTTTGTTCCTTTAATCCTATCTATGGTTTTTTTCCTTTTTCTCTGCCACTGCTACTTTATGTTTTGGGCGTTTTTTTTTCCTAAAGGCTTCAATAAGTTTTGCTTTTGTTTTTCCCGTTATTGTTTTGTGTTTTATGTAATTTAATTTTGACGTTTGTTTTTTATTGAATTGTATTTCTAGATCGGATTCGGCTCTCAGGTGGCTGCTTCAAGTTTCTGAAGAATATATTGACCACTTTTATGGCTGATGTTTGTATTTTCAAAATCTGTGGTTTTTTCCCCCCGGGTATTATTCGTTTAATTTTCTATCCGAATTTTGTTTTTTTTAGTTTTTATTCTTTATAAATTTTTGTGATCATTTAGTTATATTGTAGGATTCAGTTAGAATGGAATTTAGATTTGCTGTTGTTTGGATTTTTGATTTCTTTATGTTCTTGCTGTATGATTTAGTTTGGTTCGGTTTTACTGATTGCTTCTATATATTTATTACTTTAAGTTTGGTTTCGTTTAGTTGTGATTGGATTATTCGTTACAGTTTTGTAACTTGCATTCTGGAAATTATTTTCCTTGGAAATTGTGACATGTGTATCTGTATTTTTATTGTCTGTATATGTATTTTTTTTTTTTTATATACGTGTAAGTATTTTAGTCCTGCTGTTTTTTTACCGCCTCTTTACATCTCTTTGTCGAAACTTTTTCATCTCTGTTTTCTCTTATATATTACATCTTTTCTAACATATTACACGTTTCTTATGTTTTATGATTGTATAAAACTAATAGCTTAAAAAAATAAAATAAAATAACCCCTCCCGTAAGGATTCAAATCTCATATTCAACTAATAAATCTGGCATTCCAGGAAAAGACTTTGGTGTATTTTATGTAAGTTTATCCGCACTTGGTGTTTTGCTCAGCAGACGGAACAATTTGCTCGATTTCTACTTGAATCAATAAAAATATTAGCTCAATGTGTACATTAAACCATAATAATCGACTATCAAGTAGTTTTCTTTTTATATCCTATATATTAATCAAATACATTATGAAATATATACATTACCGTGATAAAAGGTCAAGTGAAATGCATATTACTAAGGATATTTTCTGATTGCATTCACATGCCGGAAGGCCAAAAGGTCTTGCACTATGCCTGCAGAATACAAGTCCAAAAACTTTTGCGATTTTCGTTTGAGAGAAAATTACAGGATTCAAACGGGAAGTAGCATATATCCACAACCAAACATCTGTATATATAAATGCAACATCTGTATATAAACTTTAATGTACATATTATAATATTATCATAATAATTACTAAATAAATAAACTGCTTATATTTATATTATGAATCTTAAATAAATATTTTTATTATATTATAATTAATATATCATTTTATTTTCATCTTACATCACCGTGCGTAGCACGGATATTAGACTCGTATATATCTATATATAGGAATTGATTTGATACGGTGAACGGACACGTCATTTAATAAACCGTGACCGTTAGATGGAGAAGGAACGGTGAAGATGAGATGAGGAGATTGAAGGGCAAGCTAAATAAATTCTGAAGTCTGTAGGGGAGTAGGGGTGCAGAGGAAGAAAATAATAAATGAATTGTAGCAGATGAGAAGAGAAAAAAAAAAAAGTCGTGTGGTCAGTTCCATATATATTAATGGAGGTGGTTGGGAAGATGAAAATTGTCGTTGCTTTGTATTCGGTACATGTCGTTTATTGTATGTTAAGTAGTCGTCTTCTTCATGTCTTCCTCTTGCAGCTTTGCTCCTAAGCTGCCAAGAGGGGGTCGGTCTGCAGGACCAAAAATTACATCATCGAAGCAATTTTAAACCTGAAAACAACAACCCCCAAATATATTCTTTTGTTTCCAGTAACTAATTGGTGGCACCTCATTTCTCCTCTGACAGGCCTATTGCCCACGTAAGCGACGCACCCAGGGCGACGGCGGATATAAGACCAGGCCTATACATACATATATATATATATATATGGAAGAATTTTTAATTATTACTCTAATATTTATCGATCTATAATTATAGTTGTTTTAGCCGCTTGATCGCTTGATGTTAATCGGATGATTGTAACAAAATAAGTAGTTGACAAAAAAATTTAATAGTAATTAATGAATATAAAACTTAAAAAGCTTATTAAATGAGATTTAGAAGGATAACTTATTATTAACTTGGGAGGTGGCTTTTTTTAAGTTTATTTTTTATTTTTTATTTTAATTTTTACAGAGGTTTATTGACCCTTTGTTCTTTTCACTTATTTTTTAATAAATTATATTATTACTGAATTACCCTTATATGAAATTATATTTTAAAGATAAAGTATTCTAAAATATACTCGTCACACGTCTTATTTTAAAATTTAAAAAATAAAATCATATCTTTTTAAATATAACTACTAATTCTTTGGAACTAATCAATCCTAATCTATATTATTACAAAAAAAAAAAAAAAAGAAAAAAAATCGTTGTCATCTCAAAAGAGCAGTGAATATTGATATTTTTTTAACTTGAAATACAATCTTCAAATTTGGATTAGTAAATGATGATTATTTTTGTTATTCTTATACCAAAAGAATTGATTTTTTGAAAGCAATATTTTTGTTGTCACTGATCATGGGATTTTGAACCCATAATTTCTTCTACTTTTTATAAGGTGGAGTTCGTGATTTGTTGCTTCAACCACTCCTTTTGTTTTAAATTAGCTAAACAAATAGAAAAGAAATGAGAAATATGGAGGGGAAAAAAACAAGAAAAAAAAAAAAAAAAACGTGAGATTGTTTCGAAGCGAATGGAAAAGTGGGCGGGGTTTACAAAATCGTTCTGGGGGTTTGATATATTCCTAGCTTTTACAAAATCGTTCTTGAAGATATGTTTTAAAAATAAAAATAAAAAACGAAGAAAGAAACTTAAGAAATGAAGGAGGAAATTTGTTCGGTGAAAAAAAAAATTATACTTTGATTATAGTTAGTTTTTTTTTTTTTTTTTTTTTTTTTAAGAATTAAAGAGGGATGTAACAAGTAATAATTAAATTTTAAAATTTTGGTGTTAGGTGGATTAGAGCCTGTTTGGCAACAGGTTTAGTTCAAACTTTATTTTATCTTTTTCCCCAAAAGTTTTTGTCTTTTTCTCAAAAAAAATTTTATCTTTTCTGAAAAGTCAACAAAATTTACTATTTAAACTTATAAATCTTAACTCAAACTTACACACCAAACATGCCTTAAGTTTAAAAAGTTAACAGGTTATTTAACCTACAATAACAAGTTATACAAAATATCATATCATCAAATATAATTAAATATGTATTTTTTTTTATAATTTTATTTGTAATCATCTATTGTTAAAAATAATAATAATAATAATAATCATTGAAACCACATCTTATATCTATAACTATATTATAAGTGTGAAGTGTTTTAAAAATATTATATAAAAATTTAATTATGTTATTTTGTCTTTTGTGATGATGCCTTTCTCTCTTTTTTTTTTTTTTTTTCAAATACTTTTTCTTGATTTGTTACTTTCTTCTATTCTTTTTCTTTTCCCTTTAACTTTTAAATCTTTTTTTAATCGATTTACTTTATTAATCAAATTTGACCCTATAAAAATATTTTTTAATATGTATTTACTTTCTTTTTTTTGTTTAGTCTACAATAATGCGTCAAAGATATTATATCATTGAAAATTTTAATTTTTATGTTTATACATCAAATATTCAACGCATACGCTTTCAACTAGCGCATGTATATATATATATATATATATATATATATATATCCTACTGATGGGGTTAAGTCTGCATGTCCTCTCTGTCCTTTTTGACCAAAATATCGAGTTTGAATTAGTTTTGATTGTAAGTTCAGATACACAAACATGCGGTGAAAATTCACCTTTTTTTTTCTTCTCGAAAAGATGTTTCTGTTTGGATGTTCCCTTAACTAATTGCCATAGTATTCCAACGAACAATATTTTGGTCAATCTGATTTCTGACTTTCTTTTGTCCTATTTTAGATTTGACTCGTTCGTTCACTCATCCTCGTCTGAAACTGAAATTCATTTCCAAAGTATATTTTTTCTACCTGCAAAGGTCAGTCACATAAATATACTGCAGACATTACTGAGACGATCCGATGGAGTTCAGTGCCTGGTTTCAAGTCTTTTTCTACATTTTAAAGCAAAATCCAAAAATGTAAAAAAATTAAATATAAAAAAAAAAAAAAAAAACCTTCAATGCAGTCACCAACCTCCACACACTAGTCCCATTTTCTGCTGAAAGGACATATGGCTTAGCATAGCGAGCTCTTTATTTCGTTACCAACCTAGTTATAAATTCTCAACTTCCTACAGGTGCATTTGATTTTTTTTTTTTTTTAGTAGGAAAAGAAAAAAGAGAGAGAGAGAGAAACTATAGTCAATCCAAATAAGATTAACACTCATTAAATTTCTCATTCCCCTACTTAGTTTATCAAATTAAAAGAAAATTACAAAATTTTAAAAGAAAGAAAAAAGAATAAACTAGCCCGAAAGGCTTACACAAAATAAAATTTAGAAAATACAAACACTGACAGTCTGTAATGGACGAACTATTTTTATATATTTAAACCATTTTCATTTCGGAACCAAAAAGAATAAACCTTGATAATCTTAACTGAATCATTCAATTTATCTTACTATGCATTTGAAGATAAGCAAAATATTTGGCAGTTGTTATCTTCTCAAGTAGTGCAATGTTTCTTGTTCTGATGGTTGGGAAGCTGTGGTTTCTTGAATTCTTTGACGACACTTGTTCCAAGTTGTAAATACAGAAAATTTTTAAGACCAGTATTTATTTTGTGAAAGTAAGCAATACACACCTATTCAATACTCGTAGACACTGTTTCGTATGTGTATTTATAGGGAGCAAAATAGAAAATGAGAAGTCACGACCATACCTAGCACCAAATTGTATGGACCACAAGACAAATGTTAATAACAATTGAATAGAATGTCGTTGTTCGGTTCTCTCCCGCTAGGGGCTCGCATCTCATAGAGGTTGGACTTATTATTCATCTTGATGATATCATGATCAACACTCTATAACAAAATCAGATGTATTATTATTATTATTTTTTTTTATGTGTCATTATTATTATTGGCCTCTGCTACTATCCTTCTCGAAGGACCATCCTTCACCCAGGTGTGATGTTTATTTCTAAAATTGTATACTCGATCAAGCAAACAGAGTCCACATGGCATTGATTTGAGTTACACCAATATATATAATTTATGGTGTTACCGGCTGTAGTGGGTATAGCTGAGGGGATAACTGGGTAAATCCATAATTTGTGGTCTGTTGAAGACTATAATTGTAATTTCATTAGTTTTTTTTTCCCCCTTTTCTTTAACGTACGTGAATGTCCACTGTTGTAGTATTTCAGACCATATCATAACATACAGTTAGTTAAAAAATAAGATTAAGATAGAACAAACATAATATAAGGTTTTTTTTTTTTTTTTAATTTGGAAAAGGTCCAACATAATTAATCTGATTAGAAAAAAAAAAACCATTGATCTATTAAGCTTGCGTTTCGTGTATGTGTTTAGAATAAAATTTTTTTGTTGAAGTTGGTTGATTTTTCAAAAACTAGTTATATTTTTGTTGATTTTTTAGAAAAATATAAAAACTGATATGAAAATTTTAGGTTCAAACCTGATGGTCAAACGGAAGCTTAGTAAATACAGCTACTCACATGCTTAACAATGAACAAAAAGAGTGATGCAACTAGAATGTCATATTTCTATAAAAAAAAAAGGTTTTACATGTGTCAATGGCTCAACTGATCTAATAATATGGATATGTCCTATAAAAAAACATATATATGAAATATAGTTACGAAAGAAAGTCAAGAAATGTAGTCTTCTATAAGATAAAACAACGTTATCAATAGAAAGAGTTCATAACAATGGGCATTAAACCGAGACAAACACAACACAAATTATTACATTTATTTGTGAAAAGGTCTAGATTAATCTAGTTTTTTAAAAATAAACTCTGCTTGATCTGACGAATACAATTAACACACTGTAATGAATACCAAGATAGTGGTGAACATAAACTAAGTCACATACAACAAATATGTACGATACCAAAAAAAAAAAAAAAAAAAAGGAAGAAAACCTCTTAACTCTTTTACTCTATCACCGTCCAAATGAAGAGTGGTTTTTGCCTTCTTTTATTGGAGATTAACCAGTTATTCCAAGATAAAAAGTTTCATGCCACTTCATCGTCTTTCAAATAATCTTTGCTGTCTAATTTCATCTAAATGGTCCAGATTCATTTTGAAGGACCATCCTCCAAAGTTACTATCGAAGGACAGTAGATATCCTATATATATATTTATAGACATATGCTAATGTCCTATACGAAGACGTCATTCACCCAAGTGGTGTGTTTTTTATTGAAATTGCTTAGATCAATTGTTATAATAGGGTCCACGTGTGAGGTTTTGAATGATTTATTAACTTATTTATTGCCTTTTGAAATCGGCAACTGACGGTAAATTTGTTAATGCTATGGTAAATTAGTAAATCAATTTACTATTAAAGACTATAACTATAATTTTTAAATTTATTTCATTTATTTTAAAATAAATGTCTCTATTCCTGTCTTTCTAGGCATAAATCTTTAAGAGAATAACATTTAAGTAGAAGAAATATAACCTGAGTTAATTTGTGTTCTTTTTTTTTTTTTTTTTTAATAAACAAGCCCAAAATTACTGGTGAAGAAAAGTAATTGCGACATATGTAATGAATACATTTATTTACCAACTTCTTGAAGAAAAAAATTGAGGATATAATAAACATCTAACAATTCTGAAATGATATAGTGGTTTATCGTGTGTATAATAACTTTAAAAGGTTAATTAATCTAAATATGAAATAATAAATTAAACTACGTCCTCGTATGATATATGCAAAATTTGAGTTTAAAAGCAATCAACGAATTGTTGATATCAAATTTGTGAAAGCAACGTTGTTAACACTATGAATGCATACCTATTACTTAATAGCAAAAAGGTGAGACAAATGTAACATAAACTCAAGATTATTGTGATTAAAAAATAACCCTATATACATTTATTAACCTGCTAAATAATGATTTTTTTCCATAGGGAAAAGTAGAGTTTATTCAATAGTTTGAGTATCCGAGATTACAAAGGTCCCAAAACTAAACGAATAAACAATACCAATAAATCATTTGAAGGCAAGAAAACTAAATTTGCTGAGAAGTGGAGTATACCATTTCCACATCGGGAGGTATAATAAGCATTTCCAATACTAGCATTTAGAATAGCATCCTTAATATCACTATCACGTTCGATTCTAGAGATCTCGTCAATGATCGTTGAATGATCTGAATCATAGTCTGGATTCTAAATTTCTTCTCTCTATTTTTTTTTCTTTTTACATTTTTAATAAATTAAAAGTGGAGGGTATGCTAGTGTTTTTTAGTTGGCTGTTAACGTTAGTTGTAGCATGCTTTCCCTCCTATCATTTCGAAAATATTTAGCAGCGTTTTTCTTACGATAACTTGGTCGAGATCCTATTTCTTCCTTAAAATGAAAGGAAAAAAAAAAAAAAAAAAACCCTACTTAAACATTAAACAAGTAACGGTGAAACATATTCAACAAATAGATATTCAAAAATAAAAGCTAAAAGAATAATAGTAAAGGATTAATTATGCTCCAAAATGTAGCAATCTAGGCATTTAGTATAATTTTATACTTTCACTTGATATATTCACTTTGGATACAAACTCCAATATATTCGGTGACGATACAAAGAAAGCACCTCACTAGCAAATGGAGACTACAAAAAAAAGAAAAAAAAAAAATGTAAACCTCATATCTTATTTTATCACGGCAAAAACAACATTGTTAAGCAAACAAAAACATTTTGGTAAAAAATGGATCAAGGAGAACTATATCAAGCAGCAGCTATTCCATTTAGGCTTCGATAATACTTTGAGGCCTTGTCCTCTTTTCGGTCAGTGGAGACTGGAGATCGATGGAGAAGTTCAAGTTCCCACTGTAAAGTCTATTGTTTGGATTTCCGCAAGCTAATAAAACCTCCACTGAGAGAGTTGAAGTGAATAGAAGGAGGGAGCTAATGACGAATTTGATTCGCCCGAGATTGTACGGAACACGACTTGAATATGGATGAACATCTGAAAAGCTCTGTTTTCAGTTGGAAGAGGCCCTCAAATATATCTCCAACATGAAAAAACGATTTGTCGTTTTCTCCATCATTAATTGGGGGATTAACCGGTTTGTTGCACAGCAAGTTGCCCATCCACGACCTTACCCCTCACATGATCGTGTCCATCCAATAAATCTGGATGGTCCAAATTGAAAAGGAGGATGGTCCTTCAACTTTTCTAGTGAAGGACAGTAAACATACCCAATTATTATTATTATTATTATTTGTTCTTTTGAAAGACAATAGAGTATCTTGTTAAATACAGGCATTGAGACGGTGATGCCCATCGTTGTTCTATCAAAACTAGCAAACTTGTAATCATGAAACTTGTCATGAGTTGTGGTTGCTTCATTATTTCTCTTCACATCACATTTTAATGTGTCATGTTTTAGTCAGAAAAGGCACCATCTTGTGTAGCTAATTAATTATTTGTCCATTCCATTATTTAAATTAGCAACTAAGTTGAGAGCCGTACCTTAATTTTAGTCGCTGTAGGACGAGACTTATAAATATTTAGTGACAAAAGACTTTTCTACGACTGTTTTTCAACAATCGAGGGGTGACTATTTTTTTTTTTCTTTTAAATCGTGAAAGGTTTTCTACGATTAATTTTAAAGAGTTTGTGATTAAAAACTTAGTGACAAATTAGTTGATGAGTAGTACACTAGTTGCTACTGTTTCCTTTCGACACAAGACAAGATTGAACTCGCAACTTGTCTTCTCAAAGCCCGTTCTCACCCAATCCTCTTTGGTTGTGTTAAGTTTACATTTCTTCGTATTACATTTGACCTGTACCTATTGTCTATATCATGCTTTTATTAACGGAAATCACAACAAAACATGATATTCAAATGTTTAGTAGGTAGAGAGAGAGAGAGAGAGAGAGAGTGGAATTGCAGAAAAGGAAATAGTCAATGTTGAACGTTATTGCGAAGAGCTATGCACTGCAAAAGACACCTGTCGTGCTAGCAAAATTTAATGCAAACCGTGTGTCATAAATTTCTTTGCATTTATTAATTAGCAGTTGGTTATCGTCTGTATTCTTGAGATTTCTCCTATAAAGTATGTATATGAATTATTTAGGCATATTTAATCATATGTTTAGCGGTGAAAGAAAGTTTGGATCACTGATCAATAGCAGAACAAATTCTGTTCTGTTTGCTCAAAAAAAAAAAAAAAAAAAAAAAAAAAAAAAAAAGAAGAGAGAGAGAGAGAGAGAGAACAAAAGTTGCATATATCAGAAAAGAAAACCTTGATGAATTTTATTATATAAACTAGAAACTTAGTAAAAACATTAATATCCAAATGTGAAAATACAGTAATTTGTCCATCTCTCGATGATAATCATGGTCATATGCCTATGAAGAATAATAAAACAACAACAATATGAAGAGACAAATTAGAAAGAAAAACACATGATGATAATGAGATTGAAAATCCTAAAACAGCCACAACACACTGCTTGAGTAGCTAGTCTTGGACATAATGATAAATAACAGTTTCTTGCACTCACGAACCGAACCGATAAATTAATTAAAGCCACACGATCTAAGAAACATATATTGTTTTTTTTTTTTTTTTTCCCTGCTTATATATCTTCTGTAGAGATATTTCAGACTCTGGGATGTTTGCCCTCGTTGGCGAGCTTGAAGACGCTGGCCTGGGCTGCGGCGGCCTTGCTGGAGCCGAGGGCGGCGATGAATCTATCCCTGACTTGCTGGGTGTTGAATGCGAACCTGTTGTCGACCATGGAGTTGAGAAGTGACGCCGTTGCTTGCCTGCAGAGCTCGCCGTAGCCGTCGGTGCGGGTGTTGGAGAGGGCGTCTTTGAGGCTGATGTTTGACCCGAGCCCCGGCACGTTCGGAACTCCGAAGGAGTTGCCGAGTGTTCCCCACCACCCAAGCAGACCCCAGATCAATTGTGGGTGGTTCCTCCAGTAACTGCACAAGTGTTTAGCAAAATTTATTTACTCAAGTATATATATGTCACGACTTATGTTAGCTAAATGAGACATTTTTTGAGGAGCAAAAAGAAATATTGATCATGTTTAAAGTTAGCTAGTAATTCACAGATTTGTTATGTAACAAAATCTGAATCACATATTTTAGGAAGCTCAAAATCTGCTTTTTATAAATATTTTGCAAATTTCGTGTACAAACACAGATATAGAGTTTGTGACTTGAATGATAGATACTATTGATATTCCTCATAATATTACAACTAGACAAGTAGGGGGGGCAAAAAAAAAAAAAACTTTGGAGCGACAAAATTTTATGTGGCTAAACCTGTCATAAATATTGCAGAATTTAGAACACAAATTATGATATGTATACTCTAGCAATATAGTAGATCTCAACCTGATAAAAGTTTTTGAAAAGTTTGTGCATGGTTACATACGGAGATACAACTTTAATATATTTATTTATTTATATACAGAGAGATAGTTGTAGATGAATACATACATAATTATATATAGATATATATGTTTATACATATATATAGGAAGAAGAAAGAAGAACTTACTTGCAGGTGAAGGGAGGGGAGTTGGGATCAGGAAGGAAAGGAGGAGTTCTGGGAGTTGATGGAGTTGGAACCGTAGGAGTAGTGGGAGTGGAGTGTAAGGAACGGTTGGAGTGGTGGGAGTGGGAGTGTAAGGAACTGTTGGGGTCGGAATGGATGGAGTGGTCGGCGTAGGAGACGGATAGTATCCACCGGAGCCACCGTGGTGACCGGAAGGTGGAGATTTGGACGACGGTGTCGGGCAGTTTTTTCGGTGTTGATGGGGTGTGGCCCTGGCTTCCCCCGCTGCTTCCATGGGAGGGTGTGGAAGGAGTCTTTGGTGGGACCCTCCTGCAATGTATATTATTTCACCATCATATCATATGTGTAAACATGTTAGACAAGTATGTGCATTTAATTTGAAGTAGCTAGCTCTGCATTAATGTGTGACAAAGAGTGCAAATCATTAATTTTATTAGTGCTAGATCTTTTATGATGATGTTATCCTTGTTTGACACTACATGATATTATTAATTAAAAAAACATGACATGATCTTTCGCGTTTCTTTTTAGGGACTATGACCTATATACATAGTCGATTAAAATGTGACATATCCAAAGAATCATTGTTTTTCAAAAATGGTCCAAAATTTAAACTAGGCTATATCTATCCTTTCTTTTCTTCTTTTTTTTTTTTTTTTTTTTTTTAATTAGAAAAATTTTGGCTTATTATTAGCTACTAGTTACTACTGAAAAATAAGAGTGCTCCATATATGAAAAATGTGGCTAATCTTTTTATTATATTCTTAACATAACAACATTTTCTCAGACAAAATTAAGTTAGAAAATAGAGAGAGACCTGAGGGTGGGGTTCCGATGTGTGGATCAGGAGTGTAGTAGTTCTTCTGATCTTCAAAGGCAGTGGACATGACAGGGATCAACAAGTTCTGAGACACCAAAGCTGCGACCAAACTCCACAACAACATACTAGGCATTTTCACACCCTTCTTCTCCATTTTTTTGTTTTTTTTTTTTTTTTGTTTTTTTTGTTTTCTTCTGCTGACTATGAAGGAGAGAGAATTTTTTAGAGAGGAAGATGAAAAGATGAGGATGAGGATGAGGAAGGGAGTGGATATATGTGGATGAGTGTGCTTGGCAGAGACGAAGAAGCAGTGAATATATAGAGAGGAGAGTAGCGATAGTAAATACAAGCAGGTGAAGGAGTATGTGGTTAGTTTGAACTTCTGCAGACCGCATTTATTCTTTGTTTTATTATTATTATTATTTTTATAAACAATTCTTGTTTTTATTATTGATTCATCCATGCCTTTGTTTCAAATTTGTATTCAATATAATTCTCGATTAGTATTCTGTTTAGTTAGTCACACAATCAAAAACAAAGGAAAATCTTAGGATACGAACTATAGTTTTAACACAGATATTGTTATTTTGATCATTAGATTAATTTTTTAAAGTCTATTCAATGCACGGCATAAAACCACTCACAGTTATAGATCCAATAGTTAAAAGCTGTTATCTAACGATTAAAAATAGTAGTAACTATTGATAGATAAAAGTACATTTTCTGTGTAGAAGTTTTGTCAGTCCTCTCTCTAATTAAGTTGCTCATCAAACTAATCTAATTGCAATAGGGAAAGTAACTTTGGAAGCTAATTAAGCCAATTTTTCCCCATGTTGCAATGTCTAATACCTGTTTGTAGGTTTGGAGATATGTTAGATTTATGTTTTTGAATTTCTCGTACGTAGATGCATGTTTTATAATGAAAGAATATCATGCAATGCATTCTGGATTAGCAAATATGCTATATTGTCCCTTTCAAAAGGAGAGGAAAAAAAAAAAAAAAAAAAAAAAGCTTTGTTGTCCCTTGCTCCCACGTATATTGTAATGTACAATTCAAAGTAGAGCGGAAACAAGCTGCATATGTTACTGCATGCATAAATTTAATATTCTAGTGCCATTTTCCTCTCTTCTTCTTCTTCTTTTTTTTCTTTTTCCTTTTGAAGAGATCTTATTAATTTATGAGCTGGCTGTTTATTATTGAAGCTTCAGCCAACAAATAACTTCATTATTTGTTTCCCTTAAATAATAAATTCTTGTGGTTATAAAGATACGAAGAAATTTTCTCTAATATTATTTGGTGGAAGAGAAAGAAATACGAAGAAAAAAAAAGTGTTTAATTTATATATTTTACAATTATATTCTTACCTAATAGAATACAAGAAATGATTATAGTTTAAAATAGTTATTTTACATACCATTTAATCTTTAAAAAACTTCTCATCGTTTTTTTACATAATGGTATTTATCAGATTGCCACTAAATATCACTCGTTAAAATTTATAAAAAAAAATGAAAAAAGGACTGAATAACCTGTTGATTTTGACAGGTGTGTGGTTCAATCTTGCAAAACCCATAATGACCAATCTAACCTTTTTTTGGTAATAATGAACTGAAAAACCATGAACCCCATTTCAGTCCAACTCTGTCAATTCCCACCCCCTCCTCTCACTTTTTTTTTTTTTTTTTTTTTTTTTTCCATTTCCTTTTTCTTATTTAATTAATAAAATTGAAGGACTAGGAGCATATAGCTGGTCCCTTTCTAAAACAAAGATTTGATCTTCAAGAATTGAGCTTGATTGTGTATCTTTGTTCCAATTTAAAAAACTATAAAATAAAATAAAAAACATAATATGAGTTAATATGCGCAGCACATGAATATTATAATTAGTCAGTAGTCTTTAGACATATAGATAATTAGTTGGTGTATCTTTGTTCCGTCTGAAACTGAAGAAAACATAACTAGGAACGTTTTATGCACTACATGAAATTAAGTAGCCATTTACTATTTAGTTATTGGGATGTATCTTGTTAATATAAAAAAAAAAACACAATTACCAAATTAGTTATTACTTTATGCAAGAAACAATTGGATCACTATAAGAATTTTGTTGGAGAGTACAGGGGAAAAAAAATACCCAATTATAGTTATGTTTCATTATTAGATTACATGATCACATTGAAAATCAGTCTACTCACAAGATTAACGGATTAAAACTGTGTTTCACAGCAGATACTTTTTTCCCCCCCTAATGGTACCAGTTAACCAACTATCTGTAGGACATAATTAATCTGAGGATACTAAGATCATATCAAAGCTAAACTAAATTCAAAACTAAAAATAAATAAATGAAAATCTGACGGTTTAAAAATTATGTTTTATCTGGATAATTTTTCTTAAAAAAAAAAAAAAAAAAAAAATCTATGGTTGGATTCTCGTTACTGATCTGTTATGTCTCTTCTTGAATTTGACGAAAGCTAAACATCGAGATTGATTTAATCAAGCCTGATCTTAGTTAACAGAGGATCGAACAATCAACCGATCAACTTATCTTTATTTCTATCGGACCAAAGTCAGCCTGATAGAATTTACGAAATCCATGTAACAATTGTTAATTATTTTGGAGAGTTTGTGTGAGCTTATAGTTTGTTATTAAACAGTTCAAATGATGCTCTTCTCCAATACTCTAGTGAGCTCAGTATATATATATGCACACTTAAATTTTAGCTATAGCTGCAAATCTGAACCACATATGCAAATGAAAATTAAGGATCTTCATTGTTATGGTTGAAGTTGTTGACGTTGGTTGGATATATGATATTATGGATGACGATTCACGTGTCAAAAGTGTTTGATCTTAGGTATTTCCCAATTCTTACACTATTCTAATAATCTACATGTCATTTTCTTCACTAGTACTACTCTATACCTATATGACTTGGGGAGGGTCCGTTCTTATTGGCAGTTATTATCAATTCTTCTGTTTTTCTTAACTAGCTATTATTCTATTAATGATCTATGAGCAAAGATAGACACAATAGGCACGGCAAATATGTCACAGCCATAATGTATAGCGAGTGTATTAAATTACTACACTGTGTCAAAAATTTGAAAATAAATGGAAAATTATTCATTTTATAAATGGTCCACAACTATAAACTATATCTCATATTAGCTACGACTTTTAATTTACACGTCACATCTTTTGAATTTTTCTATTACTTCATCAACAGTCCCTCTGTAATATTTTGTGAACACGTTCTGATCACTTATGCTTTATTAATAGGTAAATTAGTGCAATTAAACATTTTGTGAAGGGAAATTGTACATTTGTTTTAGATTTTTAGAAAGTAAACTGTAGTTTCATTAAAAATATAAAACCTAATCATAGATGTTTGAAGGTACAGTTTTTCTTTTAAAAACATTTAATTAAGATTTTAGCCTTAATTAAAGCTCATGTGATCGGACTAGGTTCAATTTTCAATCTGTTTTTTTTTTAATGGAATTTCCGATACAGGGCCTTTTGTGAAATAGTAGAGGAGTTCGAGGAAATTTGACGTGTAAAATTATAAATTCAGATACTAACATGAAATTAGGCGTATAGTTTATGAGTCATTTATGGAAAAAAAAAATTCAAATTAAAGAAATGAAACCAAAAAAAATGGAGGAAAAAAGGATCCTCAAAATGAGGACTGAAAACACAAAAAGTGGAAAGTGGGGGGGTGCTGTACAAATTAAATGAGGGGCAGGGAAAGTGGGTGAGGAGATGCGAAAAGGTGTTAAGAGAGGAGTAATGAAAGACAGCCAAGGGAGTCGATGGGGTCTCTATTACTTTAAACTCCTGCAAAGCTGTATTTTGACTTTAATTTTTATTTTTTTAGCCGATTGAGTTAAATATTGAAATTGTATGGTTGTTGTATTACGTGTACGAGACAGCTCGGCAAAGCCCACCACCCTATACGATTTAGTAATACCACAACCTGAGCTGTCTTATCGTTTTTAATTACTGATAACTTCACTAAATAGAGTTATTTTTAGTATTTTTACGTTTATATTTTTGTTATAATTTTAGTGTTTATCTTAATTTTCTTCTAAATTTATTATATTGTCCAAAATGTGTAGGTTAATTATGTTAAGAGGATTAAAAGTATGGATTTGGAGTTAAAAATGTGATAAAAAAAGATCTAAAATGCAAAAGGAAATTCAAAGCCATCACCAACCACTCGCAAGTCCATCCACGTGCTCTCACTTGCGTTTCCTAGCCGTTGGATCAGCCTCAGAAGCGTACCAGATCACGAGTACGCCAAACTTGCCCTAGCCAGCATGTTTCTGGCAGCGTATCAGCAACTTCAACAGTGCCGAATCTCGTGTGCGCGTCCTCATCATATCTCACATGCGCCTGTGAATTCCAGCGAATGCTATCTCGACACACATCCCACTTATTCTAGCTTCCAACCATGTGTCACCACCTGTCTTTCTGCGTGGGCCCCAAGGCTATGCGCGTCAGATGCTACAGCCCAAGAAAAGAAAGAAAGAAATAAAATAAAATAAAGGGAAAATCTGATACCAAAAGGCGGCTATTGGGAGGCTTTAAATAGGAGCCATAGGGCTTCGTGTCGAGGGTCATTTGGCTGCAAATTTCTGGAGCAAAAACCAGATGAAAAAGAAGAAAAAAATATTTTAGGATTTAGCCTTTTGTATTTTATTTTTAATTATAGTTTTAAGTTTTGTTTTCTATAAAATTAGGGAGAAATCATATCGAATCATCAAGAGGAGAGAGAGAAAAAAATTTGGAGAAGGCTTTGGAGACTTGTGACACCTCCATACTGGGTTTTTCTTTCCTATTTTCTTATCTTTTTATCTTGTAATTTAAGAATGATTATATTTTCATTTTGTATATTTCTATTTTTATTTATGAAGTAACTTTCTTTTCTAGGGATATGATCTATCCAGATTATGATTATTTGAGTTTTTCTATTTTTAATTGATTAATATTCTATTCTAGTTCTATGTTGAGTATTTTAATCTATGCTTACTGCTTGTGAATTTCTAGCCAACTTTTGCATGATTTTGTGTTTGATTTGAGACTGATAAGTGATAATTGAAAAAGCCCTTGTTTAATCTACCAGAAGATTACATAAGCTAGAGATAGTTACGAAACTTATGCAGCATCATGAATTTTTGTTCTAATGAATTATGATAAGTTGTTTGAGATCAAGAGGTGATAAGGTTTATTATAATAAATTGTTAATGCTTTTTAAAAGATTAATAAATATATTAGAGAGATTCGCTGACAACATACGGAATATACGTTGATTAATTGGATTAGAGGATTTGAATATGATTAATCAGGTGAAATAAGAAACTATAGATTTTAGTATTTTGAGTCTTTTGTCTTTTTACTTATTTTGTTATTTTTATTAAAAATTTCTTTTTGGTATTCAAATAAAGTTGGAGGTAATATAATTTTGGTAATTAATAACGACAATTCTCGTAGGAATGATACTTTACTTATCACTTTATCACTTATTTACGATATTGTGCACTTGTAATTTTTCTCAATAAGTTTTTGGCGCCATTACCGGGGACTGTTTTGTTTTACTATATCGATACCAAATAACTCTAGTTTTATTTTGAATTTTTTTCATCTATTTTCTTTTGTTTTAATTTTGTTTATTTTTGTCTTATGAGGACTTCATGATGTCTCATCGACAAATCCTCATGAGTTTTGCCCAACAAGACATGGAACCGATGTATAGTGCTTGGTGGAGATGTAGAGACTTGCTTAACAGGTTTCCTAATCATGGTTTCTCCAAGGAATATTCTCTTTAAAATTTCATTAATGGCTTATGTGATTCAACAAGATATTGGGTTGAAAGTGGACATTGTAACTTTCCTTTATTCCATAGACCCATTGATGAAGCCTATTATATATAGGAAGACATGGCCAACCATGATTATTGGGAAAAGAATATTTTTCAGAATACCAAGCTTGTCAACATGAAGAATTGGTACCATCCACTCCTACCATTGATACACCAATTGAGACCATTGACAATTGTCACCTTGAAAAGCCGACGCATAAAGAGGAGCACTTGAAGTTGTTTCATAACAATAACTCCTTAAGTGAAGGGATACAAGACTTAGCCATAAAGAAGAATCATAAGAAGAAGTCTTTAGTGCCCAACTGATTGTGACCTCATTAATCATCCAAGATCATATCTATGAGATCCGATGTGGCCAATACCTCCTCCACCTACATTAGCATCATTCATTCATGTTCCCCAAGCACATGCATCGAAGCCTAGTCTTGTTGGAGCCACGTGTCAAATTCTACCATATCTTGCCAAGCTTGAGGGCATCAACAATATGTGGTGTTATATGACACCTATTATAGGCGAAAGCAGTTCTTTGACGAGCCTTTCTCCACAGTCAAGCCGACGACTATAAATTAAGCTCTTCTTGGGAGGCAACCCACGCTTTTACAGGCTTTTTATTTGTTTTGTTCAAATTTCTATTTTCAAGTTTTTAGGATCTTTTGTTTATTTGTTTATTTGTTTATTTACCTTGCTTCTTTGTTTTTCTTCTCTAGGTACAAGCTATGAAGTCAAGGAGTCAACTCTTAAATCTAAGCACCAACAAGGGAAGTTTCCAATAACCCTTCTTTACTTTCATGATTGCTTGCACATTAAGGACAATGTGCATTTTAAGTTTGAGGGTAGAAGCATTAAAATGGTTCTGTTACCAAAATTTTCTTTGAGTATTTAATTAAAAATAAAAAAATAACAAAACTCCTTCAGTATTGATTATGTTTGATTGTCAAATGCCAATGATAATGAATAGATTGAACTAATTATAGCTCTTGGAAAATGATGAATATTGTATTGTTTGTGTGCTTGATTCTTGTGTGAGTTTTATCTTGCTACAATTCTTTTAACAATTTGCGCACATAGCCTTGATCACATAACTATTTTGCTTACTTAGGGAAAGCTTATATGAATTAAGTAACTCCTTCGATCTCATCGAACTCTAGAACTTGTTTAATTGTCACTTGCTGCGAAATCCTAGACTACACTTTATGATCAAGGGCATGGTTTAGGCCATCTGTGGATCGTTTGAGCTTTTTAAGCCAACCTATACACATGTATTTCCCTAGTCACCCCTTTTGAACCTAATTTTTACTATTTCTTTATTACCCACATCTTTTAGCCTAGCTTTTATTAATTACAAACTGCCAACACTTTGTCTTAGCATGTTGATCATTTAAGAATTATCTTGAGCTATGCTAAAGTATAGGACGATAGGTGGAGTTATGAAAAGTTTATTTTTGTTCTTCAAAAAAAAAAAAAAAAGTGCTACACCTTGTTCAAAAATAAAATAAAATAATTAAAAAAAAGTTTGAGGTGAAGTAACTCAAATAAATAAATAAATACAAAAAAAAATAAAGAATAAAAGTGGATGACAAAGTAAGTTGATATTAAGTTTGGGGGTGTTATTAGAAGTGTTGCAAAAGCTCTACAAAGATCTTAGAATGATTATGTGTTTAGGGTTTATTCGAGCAACATTATTATCCTTATCCTACTATTACCCTAGCCTAACATTACAAGCCTTAAAATTCCTAATAATCCTTGGTCATGTGTTTGTCTACATTAGTGGAGAGTGAAAAGAAAAATAAGCATATGGAGTTTGAAAATTTCTTCATCTAGAGATCAATCATAATTCACTTGTTTGCATAAGCTGATCAGAGTTACGAGTGGGTGAGTGTAAAAGGCTATATTCACACACATACACTAAAAGAATCTAAGGCAAGGTGAGACGAGTATTTGAATTGAAATTCTAAACTTTCACAATGTTTAGAGTTTTCCTTGAACTATAAAACTATGTGAAATCTTCAAGGCTTGTTTGCAATCAAACTGAATTAATATTTACTCTTTTCCATTATTTTCTCTTTCTTTTGTTAGAGGACTAGCAAAATGTTAAGTTTAGGGGTGTGATAACTCTATTAAATGGAGTTATTTTTAACATTTTTAAGCATATATTTTTGCTATAATCTTAGTATTTATCTTAATTTTCCCTAAATTTATTATATTATCCCAAGTGTGTAGGTTAATTATGTTAAGAGGGTTAAAAGTATGGATTTGGAGCTAAAAATGTGATAAAAAAAAAAGATTTAAAAATGCAAAAGGAAATTCAAAGCCATCACCCACCACTCGTAGGTCCATCCACGTGCTCTCACTCACGTTTCCTAGCCATTGGATCAGCCTCAAGAGCAGCCAGATCATGAGTACTCGAAACTCACCCCAGCCAATGTAATAACCCAAAATTTTGACGAACTTGTGATTTCCTTAGATATAAGGAAAACCTAAGTCTGAATCATGTATGTCAGTATGAAACTCATGATCTAATTTGATTATCAGAGTATGTGTGAGTTTTTATAACATTATAAGACTCAATAATAGTTTACTTAGTCAAGTATGAAGCTTTTTGATGAAAGAGGAAGAATAAGGATTTATGATTTTACTCCAATCAATGTTGACCAGGATGATTTAAGATATGATTAAGACGGTACTGCAGTATAGTAAGCAGTATGGAAATTATACTACGATATAAACCGTCATTACGGATGAAGAAGTAAGAATAAGGATTGTGATCATTCCAGAAAAATCAGGAATAATATTTGGAGCAATAAGGACTAAGTAGCTTTAAGTCCTAAGAAAATCCTATACGCGGTCCAGTTAAGTGCAGATAAATTCTGGACTGCAGATCAGTATTCTTGGACTGTTGATAGTTATAACAGTATTGACACTATCTGGATTATCAAGAAATTAGACTGCATATTAGGAGGAGTGACAAACATGGCTTTACTTGGAGGCCAAGTAATTATGGATAAATATGAATTTTTGAATTATGGAATTTATGGATTTTTTTTCCTAACTAAAGCCTCCAACTAGAGTTGAACTAGGCCTAATCACCGGTTACATTGACCGGTTACATTGGGTGGCCTTGGAGAATAAGGAACCAATTAGAGATAAGATTGAAAAGATTTTTCTTGGCTCCAACACATGCATGGCCGGCCACCTAAGGGGGTTTATGAGCAAATATTTGTCTTTTAAGGACCAATATGCAATTCAAGGAGAATTATAGAAATAAAAATAATTGTGAAAAATTTAGAATTTTCCCACCTTTAAATAGAGGTGGGTTGTGAGAATTGGAGGACTTTAGTTAGCCTCTCATTTTCTAGTTTCTTCTCAACTATTTCTCTAGTCCTTAGAAAAAAAAAAAAGAGAGAGAGAAGCAAGAGGTTGGCCGGTTGCTATGGTGGTGAGTGGAGCAAGAATTTTTGCTCATGCAAGGTCTAGAAGCACTCTTTAGAGGTATAATCTCAACCATCTAGCTAAGAATTTCATTAAGTTTTGATTTATGAGATTTATGTGTATTTCAAGCTATGGGTTGTAAGAGCATAAGCTCATGCTTCTTATGTTATGGTTTTTGATGATTGGTTTATGCTAGATCTATACTAGGTTTATCTTGGATTGCTAGCTCTAGCATGGGTATGATTCTTATGCTTTATGTTGAGTATTAAGGTTGTGTGTGCCGATTACTCACCATGTGTTTGTAATAATGCCTTGACATGGTTAAGTAGGAATATTTTATGAATGATGATTATGGTTATGATGTTTGAATATGGAGGTTAAGGAATTAAAATAAAAACCGAAATTGGTAAGCTAAGTAAGATTACCTATTTGGGTTTTTATAAGTAAGATGAACAAGTGCATGGATGATGATTATGTATGTAACGCGCTGCATGTTGTCATAGGCTTACGGTTTCGACCGTTTGAGGTAGGGTGTGCGAAATTTTACGTAAAAACCAACCAAATATAAAACTGTCAATTCTCGGATTAAATGTGACAGTAATCTAGAAATGTAATTTTGAGGCCTTTAGAGGCCGAATTTAGAAAAAGTCATAACTGCAAAGTTGTAGAGAATTAAAAATCATATAGGACACCATAGACGGTTTTTAAAAATAAGGCTCTAAATACCTCTGTTTTTATCAAAACCCGAGGCTGGTCATTACATTCAGTGTACACGGCCAGAAATTTTCAAAAGGAAAAATGGGTAGGTTAAAGGCAGATTTAGGATTTGACAAAGAACAAAAGTTGTAGGTTTCGATGAGATCTACAAATTTCATTAAGAAAAATTTTTTAAATTCTAAACCAATTTAAAGATAAAACTGGATTTTCAAGACTGTATAGGGTACAGGAAATTCCTGTACAGGATTTTCAAAACTGTGCATGGTACAGGAAATTCCTGCACACATGCATTCCAGTTAATTAAAAAGATGTTTTTAAAGCAGTTTTTAAGATTTTATGATCTCTTTAAAAAGAGACTGAGATTTTATGAAAATGGTTTCAAAAAGATTTAAATCCAATGGAATTTTTCAAATGATTTTCAAAAACGTACCATGTAATTTCAAGTATTATGGCAAGAAATACTTTATTTATAAAGTTATGATATTTTCAAAACAAAAGAATATGGTAACAAGTATATGACGAATGGCAACCGGATGGGATACCAATTTATTATGTTAGGGCATGTATCTATGATTACCAGTGGTAATCGGATAGCATACCGGTTATTATGTTATGGTGTATCCATGATTATCAATGGTAACCGGATAGGATACCGGTTTACTAGGTTAGGGTTGGCATATAAGATTACCAAGGGTAAACGGATTGGATACCAATCTAGTATGTTATGGTGTGTAGTAAGATATAATGACTTTTATCTTACGCCCTATTTAAAACAGGAATATGACCTGTTGTCGTGCTTTGATTGGAACAATAGACCAAGAGCGTAAGACCATTTGTAAGTACAACTCCGCTTACAGTATGGGTAAAATATTTTTATTACATTGCATGTTTTTCAAATATTCATGCATTGATATACATGATGTCTATATGTTTTATGTTTTATTATTGTGACATCATGAAAGCATGTTCACTAATAATAAATCAAATGATAAGATCAAGATTAAGTTTTCAAGTACGAAATAGTTAAGATTTAAGTTTCAAGTATGATCAACCATGAACAAGTTTTCATGTAATAAAATAAGTCAAGCAAGTTTTCTTGTGTCGTACTGACTTACCACAAGGGCGGGTTTTAAACGGTTTGGTCCATGGTTTGGGTTGGATTGGATTGGCTGCTCCAACCACTCCATGTTAAACGATTTGGTTCATGGTTTGAAGTGGATTGGACTGGCCGCCACAACCACTCCATGGCTATGTGCCACGGTATGTGCATACAGTTATGTAGGGGGCCCAAAACCAAAATTAACATAAGAGAGCATAATTGATTCATAAGAAAGCATAATCGGTTCATGCATTCTTTTACTAAAAATGTTTTGCGGAATAGAAAGTTGTACTTACTGAGCATAAGCTCATAACTTACGTTCATGCTGTAGGTAAGTAACCTACCGGCAATGCTTGATGCAAGACTATGGAAAGATGGCACTGCAGATTGTGAAATTTGGGTTAGACACCGCCACGAGTTTTGAAAATATGTTATGTAAAATGTATTTGTATTATGTTATGATAAGTCGATGGTACTAGTATATGATAACTAGTATGATTTGTAAAAATGTGGTTTTAAAACTCGGTACTCGAGTGAATACCTATAAATAAGTATGAGTATAAGTTAAGTTTTAAATTAAGTTTAAAAAGGAAAAAAAAAACATTTCCGTATTTTTACGTAAAGCAAGAGTAAGTTTTAAGATGAAGTATATTTAAGTAAGCATGGTAAGGTAACGGCCCTACAGAATCGGGTCGTTGCAAAGTTGGTATTCAAGTTAAGTAAGTACGAAGTCACAGCCCTACGTAGGTCGGGGCGTAACAGCCGACGCTTTTCTGGCAGCATGTCAGCAGTGCCAAACCACGTGTGCGCGTTCTCATCAAGTCTCACGTGCGCCTGCGAGTTCCAACGAATTCTATCTCGACACACGTCCCACTTCTTTCATCTTTTAATCGTGTGTCGCCACCTATCTCTCCGCGTGGACCCCAGAGCTGCTACGCGTCAGATGCTACAACCCAAGAAAAGAAGGAGATAAAAAAAAATAGAATAAGGGAAAATCTGATACCAAAAGGTAGATGTTGGGAAGCTTTATATAGAAGCCTTAGGGCTTCGTGCTGAGGGTCTTTTGGCTTGCAAATTTCTGGAACCGAAAACCATAAGAAAAAGAAGAAAATATTTTAGGATTTAGCTTTTTGTATTTTATTTTTATTTCGAGTTTTAGGTTTTATTTTCTACAAAATTAGGGAGAGATCATCTCGAATCATTAAGAGAAGAGAGAGAAGAAAATTTAGGATAATGCTTTGGAGACTTGTGACACCTCCATACTTTGGTTTTTCTCTTCTATTTTCTTATCTTTTTATCTTTGTAATTTAAGAATGATTAAATCTTTATTTTGTAAATTTTTATTTTTATTTATGAAGTAAATTTTTTTTTTCTAGGGATACGATCTATCCGGATTATGATTTTTTGAGTTTTTCTATTTTAATTGATTGATGTTCTATTCTAATTCTATGTTGAGTATTTTAATCTATGCTTAATGCTTGTGAATTTATGGCCAACTTTTGCATGATTTAGTATTTAATTTGAGACTGAGAAGTGATAATTGATTAAGCTCTTGTTTAATCTACCATAAGATTATCATAAACTAGAGACAGTTATGAAACTTGTGCAGCATCATGAATTTTTGGTTCTTAATGAATTATAATATGTTGTTTGAGACCGAGATGTGCTAAGACTTATTATAATAAATTGTTAATGATTGAGAAAGATTAATAAATATATTAGAGAGATTCGCTGGCAACATAGGGAATAAACGTTGATTAATTAGATTAGAGGATTTGAATATGATTAATTCGGTGAAATCAGAAACCCTAGATTTTTAGTATTTTGAGTCTTTTGTCTTTTTACTTATTTTGTTATTTTTATTTAAAAATCTCTTTTTGATTATTCAAATAGAGTTGGAGTTAATATAATTTCGATAATTGATAATAACAGTCCTCATGAGAACAATATTTTACTAATTACCTTATTACTTGTTTAGGAAATTGTGCACTTGCAATTTTTGGCGACAATTACTTATAGGTAAAAGCCCTGTGCTAGTTGCCAACAGTAAAAAGCTATGGGTAAATGGGTATATTGGTAATACACAAGCTCTTGGTCACAAACTATTTTTATTTAAAATGTTTAAAAATTATCACATCGTTGGTAAGAAATGGCATTTTATTAATTAAAAAATAACATATAACTGCCATCCGAAGTTGAAAAAAATTTTGGATTAAAGTTGGAGTCTCCATTCCTAATATTTTCAAAAACTAATTATGAATTATATCTCAATTTGTTGCTATATTTTATTCTAGCATCGATGCTGAATGATTTTGTTGTAAGCTAGACACATGAGCTGTTGCTTCATTTTTCTAATCTAATAAATAAAATATTATATGGTAGATATAACTTGATCTGAACAAAACAGATAATTGTACAATTTAGCTAATTCGAGTAATCATATGATCTCTTGCTTCATATTTTTAATATATATGCAACTTTGTTTTGAAGAGCTAACCTGATCTGAACAAAACAGATTAAGGGGTAAAACAATTAGTTAATCTTTTTATCAAACCCAAAAAAAAAAAAAAAAAAAAAAAGTTAATCAAGTAACCTAACTCATTTTACATGCCATGCATGCAATGCCCCCAGTCATGACCTCAGGATGGTGTGTGTGTGTGTGTGTGTGTGTGTGTGTGTGTATATAATTTTTTTTTTTTTTCATTTTGTTGCATTGGTAGACCCTAAATTATCATAAAGTTACACTTTGCACCCTGAACTTTTAATTTTGATAATTTACACCCTGAACTTACGAATATATAGTAATTAATTTACACTCCATTGACAATAATATTAATTTTTTGAAAGAAATTGATTGGTAATTTGTACATGGGTTGTTAATTCATGACATAAATAATTATTTTTATCTATGTTAAACCCAATTTCATGTTCTTTATTAACAATTTATATGCAAGTAAAGTACCAATTTTCATTAAAAAAAATTCAACATTGTTTATCAATGGGGTACAAATTGCTACAAATTTGTAAGTTTATAGTGTAAATTATCAAAATTAAAATTTAAGGTGTAAATTGTAACTCTACAATAAGTTTAAAGTGCACCAATACCAAAAAAAAAAAAAAAAAAAAAAAGATTATTTTTAATATTTGCTTGTAGAATATCTAAGGAGCAGTATTAGCTGAAATTTATAGGATATATATATGGGGATGCATGCCCTAGTTCAACATTTTTTAAGTAAATGTCCAAAGCTTTATAACATTAAGAAAATTACTTGTTTTTGATTTATCAATCAGTAATCGATCGATATTAATATGTATTTTTCACAGATTGATTATGATCAATCACTTATTATTATTTTATGATCGATACGTTTAATGAATTTTTTTAAGAAATAAACATTTGAAAATTGTCTATTTACTTAATTTTAAAATTATAACATCAATCAAAACTATAATAATTTCTTTTTTCTTTTTGTTTTCGTGGACACGGAGACTAGAGATGACCTAATTAGCTTGCTAATATTCATATATATATATATATATATATGTGGGTGTGGTTTTAATAATTACTCTTTTTTTTAACTATGGATGGTTATAGAAAAAATTATAAATAGATGTGCATTCTTTAATTATATTTGATGATGTGTTATTGCATGTAACTTAGTATTGTAGATTAAGCAACCTCCTAACTTTTTAAATACAATTTTTTTATTTATTTTTTTTTTAAATAGACGGAATTACACTAACATCCCTTTTGTTTTCTCAAAATCACAGAGACACCCCCTTCTTCTTAATTACATCTGATTTTGGGGTTAGCGGCATGCTTGCGTAGATTCCGGTAGTTGCTCCTTAGTTTTTATTTATTTATTTATTTTTTTTTTCTTTTAAGAATCATCAAGGTGAGAAAATCCGGAAAGCTTAGGACCTCTGAGGATTTAGCCGAAGTTTTGGATTTCAGTGGGTGTTGTTCAAGATTTTGATCAAACTATTGCAAATGGAGAAACTGTACAATTTCATTTCGATTATATGCAAAAATAAAAGCATTATAGGAAAGGAATTGTTCTCATTGCATTCCATTTTCAAATATATTCTTGCTAGTTGCCAATTAGAAGAATTATGGTGTTGCCTTTTTTTTTTTTTTTTTTTTTTTTGTGTTAGAATCAAAAAAATTTTAGTTTTTTTTTATAATAAAAATATGTATTTGCTTGTAAATTTCCTTTATTACCCTTGCAAAACAAGTTCTTTGAGGTTATCAAAGAGTTTAGGACCATTTCAACTACGAAAAAAGGACAGGGACCAAAATGTCATAAATGTAAAGTTTGAGGACTAATAGAGAAATTTACTCTTAAAAAAATCATATCAGCAAGTTACTAAAAAGTTGTCCATCCAATTCACGTTTAATGAGTTGTCTAAGTTTTGTGTTCATTAATTATTATTAAACTTTTTTGATCAACTACTCAATTTATTACAACTATCCGATCAACATCATGTGACTAAAACAACGATAATATTGGATGGATAAATATTAAAGTAACAATTAAAAACTCTAATATATATAATATTAAAGTAACCATTGAAAACTCTTTTATTTATATATATATATATATATATATAAATACCAGAATGCATAATGGATACGTAGGTAGACCACTTTCTATAACAAAGACAAAAGAATAATTATTTTGGCATGCCGCTTAAAATATATAAACTGAACAACATTATAAATGAGACAAATTGTATTTATCGTTAATAGTGAATGATGAACTGTGATTGTAAATATAACCTACTAATAATATCATATCTGATTTCATTAAAAGATATAAAGTTCGAATCCCACATCCTCATGCTCCAAAAAAAAATTTGATGAACTCTTTGTTTGAAATGTAAGAGTATGTCATTTGTTGTTCGTGGAGAAAACAATCTTACTAATTTACTATAATAGACTTTTTTTTTTTTTTTTTTTTTTTTTTAAGGAGAGAAAGGAAATGTCGTTTTTAAGTCTTATTAAGTGCAACTAAGCTAATACGCGTTGGAGAAAGCTAGGTGTCAGGGGTAAGCTCTATTCGACTCGTAGAATGGATTCCGTACCTTAATTGTCTATCATGTACTCGAGAAGGCCCCTCAGTTCCCCAGCAGCACCTCGAGGTGTATTTAGTTGTCATACATGAGTCTCGGGATGAATGATAGACACATCATTGCACATTGTTTCACTTGTTGGACATTTTCTTCTTCACTTTCAATAAACGACCTTTTTTCCAAACATTTAGATCATTTTTGTTGGAGTCTATGTCAAAAAAAACATTTGAGACTTATAAAAAATTACCGTTCAGCTATATATGCGTGCCAATTTTGTTTTCTTTGGGAGATACCTACTTGACCGCTTCTGTTGCATCCCGTGATTTGGGTCGACATGTGCTTTTCTATTATGGTGAACTTTTTTTTTTTTTTTTTTTTTGGCGAGACTATAATAGTGAACTTGATAAAACCTATTTATCCCATTACAAAAAGGAACTATTTATAGTGGATGTTGTATGTTTGAAAAGATAGACATACACTATGTCGCTCATGTGTTTACTACTATACGAAAAGGCCATAATCCTATTTTAGTGAATCATCGTCTTAAAAAAAAAAAAGTAGAAATAAACCTTTTTTTTTTGGACGGGAAAACTATCCTAATTTCGAATTTTTTTTGTTTAAAAAACATTTTTAAAACACCTCATTCTTAATACTTAATTTATGGTTATTCTCAATAAATGAATTATTCATTTTTAAATTTGATTAGACAATTATTAAAAGTTTTACATGAGTTTATTTTTAACTAATTGAGTTATTTGTAAGAAAATTACTCGTTTGATTTTGGTTTTAAGTAAATATTGATTGCAATTTGTAATAACTTTGATTTCAAATGCTAATCAAACGATATGGACGATATACTCTTATATTTATTCTATAAAATATAGTTGCTATTGTATGTTTATCTCCATTGGTGCATGTCTTGTTCCAACAGCATTTTTTTTCTTTATTCATTCTTTATTAATGTACTAAGAATGCCCATTGCTAATCTTAGACCAATGTGGTACTTTTAAGTTAGTTGGTTCTAATATAATTCCAGGTATCTTTAGCAAATAATTCTTTTTCCTTTAGAGATTTATATCTAAATAGCTTTTTTCAAGAAGTTTTTTAATAAATGGTCGAAGTTTTAAAAATTAGTTAAAAGACCCTTTTTTTTTCCTTCTAAAATGGTCAATCAGTAATTGACCACATAATAGTCAATCAGTGATTGACTTACGGTCAATCACTGATTGATCATAACGTAAATTATCAAATTTTATAGTCAATCACTGATTGACCAAATCTGAAAAATGACAAACAGCCAATTTTTTAAATTAAAAAAATTGAACTATCTATTTGATTAGGTGATTAAAAAATGCCACTCAATCTAATTTTCCTTTAACAAATTGAATTACTTGGTAAAAAAAATATGTTCTATGGTGGTATGCTTGATTTTAATTGTTCCACTTTTGTTCTAGAGACTAGTATGAGACCCCTAGTAACAAAAAGTTGTTTTACTTTTTTTTTTTTTTTTTTAAAGAATTTCATATGAAACTATTTGATATGATTATTAACGTGCCGGTATAAATAATGGTTTTTCTTTTAATGTTTCCCATTATAAAAATAGATAAATAAGTATAAAAGACAACTTATAATAATTAGATTGAGTTGAACAATTATTGCATCTAGATGTTCAAGCATAAATATCAAATTATTTTCCATTACATTTTGTTGGAAAACGCAAAGAATTATTGGAAGGTATTAATCTTAGAAAACAACAAAAAGTTATTAGTTTATCTATATTTGTGTTTGTTCTTTTGTTAAAGGCAGATTCTACACTGTACCATATAGAAATAAATAGAAAATGTAACATAACATTTGTTTGTGTAACAATTACTTTAGATGTACTTATATGTGATCAATAGATCCAAGATTAATTTTCAAAAGGCACAAATAACATTAAAACTTAAAAATTAAAATAACAAGAATTCCAGGTAAAACTTTTAATGTTTTTTACGTACCTCTCGATTACTATTCTACAATAAATTCAAGTAACCCACATAAAGAAACCAATAATCCATATTCTAACGCTATATCATATATTCAAAAGTAAAATATGAATACAATTTTAGTTAATTTCTTAATATGAAAATTTCATGAATCTCAATGTTATTTTACTAAGTTTACACATTTAATAAAATAATTATCTGTTATTAAAGCTACTAAATTTCGGTGAACAAAAGAAAAATTGCGAAAATAAATGCGTGTTAAAAGTAAAATGTGAGGAAAGAAAGTGACGGAAAATATATATGTAAAGGTGAAAGAAAAAAGGAGGGAAGTGAGAATCTTTGGTGAGAAAGTAGGGAAAAATTGGTGGCTTTCTCATGTTCACGAAAAAAAAGAAAAAAAGAAAAAAGAAAAAGAAAGAAAGAATAGGATAAATAATGCTAAAAAGAATTGTGATATTAAACACAATTCACTAATAAAAGATGGGTCTCACTATATGAGATTGACCTTCTATTAGTGTATAGTGTTGTTTGACATCGACGGTACTCCCAATCATTTTTCAAAAGAATTAAGAGTGTGCGGATAGCCTACAAGGCATAGGCAAGAAGTTAAAATAAAAAAATAAAAAGGAGAAGAAGATGAAATACTAATTAATATAAGAGATGTGAAAGAATAGTGTTTGGTGAATGAGTTGAGTTTGAGTTGAGTTTAAATTTTTAAGTTTGAATAGTAATTTTTGTTGAATTTTTCAGAAAAGATAAAAAACTTTTTCAAAAAAAAAAACACAAAAAAAAGTACAGTTTAACTTAAGTTAAACCGGTGTGCCAAACGGAGCTTTAAATATTTCATGTGGACTATTTACCCAAAAAAAAAAAAAATGTTATGTGGACTAAGCTTGAATCAGTAGATTTGAGTAATGTGAAAAAAGAATAAATTTGAACCATTGGATTGGTTCAATTAAGGTTGAAGTACGAAATATATTCATTGTTCATATAAACTACAGAGATTACATAGGTTTATCTTAGAGAACTTGAAGAAAATAAAGCCTTTTGTTTTGTATCGTTAAGAAACGGACATAAAGGAAGTTTTTTATTTTTCCCCCGAAATCGAAAATGAAAGGGATATATTTGCGCTGAAGACTGTATTTTTTGAATGGAAAACGAAAAATAAGAATCCAACAAACTAATCAATGCCAGAAAGAAGACATAAGTTTTTGATTTGTAACTTGTTTTGAATGGCTCTAAAGATCACTTCCATACAAAGCGAAACTATTACTCTTGTATGACATAAATAATTAGACCAAATATGATCATATTATCAAGTGATGCACATATAATTGGCCTGTTTCAAAAAAAAAAAAAAAAAAAAAAAAAAAAAAAAAAAAAAAACCGAAGAAACAAATCTTGTAATATTCCTGTTTATCATGTTCAATCTTCTAATATTCTTCTTCGAATAAGAACCACATCTTTTAGCATTCTAGAAAAAACAAAAAACAAAAAAAAAAAAAAAAAAAAAAGAACCCACTTGTTATAGCATATAAACAAAACATTGCCATATATTTTTGCATTTCCAAGGTAGATCTTTTCACTTCCTGCTTATCTTATTCTTGCAATGGTCATGACTCATGAGCAGCCGTGAGAAAAGGAAAAAAGATTCCATCTTGTGAAACTTCGAACTTCCAAATTAAAAGAAATTAATGATTTCCCACAAGAGTAGTGGGAGTTCCCAGATTTCTTGGGATTCATCTGTGCTGACTTTTTAAATTAAAAAATTAAAAAAAAAAATCCTAACATTGACTTATGAGGAAGCTGGACATTATATATAATCTTGGAAATATATCTTATTTACACAAGATACCTTTGGTGAATGATAGGACATTTATTGCAACATAAAGCACATGCAAAGAACCAAAGATAGCTGTTTTAATACCCCCCCCCCCCCCCCAAAACTTAGGGAGTTCCATTTTTTCTACTTTTTTGTTTTTCCAATCAACTTAAAGCTGTAAGTTGATGATAATTTAAGGATTGTCTCATGGCCTCATGATTGGTTGACTTTTTCTAGATGCATCAAAACGTGATCTGACTTTATTGGGGATTCTTGGGTATAAAGCAACAACAGCCCACCTGATAAGAAACTACATTCTACATCAACTTTTCTTTCAATTTCTCTTCACATTTTCAACAATGGATAAAGAACTCATCCAAGTTCTGATTGGTTTGTTCTCTATTCTAGCAACAACTATAGTTTTTTTCATTTGCTTGAAGCTTGGCCATGACAGAAACAAGAAGAGACTACCACCTGGCAACATGGGACTTCCTTGGATCGGCGAAACCTGGGAGTTTTACAAAGCGCAGAAAAGAAACCGGTTGTTCGAGGAGTTCATTCAACCCCGGATCACAAAACATGGAAAAGTCTTCAAAACAAGCCTAATGGGATCTCCAACGGTGATTGTGAACGGAGCAAATGCCAACAGGTTCATTCTGTCCAATGAGTTCAAGATGGTGGTAAGCTCGTGGCCTTCAGCGTCGGTTCAGCTCATGGGGAAGAACTCGATCATGGAAAAACAAGGAGAGAGACATCGTTGCCTCCGAGGGATAATAAGCACAACATTTGGGGATGCAGGGCTTGAAACTCTAGTTCCGAAGATCTGTCGCTCTATTCTGTCACATTTAGGCCAAAAGTGGAACTGCCAAGAAGAGATAAGCCTCTACCGTTCCACGAAAACCATGACATTCACAATTGTGTTTGAGTGCTTGTTGGGGATCAATGTGCAGGAGGGAATGTTGGAGACTTTTGAGAGGATTTTGGAAGGAGTTTTCACACCGGCTATTCAGTTTCCGGGGTCCAAATTCTCAAGAGCAAAGAAAGCACGGTCGGAGATACATAGAAAGATTGTTGAAGTAGTGAGGGAGAAGAGGCAACAAATGGAAGGTTGTGGAAGGATGCAAGAAAAAGAGCAAGTAGGGATGTTATTGTCCCGTTTAGTTGCTGGGTTGATTCGAGGGGATATCAGCGAAGAGGAGGTTGTCGATAACGTAGTTTTGCTGGTTTTTGCAGCTCACGACACAACTTCTTTTGCCATTGCCATGACATTCAAGATGTTGGCTCAGCACCCAAACTGCCATGCCCAGTTACTTCAAGGCAAGCTCTCTGTCACCATCAACAGGAAAATCTAACTCTATTTTTCTGTGGAAATAACTATTGGACCAACTAATAACCGATCTCTTTTTTTTTTTTAATTCTTGCAGAACAAGTTAATATAATGACGGGAAAAAGACCGGGAGAGAATTTGACGTTGGATGACTTGAAGAAAATGAAGTATAGCTGGCAAGTTGCTCGAGAAAGCATGAGACTCTTCCCTCCAATCTTTGGCTCTTTCAGGAAAGCAATTGTTGACATTGAATTTGAAGGATTCACCATTCCCAAAGGATGGAAGGTGCATATCAATCTTTGTTCTCCTTTTCTTTTTTACAATTTTTTTTTTCTTTTATTCATAGATGAGATGATAAAGTAGTAACAACTTCTTTTGTCTACGAAACTAGACAAGGTTAAAATAGAGAACTACACTGACACCCTCTGTATTTTACCTAAGTTACATACAATTCCACCGAAACATTTTGCGTCAACACCTGCTTACCTAACTTTGTTGTCTTTTGATGTAACGTGACCAAAATGCCCAAACAATCTCAGCTGTCTATCTACTCAAAAAAATTCTGAAACACAAGATTTGATCAACTTATTTTTGTCATGTGCAGGTGCTGTGGACGGCATATGGAACACATTACAGTGCAGAGTATTTCCAAGATCCTTTGAGTTTCAATCCTAGTCGGTTTGAGGAGCCCGTCCCGCCTTATGTTTTTCTTCCATTTGGAGGAGGGCCAAGAGTCTGTGCAGGCTACCAACTGGCTAAGTTAACAACTCTCATTTTCGTGCATCTCGTCGTTACACGCTACGACTGGTCTTTGCTCTATCCCGATGAGAATATCACCATGGACCCCCTTCCATTCCCCTCTCATGGAATGCCCATCAAAATTTCCCCAAAGATGTGATTAAGTTCACAACCAAAAATGAATGTCGTAAAATGGTGGACCATTTTTCAGTATATATACATAAAAATATATATTAATATATATATTTTTTATTAACTTGCTCTTCAAGTTGGCAGCATCAGTCTGTATTTCCGCCTTTTTGCTATGATTCTTTTTTTGGTCTGTAATCCTATTCTTTCCCTTCTTTTGAATAAAGTTTCGATGACTAAATATACTTGAGTTTCAAATAAAGTGTTGTGCTTATATACATGATTTCAATATATATACGTATATAACTACTTGTATATTGATCCAAAATACATAAAATCAAAGTGAATAGTGTTGAATAATAAGCAGAACTTCACATAATAGGATTTACGTTCTCAGCAAATCAAGCACTGTAAATTACCTCATTCAAAGTGATCCTGTCAAACATCTTTGGTAAATGAGGTCTTCGAGCTGATAGATCCTGCGAAACTTGTCTCATTGTTGGTCGAGAATGTGGATCGATTCTCAAGCAACCAAATGCAAGCTTTGCAACAAAGACAACTTCTTCTGCAAATTGGTCTATTGGCGATGAAATTCGTTGGTCCAACACATCCTTGAGTAGTAAATTGTGGCCAGTTTGTGGTACTGACGGCGATAAAGAAGAGAGAAATGAGATCAGATCCCCCGGATGTTTTCCCATGATCACTTCCAATGATACCACTCCAAAGCTATAAACATCACATTTCTCGGTAACTTCTAATGTGTATGCAAGTTCTGTGGGAAAAAAAAAAAAAAAAAGGAAAGAAAAGGAAAGAAAAAAAAAAGGGAAAGAAACGTGATTAATATTCACTACTAGAAGTGTTTAAATTGAAGCCTGGAAAACGTATACTGGAAAAACTCTAGATATGTTTGCCTTAATGTTGTTCACTAACCAGCTAGTTTCTCATGTAGAATAGTAGTGAAAAGGGCTATTTTAATGAAGAGATAATTTCAACTGGATGTGGAATCAAGATTATTCATAAAACATTATTGAAAATTCAAGGTGGAATAATCTACCCGGAGCAGTGTATCCAAGCGTGCCTGCGAAAGAAGTCCAACTTGAAGAACTCGGCTTTAAAAGCCTTGCTGTGCCGAAATCAGAAACGTTAGCCTCATAATCTGAATCCAGCAAGATGTTCTTACTGGATACGTCTCGATGAACTATTGGAAGGGAGCAATCATGGTGCATGTAAGACAAAGCATCAGCCACACTCTTAACAAGTTTTAACCTCTCATTCCATCGAAATTCGATCGCCGCCTTGTCATTCCTTAGCATGTTCTCCAAGCTCCCTCCTTCTAGGAACTCATAAACCAAGAATGAGTGGTGTGGACTCCAACAATATCCATAAAGCTTCACAATGTTGCGGTGTCTGATCTCCGTAAGGGCACGAATCTCGCTTTCGAAAGCCTTTAGTTCTGCTACCCGGGCATCCTCCAGGGTGTCAAGTTTCTTCACCGCAACAACCTGACCTGTTTGTAGTTCCGCTTTGTAAACACTAGCATGGCCTCCTTCTCCTACACAATGTTTGGGGTGGAAATTTTCTGTTGCTTCAATGATGTTGTTGTAAGCCATTTTCCCGTCATAGCTCCACATCACAAATAAATTATCATTTGGCGACTGTCTTTCCATGTTCAGCTTCTTCCTCAAGATGTTACGAGCACGGAGAAAATAGAGAATCACTCCTACAACCAATAGAAGGAACAAAGGACCTAAAACAATGACTATGACCAAAATGACAGAATCAATACCCTTTTCTCCGCCTCTTTTCGTAGATGGACAAAGCTCCAAACCAGTGGCGTTACCGCACAATCCTTTATTATCTCCGAACGCTCCAAATCGATAGAAGGCTTTGTTGTCTGGTATAGGACCCTCTAAATGATTAGATGACATGTCAACAGCTGTCAAGCTTACCATTTCGTCAAAACGGGATGGTATTGAACCAGAGAGCTCATTATGAGAGAGATTTAATACTTCTAAGCTTCTCAATTCACCAAGCTGTGGTGGTATCTCCCCCGTGAGCAAATTATGACTAAGATCGAGTAATTGTAGAGATTTTATGGTGCCGATCGTAGTAGGGATATCTGCAGAGAATTCATTTTTGCTTAAGTTCAAGCTCAACATCTTTAAGCCCCCAACGAGGTCTGGAATCGTACCACTCAGATTGTTTGCTGCTAAATTAAGATGTACAAGGTTCGATAACATTCCAACTTCTTGAGGAACAGTGCCAATGAGTCTATTGCCAGCCAGGTTAAGATCAAACAATGACATCAACTTCCCAAGCTCCTTTGGAATTGCGCCGACCAGACGATTTGAGGAGAGGTCAAGTACATGTAGCTGAACTGCTTCTCCAAGTTGAGAAGGAATTTCCCCAGAAATTCTGTTGTTGGAGATTTTCAAACTTTGTAAGCTTTGGCTCTGACCCCATTTATGAGAAAGCTCTCCATAGAGATTGTTGTAACTCAAATCCATGTAATCTAAATGCGGGTACACGCCAAGCTGTTCTGAAATGTTTCCTTGAAGCTGATTTCTTTCTAATCTCACTCTAACAAGGCTCGTACAGTTTCTCAAACTCTTGGGAATCGGCCCTGTCAAGTAATTGTCATGTGCTGTAAGCGTTTCAAGCAACATACCATTGCAGACATTATCAGGAAGATCACCGGATAGCCTGTTGTTACTCAGCAACAAATACCTCAAGTATGTAAGATTGTTCATTTCTAGAGGAATGGAACCATTTAAATCGTTACCAACCAAACCCACAAGACTGAGATACTTTAGCTTTCCGACTTCTGGGGGGATTGCACCTGATAGTACATTATGCATGAGGTACAATTCGGTTAGCTTCGTCAAGTTGCCTATACTAGAAGGAATTGGTCCAGACAAGTAGTTGCTAACAAAGGCAAGTTTCGTTAAGTTGGCCAGGTTTCCTATGGATGAAGGAATTGAACCAGTGAGACCGTTGTTTGACAGCTCAAGCACACGAATAGACTTCAGCATACCTATTTCTTCAGGGATTTGTCCCGAAAGCTTATTGTTAAGAAGGGAAAGAACGGTTAAGTTACTCAACATTCCTATTTCCCGCGGAATGGATTCGTTAAGGCCATTTTTGTCTAGATAGAGGGTTTGAAGTCTGGTCAGAAGGCCTATCTCAGATGGGATTCTTCCAAAAAGTTGATTGGCAGACAAATTAAGGTGTATGAGACTAGACAAATTCGATATAGACGGCGGAATGGCTCCGTAGAGTGAATTGTTACCGAGGTTAAGAGTTAGGAGACCGGGAAAGGATGAGAAGCTGAAACTGGAAAGTGTACCTCTTAAACCAAGGCCTGTGAGATTCACATGTCTGATAGTGCTAAAATTGTCACAAGCAATTCCATCCCAATTGCATGGATTGTTTCCAGCCCATGATGACAAGAGAGATTGGCTTCGGTTATCGAGGTTGGTCTTCCATGTCATGAGAGCCTCTGCTTCTTCTCCTCCTGCACTTTCATCTGAAACTGAAGTTGCCAGAGCACCAACTTTGGAAGTACAAACCCACAAGAGGAAAATCTTAATTGTGATGATTTCAAGTGAAAAAGTATAACACAGACATGGTTTTCTCCACTCGGGACGCCATGATCATGAGTTGCAAGAACAAGTTTTCGTTATATGTTGTCCTTGATTTGGGTCTGGTTTGGTGGGAGAACTGTATCTAATGAATAATCCGATGACCTTTTTAAGAAATATGCACCTCAAAGCTCAAACTTGATCCCCAAGAGTCAATGACTTGTCGTTCACTTCTTTGCGACGTAGACCCAAACATATTATACTTGTGAACAGTGACGACACAAATCTTTTAAAAAGAAGGTATTTATTTTAATGATCTATGAGCAAGTAGTCAAGTTGCAACCATCGGATGTGACGGCATAATGGTAAGGAATAATCATTTTATGACTCTCTCTCATACCCGTCAAAGGTTACCGTTAACGAGAACATAGACTAATTTCTTTTTTCCTTTTTGTTCGCTGGTCCCAACAGCAAATACTAAAAGTAACACAGAATAAGGGTTTCATGATCCCAATAGATTCCAAAAATGACGCTAAGTGAAGGCGACGAGTGCCTTTTATTTATTAATTTTTTTAGATAAGACTAGTTGCTGTGTCTTTTATTTATTAATTTTTTAGACAAGACTAGTTGCTGAAATTGAGTTTCTTTGTACCACATTAGTTGGGGACTTTTCAACCCTTACCTAAAGGAGGAAACACAAACCGGTTTAAGGAAATTTTAGTCAAAAGATACGACTTTCATCTCATCTTTCCCCACTTTTGGAACAAGTTTGCCAAGAGGAAGGAAACAAGCTTACTAATAAATTCCTGGAAGTTGGCATACATGTGACAAAATTTTACACGCCTATAATACCCTTAATATGAAATTCTTGAAAAGTATTCTTGAAAGGTCCGCAAATGAAATGCCATTTCAAAACCCTTGACCCTGCACATTCCTTGTCCAAATTTGCTACTGGCCAAAGAAAGAAGATAACACTTGGAAGCTTCGTCACCTTTTAGGTCTTCAAAATTCCATTTGAGAAGTACGCAGAATTCGAATATAACACTAGAATGTGATTTCCATTAGTTCTACTTCTCTGACTAATTATCCCTAAAGCTCGTAACCAGATTTTGGTTAGACATTACGAGTAACTGGAATGTAAAACGGATACAAAAAATGGGTAGCTTCATTTCCTGCCGTATCCTAGAATGAAAGAATTGTAACAAAAAAATCTTAACGAATCTCTGCTTTTGCACAAATCTATGGCACTTCTATACATTTGGTGGATCTATCACACACTGCTTGCCGTCTGGCAATAGCCTGTGACTTTTTGGCTTCAACCCTCTCCCGGACCAACGTCTGACCAGGGCTGTTTCTAGTTTTCTCACCTGCAATTGGCAACAGTCAAATATCAGATCAATATAAGCAGGATTATAAAAGTTCATAGTATACACCCAAAACATCCAACCAAACAAGATTCATTTCGGAAAACCATCCACTACAGTATGTTTTCATGTAATAATGCCAAAATAAAGTCCTAAAAATCGTCTCAACGGCCCAACTTCATGCTCCTTGATCAGATAAAGTTGAGCATATTCTTCTAGAAAGCCATGCAGTTTCTTTGTTCATGCATTATCTTATGCTAACCAAATCCCAACAACCGAGCAGTATAACATCTCTTTTACTGCCTACTCTAGATGCAACTAGATGCGCCATATAATGCACTATAGGTGAGTAGTGGCTGATTTGTAATACCCGGAGTAACATATTTGGTCCCCTTCAAGGATGCGTCAAAAAGTTTGAAAGCTATAATGTAGACATTAATGCAGTAAATCAGCATTTTCTATCAGATATAGACAAAGGTTCATAACAGTTTCATTTGCAATTAATTTCGTCTGCTAAATCCAGCTTGTTACTGTCATCTTAAGGGAAGTGGTAATCCTTTATGAATGAGTCTTAGATAATATACCAATTTCTCTCAATAAGAATAACAAACGAAAGGGTAATGTTCGTGGTATTTAGCTCTTAGCTCAGTTTATAAAGCACTTTGGTGGTCTTACAGTATCCTCCCAGCCTTCGACAAAGTAGTTCCTTCACTGTGTTGTTCCTAAATACAAATTTATCAATTTTCTATTTAAAAGGAAGTAGTTTATAATACATGATAACATTCAAGTAGTTTATAATACACGGTAACATTCTCAAATAGTTGTACGGACCAATTTTCTTAGAAAGTTAATTTTATCCTTATCCAGCACTTGTATGTCTAACCAGTGACCTTATAAAGTACCCTTGAATGTTATTTTTTCTTCACAATAAATTTTGATGTCAATAAAGCCATCAATAATGGTAGCATTGAAAATGGATGACGGCCCATAATGTATCACTTCAGGAAACGAAAATCCAAAATGTTATATTTCTAGTAGAATCACATCACATGGAGTAGGATCAGCTCCATACATAAGCTAAAGCTAAAATTAGATTATCAAGCGGAACAGAAAAAAAAAACACACCTAGAGCTTGTCAAAAACAGAAAACTGAGATGGAGAAATAAAAAAAACAAACAGAGAGAACAGAAATGAATTTATGAGAAAAAAACCTACAGAAGCACACTAAGACAATAAAACATAGCATTAAAGCAACTAGTTACAGGAGCCATCAAGCGTAAAACAGAGAAGTGAGCCATCAAGCATAAAACAGAGAAGTGACATGTTTCCAATTCCTAAACAAAACTACAATTGGCTACTCTAGTCAAGTACACAAATTAAAGCATAAGGGTTTGATGAAGCTGGATGTTGAAGAAAACAACAGAAAAGTTATAAGAAACAGAATAGAAATGACTTTATGAGAACAAGCTGCAGCATGAAAGCCAAGAATTGCAGGAGCCACCAAGCATAACAACCGATGATCTTATTTCCAATCTAAAACAAAACTACAATTGACTAGTCCGATAGGCATATTAAATATAACTGCTTCGAAGAAGCTTGCTGCTAACAATAAGAATTATAAAAAATAATAATAATAATAATAATATAGAAAACAACCAGTACTACATTGATTTATAAAAAATTCCTACGGGAAAATACCAATGGGCAATCCAAATAGCAACAGGGCAAACATTTTCAATTATTTGTGTGTGCAGAGGGTAATAGTAGATGTTGGTGAACAATGGCACATTTTTCACCAGCAATCAGCATAAAGAATAAACCAACCTGCCTAACAATAAATGGTTCCTCCGCAAGACTCAAAGGCTCAGTCAAAACCGTAAGAAAACCATTCATATTCCCATAAACGATGTCAGTTAAGGGCCGATCGCCCACCTGTCACAAAAACAACTATGCTATTAGACTAATCCAAAACAAAAGAACTGCAATTAACAGTTAAAGAACTCTTTGATTCTTATAAACATTATACCATAATAAGTTCAGATGATTCGCAGCCGAAGTGGTTTTCAATTTCTTCAGCCGATCCAGCTGGTTTCTTCACTCCTAGAGGGTGACATTAGAACAACCACATAAATGCTAAGCGAAAAGTCATCGCTTTTGAGCACGCTTGGCCTTCAATACCAGACGTAATGCAAAACTTGCTTGCGGCAAATTCAAAGCTCAAAATTGAGAACGAAATACTCACTGTGCCTTATGACTTTAATTCCAATAGTCCCCTCGAGCACCCTAGCTTTTGAACCATCATGATCATACTCAAATAGCCCTATTAAAAAGACATCAACACAAAGACATTGGCAAACCAGACCAACAACAACAACAATAACGACTTATTCCACGGTGCAGAGTTAGCATGCGAACGGACCTAACTATAGACATTTTAGACTTCTACTCATGTTTTTGCGTCTAATTCTTATTTCAAGACTTTCTACTCATGTGTTTGCGTCTAATTCTTATTTCAACAAAACATGTGTCAAAATTACCGGCAGAGTTACTGAACACAGCGATGTTGGGGCCAAAGACGGATTTACACTGCTCAAGCGAAGGCGCGAGAGGACCCCAAAGCTTCAAGGAGTAAGGCGCAGTGAGAGTATTATCCTTATCAAACACAACGCCCTTAAACCCCCTCCTCCGCAGCTCCGCCCAATCAATGTAAGTTATGTCGGGCACGGCGACGTGGGGGAGAGCCAAGTGACGGTCTTTGAAGACCACTCCCACGAAGCAAACGATGGCGCCAGAGTTAAACCGCTGTCCCAACGCGGCTTTCAAGTCCGCCCAGCACATGTTTGTGAAAAGTCCCTTGTCGTTCTTGGTATCGCCGTCTCCCTGTTCTTCTTTTTCTCCGCTTTGAGCTTCTGGGTTTTGTCTATCGGAGGAGTTGTTGCCGGTGGAGGAGAAAAATTGGAGAAGAACTGGGTGGCTGTGATATGGGTCGGATTCGCTGCTTCTGTTGTTGAACCTGTCTTGCTGTTTGCTGCAGCTGTGTGCTTGAGAGAGAGTGATTGCAGATGGGGATGTGGAGTAGTGAGATTGGTTCTTGTTTGGGAAGGATCTTAGGATGGTGGTGGTGGTCAGCTTTTTCTTGAGGTGGGGATGGTGGAAGTGGAAATGATTTGGAATTGGATTGCAGCAATTGGGCAATGGAGGAGCAGATATCGACTGCATTTCTTTCTATTCTAATCTAATTATTTTTGGATTTTAATGTCGTTGTTCCATAATAATTAATTTTCCAAGTGGCTGAATATGGTTTTCCGTTGGAGATAGCCCGTGACCCTTGGAAGGCTGGTAATGGTGAATGTCGCAACCCGAAGGAAACTACGGCCCAATCTTTATGCAAATTGGCCCAATGTGTATAACATGATTACAAAATAAATAAAAAAGGGAGAAAGAGGGAAATATCATATATTAGGTAGGTTATAGAAAATAATTTAATAAAATTAAAGAAAGGATAATAAATAGCTTATTATGCAGTGTCATCAGTTGGAGTTGGTTTTTTTTTTTTAGGGGAATTTCAGATTGCATTATCTAGGCTAAATCAGACAAAACCGACAAGGCAATAAACAAAGGACAATAGTCCATAAAACTACAATCCAAAGAAAGATTAAGTGCTGAGATAGTAAGGGTGTGAACCACTCCATTTGCTCCTCTAGGAACATAAAAACAGTAATTAAAAACACCACATCTAGACAACTCAACAATATCAGCAATTAACACACTGTATTTACTAATTGAGGACGAATTTTGTACCTCAGAAGCCAAATGCACTGCATCTGTTTCAGCTATCTCGATCTACAAACCCAAATTCTGAGCAAAAGAGAGGTCTTCCCGAAGAGCTAAACATTCGGCAGTATAGGGCGAGAAGAATCAAGTCACATGTCTTGCAAAACCAGCAACTACCATACCCTCAAAATCTCTAATTATAGCCACAATGCCAACCTCTTCCTTTCCAATGCGTACCAAGGCATCTACATTTAGTTTCAAAGAGCCACATGTTGGTTTTTTTCACCTTATTTGATTATTAACAGTGGGCGAACTAACCACTGGAACTTCAAGTCTTAAACATTGCTGTAAATCGCCTAACATAGTACATGCCATCTCCATCACACTCCGGGCATCAATTACGTGATTGGAATGAACCCACATATCCCTCGTCCTCCAATTAGCCCAAGCCATACTAGTTAAAAAAACTAGCTCTTCTCGAGACCCTTTCTCAGAGAACTCTAAACAAAGCCTAGCAAATGAAACAACCAAGGAACATCTCAACTTGGGCTAGAGGACAAAAGAATCCCAAACCTCCCCAGTGCTTGGACACTCCCACAAGCTATGCCGAACTGACTCAACCCCTTCGCAACACTACGTACATTCATTCAAACATTTCATACCCCTTCTATTAAGAATAGCAAAACAGGGAAGGACTCCATGAAAAGCCCGCCATAAGAAGATTTTTACCTTGCTTGGTAATTTCAAACTCCAAAGTTTTCCCCACCAAGCCTTACTGACCGCTGCATTAGATGAGTCATCCAATCCTTTAGCCTCCATAGCCACCCAATATCCTGAATGCATAGTGTATAGACCACACGAGTCGTAGTGCCAAATCAAGTTATCATGACAATTGGATCTCCCCAAAGGAATGCTCAAAATCACATCACTATCCATTGACAAGAAAGACTGAGAAATAAGTTCACAATCCCATTGCCTATTTTGGATTAGGTCTGCCATCTTCCAATTTGATGCACCCCTAGGAACACTCGTAATGGGTTTAACACTATGGGTCAGGGATGCCACGGATCTGAAAAAACTCCAACATTGTTTCCATTGCCAATTCTCCACCTAACACCTGAGGCCAATAAGTCCCTCCCCCACCAACTATAGGATGCATTCGCACCAATTTTAGCATCCAAAAAAGAGCAATTATGGAAATACTTAACTTTCAATTCCTTTGCCATAAGGGAATCTGGGGCCTTAAGAATATGCCAACCTTATTTGGCCACCAAAGCCTTATTAAAATTACTAATATACCTCCTTTTATTTTTTGGTTGACACAGGTTCTCCCATCCAAGCCAATGAATCTTCCTATCCTTATTAGAGCCACCCACCAAAATCGAGCAACCAATGACTGAAATTCTTGGCAAAGCGAAGCAGGAACTCAAAACACATTCATAGTATATGTGGTCGTAGCTTGGGCAACCGCCTTAATGAGAATTTCACGTCCCTTAATGAAGAAAATTTAACTCTTCCATATTTGTAGACGCTTCGCAACTCGCTCCTTAATTGCATTAAAGACATTCCTCTTGTTGCGACCCACAAAAGATGGTAGGCCCAAATACCTATCATGAACTTGGCTACTATCCACCAAACCAAGTTTACTATAAATCTCCCCCCGAACCTCCTCCACAACGTTGGGATTAAAGGTGATCAAGGATTTTGAAAAATTAAACACTTGACCCGAAACCAAAGCATAACTATTCAAAATCCTCATAACTGTTTGACAATCTCCCAAATTGGCCTTTCCAAAAATAATGGAATCATCAGCAAAAAATAAATGACTCACCATGGGTGCTCTCCTAGCCACAGCAATCCCATGAAGTCTGCCATCAACTTCCGCAGCCTTGATAATAGCCGATAGACCCTCAACACAAAGTAGAAATAGGTATGGTGAGATTGGACAACCCTGACGAAGCCCTCTCTTAGGAATGACACACCTTTCCACACTCCCATTTATAATGAATGAGAGTTTAGTTGTGGATGCACAATCCATAATCAAGTCAACTCATCGATCACTGAAGCCTATCTTTCGCATAACTCCCTCAAGGAAAGTCCATTCAACTCGATTATAGGCTTTACTCATGTCTAGTTTTATGCCCATCAAACCTTCTTTCCTACCCACCTTCCTCCTAATAGAGTGCAGAATCTCAAAAGCTACTATAACAGTATCTGTTAGTAATCGCCCCCGAAACAAAAGCACTCTGCTCTTGATAAATAATCTTTGGAAGAAATAATTTGAGCCAATTAACCAACACCTTAGTGATAATCTTATATGTAACATTACACAAGCTAATCGGTCGGAAGTCGGCCACTCTCTTAGGATTCTTAATTTTTGGAATAAGAACCGCATATGTTGCATTTAACACTCGAACCAATTGCCCACCATTCAGGACCCCCAAGCAAACTGCCATCAAGTCACTACCCACCAACTCTCAATTCTTTTGAAAAAAGAGTGCAAGAAATCTATTTGGACCTGGAGCTTTTGTAGGACCCATACTAAAAAAAGCTTTTTTAACCTCCTCCCTACTAAAGGGACTATCCAACTATTGGCCTCATCTCCTCCGACACACTAAAACCAATATGATGTATAACTCTGGACAAGTTCTCTGTAGAAGGGGTGATGGTTTGGAACACATCATTAAAATAACGTTCAACTTCCTTAGTGATGTCCTTATCTTTCGTAATCCAACTCCCACTAGGATCTTCTAACCCGCGAATTATGTTCTTCTTGAAATGTTTTGACACTTTTGAATGGAAAATTTTCGTATTCCGATCACCACTCCTAAGCCATTTCACACGGGCTCTTTGACGCCAATAATACTCATTTAGCTCCAGAAGCCGATTGAGCTCATTTTCCACCCGCCTAATACTGGATCTCACCTCACCCAGCCGCGGGCATATGTTTAAGTCCTCTAATTCCTTCTGGGCATCTTTAATCTTTCTACTAATGTTCCCAAACGTCTTGGATCCCCACAATTTCAAGTACTGGGCACAATTTTTCAATTTTACCACTGACCACGGACCTCCACGCTTTAACGCTACCGATGTTGCCCCAGCATCTCATTGAAACTACCGTTCGTCATCCACATAGGTTCAAAGATGAACCTCCGACGTTTCTTTGGACTCCGACCAATCCGAACCGAGTCCACAAGTTTCAGAAGAATGGCCCGATGATCCGACCCAAAGAAGTCTAAAAGGATAGTGATACGAATCACGCCAACTTGTGACGAAACCCGTAATCAAATTAGTCTCCAAGATCGAATTCTAAACGGATTTGAATGGAACCGCGACCCGATGCCTAACAAGAAGCATGAACCTTGGTATGCGAGGACGCCACAATCAGCTATGGATGGACTGATTGATAAGTCTATGAACGCCACGGATTTCTCCGATAAGTTCAAAAAGTTCGTTTAAGAACCAGAGAGAATTAATCTCAAAATTTTTTTTGTCTAAACTGATCTGCCTTCACCATGAATCCGTACAGTACATATAGTTGTTTCCCTTTGTGGAATTTCTAGTCCTTAATTGCCCAAGGAATTTTCGGCAATTCACTAAGCTAAAAAGGGAAATAACTATTCTGAAGTAAATAAAGATAAAGCAAATAAGGTAAGTTCCCTAAATGGCTTTAAAGCCTTACAATATTCCAAAATAAAAAGGAAACTGAATAATACAGCAATCAATACTGATTCTTGTCGTCAATTATTGCCTCAATACTGGAAAGTTCTCAAACTGGAAAAACATGACGGCTAACGATCTTGCACGTGTAATTACTCGGTCTCTTCTAGCACTTGAATCATGCATTTGTTGGGCTGGTCATCGCTTGTAATTCCCTCGATGGGCCTCCACACAATAGCTTGAGACCAAGTTGCTCGAATCAGCCCATTAAGTGCATCTTTGAATTTCTTTGCGTGAGCCCTCGTAACCGGACCAACGGGAACTTGAACTGGATCTAAATAAGCTTCATCCCATGTGCTCGTGCCTTTGCTACTGACGTCATCATCATTCCCCTCCTCTTGAGAAGGATTTGTCCTCAAATCGTCGCCTGCATCAAATGGACTTAGATCAGAAACATTAAACGTAGCACTTACACCATACTCACCTGGCAGGTCTAACTTGTACGCATTATCATTGATCCTTTCAAGGATTTGAAAAGGACCGTCCCCTCTAGGCAACAACTTAGACTTTCTTTGGTCTGGAAATCGTTCTTTGCGGAAGTGCAACCACACCCAATCGCCCGGCTCGAAGAGGAGCTTGTGACGCCCTTTATTGGCTTGTTTGGCATATTGCTTGGTCCTTCGCTCAATGTTGAGTCTTGCCTTCTCATGTATCTGCTTAACAAGTTCAGCTTTCTTTTTTCCATCTAAATTTACACGCGCAGACAAAGGTAATGGCATTAAATCCAAAGTGGTTAAAGGATTAAAACCATAAACAATTTCAAACGGTGAAAATTGAGTAGCAGAATGTACAGAGCGATTATAAGCAAACTCGACATGTGGTAAACATTCCTCCCAAGTTTTGATGTTCTTTTTAATGATAGCCCGCAACAAGGTAGACAATGTCATATTCACAACTTATGTTTGACCATCGGTTTGAGGGTGACAAGTAGTCGAAAACAACAACTTAGTCCCTAACTTAGCCCATAAAGTCTTCCAAAAGTAGCTTAAGAACTTGGCGTCCCTATCAGAAACAATTGTCCTAGGCATACCATGAAGTCTCACAATTTCCCTAAAGAACAAGTCAGCAACATTGGAAGCATCATCTGTCTTGTGGCATGGGATAAAATGTACCATCTTGGAAAACCTATCCACGACCACAAACACCGAATCCCTTCCGCGTTTAGACCTAGGCAAACCTAACACAAAGTCCATTGAGATATCAGTCCAAGGTTCACTAGGGATTGGCAAAGGGGTGTACAAACCGTGGGGCCGCACTCTCGATTTAGCCTGCCTACAAGTTACACATCTATCACAAAGCCTCTCAACATCGCGTCTCATATGCGGCCAAAAGAAATGTTCTTGTAAAACAGCTAGGGTCTTGGCAACTCCAAAATGTCCCATTAAACCTCCACCATGGGATTCTCTCACTAACAAATCTCTTATCGAACAATTAGGCACACACAATTTATTCTCCCGAAACAAGTATCCCTCATGCCTAAAGTACTTACCACTAGCGAATTTCTCACAAGCTTGATACTCAACACTAAAGTCACGATCATCAGCATATAATTCCTTGATATGTTCAAAACCCAGCAGTTTAGAATCAAGAGTTGAGATTAACGCGTACCTGCGAGAGAACGCATCCGCAACGACATTTTCCTTACCTTGTTTGTAGCGAATGACATACGGAAATGTCTCTATGAATTCTACCCAACGAGCATGCCTTTTGTTCATCTTATGTTGGCTCTTCAAATGTTTCAAGGACTCGTGGTCGGTGTGAATCACGAATTCCTTAGGCCATAGGTAGTGCTGCCACGTCTCTAACGCCCGAACCAACGCATACAACTCTTTATCATAGGTTAGTTAATTAAGAGCTGCTCCGTTCAGCTTCTCGCTGAAATATGCTATTGGTCGCCTATCCTGCATCAAAACGACACCAATTCCAACACCTGAAGCATCACATTCAATTTCAAAAGTTTTGGAAAAATTAGGTAAAGATAACAATGGAGCATTGGTCAACTTATCCTTGATTAATTGGAATGCACTTTCTTGCTCTTCTCCCCATCTAAACCCAACGTCCTTCTTGATCACTTCAGTCAGTGGTGCGGCTAAAGTACTGAAATCTTTCACAAATCGCCGGTAAAAACTAGCAAGTCCATGAAAACTCTGTACGTTACTCACACTAGTTGGACTCGGCCACTCCCGAATGGCTCGCACCTTCTCTTCGTCAACCTGTATCCGTCCGCACTAACAACAAAACCAAGAAAGACAAGCTTATCTGTGCAAAAAGTACACTTCTTGAAGTTAGCATACAATTTTTTCGTTCTAAGCACATCCAAAACAGATTTTAAATGCGCTACATGTTGGTTCAAATCTTTGCTATAAATTAGTATATCATCAAAATACACAACAACAAACCTGCCAATAAATGCTTGCAAAACATGGTTCATTAAACGCATAAATGTGCTAGGTGCATTGGTTGAGCCAAAAGGCATTACCAACCACTCATATAAACCTTGTTTCGTTTTAAAGGCTGTCTTCCACTCGTCTCTAGGTTTCATGCGAATTTGATGATACGCACTTTTCAGATCAATTTTTGAGAACACTGAAGCTCCATGTAATTCATCCAACATATCATCTAATCGAAGTATAGGATGGCGATACTTTACCGTGATATTATTAATGGCTCTGCAATCCACGCACATCCTCCATGTCCCATCCTTCTTGGGCACAAGTAAAACCGGAACGGCGCACGGGCTCATACTTTCTCTCACATGCCCCTTTTTCATCAACTCACTAACCTGCCTTTGAAGCTCCTTTGTCTCCTCGGGATTGCTTCTATAAGCCGGTCGGTTTGGAATTGAAGCGCCTGGCACGAAATCTATCTGATGTTCCATTCCCCGAATTGGTGGTAAACCATCAGACACCTCGTCCGGAAATACATCCTCGAATTCCTGCAATAGAGAAACAACAGAACTAGGCAATGCAGGGTCAAGATCATTAGTGTTTAAAAGTGCCTCTTTGTACAAAAGTACAATCATTGGCTGATTTAAGAACATCGCCCTTCTGATCTCACCGCCTCTCGCATAAAAGTTTGTTTTTCTCTCTGCTTTTCTCTCATGTGCTTGTTGTGTATTCTTTTCAGTCCTCTCGATTTTCTCTCCCTTTCTCTTTTTGCTTTCCTTTTTCTCGGCCACCTCTTCTTTTTTACTCTCACTGGCCAAACTCTCTCTCTGCACTCCCACTCTTGATTTTTCCTCACTCATTTTCTTTTTCTCACTTTCTCGCTGTAAGCTCACTTGGTCTTCATAGACCTGTTTTGGTGTTAACGGCACAAGAGTGACCGTTCTTTGATTGTGAACGAACGAGTATTTGTTTGTGAAGCCATCGTGTTTAACTCGTCGATCAAATTGCCATGGTCGACCTAGTAACAAGTGTCCAGCTTGCATCGGAACTACATCGCACAAAACTTCATCTTCATATCTTCCAATGCGGAAAGAAACTAACACTTGTTTACACACCCTTACCTCCCCACTATCATTCAACCACTGCAATTTATAAGGTCGAGGATGCTTGATTGTCGGCAGCCCTAACTTTTCTACCATGGTTATGCTAGCAACGTTAGTACAACTCCCACCATCAATAATCACACTACATACCTTGTTCTTAACATGGCACCTAGTATGGAAGATGTTTTCCCGTTGCTCCTCTTCGTCTTCTCTGGCTTGCACACTTAGAGCTCTCCTTGCAACCAACAAGTCATCTTGGACAGCGTACTCCTCATCGTCGGCATCCTTTAATGAAGGCATAGATTCATTGTCCGAATCCTCGTCGGTTTCAATCTCACCGTTGTCCCGCATCACCATTACTCGTTTGTTCGGACATTGGCTTGATATATGACCTCTGCCTTGACATTTAAAATACTTGATATCACGATTCCGAGAAATGGAAGAATCGGATTTACCTTGGTTCCTATGGCTGGCCTCCTCTTGTTTTTGTTCGGCTTTTGGCCTTGGGTTGAGTTGTTTTTCATCCTTCTTCCATGGGTGCGCCTTCCAAGCTGACGTACTTGGGTTTTGGCTTGGACGTGTGTTGCTGCTCCTCCTCTTGAGTTGATTCTCAATTTTGACAGCCATGTGTACCATGTCCTCTAACTCCACATAATGTTGTAACTCAACGGCATTGTGAATTTCTCGGTTCAAGCCTGCCAAAAACCTTGCCATTGTAGCTTCCTGATCCTCTTCGATATTTGCGCGGACCATCATGACCTCTATCTCCTTATGATACTCCTCCACACTCCGGCTGCCTTGCTTAAGATTTTGCAGCTTGTTGTACAACTCCCGGTAGTAGTACGCTGGCACAAATCGCTTCCTCATCACAGCCTTCATCTCTTCCCATGACTCGATAGGCCGCTCTCTATTTCGTCTCCTATTTATGACAAGCTGATCCCACCAAGTTATAGCGTAATCAGAAAATTCAATTACGGCTAATTTTACCTTCTTCGCTTCGGAGTAGGTGTGGCAGTCAAAAATGAACTCCATTCTCTTCTCCCAATCTAAGTATGCTTCGGGATCAGATTTGCCTTGGAAAGACGGTATCTTCATTTTGATGCCACTCATACCATTATTTCCCCGATTCCTAACTCCTCTATCCCGTTCAAATCTTCTGTGACTACCCGCGGAGTCTTCTCCTTCATCGAAATCATCCCCATCAATTCCGTAGTAATCATGGGCCTCTCCTCTAACCGGGACCCTCTCTCGCCTACGCGCGTGAGGAACATGTTGTGGTTGTTCCACGCGTGCGTTTTCTATTCGGTCTACTCTCTCATGTAGCTGCTCCAACTCTCCTCTCAACATTCGCCTCATCTCTCCCATCATCGCTTCCATGAGGAGTTTTGGATCTACTGCTCCAGTAGTACCTTCAGTAGTGTTCTTGCTATTGTTTGACATTTTATTTTTGCTGCAAAACAAAATTAGAGAGAATAAAAAGGACCATACCACACTCCCTTACGTGTTTCTCTCGTGAACTGGTTTTCACTCAATTTCCCTCGTGTTTACGCTCAATACTTTCGGCTTTTGTTCACTCTAATGCTCTCGCCTCTTTGCCTTTTTCCACTCGTTAATCCTCACTCAGTTCTTATAGAACTAATCAAATCAATATCGAATCTCCCGTGGCAATTCACAAACCAATTTACCAAGAAAGCTTAGATTAGATACAGAATGATAACAAACGCAGACAGAAAATAGGCTCAGAATTAACACCCCAAAAGAAACGTAATTTTGGACTTCCCTAAACCCTGAATAACAAGAAACAGCCGAAAAATTTAAGAAAGGTTTCCAGACTTTTTTTTTTTGTTTTTTTTTTCTGCTTTTTCTTTTGATAATCTGGATTTTATTTTCTTTATTTTTTTTTAAACAGTCTCCTACACAGTTTCGACTGAGAGCAAACAAAAAGGACTATTAATCCCCACGAAATTCCAATCCCAACAATAACAAGAAAACCTAATTAACCCTAAGTTCTTGAAGACTTTCGGCCATTTTTTTTTTTTTTTTTGACTCAATACTGGAAATCAAGACTCCAGATTAATAGAACATAAACGTAAAATAAAGGATAGGATAAGCAAAACCTGATTAGAACCCTAGGCTCTGATACCAAATGATACGAACCAAGCCAACTTGTGACGAAACCCGTAATCAAATTAGTCTCCAAGATCGAATTCTAAACGGATTTGAATGGAACCGCGACCCGATGCCTAACAAGAAGCATGAACCTTGGTATGCGAGGACGCCACAATTAGCTATGGATGGACTGATTGATAAGTCTATAAACGCCACGGATTTCTCCGATAAGTTCAAAAAGTTCGTTTAAGAACCAGAGAGAATTAATCTCAAAATTTTTTTTGTCTAAACTGATCTGCCTTCACCATGAATCCGTACAGTACATATAGTTGTTTCCCTTTGTGGAATTTCTAGTCCTTAATTGCCCAAGGAATTTTCGGCAATTCACTAAGCTAAAAAGGGAAATAACTATTCTGAAGTAAATAAAGATAAAGCAAATAAGGTAAGTTCCCTAAATGGCTTTAAAGCCTTACAATATTCCAAAATAAAAAGGAAACTGAATAATACAGCAATCAATATTGATTCTTGTCGCCAATTATTGCCTCAAAACTGGAAAGTTCACAAACTGGAAAAACATGACGGCTAACAATCTTGCACGCGTAATTACTCGGTCTCTTCTAGCACTTGAATCACGCATTTGTTGGGCTGGTCATCGCTTGTAATTCCCTCGATGGGCCTCCACACAATAGCTTGAGACCAAGTTGCTCGAATCAGCCTATTAAGTGCATCTTTGAATTTCTTTGCGCGAGCCCTCGTAACCGGACCAACGGGAACTTGAACTGGATCTAAATAAGCTTCATCCCATGTGCTCGTGCCTTTGCTACTGACGTCCTCATCAGATAGACTCTATGACTTGGGAATCTATTTCACTAATCATCCGAACCCACATAACGATCAAGCCGCTCCTAGACATTCCAATCTTCATCCATTCCTTCATCCCATGTAAAGGCCGGACCTTCAAAACCAAGATAAAAAAGGCAACACTCCTCCATGACTTCCCAAGAATCATCCATACTCGTATAAGGATGATCACTACCACCACTTTTCTCAGAAAAGTAGAATACCTCATTAAAATCTCCTCCTATTACCCAAGGAATAGAGAAAAGTTAATGCAGTCTTCGAATCAAACTCCATGAATGGTGTCGCTCACTACGAATGGGATTACCGTAAAAACCTGTAAAACCCCAAAGCACACCATCCGCCCCTCGAACTAAAGAATCAACATAACTCCGAATTTGGACATCAACCTCGGAGTTCCAAAGGAGAATTAGACCACCACTTCTACCTTCGTAATTCACATGAAAGCCATTTTCAAACCCGAGTTGACTCCGCACAGACTCCGCCGCCACACCAAATAGCCTAGTCTCCATCAAGAAGACAATGGAGGGGGAAGTTCTACGAATAAGCATCTGTAGTTTGTCGAACGGACGGGTGTTCCCTAATCCCCGTACGTACCAACAAACGAGATTCATAATTCTTGGCGGGGTTGCCGAGCAACCTCCGCCGATCGCTCAATATTTGTGCACTACTCATCCAGAGCCAAACGAATTCTTTTATCAACTTCACCCTCATCAGAGAAAAGGGATACCTGATTTTTCCGGTTCACCGTTTCGGCATCAATGTTGTTGTCTGTCCTATTAACAATCACCTTCTTCCTAGCTTGTTTCTTCCAGGCTCGAATAGTGGTCTTGCTTTGATCTCCCTTTGTCGCACTAGCATCTGCCTCAAATTGAAAAGAGACCACTCTTTTTTCCTCCATCTTCTTGGCAATTGAAAGCCCACCGTCAGTAGTTTTAGAACTAGACGCCTTCACCATTCTCATGCACATGCATGAGGCCCTTCAAAGTTTTAATCAGATCAAGTGATTTAGAGGCACAAGCACATGACTCAGTATAAATTCCACTCCCTTTATCCTTTGCCGCCATGTCATCTTCCACTAATTTTGACCCATCTCCAACGTAGCCAAGTACATCAGAGTGATTTAAATTTGAAATCACATTTAATTCCCATTGTTTCCCCAAAAAATCTGCTTTTGGAACGGAAACTCCTTCAATTGTGCCGGCTTAATCCTGCAAATCACTTTCCACATCAATGCTTACCGTTTCAGAACGCCGTTGATTCCTCTCCAGCGGTTTTGGGCGGAAAAACCCCTTTAGCACAACTAGAATCCGATCTAGGAGCGCCACCCAAACCAAATTTTTGGCTCATTAAAACCCAAAAATACATGCTGAAACTCATCCATTCTCTCTCATCGTCCTCCTCCTCCTCCTCTTTCTCTCTCTCCTCAAGAGCCGTGCCTGTTTTTTGCCGTTGCTTATGCCTCGCCGGCGCCGGAGAAGAACGGATTCATCGCCGTCATCGTTGTCGGCCACACACCATCACCATCATCGACGGCGGCGGCGCCCACATGCTTGCCCGACCTCGTCGTCAAGCCAGAATCGCCGGCGTTGATCGCGACCACTCTTCCATGTCGCGATTGCGATCTGTCAAATCTGGATAGAAAAACACGGACTTGACGATGGAGACGGTGACGGAAATCCCTTGCCGGCGCCGGAGAAGAACGCACTCATAGGAGGATGGCTGAATTGAGGAGGGAGAAAATTTATCGATTCCCAAATTAAGCAACAAAAACGATAAAAATGGAAAACACTAATTTATCTTAAATAGAAAAATACAAACATGCTATTAATTACTATCATTAAAAAAAATTAACATATTATGTATTTCCTTATCACATATAAATTATGCCATTTAGTACATTTTCCTAATAAAAAAGTTCAGCATTTGTTTAAACTTAGGGCTCGTTTGGTTCGCGAGTTCGAACTTAAATTTTTCAACTCAATTTTTGTCCTTTTTTTAAAAAGTTTTTTATCTTTTCTGAAAAAGTCAACAAAAATTACTATTGAAACTTAAAAATCTTAACTCAAACTCAAACACCAAACACCCCCTTAATTGATTAAGATAGGGGTTTTTAGATGAGATAATTATAGTGATTTTGAATTGATAATTAATATGATATACTAGCAAAAAGAAATATAAAACAAAAGGATGACTTGAATAAATATCTAAATTTTTTGTTGGATACGTGATTTAGTGAATAATTTATTGAGAAAATAAGGCTACTATTGTGTTTTTCTTTTTTTTGTAATTAAAATTCTAGGAGAAGATCGAGGTCATCACGCGGATCATATTTTCAAACCCGTCTTCCATGAGAAACCAAGTTATACCCACGGAACTAGTATCAATATTGCAGTTTAATGATGGTTGAGATCAACTTAGAATAGAAAAGATGGAGGATATGACGAGAGTGGATCGCTTTTTTCACTGCTGCTGCTACTGTTTTTTTTTTTTTTTTCCGCTGCTCTTTACATTGAATTACCGCTTGTATACTAAACTTGCTCTTCTCAAGTAGCAATAGAGGAGGGAAAAAAAAAAAAGGATGAAGGTATCTTGGATTTCAAAACAGAGAACCATGGATAGAAAAAAAAATGATATAGGCTCCACAAAAAAATAATGTTGTTTTTCCACGAAAAATAACTTCGTCCCCAACCCAAAAGAGAGAGAGAGAGAGAATAGGATAGTGAGATGTAAACCTTTTAAGTGAGTCGTAGTTCTAGCCACTGGTCATAAATTAGCTTTCTCTATTTTAATAGCGAGGAATGGTATGATCATGTCAAATTATAGCGCCCAAATACATATTATAGGAATCTCTGTTTCAAAAGAAAATCCTATATATTTCAATCTTGATTGGGATTTTATCATATTGAAGCAATATTAATACCGTGAGATTATAAAATATTAAATGCATAAACATACTAAATGACAAACCTTTTTTTTTTTGGGGGGACTATTTACATAAACTGCCAAATTAGAGACATGCTTTTAAAAAAAAAGTCTAAAAACAAATTTATTTGCAAAATTGAATTAAAAAAAACTAATCATGTTGTGTTAACAAAAAATACCCTTAAACCTATTTTAAAAAACAATATATATATTCTATCCTAAAATAGCCACATCATTCCTTTTTTTTTTTTTTTTTTTGAAAGGAAATAGCTACATTATTCTCAATACCCATTTTGCATATTTAAAATTAAAAATTCAAAAATTACTAAAATTATTATCCCTTTATAATCAAGTTTTTGAACTGTTATTCAATAAATGCACAATATAAATAAGTTAATCTTATTTTAAATATATATATAAATAAAAATAAAAAGGAAGTAAAAACAAGGTCACTTAACTAATGACCATGTCATTACAATTGTTTAACTAAAGTCTAAATGATGCTTCTCATATAATAATCAAGTCATTACAACGTTTCCATTATATAAGTATTGGGTTATATAAAGAATCGTGTGTAAACTGATATGGTCATATCATAGTGACCATATCCGTAATGTGAGCAATCTAACATATACAAGATAATGATAGGTCCTTGTAATAACATTAGTAAAGTATTTGATTTACAACAATTCTACTATGTAAATATTGTGTTAAACAAATAATAAGTGTAAATTGATGTGGTCATTATCATAAGACCATATCTGTAATGTGAGTATCTAACCTATACAAGATAATGATAGGTCCTTATTATAGTATTAGTAAATTATATTAAATATTAAATCTTAACATGACATGATCATTATTGTATGGATCACAATGTTATTAACTCTTCTCTTTTCAAGTACAAAATTCAAAAAACAGATGTAAAAAGAAAGAGAGAGAGAGAGAGAGAGAGAAATTAGTTCCATTAAAAAAGTGATCAGTTCTTTGATTTTTAAGCACAATTAAAAGAGAGAGAGAGAGAGAGAGAGAGAGAATGTAGTGAAATAAAGTAAAACGAAAAAAAAAAAAAATTGTTAGTTTCATAAAAGCATGACCAACACTTAAAGAAAATGTGTGAATAACTCTTATCTCTCTATAAACACAAAATCTGAATTTATATACGTATATATGTAAACAAACCGGTAAAAACTAAAAATAAAAAATTATTGGTTACTTCCATTGAAACCGTAATAAAATTATTTCTTAAAATACAAATTTTGATGAAATATATATGCATATGTGGTGTGTGTGTGTGTGTGTGTGGGGGGGGGGGGGGGGGGGGGGGGGGGGGAACCAAGATAATGCATGAACTAAGGGATTCAATTTATTTCCAAAAAAAACAAAAAAACCAGCAAATCAAAATTTGAAAATGAAACGTGTATTTAATTCACTAATTAAAGATTTTTTTTTTTTTAAACGTTCTGCTATTGTGGAAGGGCAGATGTGGAAAGGAAAATCATTGAAATTCAAAATTCGTTCAAATTTACAAATAAGTAATAAGTTGTTTTGTAGACATATTTTGAAAGAGAGATTCAAAAATGGACATTTTGTGTACATATATATTTTTTTTCCTTGCTAGAATAAACACAATTATTTTGTTGTTGATAAAATAACATAAGACCTCGTGATGACAATTTTAAAGTCCTCTAAATGAAATAATCGGAATAATAATAATTGAATTTACTAGTCCATTTTTTGGACCAAATCAACCATACATATAAATATATTCATATAACATATACGTGTATATATTCTCAAAATTTCACATAAATTCAATACTATATTCTTATATATATCGTCAAATTACTCACGAGTCTAGAGTGCTATGTTCAAAATTTTTAGGCTATATATCATGAGTATGACACAATCGGAACCCACCAAACGCGTATTTCACTTCTGTATCCAGCTCCCACCGCTACACCCACACCATAAAAATATAAAGATTGCCTTTTCTTTTTTTTTCTTTTTTTCTTTTTCTCTTTTGATTGAACTATAATAGTTACTCTTTTTTTTTTTTGGTTAAATGGATTAGATTGCTTTTTTTTTTTTTTTTTTTTTAATGTCCTTGCGCGCGCGAGCCCACTTTTCCCTCTATATAATTGTAGGAGGCGATGTAATTTATCGCATGATATTTGAATCTCTCTCAAACTAGATTGTCTATATACTTAACTATTACGGTGAGACTGATTCGAATATAAAACCTTATTGAGATAAATGTCAATCTTTATCATCATGTCTAGGTTTTCAATGGTATTTTCTGTGCTCCTTCCTATCTAACTCTACTATCAACTTGATAATTGCCAGCCGAGCCAACAGCAATATTCATTTTGGCAACACCAAACTAATGAAAAGGCTTTATTATTCAATATTCTTGATATTTACGAACCTACACGACACGCTTGACAACTATTTTCTAAAAAGAAAAAAGAAAAACTTTGTTTGGCAAAGCTGGCACTTGTTTTGGACTTTTCAAACATGGCCCATCACCATGTTACGTATAATTTACTCATTTAACCATCTATATAAAGGCCTTAATGGGCCAACATTTCTTCATCAAACAAAAAACCATTTCTTGTCTCCCTAGCTAACAAAGAAACTACTACCAAAAATGTTTTCTTCCAAGATCTCCACGTCCATAATGTTTCTCCTTTCTCTGTTCACGATCAGCTGCCTAATGGCCGTAGCCTCGGCCGGAAATTTCTACCAAGACTTCGACATCACTTGGGGCGATAGCCGAGCTCAAATACTAAACGGAGGCCAACTTCTCACTCTCACTCTTGACAAGGCTTCTGGGTCTGGTTTTCAATCCAAACACGAGTACTTGTTCGGCAGGATCGACATGCAAATCAAGCTTGTTTCCGGGAATTCAGCTGGCACTGTCACTGCATACTATGTAATAATGATTTCTTTTCACTCTTTCATTTTATTAGCTATGTTATCTTAATTATTTTCTGGCTAACTTGAAACATACTATGTACGCAGTTGTCTTCTCAAGGACCGACACATGATGAGATCGATTTCGAGTTCTTGGGAAACTTGTCTGGAGATCCTTACACGCTCCACACAAATGTGTTCAGTCAAGGAAAGGGAAACAGAGAACAACAATTCCATCTCTGGTTTGATCCCACAAAGGCCTTCCACACCTACTCCGTTGTTTGGAACAAGCAACGTATTATGTGAGTAACGCGAAAAAGTTTGAATTATGAGTTCGAACCCATGATTCAAAACGGGGATTCTTTTATCTAATTATTAATTTCTAACACAAATGTTAATGTACATGAACTTGCTTTTGTGCAGATTTTTGGTGGACAATATTCCAATCAGGGTGTTCAACAATCTGGAATCAGCAGCAGGAGTTCCCTATCCGAAGAGCCAACCGATGAGGATCTATTCAAGCTTGTGGAATGCAGATGACTGGGCAACAAGAGGCGGCCTTGTGAAGACTGACTGGACACAAGCTCCTTTCACTGCCTCCTACAGGAACTTCAACGCCAATGCTTGTGTTTGGTCAGCTGGAAAATCGAGCTGCGACTCGAAGAGTACTTCCGCCGCCCTTGGGGACACCGCGTGGCAGGAGCAAGGGCTGGACGCCGCCGGCCGAAACAGACTCCGGTGGGTGCATCAGAAGTACATGGTTTACAATTACTGCACTGACTTCAAACGCTTCCCTCAAGGCCTCCCTCCGGAATGCAAGCACTCTAGATTCCTCTGAACCAATTTCATTATTTATCTTTGAGTTACATCAATGCAATAATCTGTACTTAATTGTTTGTATTTTGTTTTGTTTATTGTGAGATATGTATCAAGATTCAAGAGATAATTTTTTAATTCATTTGTGATATATGTATAAGATTTGTAAGAATATTGATTAATAAAAGTTTGTTTTTGTATTTTTGTCTGATATATATTTTTGTCTTCCTATTACAAAGAGTTATATCATGCATGCAAATTTTAATGGTTGATCTACATTTAGCCGCCAAATGTCAATCAAGCAACTATAGAAGCAATTGAGGTATGGATTATTTAGTTCTTTTCTGTTTTTTTTTTTTGGTTATTTTGGAAGGATTTATTTATCCAATAATTCCAATGTTTAAAAGTTAATTAGTTGATTATTGAGTGTTTTGCATGTTTATATATATATATATATATATATATATTTGTAACTTGAAACGTCGCCATCAATTTTGTGAACTTTAGCTAACAATTCACATATAGCATATTCATGGTTATGCATAATACATGCCGAAGGCCTCTAGAAGGGAAAATATTGATTCTAAGATATTGTGATTAAAGTTAAACTACACTTTTTTCTTTTTCTTTTTTTCTTTTTTTTACGTAAAAGACATGTTCACTTCATTTATTAAAAAAATAATAAAAAATAATAAAAAGAATGTCGTTTTATATTTCCAGAAGCCATACGTTCTTTTTTCTTTTAGTAATTAGATAATGTCTTTTCGTGGAAGAAAGCAACATCGGATAAAACGACACGTCGTTGGTATAAACTTACAGCATGAGTTTAACTTGTCAAACGCGTGAAACAACATGCCCCCTCTCTCTCGCTCTCGCTCTCTCTCTCTCTCTTACTATGTTTGCCGTTTTAAAGACATGACTTGTTCCGTTTATATAATGGCAAAGGTATCAAAAATAAAGAAGCAGAAAAATAATTAGTGATTGTAAACTATATATGAGATCGTTAATAATGCATAGAACAAATAATTTTCTTTTTCTATATTTTATCTCTTTCCCTGAGAATGCAAAAAACTAATACTTATCAACACATAGACGAATTTAAATAGTTCCTTTCTTTTTTTTTTTTCCCAACTTTTAAAAGGGGTAAGGAAGAGTACTATGACTCCTCCTTGATTGGTGCGGAGGAATGCCCAGAAGGAAATCAAATCAAAGTCAATTGTCAAAAAAAAAAAAAAGATAAAAAAAAGATAATAAGGATAAAAGATGACGTATGGATTAAAGTGCATTTTCGTACATCCTCATTAGCTAGGTTGTCCCTGCGACTTATTGCATGGGGATGAGTGGGCTAATTACCATGCCACGAAGCTCGTGCTGATGCTTTCATTGAAGAGCTTGCAATAATAAAAAGATATGTCCTTTTTTCTGTTTTCTTTTTTCAACAATGGGACTAACTTGAACTCGATACTTTATCTTTGAAAATAAACATGACATTATCAAATAATAAATACAGTTTTTATTTTGCTTATACCACTTCAATTTTCTTCTCCCCCGGAAAGGGAGATCTTAAAGATATCTGTCTTCGGGAAGAATTTTCTTCCAATTTTTCATTTTTTTATTTAGGCTTTTACAAAGTTAATCTAACAATTATGAAATAATTTATTATGGATAGCAAAAAATTGGAGTCCCTATTGCAAAAAACCCCTTAGAAAAATATTAGTTTTAAGTTTGGTGTCAAGGGGCTATGGGTGCAATCTTGGAATATGTAAAATGTGTCCGATATTTTAATATACATGTACATTACATACATAATTTACCCCCAAAAAAAAAAATTTACATACATATATCATTTGCATGCAAACTATATATAGGAAGCTGCATGGAAACTTGAGTATCAAGATCCAGAATTTTTTTATTAATTAATAAACACACTACTATTGATGAGTGTGAAAGTGGTATATATCTAATAATTATATTCCGCGTAAAGTCATGAAACAGCCTAATAACGTGTCTCTTCTGCCTAGTTTACGAAGTTTCTAAATTAATTATGCTTTTTTTCCAGATTCCATTTTCTCCTGTCAAATATTTCATTATAACCTTTTGACATCTCCGTTGGTCAATGAATAAACTACATCAAGATATATACACATACATACATATATATATAAATATATTGCATAGGTTTCCTATGAACCTTCTCCTTTCCCATGCATGATTAATTGACCCCATTTTCAGCTCAGAAAAGACGTTTAATTAACAATATTGCCAGATCTTGATTAGAATTATTGGCTCTTATTTATCCAGCAGAGTCAAAGGGCACTACTATAGCCTACGTACTCAACGAAGCTCCTATATAAGGGCTCTCAAAATCTTAATTTCTACACCACCAAAGGCCAATAAAACAAAGTAGTTTAACAAAGATGTCGTTGTTTAACAAAGTAGTTTCTGGTATTTTGTTGCTTTCCGTAGTTATCATCAGCTCTTCAATCATTCCTCGTGCTGGAAATTTCTACCGAGACTTCGATATAACTTGGGGCGATCAGCGCGCTAAGATACTCAATGAAGGCAAAGATCTGACGCTCACTTGACAAGTATCCTGGATCTGGTTTCCAATCCAAGAATGAGTACCTTTTCGGGAGAATTGACATGCAAATCAAGCTCGTACGTGGAAATTCTGCTGACACTGGTGTTACATTCTACGTATGTACATAACTAATCTCTAATCAGTACCTCAAAATTTCCAAATCCAATGCTTACAGGAACTTCAAGGCCAACGTTTGTGTCTGGTCGCCTTCTACATCGTCTTGCGATGTCCCCAAGACCAATTCCTCTCAAGATAGTAAGTGGCAGGATCAAGGGCCCGATGCTGTGGCGACGGAATAGAATCAGATGGGTGCAGAAGAAGTTTATGGTTTACAATTACTGCACTGACTTCAAGAGATTTCCTGAGGGCCTGCCTCTTGAATGCAAGCGAAGGTTCTTGTAGAGATTAAATACTACTTTTGGCTTTGGTGATTACTTTGTATATTTTGGTGTTCGCCTTGTGATTGATTTGTTGTATATGAGTTGAGAGTCTTTATTGTTTTTATGCAAATATCTTTCAAATATCAATAAAAATAAGAAAGCAATTAACGTTGTCAATAATGTTTAGGACTAAAAGAGTCCCTAAACTTGGAATATTTGGCAGTCACTCTGCACCATGCAATGTCAATGTAAAGCCTATTCATTATTGAAACATTAAAAATTAGGATAATAACATAGCGGTTGTGGATCAATCTCAATACTAGAATTTGAATAACTTTGGATTGTCTAGATTGAGCCTGATAAAAAAAATAGATTAGCTCCTAATATTGTTTCAAATATGATTCCACTAAATTTCTAAATGGACGGTGAACCAGGACGTAAGAACACCATCAATATTCTTTCTTTACACACAAAAAAAAAAACAAAAAAACAAAAAAAAAAACGAAAGACACTACGTGGCATCTATTGGAGAACCACACCTGGCATGCATTTTTCTTTCCAACCTATGGACGTCCACAACTATTTTGAAGCAAACTTGCAGTGTCTTTAAAAATTAATTACCGAGAAAGTTTTTTATTTTATTTTATTTTTTTCAAAACAAAGGGTATGAAATAGGACCATAGTAATACTAGAAGGCGTGTTTTCTAGTAGAAAAGCCCTAACTAGTAACATACACTTGTTCATGAAGAAATGCAAGTACGCAGACTTAACATGTTGAGGACGACATTTATGATGCACACCAATTCAGACTATGTGCCTATATATATATATATATATATATAACTATCATGGTCAGTTGTATAATTTAAATTCCCCCACGCAAGTATTAGAAGTTACATAACCAGCAAAAAATAATTATTATAATTAGTATTAGTAGTTACATAATTTTTAGGATACATACATATTTTAATCTTAAAAATGTACAAAATTTTCCCTTTTACCTAGTGATTTATAATTGTAAAGAACTAATAAGGTTATTATCGTGGTGAAAATCAAACAATGACTTTTATGTATGGATTGTTATCAAACTCCTCTTTTGTTCCAAAAAAAAAAAGGCCCTCTTCTGGCTCCAACATTATCAATTTACTATGTTTTTGGGGTCGGACCATGGAATATATTTGACAAATGTATAACTTGAAGGTGAAACGAAACCAATCAAAATAGAATAGACAATAGCACTGGCCATTGAGCATGGTCAAACGAAGTAGTACGATTATAAATGTCTGGAGATTAATTGCCATATTTATACTATATATATATATATAATATTTTTTAATTCATGGTAGGAGGATTAAAACTCTATACTTTTTAGTAGAGTTTAGAATTACCATTAAATTATACATGCAACCGATCATATTTGATGATATAGATAAAATAAGTAAGTGAAGTAATAATCAACCAACGTTTCTTTTTTCTTTTTTTCTTTTTCTTTTCTTTTTTACATTGCCAACGTTTAAACTCATGAGTTTCAACAGCAATCTTCAAAGGTCTAACGTAGTAGGGAACCACCACGAATGACAAAGGTTTCTATGTTCAAATTTCATGAAAAGCGCTTGAGATAATTTTTAAGTTAGTAATCAATATTTATCACTCTTTGACGAGTAGAAATGACACGTTTCTTCTTTTAATGGAAGTTATAACTCAATACAAGCATTTGTTTAACTTGGGGTGGCACCGCCCCTTTGGTCGCCCAAAAAAGGAAACAGAAAATAGAAACCACCAAACGCGTATTGAATTTCTGTCTACAGCTCCCACCACCATACCTTGCACATAAAGATAATAAAGATCACTTCTTTACGTTCTTTTGCGCGTGAACAGACATATTTCCTTTTTGGTCTTCATATGTTTTTCTTCTCGTCACCAAACTACACCAATACCTTTAATATACACACACACATATAAATATATAAATATATATATATAGATAGTCATATATCCGTTTCCAAATCCAGTTTCCTTTGCTCCTTCCTATCCAACTCTTTCACCAACTTGATCCTTGTCCTTGCCAGCTGAGCCAATTCTGTTTCGGCTACACCTAACTAATTATGGTACCCACAGCCACATATATCACTTGTTTCAAAAAGCTGCCACTAGTTTTGGACTTTTATTTATTCCAACATTGCCCATGACCATTTCATGGTCACTAATCCCATTCCTTAAGCTTCTATATAAAGGCTATTTTTACCCCAATTTCTTCATCAAACAAACACCCTCTCTAGAGCTATATACCCGAAATTAGATTACTAAAAATGTCTTCCTCTAATGTCTCTGCTTCCATGCCTATGATCTCTTTGTTCATGATCAGTTGCCTAATGGCCGTAGCCTCGGCCGGAAATTTCTACCAAGACTTCGACATCACTTGGGGCGATCGCCGAGCTCAAATACTAAACGGAGGCCAACTTCTCACTCTCACTCTTGACAAGGCTTCTGGATCTGGTTTTCAATCTAAAAACGAGTACTTGTTTGGCAGGATCGACATCCAAATCAAGCTTGTTTCCGGGAATTCAGCTGGCACTGTCACTGCATACTATGTAATAATGATTTCTTTTCACTCTTTCATTTTATTAGCTATGTTATCTTAATTATTTTCTGGCTAACTTGAAACATACTATGTACGCAGTTGTCTTCTCAAGGACCGACACATGATGAGATCGATTTCGAGTTCTTGGGAAACTTGTCTGGAGATCCTTACACGCTCCACACAAATGTGTTCAGTCAAGGAAAGGGAAACAGAGAACAACAATTCCATCTCTGGTTTGATCCCACAAAGGCCTTCCACACCTACTCCATTGTTTGGAACAAGCAACGTATTATGTGAGCAACGCAAAAAAGTTTGAATTATGAGTTCGAACCTATGATTCAAAGCGGGGATTCTTTTATCTAATTATTAATTTCTAACACAAATGTTAATGTACATGAACTTGCTTTTGTGCAGATTTTTGGTGGACAATATTCCAATCAGGGTGTTTAACAATCTGGAATCAGCAGCAGGAGTTCCCTATCCGAAAAGCCAACCGATGAGGATATACTCAAGCTTGTGGAATGCAGATGACTGGGCAACAAGAGGCGGCCTTGTGAAGACTGACTGGACAAAAGCTCCTTTCACTGCCTCCTACAGGAACTTTAACGCCAATGCATGTGTTTGGTCAGCCGGAAAATCGAGCTGCGACTCGAAGAGTACTTCTGGCACCGCCCTTAATGATGCCGCGTGGCAGGATCAAGGTCTAGATGCCGCCGGCCGGAATAGACTCCGGTGGGTGCAACAGAAGTACATGGTTTACAATTACTGTACTGACTCCAAACGCTTCCCTCAAGGCCTCCCTGCTGAATGCAAGCACTCCAGATTCCTGTGACAGAATTGATCAAATTTAAGTTGTGCACTGCAGTATGTAATTTAATACTCAATTTGTTTGCATTTGTTTTGTAAGTACTAAGTTGTGAGAAAGTGTTACAACACCAAATTCTTTTATTCTATTTCAGAACGTGAATAAATAAAGTGTTCATAACGTTTCTCTTCTTCTTTTATTTTTTATTTTCCCCTGTATTTGCTTATTCGTGATTTGCTTTATTGATCTCCTCCATCGCATTATCAAACAAAAAATGAAGACTCAAATTAGTGTAACTAAATTGTTTTGCATTTATGTAACGCTTAGTAAATGAAAAAATTATATATCTTCCCCCCCCCCCCCCCCCCCAACAAAAAAAAAAAAAATGGTACATGAAAATTGATACAGATTGGCAATAGTACTTAAATGGGGACAAAATTATTCAAAAGGATGTTAAATAGTGGCCATGTCTTGTGTAATTATCTTCACATACCACTTTTGAGAGAGGTTATTGTTGACTATTACCTTTTTCTTTCTCTCTTTCTTTTTTTCCCCCTTTATTTCTTAGACTCCCTTTTGTGCTGTATAAAACCCAAATTACCCTTATTTTAAGTGTTACTCTTCGAGTCGCGCTAGAGACCACCTTCCCATCGGGGAACAAGGTGAGCGAGAACAAGTAGATCCATTTACCTGTCCAGTGGAAAAGATCTGACCACCTGAAGAGATCCGACCACCTGAAGAGATCCGACCAAACTAGATAAGTCTGGTTAGTTACAAACCCTTCTCGTGTCACTGGATTGACCTACCATCACTTCCATTGGGCTACTGATCCCCAAATTAGCTCTCCTTTGGGAACCTCGAGCAGACCACCATCGAGATCCAAGGTACTGGCTTGAGTAACACTTCCCCGACCACGACCGAGCCCCCTTCGGGATGATCGATCTATGCTACCCCTGCCACACCGTCCCGTACCGGCTGATAACTATACTGTGACAGGGCACGTCACATCCACTACTCTGCACCATCTGACACCTAACGTCCAGTACCTGTCACTGTACTTGTCCTTGTTCCTGCTCCGGCACCAGCCTCCACCTGACTAAACTGACACAGTACTTGCCGCATGCGTCGGTACTAACATCTGTAATCATGTACCCCCTTATCCATCACCCAAATGGTAGGGCACGTGGCTTCTGTCTAGTGGAGGTCAAGTAGTCGTACACCAAGAGCATGTCTACCTGCTGGGATCACTCGGAACACGACCCATTAGGGTCACCCGAACACCCAGACCCGTGGGAAACACCTATAAATAGAGGAATGCCTCACTCACTCAGGTATGGACTAATTTCCTTATCAAAACTCTGCTTTTTTGCTTGCTCGTCAATGTCCCTTACTGACTTAAGCATCGAAGTGCCCTTAGCAGACACCCTATTAATGTCCCCCTTACTCCAAGGTGCTTCTCTTTTGCAAGTGACCAGGAAGAGCACGACGGCGAGAGGCTGTCCATGTCAAGTGATCCCATCTGGTGTTGTGTCAAGGATTTTTGGCATCAACAGTAATAGTGTATATAGTAGTTTTTTGAAACATAATAAATTATAGCATATTTTTTATTTATCCCTTTTAAAACTAATTATTGTTTTCCAACTTTACCGTTCTTGTTTAGATCCAGATCTCTCTCTCTCTCTCTCTCTCCCTCCTTCCCTCCCTCCCTCCCTCCCTCCCTCGTTAAACCAAGCCATCGCGAATCGCCGTCGGGAGAGCGCAATTGTAGCAGGGTTTGCTATGCCACCGTCGTTTTGTCGCGCACTTTTGCGATTTAGGGGTTGTCGATTTGTCGTTGTTTTGTAGTGTATGGCGGTGGAATCTGCCGTCTGTTTCTTCTATCTCCGTTGCCAACAACATTCGAGATCTGACTCGAGCAATGAAGATCGGCTCCGTTGAGGTTGTTGTTTTCGAGCTGCATATCATTGTTGGATTTTTTTTTTACTTTTGCAGGTACTTCTTCGAGGTTGGTGGCTGTTCCTCCCGTCGGTGGATACTATGTTAGTCGGTCTTGCTCCATTGGCGGCAACGATGGGCTGGCAGGATTTGGGGATTTAGGTTAGGGTTTGGTAATTTGGGGCTAATTTGGGTTGTATTAGGGTTATTTTGTTATTAATTGTATGGATTTTTGTAAATCTAAAATGTTTTGTTTTTTATTTGGAACAAGTAATATTGGTATTTCTAAATTGTTAATAATTTGATGAAAATATTAAATATGTAAAACAAGTTTAATATTTACTAGTAAATATTGGATTTACATAGAGAATTAACATATAGAGAATTAAAATATTTACCATGTAAATTGAAAATTTGATAACAAAGTAAATATCGTATTGAAGGATAAATTGTGAATTTACATTATAGATCACCCCCAGTTAATAATGATTCTACTAGATAGTAAATGAATTTACAATTGTTTGTATGGAAATATGAGTTTTACTTTGGAAATATTGATATTTACAATATAATATGAAGATTTATCGATAGATAATTGGATTTACTGTTTTTTATCTATCTTACTGATTTTACTTAGTAAATCCATTTATTTACCTGAAAATATTGAATTTAGATCAAGTAAACATCACTATTTACCAGTAAATAGTATGTTTATTGCCTTTCATTATAAGATTTACGAGTAAATGATAGGATATACTTATTTCTAATTATCTTACTTAGTAAATCCATTTTATTTAACTTAGTAAATTCAAATATTTACGGGTAAATAAATGAATTTACTTAGTAAAATAAAATGAATTACCAAGTAAATATTGGATTTACTATTTTTAAATCAAGTAAACATCAATGTTTACTAGTAAATATTATGTTTATTGCCTTTTATAACAAGATTTATGATAAATTATTGGATTTACTAATTTTTATCTTACTTAATAAATTAATTTTATTTTATTTGATAAATCTATTTATTTATCCATTAATAATTAGATTTACTGAGTTAAATAAAATATATTTACAGTTAAGTATTGAATTTACTATTTTCAAATCATGTAAAAATATTATTATTTACTTGTAAATATTAAGGCTTATTGTGTAAATATTAGTATCTAATTTATTTACCAAATTCTAAAAAGAGTTAATTAACAATTTTTATGAAAAAAAAATATATATTTTTAATCCCATATATATAACAATTATCTTTTTTGTTTTAAAAAAAGGCCCAAAATTTTATAAAATTGCTAAATTATACCCCTGATTCGCGTAATTTCCAAAACCAAACCATGTTGTTTACTGTCTCGCCGTCGTCGAAGAAGCAGTCCGTCGTACGAGATCTGGGCAATGTCGTTTTCTGGGCGTTGTCGAAGTTGGGCTACGCGAAATCACAAGGACAGCGGCGAGAGGAGAAAACATGAAGACGGAGCCGCGAGGATGCTCACCAGAGTTTTTGCGCAAATCTGGGTCCGTCGTCGGAGAAGACCGAGAGGAAAACTGAGAGGAGGAAGCTGGAGTGGATCCTCAGGAGATCGAGTTCATGGACAACCCGACGGAGATTGCGAAGCTTACGGCCAAGATCGCGAAGCTTCTGGTGACAGAGCTGAGCCGTCGTCGGTGACAGCGACAGCGAAGAAACGATGCCGGCAATTGCGACGGCTGATTCTGATCAACGATGATGTGGATTGCCGGCGACGGTCTGCAAAGGTAGAGAAAGGAAAGGAGGTTGGTTGATTTGCGGGTTTTCATTCAAGGGCATTTTTGAGTTCTCATCTTCCTATGTTAAGCTAATTATGCTATTTGGTTATAATATTTTCATTCCTGCTAAAATCATGTAATCATTATGCTAATATCACTCATTAAATGTTTTAAATGTTATGCTAAGAGGATATGACCATATATATTATAGACTAATCCTAATATACATCTAGCTTAACTAGTTCCTCCATTTAGAAAAATTAAAAAAATGGGAACAATTTAAATCTTGAATATCAATTACAATTTCAATTTGGAAGCTGCATGGAATGTGAATATCAAAATCTTGAAACATTTTAAATTCCGCGTAACCTCATAATGTATTCTAAAACGTGTGAATCTTTTACCTACAGTTTTTTAATTAACTTTAATATTAAATCTTTTCCAGCTCTACATGACCTTTCTTTTATTAATTGATTTTTTTTTTTTTTTAAAGTAATCCCAGCTCACCATGACGCTCCTTTGTGGCCTTTGACACATCACCGTTTGTCAACAATAAATAAATAACAAAATAAATGTAAACACATATATATGCGTCAATCATGGGACAAATTAATTTTCTTTACTTTGGTTTCCTTTTCCTATGATCCTTCTTTTCCAAAGAATCATGATATGAATTTTGCAAACCCATTTCCAGCTAAACTAAAATTGCCAGCACTTTAAGAATTTTCTCCAGCTAATCTAACTCAAAGGAAGTTCCTATATAAAGGCTTCCAAAACCTCAAACTCTACACCAGCCAAATAACACTACTACTCTCTAGTCTTGAGTTGCAATATATTGATATTCAAAAAAGAATACTAATACCAAAAGATGTTGTGTAACAAAGTAGTTTCAGCTATTTTTTTGCTCTCTCTAGTTTCCATTAGCTCCTCAATCGTTCCTTGTGCTGCCAATTTCTACCGAGACGTCGACATTACTTGGGGCGATCAGCGCGCTAAGATACTCGATGGAGGCAAAGATCTTACGCTCTCGCTTGACAAGGATTCTGGATCTGGTTTCCAATCCAAGAATGAGTACCTTTTTGGAAGGATTGATATGCAAATCAAGCTTGTACCGGGCAATTCTGCTGGCACCGTCACTACGTTTTATGTACGTACATTTTCAATCTATCCTTGTTTTTAAATTCAATGGTTCTGTGTGTTATTTTTGTCGCTGATTTTGTATAGTAAACTGTTTTGCAGTTATCTTCACAAGGACCGACACATGATGAGATCGATTTTGAGTTCTTGGGAAACTTGTCCGGAGATCCTTATACACTTCACACAAATGTGTTCAGTCAGGGGAAGGGAAACAGAGAACAGCAATTCCATCTTTGGTTTGACCCCACAAAGGACTTCCACACCTATTCCATCGTTTGGAATTCGCAGCGCATCATGTAAGAATTTTGGTCATGACTAAAAAATGTTGTGGTCAAACATAGCATCAATTTTTCTAACATATAATTTGACATAAAAATTTTCTTGTTTCTCTTCAGATTTTTGGTAGACAACAATCCCATAAGGGTAGTCCACAACATGGAAAAATACGGCATTCCATTCCCGAAAAACCAACCTATGAGAGTTTACACAAGCTTGTGGAACGCTGACGACTGGGCAACAAGAGGAGGGCAAGTGAAAACCGATTGGACTCTAGCTCCTTTCACCGCTTCTTATAGGAACTTCAAGGCCACTGCCTGTGTATGGTTGTCATCCACATCGTCCTGTGCCGTTTCCAACACCGACTCCGTACAAGATAACAAGTGGCAGGATCAAGGGCTCGATGCTGCGGGACGGAATAGAATCAGATGGGTGCAAAAGAAGTTCATGATTTACAATTACTGCACTGACTTGAAGAGGTTTCCTCAAGGGCTTCCATTTGAATGCAAGCGATCAAGGTTCTTGTAGAGATTGTAACTTATTATATTTGTTTGATTACCTTGTATCTTCATTATTTGATTCTTTTCGTGATTAATTTTTAATTTGTATATTTGTTTTTCAAATTCTTTATTGTTTCTCCGCAAAATTTTGCGAATCATCAATAAAAAAATATTAAAAAAAACATTGAAATTCAATTTGTTACACTAGCTGTCCTTTCTGCTTCCAGTTAAGGAGAAAAAAAAGGTGAAAAAATACAATGATACGCTGGACTTTTATCAATATTTTAGTAATACATTTTAAATTTTAACCGAACTAACTCGCAATGACACCCCGTTAAATTTTTTTTCCCTCCCTAAAATGCCCATACTGAATAACCTTGGAAAACTTACTCACAAACCATGATTTTGGGTACTCACTCCACCCAAGAAAGATTTGAGTAACTTCATAATAAACACAAATAATCCTTCTCCCAACGGTCTCGAACATTTGAGTGATTTTATATATACTTTTTTTTTTTTTTCCTGAATATATGGAGCTAGTTATTGGCAGTAACACCTTTTCAAGTAAGCATTTTGGGGAAGTGAAGAGAAAAAATATATATGTATATATATATTTAAAAATACTTGTGCATTTATGTTCATAAAGAAAATGAAGATGTATGAAGAAGTGAAAGTTAGGAGGCTCGGCTTAATTTCAAGAAAAACATTTATTGCCCCCAAACTCTAAACAGATTTGGAGGATCTCAACCTTCATGTTTGCCAGCTACAACCTCTCTCTCTAAAATTTCTCTAGAGAGAGAGAGAGAGAGAGTACAAAACAATATTTTTGGTTCTGTCAAATTGGTTACTTACGGATCTGACTTGTTCTCTAGTCCAATCGAACATTGCTCTAGCTGGCTGGCTGCACCATCGAAATATAAATGCCTGACAACCCCAATATATCTCTGCCATTGTAAACTGCTCTTTTTTTCTTTTTCTTTTTTTTTTTTTTTTTTTTTTCTCTCTTTTCTGCTTTCCTATGTTGCCTCTCCTTTCAATCTCGTTTTCACTATAACGCTTTTAGCCTCTTCAACTCTGAGCCTTGCCAGGTCTACTTTCTATTAACCAGGTTCATAACAATTTGGACTTCACTTGCAGTGGCCACACTGGTGTATACATGAATAGGGAATCTTCAACTTTGTTTTCCTAGACTAAGGAAATAAGCAAGTTTTTTTTTTTTCCTTCCCGAAAACCTTTGGTTGTGACTAATTACTCCCTAAATTTAATTAAAATGGCACAAGTGTCCCCAAATCCATGAATGATGTTAAAATTTTGAATGAAACACTCTCGTGTATGATACATGATGTGCTCCAATCACCGTCTGAAATTTCAGTTTGTCTTTTAAACCAGCTTACATAAGAAAATTTTCGCAAGACTCCCTGCAACGCATATATATATGAAAAACAGTCTCTCATTTCCTATGACATGTATGAAATGACCTAAAAAAAATGCCACCCTTTTCTTGAATCAGCTCTGTTCTCTAATGCCCGTTGTTTCATTATAAAGAAAGCTTTCAAGAAAACTCTGCCATGCATTACATTGAGTACTGGATATGGTACCACATCGAAAACAGCTCAAAATTATAAGACTCCAATTTGGAACTTTTTTGCCATGAATCACAACCACAACCCAGAGTAGATACACTCAGAAAATTCAAAATCAGTCACTAGAATGCCTATATAACTCTTTAGCTAATAATAATAATAACACTATGTCAATTCAACACCACTATTGACATGCTCAACGGACCAACGGCTTCATTCCCTTCTCCGCAAGTACACCTATCGGTTTACGTACTCCATTGGCGCCGAGAGAGAGAAAAAACAACCCTCTTCTGTACAAGCATCATTGACATCTCTTAACCTGGCACCAGAGACAAAGAAGAAGAACAAGGGTAAGATTCAAGATAAGAGTCCTAAGAAATAATGTCGCTGTGCGGACTAAAATTATGACTTTTCAATTATGAAGTTGGGAACTCAGTTTTTTGATTATACGAAACAAGTCCAAGCTGAAAGGACAAAAGGATTATCTCTTTTGTGAAGCAGAAAGCAGCTTTCATTATAGATGACGAAAAAGTATAGAGCCAGATGACATGCATATAACAGAGTCAACATTTCTGCTATGATCCACACAACCCGAGTTCTCTAGTTTCAACCCGAAGAGTACTTGATAACAACACGGCCAAGATTTCAAGCCAAATAGTCTCACTTCCACCCAAACCAGACCCGCTGATATAAAAATTTCACCCCTTTCTTCTTTATATCTTATTTTATTTTGCTGTGATCTGAGGTTTTAAATTGTTCTTAAAACGAGCCGCTGAAGGGATGTCTGCCCTTGTCCCTAGTTCCCGCAAAGTACCATGAACTTAACCTCTAATTCCTTATAAGATCTACGATTTACCTATGGATGACTTGCTCAAAGAATATCTTGTAATGCTAAAACGTGAAGCTTATTCGTAGTCTCATCAGAGGAACAATCTGAGTAGAACCCGAAGACTGAAAAAGGATATCAAATTAGTAAAGGACCTCACCACTAAAACACCTTCTACATTCAAGATTTAATACCTCTACGACTGACATCTAGCATTGTATTTCTGTTCCAAGCTCAATTACTTGCTATCTATAACCATGTTAGTTCCAGCCCATATCACGGAAAATGCATTTGTTCTCCATCTAATACACTTTAGACAAGCTATTCCTAACCAATACAAGTTTTTTTTGCCAAAGTTAAAAGTTCAACACTTTATTTGCACATCGCAAAGACGATCATGTGAAAGCAAGAAGGCGAAACAAGGGTCATCTAGTTCAGGGAAGGGGCTCACGGAGCAAGGCTTTAATAGATGAAGCTCCGTGCATTCGAACATCGGAAATTGGAAAAGAACCAAGCTGTCCCTAAATAGGCACCACATTTCTTGTAAGTTACATGTCGTTTGGTTATATGTACTCTGTATATATATATATATATATACACACACACACACACATATATATATATATATATTTTCATATATCAGGGCAGTTCAAACAAGTGAATCTCTCTATCTTAATGTCACAGGACACCTTTTGGTCCTGACCATTACTTGGTTAGAACAACAAACACCAACATCACAAAACAAAACAAGAAATCTAAAAACAATTAGAAAACCTAAACACCCAAAAATTTATATTTTAATGTTGTTATGCATTTATTATGTTATCTTCTAGCCACATTCCCAAATCCCACATCAAACATCAAGAAAGCGACAGAGAAATTTATTAATTGAAAATTTTCACATTTGGTACCCAAAGAAAGAAAAAAAATCGATTCATAACCAGGAAAAATGTAGCTTAAGTTCATTACATTTGCCCCATCCCTTGTAAGCTCATTTCAACAAAAAAACAGAAAGAGAAATTTTTTTTACAGAAAAAAAAAAAAAAAAAAAAGAGTAGTTGTATTATCAGAGATAATTTTACCGAGCGGAGAAGAAAACATAGTCCAAGAAGAGCCCTTCCCAAGAGCAGCCATGAAAATGAGAATGGAAAGAATGGGTTATAGTTAAAGAGGACATCTTTGAAGAAAAAAGCCCTAGCTTTGCTTTGGCCCTCCTCAAACAGAAACCCTCTTCACACACACACACTCTCTCTCCCTCTCTCTCTCTCTCTCTCTCTGCTTCTCTCCTTCTCTCTCTAACTCTCTCTCTATATATACACACACACATACACAACCCAAAGGCCAAAGCACAGAGAGAGAGAGAGAGAGAGAGAGAGAGACTGTGGAAAACAGTGTTTTGTTGTGTGTGTCTGTGTCTGTAGTTTTGTTGTTTCTCACTCTAATAAGACTAAGAAAGAAATTTAAAAAAGTCAAAAAAAAAAAAAAAAGAAAGAAAGAAACTATTAGAGTAAAGTGTGTTTGATGTTTGTTGATGGTTGGGTTTAATGAGGGTTTTAGGATTCTTTTTTCATTTTCTTTTTAATTTTCTGTTTGCACGAATCACGAGGCAAGGTGCCAGTGAATCCGTCCAGTAATGTTTGGACTATTCCCCCACCGTTTCTTCTTCTTACCCTCTCTCTCAATTTTCTTCCCTTCTCTCCTACTCCAACATTTCAACTTCTTCAAGTCTTCAACCGCCCTGCTTTTTCTTTCTATCTTTCTTTCTTTCTTTTTTCTTTTTTTTTTCCTTTTTCGGAATAATAATCTCTCTTCAAAGTTATATATATATATTTTTTTCCTATTTGGGTCAGATCTTCTTCTTTAATAACTTAGGTCACTTTCAAGTTTCTTCAGGGGAATATTAAACAAATAGCTGAGTGGTCAATTTTAGATGTCATCTTAGATACATGAGAGCTTTGAGAATTTTTTTTTTTTTTCTTTTTTTTTTTTTTGTATTTAAGATGCACATTTGAGAATCTTTGGTAAAACAAAATTCAAGTCGTTTTTCTTGGTTTTAACCTTTATCCACTTCATCTAGATTCTTGTTTTAGCAACTTCAAAAAAAAAAAATTTAGGGATAGTAGACTTAAATATTAGAATTATTAAAAAAAAATTACTATCAAATTTTGGAACTATCACATTTGAATCTTTGGGACCGCTTGAGACATTAACTTTGTATTTTTCTTCTAAAGTGAACATATTTCATTATTTACAATTTCACATCTCAAAATCTTTCTTTTTTATATTCAAAAAACTCAGATTTTAAAAATTTATAATTTTCTTAATTCAAATCGATACAAAATATTTTTTTAATTACCTAGGACGACAAGATAAACGAAACAATATTAATATTGCTATTTTTTTTTTTCCCAAACATATTTCAAATTATCTCACGTTTTTTAACTTTAACAAATAGTTAATTTTCAACTAAACATATATTTTCAAAACTCAACTCATTTTCAATCAAAATATTTTTAAAACTCCAGCTCTTTAGCCTTCAAATTCCATAATCAATTATTAGAGGAATGATTTTTTGACTACGTATAAACAAATATTCTCAATAGTATAATTGTTAACTACGCAATATTCATTAAATTTTATTAGAGTTATGTCTTAAGCCAATTCAATTTGATTTATTGTTCAATAAGGTAAGACACAATTTTGTTTACATTACTTTAAAAGTAGAATAAAGAAGTAAAAGTTGTAATTTTTTAGTTAATACTTAAAATCATATTTTCAAAGAGCTTACTAAAATAAACATTTTATATGAATTTGACAGTCTTATGTAAATTCTAATTTAAGTTTCAAAAACTTTATTAGAAAAGTCTTTTGAGAAGTCATAAAATTTAGATCAGTCTAAGAGTTCTTTTAAAAGTTTTCTTGAACACTTTTAAAAACAGATTTTGGCCTCACCAAGTCAAAAATAGTTTTAACTAGGTATTGCAATTTCAAGAAGAGAAAAAAAAAAAAAAAAATCACACACCCGGGCCTCCTTTGACGACCTTCCACCAGCCCCCCTCCCTCGCCCAACGAAGAAGAACAATCAGAGGCTTCAAAAAAAAAAATTTGGATGAAATCTCATGAATCAATGTCTATTTTAATTATTGTACATCCTTAATTTCTTATCCATTCAATTAAATTTGAATGATATTAAATGAAACTTTACTAATAAAGTATATAAAAAGAGCTTTACGCAGCATTTTCTTAAAAGCACACTCCCATTGCTTGAGAAAGTACTTTAACAATTACCAACAACCCCTTTTGCATCTTCTCCGTCAAGGTTAAACAAACTTTATTATTGTTAATTTTTTACCACTACTGAATTTTAGTAAGCTTGAAAATATATATTAATATATATGTTAAAAAACTGCTTCTATGCTTTAGGCAACCACTATAACGCCTCTTTCGTTAAACAAGAAAGCTACTATAATAACGGGGTGACTTACCTTCAAAAAAGATATCACACAACATTAGAACCATTAAAGCCCTTGTTGTGGTAGAACTTTAAATTAATAAATTGGATTTAATCAAACGGGGTTGAATTGAATCCGGGGAGATAGTGAATCCCACCATTTGTGAGGGACACAGGTTTAACCCTGCCACAGCGAACAAATTTAAATGCCTCTCTCATAAGACATGAGAGTTACCATAGTGGTGGGAAGACTCGTCTTTAAAATTAATATCACAGAACCATTAAAAGCCCTTGTTGTGATAACAATCTTCCAATTAAGCCGTGCCTTTGGAACAGTGGCAATAAAAGTTGTCTATCATCCTGGGAAGACTGGTTGAGCTTTTAAGTTGATGCCATTTCAACCCAAAGTACACAAACTTACTTTTATCACTGCTTAAGGGTCCAAGTAGCGTCTTTTCTCTTTTAATAAAGTTCTGCTTAGTGCTCAAAGTAGTGTCTTTTCTCTTTAAAATAAAGTCGAGCTTAATAAAACGCCCTCAAAGTACACACAACTTTTAGTCCATGATGGACGTGTCAGGTCAGGGACTCCCATTGGCAGCTACCTGCCTGGAGACACGAGGAGCCTCCTTTCAAGTTGCATTGCATCCTATTTCTAGGCACTACTTTTCTTGTGTGGAATGATTTGCAAAAACTCTTGTTGATCTGATTATTTTGAAGTACTCATTTGCGTTAATGTTTTCTGTTCACCCAACTCGTTGCCTCACCTGATATGGGTTCTGTTTCAGCCCAAAAAACTAGTAAATTTTCAAGCCTTTCAAGCCGAATCTGTGTCAAATCTTGTGGAAGAGCAGCAACTTTGTGCGTTCTTTGCAAAGCATTGCAAAGGCCCATGTGCGCAAAATGATTTCAGCTATGGTTTACTAGCATAGAGTAACAATCCCAAAAAGTTACTAGTAGGTATAAACAGTCAAATTGTTGTAGTTTTTTTATTTAAAATATGATTACGATGTGTGATGTGATGGTTTAAAACAGTGTTACCGGTAGTTTTTTATCATACCCTACTATAAAATTCTTCAAAAAATGAACAGCATATATTGTAAATACTCTAAAATCCTTGGTGATCATACAAGTAAAATAGACCATCCCAACGACTTTAGTTAGTAAGTAGTAATGCTAGCTTTGGCAGAGAATGGGCATGCGAAGAGGGCAAAAGCAACTGCAGCCTCTCTTCTCTAGAGCAGAGGCTAATGCTAGTGATGTTGATTTGTGATCACTTTAAAACTGTTACAGACCAATGGTTTCGACAGTAATCTTTTCTTTAACCAGGATAAGCTTGGTCTGTAATTTTTTTTTTGAAATAAATAACAAGATATCCAGGCATCAAAAATATAAGTAAAATTAAAATAAATAGATCACACCTAGCCATGGAAACATTCATTGTCGAATTCCTCGAACAATCGGTTTTCTCTTTGACCAAACAATCAGTTTCCTCTTCACTCTAGCTCTCTAACTGTCAACAAACTCTTTACTCAAACAGAGTGCAAAACAGAGAACGACTCCCAAATCAGCTCGCGAACAAGCTATTCTAGTCTCTTTCTCGTTTTGAATACAACATGAAGAAACCCTCCTTATAGAATTATCCTAATGTGCAATAAACTTGTAACACTTACTAGAATTACCCAACATGGACTATTTTTGTGTTATATTTTGGTTTCGATTGTTGATCAACAATTTCCTTTATTCAGTTCCTTCGTTAGCTATAAACTGGCATTGCATGGCTGACTACAAATTTCATTAACCATTCTTACATTAAGAAAAAGCCATACTACAAATTCAAATTCAGAATAATGAAAGATATAACAAGTTTTAGAACAAAAGAAACAAAACAAGTAAACATTTTTTATAGTTCTCTCCACGATCAAGTTACATAATGAAGTGACTTGGAAACGCCAAGCTGTTGGATACTCTTTATAAACTAACAAATAAAGATCAAAACTTCAATCACTTGATAAGTTACTCAAAACCAAAAATCTGCCAAAGGACTCCCAAATATGCAAAACATACCTGTTCAAGTCCAAACGCGCAGCCAAATGCCTGTTGTGCTGATTCAATCTCCAAAGTCATGGTTATTCACTCCGCTATTTGGTTTTCTTTACCTTCAGCTTTGTTCCTCCACTCTTCAACTTCCCAAGACTCCCCTTTTTCTCCTTAATTCCACCGGCCTCTCCGCTTTTAACCGCTTTGACACTCGAATCATCCTCATCCGTCGTCTTCAATCCGTCTCTCTTTCGCTTCCCACCCTCTTTATCCTTCGCCTTAGCCGACTTCTTCAACGGTTTCTCATCCGCCACCTCTCCTTTCTTCCTCTTCTTCCCCACCAACTCAGCACTACCCAATTCATCATTTTCACTATCCTGGCCTTCAGGAATATCATCATCGCCACCGAGCTTGGCCTCATCCTCAGACGCCAATCCGTCATTATCATCCATATACCGAACTTCATGAATCCTTCCCTTCTTCTTCTTCTTCCCTGCCTTCTCATCCTTTCCAACTCTCTTCTTCCCTTCCTCTTTCTCCTTCTCCTTCTCCTTCTCTTCCGCTTCCTTAAGTCCCTCAATCTTCAACTTCATATCCGGCAACGCCTGATAAACAGGCAACGCCACAGACTCCAACAACTTCAAATGGAAAGACCTCACATTGCTCCACTTCCTCGGCACAATCTCGGCGATCCCATTGATCGCCGCCACCGCATTCTCCGCAATCTCCTCCGCCGCCATCGACGCCTTCGCCACCCGCACGACACTACACGTCCCTGTTCTCAGAAACAGCATTGCCGAGCCGCAGACCTTCTCGATCTGCTCCTTCCAATTCTTGTGCCTCAAGTCCACCGGCACCGGAATCTTCCTCTTCTTAAAGAAATGCTTCCCGAGCAGCCTCGGAAGCAGCGGGACGATCCGCTTATCGGCGAAAAACACGTCGTAGGAATCGCAAAGCTTCCGCTTGGCCTCGAACGCCCGGTAATCGGACTTGAGCTTGGAGAGCTTAAGAACTTTCGAAACCGGAATTCCGTCGGCCTTGATCTTCTTGACGGCGTCGTCCTTGGTGAGACCCGATTTGGGGCGGTCGTCAATGAGGAGGCAGAGCTCCGAGGAGTCGCCGGAGTGGAGGGGGTGAGGGAGAGGGACTTTGTAGGCGTTGATGCGGTCCTTGGCGGGGATTTTCTTGAGGGTAAGAATGAGGTAGACGAACTCGTCGTCGTCAAGGAGCTGGGGTTTTTGGATTTGGGACTTGGAGTTCCGCCATTTGAGGAGGGAATTCACGGCCTTTTGCACTGTTTTGGGGCTCACTCTGGGGTTTGAGTCGCCGGAGGAGGGTGGAGGGGCTGCGTCCGCCATGGCTGTGGAAGCGAGGAGAAAATGGGGAAGAAGGAGGAGGAGGACTAGGGTTTTGTGGCGTTGTGGGTTTTGGGTTTTTGTTGGTAGAAATGAGAAGTTGAGGTGTCTTAATGAAAAGGGCCCACAAAGGGCCCAAATGAGTTTCATTGAAATGATTGTTGGGCCTGTTTCCGGGATCCACTTTGCTCCGGTAGAGAGGCTATAAAATATGTTATATGTTATTTAAACTATAATTTTCCAAGGCTTAAGGAGGAGAAAAGAAAAATGCAAGAGAAAGAAATGATAAATAACATATTTATGAAAGTTAAAAGACGTAAATATGACAATTACGAAATTGAAACGAGGATTACAGTTCAAGGAAATGTACAACTTATTCTAAATTTTAGTTCAGTGATTGTTATCTGAATGTTGCTAATTTTTGTAGTCTCCCAAACTTTGTTCATTTAATCAGAGTAACAAAATTTGTACACTTTGTTTTGCCTCAGTTTTTAGAAATAGGTAATGAGAAGGATGTTTTTTTTTTTTTTTTTTTTTCCAAAAAATAACGGAGAGAGAGAGACTGAGAGAGATAAGAATGTGAGAAAAGAAAAGTGCAAGTAAGAAAAGTGCAACTTCCAAAGAGCCATAGGCTACTTTCATATGGAGAAAGAGAAGAAAACAGAGAAGTTTTAGACTTTTTTTTTTTTTTTTTTTTTTTTTTGAAGTTTATATAATAATGTAGAGACTACTTATTCTAACCTTGAGATTTAAATCATGTTGCGTTTATAAAGTGAATGTGACGGTACGTTCCATTGTAAACCATCCGATTTAAATCTCACGAATAATCCTATAACACCCCAGAATAGGTAACCTTCTTTGTACAATCACTCTCCATAATACTATAAATTAATGCCCTAACATAGTGGCTATCCATGAAAGCGATTCAAACAGCAAAGAGAACAGCTAGACACTAGAGAAGACCCGGGGGGATGCTCCATACCCGCGAACAAAACGAAGTGAAGAAAAGTGGTAATTTCCAGATAGAAGTGCATTTTGAATACCTAGAATATCTCCATCCGAAAGTTCATAGTTACCATCATTTTGCTTAAAGACAGTGTAAACCTCCTTTATTTCAAATACCAAACGGTGAAGATTACATTTTCTAACATCGACTCGATCAGTAAATAGTACTGTTATTACTTTCATCACCCATCCTACCATTAGTATACGTTATACGGAAAAACATATTATACCCTTTAAAAAGACTACGCGGATATAGTAATGTACTACGTGACATTCTAATCTTATTTGATAGTAAGATCTAGTGATTTTTATATTATGTTATTTGTAATTCCACACTTCTATATGATTAGAGAAGCGATTTTATAGGTATTCTATGCTTCTATATGATAAGAGAAGAATTTATAGGAAGATAGATTTTTCCTATCAAAAAGATGGGATTAAGATAAGAAATGAATTTATCACACTTCTATATGAGTAATATCTCATCGATGTTTCTATATGATAAGAAATGAATTCCGTATAAAACCCCTATCTAACGTATACGTATAACGTACTCATATAAGTATACATTATTATATGAGAATACACAGAGTAACAGAAGAGACTCAAGAAGACTATCAAATGCAGTTATGAATACACTGATAGTCTATCAAAAGAGTTTCACCCTAAGACTTAGCATAAAGGCAGATCATTTTGCGAGCGCTGCCTAATTATGAGCCCTTTCAACCCTATTAGAGTGTATTTATTCTATATGTATCTTATCGTAGCATCTATATGATATGAGAGATAGAGTAAGACATAATAAATTGATTATAGACTTACTATGTGAGGCGGAACTCTACTTCTGAATATAATCAATTTAATATGAAGATTTATACAGTAAAGTAATAAACTTATTATTACTCTAAAGAGGGACAATATTTGTAAATCATTTTTAATAATATCATCATAAATGTACATCAGTTTGGGACATTCAATTACCAATTCAAATATTCCTTCATGGAACTAAGGCTCATGAGCCCCTTTTTTTTTTTTTTTTTTTGGCCCATACAAATTGCCCTTTTTAAGTGTACTTTTGTATGTGTCTAGTCCTTTACTTCTTTCTTAATTAACAAAGCACAAAGAAAACAAAATAAAATAAAATAAAAAGAGAGAAATTTCTGCTATAAGACATGAAAAGGAAAGGGGAAAAAACTCTAACTAGACTCTGTTTTTAAGTCAACATATCTATTTTAGAAATTACATGTTAAGTATTATTTTTTTTTTAATTTGATGTGATTTTAATCAAATCTAACTATTAAAAACGTACGGCTCCATTAAAATAAATATATATAAAACAAAAATATATAAAACAAAAAAAAGTACTCTATCAATACGATGCCGTACCGTAGAAGAGAGTGAGTAATACGTTGGTGGCCTGCAAGTTAATGCTTGACTAGTTGTTCCATTTGTACCATTTTTGAGCGGTTTTCCCAAACTCCGGCCTTCCAAGTCCCCACTCCCCCCATTGTTCATAACGTACGCATACTACATTCATAATGTTCCATATACTATATTGTTGTTATTACCATATAAAATCCCTCATTGACCGTTTCAATTCCAAAACCGTTAAAAATATATATATATATATATATATATAAAGTACCAAACTTATTGCTCACAACTCTCAACCTCTCATACACCAAGAGAGAAACGTATCTTGTTATTTACTCCTATTTTACAACTCTTTTATTTGGTGTTATTGTGTTTAATTTCAATTTAACAACCAGTCAAGTTTAGTCATGCCCGCAAGGTCACGTCCAAATCCAAATATCTGCCAAGAAAATTTAGAACCACTCTCCCTATCCACCACTCTTCAGCTACCTTTCAATTCCAAGGTTTTTTTTTTTTTTTTTTTTTATTCTTTTTAATTTATAATCTTTAATATATAATTTACTTTTCGTTCTTTTTGTTTTTTCTCTCTCTTTCATTCTGTCTTTGGAACTTCTGTATGTTTGTTATTCCTTTTGATGGTTTCCACTTACTTTGACTTTATTCCTTCTCTACCTGGAATTCTAATTCTTTCTTCTTCTTCTTTTTTTAAGTTTCTTTTTTGGTGTTTTCTTTTGACTAAATGAAAAGTTGGTGCAGGTATAATATCTGCTCTGGAACTTGGTGATCAGGAAAGGGAAGGTGAGAGCTTCTGCCATGGAGGGTTCTTCAAACGGGAAAGTTGAGGAGACGCGAGAAGTCGAATCGGTGAACGAGCATAAGGATGTGGCCGTTGAGGATGTTGGAGACTCCTCCAAACTCGTTCAGATTGAATCTGTAAAGAATTTGGAGATTAATGATGAGAATTCAGAGCCTGCAAGTAAGAGGGTCATCTCTATTCTTGAAGAAATTGTCGAATCCGCCGAGAAAGTGCTCGATGGCGACGATTCGAGCTCGAGTTCCAGCAGTGAGGAAGAGACTGAAGTCGAAACCGAGGAAAAGACATTGACATCTTTGGTTGAGGATGAAGTTGTTGCAGATTTGGTGTCAAAGAGTGTTGAGGAGACCAAATTTCAGTCTTCAAATCAGAAAAATGACTCTTCTGATGAGGCTGTAGTGACCTATGCGGTGTCGAAAGGGAGCGAAGGAGAAATCGAATCGCCTTTTGTGGAGCAGAAGATTGATGAGGCTAATTCAGCTTTGGCAGAAGAAGTTTCCAAGGGAATTGAAGAGAATAACAATAAAACTGGGGAATCCTCACAACCTGTTTTTGAGGCTGCAAGTGGGAATGTTGATCACCACCCTGAGATTCCTGAAAACGCGGAGAATCCTGTAAGTGCTTTTCTTGCTTTGCTTGTGATCTGAATTTTGAATTCATCAAAAGAAATTTGTTCTTTTTCTGTTATTTTCTTTTTCATATAGTGGAGGTTTTCTTTTTTTCTTTTTTCTTTTTTTACTTTGCCTAGGAATTCATCTTTTTATTTTTTATTTTATTTTTTATTTTTTATTTTTTTTGGTTTGACCGACTGCTTCATGTTGTTTAATTTTGTTTACAGTCTGTTGTGGCTGTGACTAGAGCCTCCCTGGAACCAACTTCATGGAAGAGCTGTTGCGGTCTCTTTCAAGTTCTGCGGCGATCCGACCGGTGAATTCAAGGTGATTTCCGGCATCAAAAATGGGAAAGATGTGTAAAAAAAAAATAATTAAAAAAATTAAAAACTCTCTGAGAGATTTTTATTATTATTAATAAGCAGTAGAATTCAGTTTTTCCTGCTATGGTTCAAAGGCATTTCAACTTTGATGACTTTGCTTAAATTTCTAAACTAGCTTAGCTTTTCCTTGATTTGTTGGAATTCATTTATCGTCTAATTAAGGAGTTTTTTTTTTTTTTTGAATTATTGCAGATTAGAAAGATAGATCCAAATTAAATCATGAAGATTGAAGATCAAACAACTCCTGAAGTAATTTGTGGATTTTTTATGTTACACAATAGAGAGCTATTTGAGTGAAGAGTTTGAAGATTTAAGGTGTCAAAATTCTACATATTTGTTAAGTGTGTCAAGTTTTATTTCTTTGTCTCTTCTGTTTTTTCATTTGCTTTCAAGTTTGTTGCTTATTTTATGTTGATGAACCTTCAAATTTTTTTGTACGATACATTTATTTATCTTTACTTTCAGTGAAGTTCTATTTCGGTGGAAAAGGTTGTTTTTGGCTGCAGTAATATTGTTGCTTTAATATCTCTCTGTCAGTTTTTCCCCTTCACCATATAAACAAGGGGAAATTACTTACCATAACTTACCTCACAGTTTAACATTTTATGAAAAATTTACCATTAGTTTTAATAATTATATCGGCACTCTAAATTTGAATTTTTACTTTTATATTACCTTGTTAACGCACAAAGAATAGTAGCATACGGCCGTAATTTAATTATGGAAGGAAAATTATATAAATTTTCTTTTTTAAAAAAACTTAACCTTCGTATTTCTCAATTATAATGAGTAACTAATTATGAGTTTTAGTAATTTTGACGTGATTATAGGTATGTTTTAATGATAATTTATGAATTTTATAACTAAATTAGGGTTCGTTTGGATCGCAAGTTTGAGTTGATATTTTGAAGTTGAAATAGTAAAATTTTGTTGACTTTTCAGAAAAGACAAAAAACTTTTTGAGAAAAAGACAAAGACTTTGAGTATTGAAATACAAGTTTGAACTTGTATCCAAACGTCCACTTAATTCATTGATGACAATATTAGAGATCAGTAGGGTATTTCTTCCATTAAAAAACGTCAGCATTGTGAGTTAAAAGCAAAGCAAACTAACGTGTAGGCTGCACTATTAGCGTGACAAGTAACAGCACGACAAGGATCACCGAGCACATTTAATTTCTGTTTGGAATACAAATTTGAAATTGAAATTGGTTGAATTTTTAAAAATTAATTATTATTTTTATTGACTATCTAAAAAAATGAAAAACTAAGATTTGGACTGCTATTCCAAATGGAAGCTTAATAAAACCAAAATATCTTTAACAATCGGATCTTCAGGCGCCAAAGCTTCTTGGGGGCATTGATGCACCACGCGACCTGAACTCTTTTGGTAGCAGAAACGACAATTATTTAAAGAAACGACAACGATTTGTTTACAAGAAAGAAACAATAAAGTACTAGTGTAAAACCCTGGTTGTAGCCCATGACCAAAACCTCCGATTTCAATCTCCAATAGCTTAGTGACGCCATGGAAGCCGACAACCAACAGAAGACCATCCAAAACCCCCCTGACGACGTATCGCTTCTTCCGACCACCACAAACGGCGATGGCGGCGGCGGAGGACGGGTGAAGAGAGCCCCGAAGCGGTTCGTGAAGAGCCAAATCCCAGACTCCATCCTCAACGACCCCGACCTCAACGCCGCCATAGCCCTCCTCCCTCCCAACTACAACTTTGAAATCCACAAGTGTGTCTGGCGCGTTCGCTCCACGGCGGCGTCGCGCGTCGCCCTCCAGCTCCCGGAGGGCCTCCTCATGTTCTCCCTCGCCCTCTCCGACATCATCTCCACCTTCGGCGGCGCCTCCCACTGCTTCGTCCTCGGCGACGTCACCTACGGCGCCTGCTGCGTCGACGACCTCGCCGCCTCCGCCCTCGGAGCCGACCTCCTCATCCACTACGGCCACAGCTGCCTCGTCCCCATCAACGTCACCGCCGTCCCCTGCCTCTACGTCTTCGTCGACATCTCCATCGACGTCGATCGCTTGATCCGCACCGTCGACCTAAACCTCCTCCGATCCTCCAACGTCGTCCTCGCCGGAACGATCCAGTTCGGCTCCGCGATCCGGTCGGCCAAGCCGGAGCTTGAACACCGGGGATTCACGGTCCTGATCCCGCAATCGAAGCCGTTATCCGCCGGCGAAGTTCTGGGATGCACCGCGCCGAAGATCTCCTCCTCTTCCTTTCCAAAATTCAACAATGGCGGAACCGAGACCGAGAACGAGGCCGAGACCGTGTTGGTGTTCGTCGCCGACGGGAGATTCCATTTGGAAGCAATGATGATCGCGAATCCAGGAATCAAAACCTTCCGGTACGATCCGTACCTAGGGAAGCTGTTCTTGGAGGAGTACGATCAGAGAGGGATGAGAGAATCCAGAAAAGACGCGATCTTGAGGACGAAGGAGGTGAAGAATTGGGGAATCATATTGGGGACATTGGGAAGGCAAGGGAATCCGAGGATTCTGGAGAGATTGGAAGGGAAAATGAGAGAGAAAGGCTTCTCTTACACCGTCGTTCTCATGTCGGAGATTAGTCCGGCGAGGATCGGCTTGTTTGAGGACTCTGTGGAAGCTTGGATTCAGATTGCTTGCCCTCGGCTATCAATCGACTGGGGCGACGCGTTCAGGAAGCCGCTTCTGACGTCGTTTGAGGCCGAGATTGCTTTGGGATACATTCCTGGTTGGTGGGAGAAGAAGGATTCGGAATGCTGTGATCGGAAATGCTCGTCTTGTGGCTGCAGAAATGGAATGTCGGAATCGGAACGGAGTGGAGGAGAGTATCCCATGGATTACTATGCTCAGGATGGAGGAGAATGGAATTCCTCACACGTGAAGAAACCATCACGCCCGGTTCGTCGTTTGGCCTAATGGTAACACTTCTACTTTGTTAGCTCAATCATGTACATGAAATTGTGTTTCAGTTTTGCTTAAAAAGTTTAGATTATATGCAATTTCGTGAGCAGTAATTTATTGGGGTGCCTCCATATTCAATTGTTCATGTAAAAGATTCATATAAAAAGCAAGCCTTTTTCTCTCTTTTTTGGCAATCTTCAGTTGCATTCTTTAGATAAAGAGGATCACCAGGATTTCGTAGTCAGCTGCTGAACTTATTTCCAGTTCAATGAGCATGTTCGATATTCAATATAATGCCTTGAAATTCAGCTCACTTCTTGTATTTTGAAGTAAAGATTTGTGATACAATAGTTGTCACAGCTCATCATATAAATTGAAAAACAAGTACAACAATGGAAAGGCTAGTTTTTGTCTTCAAAAGCAGAATAAAGTTGTTTAATTTCCTCAACATCTTCATGGCTACCAAGAAATATAGGGGACCTCTCATGTATCTTCTTTGGGACCAAATCAAGTGCCTGCAATTAGTTGCCACTTTTATAAAAAAAAAAGCTTATTAAAAAAAAAAAAGGTGGTTTGACTGAGCTTAGAATTGGAATTAGCCAATTAAACAAAACAATGGTTAATACTTAAATACCCGTAGCTTGCCAGTAAAAGCTTGACCTCCTGCTTGCTCCATCAAGTATGACATCGGAAAGACTTCATAGAGAACACTGTTTGAAGAGAAGTTTAAGAAGCAAAAATTTATATAAATTATAATGAGCAACCAAAGAAATTAACCATAATAGCGGGTGGAATCGTCAAAAATACCGTAGTTTTCCGTTGGGGCTTTTCTTGTCGGCAGGGTACATAAAGATACCCCCATAGAGTAAAGTCCGATGAATATCAGCAACCATGCTGTATTGTTCAACTATATTAGCGCTATGTAATTGAAGAGTTTTCTCATTCCATGAAGTAGTGAATCTCAGTGAAAACCCGAATACTCGATATTTAATTTTGAGTCGAAAAAATTGTGGCATAAAATACTTAAAAAAGGAACAGGCAATTCCTAAATCGCATACCTTCCGATGTATCTAAGGGACTTTGGCGAAGAACCATCCTGTGGGAACTTGCAATTCTCCACATACCTGTAAAGAAGAAACTGAAAATGTTATTAACAAAAGCTAAAGGGCAAAAATAGCAATAATCTTGATTAAGATTCATTTAGGAGAGAGTCACCAGAAACATACTTGGCAGTTGGTTCATCCCAGTTTTTAGCATTTCCTTCGTTCACCGAGTAGATCTTTCCCGTCTTCGGAATCTGCCCAAAATAGAACCAAAAAAATGTAAAACGGATGCTGTTCTAATGCCCTACAGGCATTCTTTGAGTAGAAAACGGAAAGTTGAATAAAACGTTTTCTTCCCTTTTCAATTAAGAGATGAAAAATGCTGTATTGACCTTGATGTTGGGGTGAGTGAGTATGAACTCTCCAAGGGATGGATCAAGTGTGAATCCGTCGACACCACATCCAGTACTGAGCACCAACTGCATCAGATTAAATTGCATTAACTTTAATGTCACTTTGTTCAAAACAAAGGACTCAAACTTTTCATGGAGTTTGAACAAAAAAGATTCAAACAATGTCATTTATAAGTTGAGAGAAAGGGGGAAATTTCAATCATGCAGATAAAGACTGTTGTATCTACCATGCAAGAGCTTCCGTACATGCAGTAACCCGCCGCCACCAGGTTCTTTCCAGGTCTCAATACATCACCAAGACTAGGATTATTCTGATCTTCCACCATGTAAATCCCAAAGATCTTAAGCAAGAAGAGATACGCAAGTTAGTTCTAGAATTTTGCATTACAAACCAGAATGTGTTGTAATTTCTTGGGAATGAAGGGTAATACAGTTCCAATCGAAACTCCACAGTCGATGTTTGAGGATCCATCCAATGGATCGAAAACGACAACGTATCTGCAGAATAAAGAAAGAGATGGAACTAATGTCATTAACACGAGCCTGAGTGTACGTATATGCCTAGGATTTAGAAGAACAGTAGACATCGGATATATGAAGAACGAACCTCCCACGCTTTGATGGCTCAACGAATATAGCCTCTTCATTCTCTTCAGAAACAACGATGCACTGGCAAAAAGATTTGTTAATGGAAGGACTGGATGTTCTTTCTTGTTTTTCTAATCAGTTTTAGAATGGACTTACAGTGCGTCCACTGCTTATTAATGCCTTGACAAAAACTTCGTTCGAAAGCACATCCAGTTTCTTCTGTTCTTCACCCTGAAAGTGATCACAGAGTTTGCAAGTAAGAATACGCAAACTAAAGATAAAAAGGACATGCTTTGGATGATCAGTTTGTTTAACAACAGTCGATGAGCGCATGGAAAGCTCACCTGGACGTTGGAGTTCCCTGCAAGTCCAATAAGATTCGCAAGTCCTGCCTGCAAAGTTAAGAGTGGAAAGTCGAAAATGCCTATTCTCTCAAGCGTAATATAGCAAGGTCTAACGAGAACTTTGAGCATTTCTTCTATCCAGTGAAGGAGGGAGATAGGGCCTAAGGGGGCTTCTAACTTTTGTTTTTTGTTTTTTTTTAATACCCTATAATTTTGAATAAATTTTTCATTAAAGTCGCCCTAAAAAGAAAAATCTTATCATAATAACCCACCCAAATTAATAATTATATAGATATTAGTTTCCTGATAAAATGTTCTGGCTTCGTCACTGTTTCTATCAACCTAAAAAAATGTGTTAAAATAAGCTAAACTGAATTTGCCAGTTGCCAAGTAATTTTCCATTCTTGTGCAGAAAAATTAAAACTACTAATTGATTGTATTTAAAATAACCTCCCCACACATTTTTTTGTGTATACTACATGTAACAAGGCCGCTAGAACTGCCCAATTGACTTTTTGTGTGAGCATGTGCTAGATCGATTTTTCAAGGATAAATACCACTTTGTTTTTAGTATAATGAAGAATTCTATCATGAACATCATGAATACACATGCATCAAAATACCGTAGGTTTCATAAAATTTTGTCTCGAATAACTGAAGTTTTCTTTCGCGTATATATCGTCTGAGTAATGTGCTTATAATGTTCTCCAAAGTGCACATGGTTAATAGTGATATTACAGAGAGGGAGAAGTAAAATGGGAAAGACCTTGTTAACGGCGGAGCAGACGTACTTGCAGCCAAGAACAATATGGTTAAGCAAGATGGTGAAATCTCCGCGAGCCTCGGGATGCTTAGACTGCTCATTCAGAACATGACGAGTAATTGTCATCAAATCAGTTCTATAATATGCTTCCGGTGAGTGATCCATTTAATCGACACAAGTATCACACAACACGTGATCCTAGTATTCGTTCCCTCAACGATGAACTCAAACAATGAATGATGAAACTTCAAAGGGGTTGAAGAAGGATTAGAAGAACTATTTAGGCAGTGGACTTGAAAAGGTAGAAGGAATAAAATGAACATATTCGGATATTGCAGGGTGACAAGTTGGAGCAAGGCTCTGTGATGATGTTTCAAGAATATTAAGCAACAGGAAAGAAAAAGATTGAACAAGTCCATTTACCTTGGATGCCAATGAAGGATTCCAATCAGTCCTTGTGGCGGTGACTCGAATAAAAGAATATATCAACATACACCAATTTGCTCTATATTCCAACCCTACCTGTTTTTCGTTGTTAGGATTGAATCAAAAAGTTGAAGCCCCTTCATGATGGGATGAGGTGGCCTTCTTTAACTTATTCCTTGTTAAAGATGTGTTGAAATTTTTAGTTCCCCTAATTGCATATCAGTTGGGTTCTTTTTTTTCTTTTAACCTTGAAAATTGAGATTAAGAATATAGGCAACAACCGGTTTTATTACGAGACAGCTCATGATGTTCATATCGATCTATTATACGCCTCTGCATCTAGCGTTGGATAGACCTCATACAATAACGATTCACTTTCAAGATGCCTTGGTGGTGAAATGGTAGACACGTGAGACTCAAAATCTCATGCTAAAGAGCGTGGAGGTTCAAGTCCTCTTCAAGGCATAATATTGAATATCGAAAACGCTCATTAAATTGGAATAAGTTCAGCAGCGGATCACGAAATCTTGGTGATCTTCTCTATCTAATGAATGGGGAGTCCGCTTTCGAAATCGTCCACCCTGGGGAAAAATTTTCATCTGGTACATGGAATAGGTGGATCGGGATCTCAATATCTAAATAATCCCAAATATGTACATGCCCTCCAACTATGAGGTTATTTTTTCAGATCCTTTTTTTTTTTTTTTTGTCCTTTTGAGTCTCAATTTGCAAACCCCATAGTGCTCTCTTTGACAGTCAATTGAACAGATTTGAAAAACGAACACACGCAATTTCAGTTACTTTTATTTTGGAATACAACAACAACACAAATACCCAATTACATGCGCCAAAATTTCTATTTGGGGACGGAGCATCTCAAAAATTGAATCCTTGAGAGGTCATTTCACAAGGCAATTAGAGGAAGCTCCAAAGCTTCAGATGAAAGCTTGAGCTTCAACCTTCAAGGACCAAGAAATCAGCAACAAGACGAATTGCCTTTTTCTTTCGCTTTCCAGGGGCACTTAACCACTGCTGTAATTGAGGATTCAGAAATTTCATCAATTCAAGGCAGAGAAGAAACAAATAAACTGTAGAAACTCCACAAAAGTGCAATGAGATAAACAAGTCAAATAATTTATTATTCTGATCTCTCCATCACATCATTTATCAGCTTCCACCCATGAAAGTATCGTTTTACAGCACCTTACTACAGCGGACACCAGAAAACTAATTCACTGAAAGGAGGAAACTTTTTAACTGTTTACCGGGTGAATATTTCTGATGAAGTTACAGGTTCAACATTTCCAATCAGTAAAATAATTCCCTATAGCTAGAGGTTGAGTACCATTAAATCCACACATATGATCAAGCAAGTATGGAGGTGGGTCTTGAACTCTCTAATGGTTTCATCATCGACCATACTAAACCAATTGGCCCGCGAAATGAAAACAGGTGTTTTTGGATATTTTAGGCATCATATATGAGCCAAAGCTAGCACCTCTAGCCATTGAAGAAAGGTATTACACATAGTACCAGGCACCAAAACATCGATTGGTCTTATCGAGGGTCCCAAGTACAGCAGCTTCAAGCAAATTGTTACCTTAAATCTAATGAAATAAAATGGATTTGTATCATGGCTAAAACCTCCCCAGTCCCAACTTGTCCCCAAATCCAACACTTAAAAGGAAATTGGACAACAGAACAGGTATTGCATCAGGCAATCAAATAACTGGGGCACATTATCAAATGGGCTCTACGTATACACATACCGCCAACAGGGTGGCGGTTAGTGTCTTTCCCTATTCTCTCTTCTGCTCTCAAAACAAGTTAAAGGTTTGATAATCCAGAGCCCCACTTTGAGGTCCCTACACAAGTCAATAGACTGTGCAGCATCGGATTCATTATGATGGAAGTGAAATTGTGCCTGGGATAGGGGAGATTGATCCCATCAATTACCCCTTTTTACGGACGAAAATAATGAATAACATATAATGTTTAAGTGAGGGAAAACCAATTCAACAGAACAAATAAATGGGATAAGATGTGCAACAAAAGATTGGAAAAACTCTGCGATCAAATGCTTCAAGAAAGCCAACAACCAAAAACCCAAATGTCGAATATTCCAGCGTGTTACAACTATTGAGTTTTTCCAAGCAATTCAACATGGCTTTGAAACAGAAAATCATCAAGTTAATAGAACAGAAAGAATGGCAAAATTATACTGCAACTAATTCAGAAATATATTTTTAGTTCTGCAAACAAGCAAGTGAACTAAAACTGCAACGACAAGGCACTCCCAAAAAATAGAGCTAGCTAAGCCATATGATTGTTATTATGGTTATTCATAGGCTAAAAATAAAAGCCACTAAAAATCTCTATCAAAACTGAAACTTTATATGATCAAAAACTCTCTACTCTAACCTTCAACGACGCTTTGCGTACAACACACAGAGCAGAGCAACACCGACAACAATGGCTCCAGCAGAACCAGCCACGACTGGCGACTTCAAGTTCAGCCCCTTCTCCTCCCCATTGAAGATCTCCTTCACCTCGTTCACGGCGCCATTGACGACCTCGAGAGTCTTCTCCTTAATCTCCTTCTGCAACTGAAGGACCTTCCACTCCATAGCCTTGGCTCTCTCCTCGGTCTCTCTCAGCACGGCTTCGACGCTCAACTTCTCCTTCACCCACTTTTCCACCTCCGACGCTTTCGCAGCAATCAGAGACTCCAATTCCTCGATTTTCTTCTTGAACAAGTCGATTTCCCTCTCCTTCTCTCCGACTATATCTCTCATCTCTTCCTCAACCCTAACCTTCTTGTTCTTCTCCTCGATCTCTCTCGATTCCAGAACCGCGATTTTCTTCTCCAATTCTTTAACTCTCTTGTCGCTCTCCGCCTTCGCCGTCTTCAAGCTCTCAACCTCGATCTCTAAGGATTCGATCTTCCCTCCTTTCTCTCCCACAGTCCTCTTCAGCTCCGCCGCCTCCGAGTTCGCCTCCTCGCCTTCGGTCATGGCGGAAATCAGATCGTGCTGGAGCCTGGCGACCTCGGTCTCCAGCTCCGCCGCCCTCGCGGCGATGGCTCCCACGGCCTTCTTGTCCTCCTCCGATCGCTCGATCGCCCTCTCCATCTCTCTCAGCCGCTCCTTCGCCGCTGCCTCTTCGCTCCTCAGCTTCTCGATCTCGGCCGCCATCTCCTTGATCCTCGCCTTGGTCTCTTCGTTCTCAGCCAACAGTTTCAGCTTCTCTCGCTCTAGAGACTCCACCTTCTGATCGTCGGGTCCGTTTATCGCGACCTCGTCCGCCATTTCTCGGTCTGCCAATACAAACAGCAAAAGATCAGAACTTCGTGGAAAAACAGATCAGGAAACAAGAAATGCCAAGAAAGATGAGGAATTCTTAAACTTTCTTACTGTTTTATTTTCTCAAACTTTCTCGGGAAACAAGAAATCAAGAAAGGAATCGAAATGAGAAATTTTCCGGGAAAAAGTAGTTGTTTTTCTAGTCGTGTTTTTTTCCAAGAAAATGCGAAGGGATATTTTTAGGAGGGAAAAAGACAAATGAAGCACGACCTTGGTTGAGACTCTAAAACCTCTCAGGTGAGCTAGGGTTTTCTGAATTCCATATTTTTCTTTCTTTTTTTAGAGGAAAAAATACTCTTTTTTTTCTGATATTTTTGAGTGCTGTGAAAGTGAAAAATACAGCAGAGCCTTTTCAAAAAAAGAAAATAAATAAAGGTTAATAAAAGTAGAAAAAAGGAAAAGAAGTAACTGGAAAACGAAAGAAAAAATTAAAGGAAAAATTGAAAAAAGAAAAAAGAAAAGAAATAACAGGAGAAACGTGGATTGATGATGAGGAGCGGACGGCTCCGAATGGTCGAAGCCATTAGTGGAAAGCACGTGCTAAAAAGATGCCGGTTCCAAGGCTGCTCGATATTTTTATTTTTTTTCTTTTTAGAAAGATATTTTGATCCTTTTGCTGTTGTCTAATTTTACAGGCAGATTCCCCCCAGCCGATTTTTTGGAGAGTGATATTTTTTCTCTGTAGATTTTGATTTTTTTTTTTTTTCGTGTTACAAACAATAATAATAATATAACATATCCCTTGAATCATTAAAACTAATTTTCATTTTTTACCCTCTCCCCGTTTCTTTTCTCCTCTTTTCATTTTCTTCTCAAATTTTGATCTTTTTAAAAATTTGATATATTCACCTTAAAATTTATAAATATACATAATTACTTCTAATCATAAATAGTCGTTGAAAAGTTGATTCAATTACTGAAAATCAATACATATCGATAAGATAAAATTTATATTTCATACTATAAGAATTTTCTTTTTCTTCTATTTTTTTCTTAGTATTTTTTAAAATATATGTCTGACCAAAGGTTCAATTCCAACCATATTTTCTAAGGACAACCTTGCTTATTAAAAAAAAAAGGTGGACTTGGTTTTTGATCAAAAGTGAACATCGACTAAACAAATGTAAAAATTACGCATAAATTCAAACTCTCAAGGTATAAATTACGCATAAATGTAAAAATAAAATAAAATAAAACAAAAACTAAAATACAGTCTGTTTTTTTCGACACTCAAAAAATATAGGGTAAAAAATGGAAACGAAAAAAAATAAAAATAAAAAATAAAATAAGAATGAAAGAAAGAGATATAAAGAAAATTAGGCGCAGTACCACAACTTTACATTTATTTAGATTTATTTCACAATTTATTTGCTGTTTATAATTCTGCTTTATTGACCATCTCCATGTAGCAAAAATCATACGTTTCAAAATTCCAAAAAAAAAAAAAAATCTAAAGTGAATTTATTGATCTTTTATGTGTGTGTGTGTGTGTGTGTGTGTATATATATATCTTAACAATTTTCAGGGAAAAGATCACTTAATTATGAGTAGAATGAAATATCAAATTTTATAGAAGGCCTAGTTTGTTTTGGGTTTCACTCAATTCATGGTCCAACTTGAAGATGAAATACTGACTTATGTACGAGTTAACCTGACTTGGTAAATAGCATCTTTTAAAGCCATTGTCATAAAATTAAGAGATTTGGCGTTTTTTACTCTCTGAATATAATGATTTATCACGTCGATCTATAAATTATCTTTACATTTAATAAAGTATATTGTATAACATTTACAAACATGTTAGCCGTTAAAAATTTAAAAGAAAACACCCTCAGACACGTCATGTAACTGTTTGAAGACATAAATCAAAATTTTAGAAAACCACAGAGCATATCATATCATGTGCATGAGGGAAATCTCCTTTCAAATGTTAACATCCTTGCCAACTTTAAAGCACTCTACAAACATTTATAAATTTAAAGGTAACTTTACCAAAATTGGAAGTTCATAGAGCAAACTTCCCAGGCAAGATCTCTTCAATAGTTTGCGAGGAGCTCACCTCACACGGGCTCTAGGCGTCAGAGATTTGGTTGCCCGTTGGATAGATCTCCTGGTACCACGAGGGTTGCGAATCTCATCGGCACGGTCTCGTCGCAGCGTCGTGACCTTCGATCTCTGGCAATGGATCTGAACAACGACGACTAGAGCAAGGGGAAGTGGGAAAGAGAACGAGAGATGCTTCAAAAACATTCATGGATATATTTGTCTATGTAGCTTCACAAATGTGGGGGAAAAAAAATGTGATCGTAATTGTAAGAACTTTTGAACTGCAGTTGACTTGGATTTCGCGTGGATTGGGCCGTTGGACTTGGGCTATGTACTTGAATCATCAAAAGGAGATGGGCTGTTTTGATAAATGCCACAAAATGATGCTTCGGCTTGATTTTTCCGGCACAAAAAAAAAATATAGACATCATATTTATTTATTAATCTATTTATTTATAAGTACTACTTGGTATCTGAATTACTAAATAGTTACTAGTTAATTACCGAACGCCCAGATTAAACACTAAGGGTTTGTTTGGAACACAAGTTCCATTCAAACTAAATTGTACTTTTTTCATCATATTTTTTGTCTTTTCTGAAAAATTTTTTTGTCTTTTTTGAAAAAGTCAACAAAAATTACTATTCAAACTTAAAAATTTCAACTCAATTCAAACTGAACTTGTGCACCAAACATGCTCTAATTGGTTGTCAATTGCCGGTGAGTTTCCAATTTGTAATCACCGCCGTCACCAACAAATAACCAATTGATTACCGACCATCGACGTGTTTCCTAATGATAACCACCACCGTGAGTAGGTAATTAGTTTACCACCAAATGATAATTTGTTGGTTACTAACCACCACCACTAATAATTACCCATTTGACTACCAAATGATAATCAATTAATTAGCGAATAATCATTTGATTACTAAATAATAACAGTTGGTAACCGATCAATAACCATTACTGTCGACCAATAATCAATTAATTACCAAATGACAACCAATTAGTTTCCACTAGGTAAATACCCGTGCAATGCACAGGAATCAGGAATGCAGAGGAAAAAATAAAAGAAAATAATTGAATATTATACAATAAAAATAATTAATTAAGATGAATAATATTATTATAATAAGTATATTTTTTCAGTATTTGTTATTACAATATTAGAATATTTACATTCAAATTTATATTATTCTTCAGTTTAGTAGTTTAAATTATTCATTATTCATATAGTCGAATAGTTATTAAATTTTTTATATAGTTTTTTTTTTTTTTTGCTGTTACTAATATTTTGATGCAATTTTACGTTGTTACATGATTATGAAATTGTCTATGTGAATAATTTGTCAAAACTATTTAAGAAATATGATAAATCTTCTAAGGTAAAATTTATCATCGTACTACTGTTGGGGTTAGACTTCGTCTTCCCAATAATGACGTTAGCTTTAACAGTTTATCTAACGAACGATGAACTCCTATTCTCATATTTGGGCCGGACCCAACTCACTGTGAAGTCAATAACGAACGACCATCGCTCGTACGATTAGGGCCGGACCCAATGACGTGATTCGTTCGAAATTAAGCATCGAACATCGAAGCTAACGGATCAAAACTGATCTTTCATTTATTGACTTTATTGACCGCGAACGATAGATCTTAAGGACAAAGCCTTATTTTCTATTCATCGTTCGTCGTTCATATTCAACAAGGCTTATATGGTTATACTCTCTATAACAGTCGAACCCAATGTCGACGATGATGTGTCATATCATTATGATAACTGATCAGTTCATAACTGACAAAAGGGAGCATATTAATAACCGCTAAGCCATAATCTGCGGAACATGACAATAACTGCTGAGTTCATATCATGACAGGTGTCCCCAGTGGACAACGAGGATAACCGCTCAACATCAGTTATTGGTCCTTCCTCTATAAAAAGAGGGGGACCCCCTCCACAAAGGGATCCGGAAACTCTTTGAATTCATACTGTTACTCTGCCAAAAACGTTCCCATAAATCATTCTTGTACTGGAGAATACCCATATACAGTGAATACAGATTACTGACAGAGGACGTAGCCCGGTTTGGCGAACCTCTCTACATCTTGGTGTTGATGATTCTCTCTCTCTTTCTTTTACTTTTATTTCCGGTTATTTTCATACTAATTTGCTTTATGAGTTTCAACAACGATTGTCAAGGGCCCATTCAACTGTTTGTTATCTCATTGTCACTAACTTTCTGTTAAATTTTGACTGTAGAAAAACTAGCATCTACAGTTTGGCGCCCACCGTGGGGCCCTTGGCCATCTTACATCGGAAACTCGTGTAGCAACCATGGCAGCAGAACATGAACACCAGGATGAACTTCCCCAGGGAAGCCCAGTTGATCACCAGGAAGCTTCAACCTCTGAAGCGATCTCTCAAATCACCAATCTGACGCGATTGGTGGAAGAATTAACCAAGAAACACAATGACCAGCAGAGTTATATGGAGAACATCACTGCGGAGAACCAGATTATCAAAAACCAGTTGATGGCACTCAACTCACAAGCCGCTTACTCGTACTACTACAACCCGTATGTTGGGTATTCCTCAGGTGCGAGCGCTGGAGGCTGGCGACCAGCCGCCTCATACGAACAGCGAGGCGCGAACGAAGGGACATTGGCGACCAGCCACGTCTTACAATCCTCAAGGTGCGAACACCGGGGGCTGGCAACACGCTACGCCCTATCAACAGCAACGTTCGAGGGCTACTTACAGCCCTATTAATCCGATGCAGCCATTGTTCGCATCTGAGGATACACCGGTAGTAGACGAGAGACAAGCGCAGCCGAGACAGACGGCACCAGGACCCAGTTCAAGGAGACAGACAACACCAATTCGGCGTTCGACGCCCGACTTATCACAATCATCAGAGGATATCTTCCAACCAGGAACGAACGTTGAAGAGATGATGCGAAGTATAATGTCTGAGGAGATGAGGACATTGGAAGCCCAGATGCAACAACGCTTCACTTCGCAGATTCACAAGGCGACAACCTCCACACCAGGGATCGATGATCTTGCCCGTGGTGTCCGCGAGACGCCTTTGACAAAGCGGATCACCAACACAATCACCCCCAAGTTCAGCAACATCTCTTTTCCTCGGTTTGACGGAATGTCAGACCCACATGACCACCTCCTTCAATACAAGCACATCGTTCAATCGACGAACATCCCGACCGACATGCTTGATGACATGATGTGCAAGCTCTTCGCTCAGAGCTTGAAGGGTGCGGCATTGAGATGGTTCTGTAATCTCCCGGCAGAATCCATTGATTCGTTCGACGAACTTTCCCTCGAATTCATGCGAAGCTACTCCGTTCACATCCAGTCCGGAAAGACGACAAAGGATCTATGGGGTGTGATCCAGGGACCACAAGAATCGCTACGCGCTTACATTAAGCGTTTTAGCAAAGCGATTTCGGAGATCTCAGGGCTGGATGACGGCACAGCGAGGAAGCGTTGAAGAAGGGATTAAGGCATAGGTCTTTGTTTAAAAATGAGATATGTGCCCGATATCCCCCGACGATCCAAGATGCTCTACATCGAGCGAAAGGTTTCATCGAGCTCGAAGAGGAAAACGAGAGAGTAGAACGCGACCTAGCCGTACGAGAGATGAACTTTCGAAAACTCGTGAAGAGCGAGCAAAATCATTCAGACGCGAACGCCCGCGTCCACAGCGTCGAACGGAACACAGAGTTGAACGAATGACGAGGCGAGACCAGAAGTGTCCCCTTTCACCACCGAAATATGCATTGGGAATAAGTCCCTCCGAACTCATCGCTCACCTGAAGCGACAGGACTTTGTTACTTGGCCAAAGAAGCTGCCAGAGAACCCGGCCAGGGATACAACAAAGTACTGTGAGTTCCACCGAGACCATGGCCACCATACCATTGACTGCAGAGCGTTGCGAGCAGAGGTTGCCGAACTACTTAAGAAAGGCCACCTTCGAGAATTCCTAACGGATAAAGGCAGAGAGAAAACCTACGGCCTCGGGAGTGAGCACAAAGAGCGAAGGGTGGTACAGCAAATTGAGGACACACCTTCTCCTCCGCCCGTCCGGAAGACAATCGGAGTCATTCTTGGAGGCTCGATTTATAGTGGGGAGACAGTAACAGCAATCAAATCTCATCGAAGGAAAGCGAAGCAGCCGATTGCCGCGATTCTTCCCGATGACCCCATCGAGCACTCTATCATTTTTTATAGCAGCGAGGCCACAAACCTGAGCCGACCTCACGACGATGCGCTCGTTTTGACGTTGAACGTATCGAACTGTGAAGTTGGCCGAATTCTGGTTGATAATGGGAGTCTTGCGGACATTCTCTTCCTTTCAACACTCAGAGAAATGGAGTTATCTGAGTCTGACATCGAACGATCGACTACCATTTTGACAGGTTTCAATGGGGAGTCAACCGCAGCCGTTGAAAAAATTAAGCTGCCCGTTTTTGCAGGAGGAGAGAACAAGATGACCACTTTCTTGGTCTTGGACTGTCCATCCGCCTACAATATCATCCTTGGTAGGTCATGGATACATGCAATGAAGGCAGTTCCTTCTACATATCACCAGAGAATCAGGTTCCCGACGAAGAGAGGAGTCAAGGAGATCAAGGGAAACCAAGAAGTCGCGCGGACTTGCTATCTCCATTCTCTCAAGATGAAACAGACAGATCGTTTATAGCAACTAGAGAAGAAGGCAGAATCGAACGATCAAACACAGCCAGACATGGAGCAACTAGATGAAATCCCACTCAATCCAGCTAACCCAGATCAATCAATCTACATTGGTTCGATGCTCGATCCTGTATTACGTGAGCACTTGTTGAGTTTCCTTCGTGACAATCAAGACTGCTTTGCATGGTCACACAATGACATGCCAGGTATCGACCCGGAGGTAACAACTCACCGACTCCATGTCGATCCAAGCCATAAGCCAGTGAAGCAGAAACGAAGGAAGCTGGGGATCGAATGCAACAAGATCGTGAACGATGAAGTACGAAAGTTAATTGAGGCTGGATTCATCAAAGAAGTTCAGTACCCAGACTGGTTGGCGAATGTTGTGATTGTGAAGAAAAAGAACGGAAAGTGGAGAGTCTGCATCGACTTCACCGATTTGAACAAGGCTTGCCCAAAAGATAGTTTCCCCCTTCCACACATCGATCGATTGGTTGATGCTACGGCCGGACATGAATTGCTCTCTTTCTTGGACGCATTTTCAGGATACAACCAGATCCTCATGCATCCCGACGACCAAGAGAAGACATCTTTTATCACGGAGAGGGGAATATATTGCTACAAGGTAATGCCTTTCGGGTTGAAGAACGCCGGTGCAACCTACCAGAGACTTGTCAACGCAATGTTCGTTGATCAAATCGGTCGAACGATGGAGGTTTACATAGACGATATGCTGGTCAAATCGCTGAAGGCTGCGGACCACATTGGTCACCTTTCGGAGTGCTTCTTGGTACTTAGACAACACAACATGCGTTTGAATCCTTCCAAGTGCTCGTTTGGTGTGTCATCTGGGAAGTTCTTGGGTTATATCGTGACGCAGCGTGGTATTGAAGCGAACCCTGACCAGATACGAGCAATACTCAACATGCCTTCACCGAAGAACAAGCGAGAGATCCAAAAGTTGACTGGAAGAATTGCAGCTTTGAATAGATTCATCTCTCGATCGACCGATAAATGCCAGCCCTTCTTTAAGTTGCTCAAGGGGAACAAGAAATTTGAGTAGAACGAACAATGTCAGCAGGCCTTTAACGAGCTCAAAAAATACTTGTCATCCCTTCCAATTTTGTCTAAACCGGTAACCGGAGAAAGTCTTTTTCTTTACTTGGCAGTAACTGAAGACGCGGTGAGTGCTGTTCTTGTACGAGATTCGAACGGCGAACAACCCGTCTATTACGTCAGCAAGTCACTACTCGATGCAGAGACGAGATACCCGGTGGTTGAGAAGTTAGCTTTGGCTCTCATTACGGCAGCAAGAAAGCTAAGGCCATACTTCCAATCACACTCGATAGTTGTATTGTCTACTTATCCTCTTCGTGCCATACTTCATAGTCCAAATTTATCTGGACGCTTGACAAAGTGGGCGGTCGAATTGAGTGAATTTGATATCGAGTATCGGGTGAGAACCAGCTTGAAATCACAAGTACTTGCTGACTTTGTAGCTGAACTCACACTAGATCCTTCCAGAACGAACACTGAAGAAGAATGCTACTGGACGCTCATGGTGGACGGAGCATCGAACGTCAAAGGATCTGGAGTGGGTGTATTTTGCAAGGCTCCTGATGGTGAGATCATCGAGCAGTCATTTCGCCTGGGGTTCAACGCTTCGAACAACGAAGCAGAGTATGAAGCCTTAATTGCTGGGCTAAATTTAGCGAAGGCACTGGGGGGCTCGACGCCTGAAAATCTATAGCGACTCACAACTCGTGGTGAACCAAGTGCTCGGCGAGTATACAGCCAAGGATACAAGGATGTAAGCTTACTTGAACGTTGTTCGTTCGCTTGTTCAGCATTTTGAAAGATACTCGATAGTACAAGTGTCGAGGGATCTTAACACACAAGCGGACGCCTTGGCTTCATTTGGTTCAACTTCAGAGCCACACTTATGTCGAAGCATCCCAATCGGGTTTATTGAAGAGCCCAGCATTCAGGTCGAATCCACGATCATCACAGGAGAAGTCCTCACAGATTGGCGAGCACCCGTTGTCGCTTATCTGAAGGAAGGAGTTTTACCAGAAGACAAACAGGAAGCTCGAAAAGTCAAGACCAAAGCTGCAAGGTTTTCACTGATCAACGATGTCCTTTTTCGACGCTCGTTCAACGGTCCCTATGTTCGATGTCTCGATGATAATGAAGCTACCTACGTTCTGAAGGAAGTTCATGAAGGCGAGTGCGGAAACCACTCAGGGGGACGATCACTATGCAACAAAGTCAAACGGTAAGGATATTACTGGCCCACAATGCTTCAAGATAGCGAAGACTTTGTCAAACGGTGCGACATATGTCAGAGACACTCCCCCATTTTCCATCAGCCTTCAGAATGATTGTCGAGCATCGCATCTCCATATCCATTCATGAAGTATTCAATGGATATAGTGGGTCCACTTCCCAGAGCGAGCGGTCAACGTAAATATCTGCTTGTACTCACTGATTATTTCACAAAGTGGGTTGAAGCAGAAGCATTTGCGGACATAAAAGACTCGGACGTCGAAAGCTTCATTTGGAAGAACATTATTTGCAGATTTGGTGTGTCCCAGGAGATCGTCACAGATAATGGATCGCAGTTCATTTCGGGTAACTTCAGAAAATTCTGCCACGAATGGAACATCGAGCTTAGCTTTTCTATTCCAAGGTATCCCCAAGGGAATGGACAAGCAGAAGCAACAAACAAAACAATCGTTCAGAATTTGAAGAAGAAACTTGAAGCTCGAAAGGGACGATGGGCAGATGAACTCTATGGCGTACTTTGGGCGTATAGAACAACCCTGAGAAGAGCGAACGGAGAATCTCCATTTTCACTAACCTTTGGTACTGAAGCTGTTATCCCAGCAGAAATCGGTGTCCCTACACTCCGGTGTCAATTGGCTTTTGAAAACGAGAGTCAGAATCAAGAAATGTTCAACGACAGTCTGGATACTCTTGACGAACGACGAGATCAAGCCCTGATTAGAATGGCAAACTACCAGCAATCAGTGGCAAAGTACTACAATTCCAAAGTTCGACCGAGAACTTTCAACGAAGGAGATCTTGTGCTTCGAAAAGTATTCCAGAACACTGCCGAGCCAAACGCAGGAAAGTTGGGAGCAAACTGGGAAGGTCCTTACAGGATTTTGAAGGTTATATGACCAGGCGTCTACCGATTAGAAACGAGCGATGGAGTGGAGGTTCTTCGCAGTTGGAACTCGCATCATTTGCGAAAATACTATGTGTAATTCGTTTTTCTATTTTTTACGGTTTGTCAAAACTTGTAATTTTTCTTCAGAACAAATTTTTGTAAAGGCTAGATCCATTACGTCGAACGTTCGATACGATATCGAACCCGTAGGTCTACGCCTGATTACTTCGCCATTTGAACTACGTTTGGCTTGATCCCTAAACACTGGATACGTAGGCAACTCGTATGCGTTCGTGCGAGTTCAGTCAAAATCATCAAACAATTTCATTGTTCCATCGAACTACGAATGGCTTGATCCCTAAACTTTGGGTACGTAAGCAGCTCATCACATTTGAATGAGTTCAGCTACTTTTCCTAATCAAAAACGCGTCTTTGAACGCTCGACATTTGTTACGCTCATCACATTATGTTCGATATTCGTCCAGTACGAATTACTCTCGACATTCGTTTATTACGCTACTCTCGACGTTCGAACATTTGAAGTTGTCGAAGACATCCACATCAATATCATACAAAAAGATGTGAGCAGAAATATAAAATTTTCAATAAAAAAAAAATAGAATTGTCGTTTACAATTCAGAAATAAAATAAAAAGTTTACAAAAATTTGACAAAAAAAAAAATTTATCTTCGTGCTTCGCGATCTTCAGAAGGATTTGCTTGTGCTGGGGGCTCGACGTCCGCAGGCTCGGCCTCTGTCGGCGCTGATGCAGGAACAGTTGATAAACTCCTGACTTCGTCAGGATAATCTTCCTCGAACATCTCGATTTCTTCATCGATTTGAGCTTCATCGAGGAGTCCTGCTTTGTAATCCTTCAAGATGTCATATCGAGCCTTCAACGTGGCCTTTTCGAATGCATCCATGATTTGAGTGGCGAGCGCTGCGTTTTCAGCTTCAAGAGATTTGATTTTGGCCTGACCTTCGTCAAATCTCTTGACCAAAGTTTCCATCGCAGAAGTGCCCTCCCTCGCTACATCCATGGACTTCTGAAGTTCAGCCATCAGTCCATCAGCGCCGGCCTTGACATCTCCGAACTTACGTTCGATGTCCAGCAATTTCTCTCCCCGAGCAATATCCTTCTCCTGCAGATCTTTCAATCGATCCCTCTGTTCGGCGACTTTATCGGACATTCGATAAAAGAGCCCCATCGTCCGAACATTGATCTGCAATGTAAAAATACAATCTTCAGAATGGGGAGTGTGAGCGAAATATATATTGCAATGCAAAGTATATATTCATCATACCTTCATGGTTTCCCACATGATGTCATCCATGTGGCTCTGAGGTGGACCTTACTTCATTATTTTCGCATCTGCATCGGAAAATAGCTGTCGAGCGATGTCAACGCTCGTTTGCCTATCCTGCAGAATGCTCACACTTGGAGGCAAGTCCACCTCAATTCTTGGACCTTCGACGTCCGTCTCGGGGATCGCAACCTTCGACTTTCTACTCCTCTTCGCAGGAACTTTCCTCTTGGGCTTTTCAACCACCTTCCTCTTCTTGGCGGGTGGCGAACTCGGCTTTGATGGAGGTTCGGGAGAAGACTCGAGAACAGGGAAAGGCTCAGGTTCGTTAACCTGACCTGCGCTCGCAGCAGCAGCAGCGGCCGCAGCAGCAGCTGCCCGTTCAGCTTCCTTCTTAGCCCTGCGCTTGGCCATTACATCCTTCGGAGTAGGGACCTCCATGACTAATGAGTCCAAGGCAAATTCTGCGATCAAAGCCTCCTCGTCAGTAAGGGGGTCGACGAACAACGGGGTGCCAAAAAGTCTCCTTAGCGCTCCCCTAATTATAAAAGGCCAATCTACCCAGGAAGGAACTCGTTTAGGAATACCTGACGGAAGTTCGATGAAGTCCTTCCACAGGCTCGATGCTCTTAACCTCCTTGGAACTTGGATATCGTCCCAATCTCTATCTGGTAGAGCAAGCAGACGCTCGAGTTTCTCTTCGAACAAGAGAGCTTTGGGAGGAGGTTTCTTCAATTCCTTGCCTGCAGAACACAAATAAATTACATCAGAAATCATTGAAGTTATTAAATCGAATTCTTCGTTCGACGCTCTCCGTTCGATACTTACGAAGAGTTCCCCACAAAGGGTTAAAAGCATCGGCCAGGACACCCATCGACTTTTTATTTACGTGCATGAAGAAGTAGTGATCCTGCCAATATCTGTCGGCGTTCTTCATCTCGCCAACTACTTGCTTCTTTCTCCGAGGGTACATCGAGTACCGTCCATGATCTTTCGAATTTTCTTGAGGATAGTACATCGCGATCACATCGTCCACTGTTAGTTCGATGTTCGCTTCTTCCGACAGTACAATCAATCCCAATAAAACCCTCATCCCATTCGGCATCAATTGTGGGATGGCGAGATTATAATGATTCATGGCCCGAATTAGAAGAGGAGGAAGTGGAAGTTGAAGTCCACATTCGAAGTAGATGGTATACATACATATCCATCCTTCGGAAACTGTGTCTGCTCGCTCACCCTTGAATGGTAAACGAAGTTGGACCTCGTTCGGGAAACCATATCGACCCCTGATATCTGACAAGTCGTTCTCTGTTAAAATTGATCGAGGGTTCGACGTTCGTAAGTATGTTTCGGTGGTCAGCCGACAAGGTGGCTCCGTCAAATGAGCAATTGGGGGGATCGATACGAATTCTTCGCCCGATGTTGTCGCCGGTCGACTCCTCTCGGAAGCCTCGTTGCTCGTTCCTGCACCCATCTGGCTCTGCTGAAATTCGTGTTCGAGCCTCGAACGACGAATGGTTGACATCAACTCTTTATTGTTTGAACTGCTATCACTCGAGTCGGTACTCGTCCATTCGACGTCAACATCATCGATAACCTCCTTTTGTTTATCTATGTCGGAAAAAACTAATTTTTGGGCGAACGACAGAAGTATTGAAGATCTAAAAGCTTCTATTTTGTCAAAACCCTATTGAAGTTTTGGATGAACACGAAGAACACAGGACCAAAAATCCAGTGAAAACCCAGAAAAACTCCGAAAAAACCCTCAACCGAACTACTCGCCCAAAAGAAATGCAGAAAACTTACTAGAAAGACTCGAAAATAGAATAGAAGCAGTTCTATCAAATCAAAAATTACTCGAGATGGAGAAGAAGAAAAATCTTGCCTGAGAATTCGAAGAACTTGAGAAAGTTGGGAAACTCGGATGCTGATCTTCTGAAGGCTCCGTGTAGAAATAAGGAGGAAAATGGGCATATGAAGGGTTATATAGCTTCACAGCACATCCAACGGTCCCGACCGTTCAGGAGAGGCTCGATCAAACGGCGTATGCCTCGTAACTTTTCAAATTCCCACTTCAAAAGTTCGTACGACGCAACGGCGCGTATCCCGAAAATCTCGGATACGACAGCTCGAGTCTGTTGCGTCGCAACGGTACGAATTTCGAAATATCATAATGATACCGTGTCAGGGTAACCACTCGACATGCGCCACGTGTATTCATCCAGTATTTTTCGCTGGGCTCGAGACTCCCATCAATCGATTCGTCAGTCTAGTCAGATTTCCTTGATCTGATTTAACCGCGACTGATGCGACCATCGTCATGTATCAAACACTCTATCGAGGATCCATCGCTCGATAGAGCGGGGGGCTATCTGTTGGGGTCAGACTTCGTCTCCCCAATAATGACGTTAGCTTTAACAGTTTATCTAACGAACGATGAACTCCCTATTCTCATATTTGGACCGGACCCAACTCACTGTGAAGTCAATAACGAACGACTATCGCTCGTACAATTGGGCCGGACCCAATAACGTGATTCGTTCAAAATTAAGCATCGAACATCGAGCTAATGGATCTAAACTGATCTTTCATTTATTGACTTTATTGACCGCGAACGATAAATTTTAAGGACAAAGCCTTATTTTCTATTCATCGTTCGTCGTTCATATTCAACAAGGCTTATATGGTTATACTCTCTATAACAGTCGAACCCAATGTCGACGATGATGTGTCATATCATTATGATAACTAATCAGTTCATAACTGGCAAAAGGGAGCATATTAATAACCGCTAAGCCATAATCTGCGGAACATGACAATAACTGCTGAGTTCATATCATGACAGGTGTCCCCAGTAGACAACGAGGATAACCGCTCAACATCAGTTATTGGTCCTTCCTCTATAAAAAGAGGGGGACCCCCTCCACAAAGAGATCCGGAAACTCTTTGAATTCATACTGTTACTCTGCCAAAAACGTTCCCAGAAATCATTCTTGTACTGGAGAATACCCATATACAGTGAATACATATTACTCACAGAGGACGTAGCCCGGTTTGGCGAACCTCTCTACATTTTGGTGTTGATGATTCTCTCTCTCTTTCTTTTACTTTTATTTCCGGTTATTTTCTTACTAATTTGCTTTATGAGTTTCAACAACGATTGTCAAGGGCCCATTCAACTGTTTGTTATCTCATTGTCACTAACTTTCTGTTAAATTTTGACTGTAGAAAAACTAGCATCTACAGTGGCCTAGCATTGAAATCCTTATTTACCAAAAAAAAAAAAAAAAACCAACTCTTGTGCGTTCAATTATAACTTCGAATATTTAATCCTTATTATAGCATTTGTGCTTGAACTAAGCTGCGATTGTGAATTCCCAGGCTTTGAAAGAGAGATTTTTTTTTTTTTTTTTTTTTTTTTTTTTTTTTTTTGGTAAACGACTTCGAAAGAGGTTTCAAGACTTTGAAAAGGGGTGCTTTTTCTTTAAACAGCAGCGAAGAAAAGAGAGAGAAAGAGAAGGGAGAGAGAGGAGATCTAGTATAACCTACCTCAAATTGAAAATCACAGCCCTACATTTTTAAAGTAACTTGATAATAGCTTTCGGATGGAATATCATGGATGGTGCCCTTGAAAAAGACTTTATTACTGTCTCTCCTTTTTATTCATGCCACTACTGAACATTATCATTTTTAATTTTTATTTAAATTTTATAAAATTCACTTTTCTCTTTTTATTCATGAGCCATTGTGGTAAGTTTTTTGATTTCTTATGGATATATCTATAACAATTATTTATGATAGGATATCCTAATATAGCACATTTATGACTGTCAGAAACACATCAAATAATGTAAAAGAATATAAAATAAATAATTTTTGTAATAGATACAACGGTTTAATATAGAACTCTATTAGTATGATATTTTTTGATAGCCTAAAGTAGAATTTTCGGAATATATATATATATATATATATAATAATTTTTGAAACATGACGTTATACAATTTTTTATTTTTATTTTCCATGACATTTATTTTTTATAGAGAAAATTAGTATATGTCCCCATTCTAATACTAAATTTTTTCTCACCTATCACCTAAAGTTAAACAACCTCGTAGCTAACCATAGAAAGAATAATTTCCATGATTTAACCAACTTTTATTACCACACCACTTTCGTTTCTTGCAAACTCACTCCTTCACCCACATTGCATGAATTAGGATCTCATCAAACCACTCACAAGAACTAGTACTACTCTTCCTACTATAAATTGCGGACCACTCCCACTAATTTCAACCCCTGTAAACGAAGCTATGGAAACTAGTCCACCACTAAATCCACCACAAAATGACGATGAACACATTTTTCGCAGCCGGTATCCGGCGGTCCAAGTGCCGGACAACGTCACGCTTCCCGAGTTCGTGCTCGGAGGTTCAGAAGTCTTCGCGGAGAAAGTGGCGTTCGTGGAGGCGGTGACGGGGAAAGAATACACTCATGGGGAGGTGGTGAGGGACACAAAGAGGCTTGCAACGGCCTTGAGGTCTTTAGGGCTAAGGAAAGGGAATGTGGTGATTGTTGTGCTGCCGAATGTGGCTGAATATGCAATTGTGGCTCTGGGGATTATGTCTGCTGGTGGAGTGTTTTCTGGTACGAACCCAACTGCTCTTCCTTCTGAAATTGCAAAGCAGGTGAAAGATGCTGATGCCAAGCTCATTGTCACAAATGGCCCAAACTACGAGAAGGTAAATTCGATTACTTTTTTGTCATTTTAACGTACCGTTTTTACCTACAGATCTATTGAAGTGTGTTTCCCTTTTCCTTTTTTTTATTTTTATTTTTTAACGTATTTTATACAACTAATTAATGATATACTTCACATATTTTAAATCAGAATTGTATAAATCACGATATGCATTTAACTTTTTAAGTTGACTACTAATATTCATACATTTGAACAATAAAAATTACTAATAATTGTGTACCATAGTGCTTTGAGCTAAATGTTCCTTTAAAAAAAATTGCTATGAAGTAACTAAAAAACATATCTAATTTCTTTAAAAAAAAGAAAAAAAAGCTAGTACTTCAGTAATTAGAGCTCTAAGTATGGTGTTGTTGAGTATCATGTATTGAGCAGGTAAAAGGCTTAGGACTACCAGTGATCACAGTTGATGAGGAGCTAGTGGAAGGTGCAATCAACTGGCGCAAACTGCTCGAAGCAGCCGACCGAGCGGGTACGAATCATGCGAAAGAGGAAGTCCTTCAGACGGATTTGTGTGCACTTCCTTTCTCATCAGGCACCACAGGGGTGTCCAAGGGCGTCATGTTGACACACAAAAACCTCGTGGCCAACCTCTGCTCCACGCTCTTCGCGGTGACGCCTGAGTTGGTGGGGCAAGTCACGGTGCTTGGGCTAATGCCCTTTTTCCACATCTATGGCATCACGGGGATTTGTTGCGCAACTCTCAGGAACAAGGGGAAGGTGGTGGTGATGGGGAGGTATGATGTCCGGACGTACCTCAATGCGCTGATCACGCATGAGGTCACGTTCGCTCCAATCGTGCCACCGATTATCTCCGACATGGCCAATAATCCGATTGTCGATGAGTTTGATCTTAGCAGGCTCAAACTCCAGGCAGTTATGAGCGCTGCCGCCCCTCTTGCGCCGCACCTCCTCGGCGCTTTTGAGGCCAAGTTCCCTGGCATCCATGTCCAAGAGGTAACCATAGCCCTTTCTTTTCCCATTATAGTGCACCTTCCTAAATTCAAAAGATTTAATCAATAGAATAATTCTACTATAAACTTAAATTTGGTAAGAACTAGCTCAATTTAAGAACATAGGATGATTCGATTTTAGTTCCTAAAAATACATTACAATTATAAGATAATCTACTTCTAATAACTTAAAAACTCTTTTAGAGATTTTATTTTTTTGGTGATTACTTGTTTAGTGGACGTACTAATTGAATTGTATGTCGCTGAGAAGTACAACTTCAGATTGTTGGAACAAAAATTTTAATCACATGGGATTAGAGGAAGTCATCTGAGTATAAAAACTCTTATTAACTATCACTACTAGCAAATTTTGGCGAGACTTTTTCCTTTGGTGCCTCGTTTTTGCGCCATCCCCATTGCGACGAAAGATTTCATTGATAAAACTTCTGTACGATATATATATCCTTACTGAAAAGCAGGCTGGCTAGTTCGATCAAGTCTTACTGTAGAATTTTTCATCAGTAAAAATCCGATGAAAAAATTCATCTTTACGAGTGTGTAAACTCACATTCTAATGACTGATTCTAGCAACAGTGTCATCTTCTAAATTAATCATGACGAGCACATTGTGCTAGTTTTCTTGCTAAAATTAATTAATTAATTGATAAAATTGTAAGCGATGATATTTATAGGCATATGGACTGACGGAGCATAGCTGCATAACTCTGACGCATGGTGACTTGGAGAAATATAGCAGAGCCAAGAAGAACTCTGTGGGTTTCATTCTTCCAAATTTGGAGGTCAAGTTCATCGATCCCGACACTGGCCGGTCTCTTCCCAAGAACACTCCCGGCGAAATCTGTGTTAGAAGCCAATGTGTCATGCTAGGTAAAAGAAAAATATTTATTAGAGATGTCTTTAGCAACATTAAGAGCTTGTTTGCCTAGATTTAGTGACAGAGTCACATATGATAGCGATCGAGTTTTGAATTTTGCCCCTAAAATTTCTTCAAATTCAAGTTGTGCTCCAATTTTACAAGAAAAATCATAACCATACCCCACTTAACAAACAAGTACATGTCTCTATTCAATAGCAGAAATTATCTCTACTTTTATTCTTAATGTAGCACCGAGAAAAATTCATGGCTCCGCCATTGCTTGACTACGTTGTCCACTTCTATACATATATATATATATATATATATGTATGTACTTCCTATATATAAATATTGTCTCCCTACCACCAAATGAAAAAGGGCTAAAGTTGGAGGCCTTTGTATTGATTAGGTTACTACAAGAACAAAGAGGAGACCGAGAGAGCTATAGACAGCCATGGTTGGCTCCACACCGGCGACATTGGCTACATTGATGACGATGGAGATATTTTTATCGTGGACCGTATCAAGGAAATGATCAAGTATAAAGGTTTCCAAGTAAGATTTTCTATTTTCTATTGTATATAAATATATGTTACCTTGATTATTTATGGAATTTAGAACACTATATAATTTAACGAAAAATGACTAACTAAAGCTATTATTTTCTTAAATTTTGTCCAAAACTCTCTCTCTCTTTCCTTTTTTAGGTGGCTCCTGCTGAATTAGAAGCCATCCTTCTTACTCATCCTTCAGTTGAAGATGCTGCAGTTTTTCCGTGAGTCTATTTCATGAACAATAAACTTGTTGACATAATTTTGAGTGAATATATATATATATATATATATATGCAGTGGCAGAGACATATCTAATTCAGTCGGAGCAAGCACCTCCGCTCATATTTTGTAAAATTGATTTTTAACTCTAAAATTTTTGTAAAATTTCAATTTTTCACATTCTCAAATTTTGAGATTTTAAATTTTACTTTTAAATTTTATATAGAGATTAGTTACGTAATCATTTTATAAAAACTTTTAACTCTACCCACATTCGTTTATTAAAATATAAAATTATGTCCTAGACTCTAATTTTTTATTTTATTTTATGACGTCTTCACTAAAACTATTTTGTGACTCCGTTGTATGTACATGTGTATGTGTAACAACTGATATGGTGTAATGAATATATATATATATATATATACACACACACACACATATGTATATATATAAATGGGGGTTGTTTATCAGACTGCCAGACGAGGAGGCAGGAGAGATACCAGCTGCGTGTGTAGTGGTGGCCCCTGACACAGAGGAGATGAGTGAAGAAGAAATAATAAACTTTGTGGCCTCAAATGTGGCTCATTACAAGAAAGTCAAAGCCGTCTACTTTGTGGACTCCATCCCAAATCACCCTCTGGCAAAATCATGAGAAGGCTGCTTCGAGATGCCAGAGTAAATAAAGCCTCCACCACCAGCCTCAGAAGATTTCACTTCTGAATTAATTTTATGTCTCAATAATATATTTAACTACTTACTATCGCCATCTTTTATATATATGCATATTTATATACTTTTGTTATACTATATTACATATATATGTGTGTGTTGACCAATGTGAGAAAAAACTTCACAAGATGTTGCACCTACTATGGTCCTTTTTAGTGTTAGAATTGGATTTTTTTTTTTTTTTAATTTTAATTTGTCCCTTTCACCCGCTACGTTAGCTCTAACGGGTTCGGATATCCTACTAATTAATCACATGATGAGTACTATTAAACGTATATCCTATTAATTAATTTGTTTGGCTTGTTGAGTTTGGATTCTTATCCTACATTGCTTCGTTTCAACCGAAATTTAAGTGTGAACCACTTTGAAGAGTGTACGAAAACCCAAAACATCAAATTAACTAAAAAGGAAATTAAAGGGTGTTAAGAGAAACACAACAATTTCTTTCAAAGTGCCTCCTAGTCCTCCATCTACATCCTTCATTTTCAATGGCTCTTTAAATATTTTCAATTAAAATTATTTTTTTTTTCTTTTTCTGAATTATAAAAGAATAGAGAGGTCAATGTGTATATATATAATCATGACTACTTTACAGATCTATTAGTACTCTGAAGACAGTTAGACCATTAAAGTAGGGACTTTGAGATATATTAATCTTTAAGTCAGAGATACAAGTCTTACCAACCAACCTAAATTATGGGACGATGAAAGTAGCATGTTTCCTTAGTCTTAGTGAACAATAATTTTTCCCTAATTTTGAGCATGCACACGTGTTTTTCAATTGCAATGCAAAAGCTTACAACATGATTAAAAAAGGATGTGTGAGACGATGGGGACATATTGCTCGGGGTTTCAATACCTTCACATGGCTTCCTGACCCACCTAGTCTGCATAATTAGCAAGCCAAGTAACCACTAGTTCAGCACACTGAACCACTTTCTTTCTTCTTCTTCTTCATTTTTTGAATTTTTTTTTTTTTTTAAAAGAACCACTTGGTAGTTGAACCGCCATTACTTACCTCCGTCGATTAAATACCATGTGAAATTGACTGTCGTACACCAGACTTCTTTCAATAGAATACGTAGGGCAGTAAAAAATAAAAACCATCAAAAGAAAGAAAACCCGAGATAAGAAACCACTTTGGGTATACCTGGTGTACATATTTGTGCCCCATAGCCCCCATACCAAATGTAGCTACAAACAGTGGCGGAGCAACTTTCTAGTTAAAGGTGTATCTTAAAATTAAAACCTGGACGATAATTTCATTTTCGATATGTCCAAGAATTTATTATTTAATATATAAGATCAATGAGCTTATAGGTAAAAGAGTAAAGTCTTAGGGAGGGTTTATGTGAGATAACTGATTTTGAATGTGGAGTGTGGACAAGAGGCAAAAACACAAAGTATTTTAAACTAAAATTTAAAGTAAGAAAAATTCAGTGGGAACATGTTTTTAATTAACGAAAGTAAAACTACAATATGTCACCATTACATGTGACTATATATTAACATTCAACTGTATGCGTGTTGAGAGTTTATCCTTCATGGTAATTGGTAAATCCATACCGTATGTTAACGAAATTTAGTGATGTCACATGCAAATTTTCCTTTTTTTTAGAAAGAGCTATTTAGATAAACCATTATCTGCGTCAGATGTGAAAGAACTTTGTGATAGAGTAAATACATACATATATACATACATATATCTAGTGTTGTATAACTATTTTGGGTCTCTTGGAAACTGTTAAGGGGATACTGTAAATCAGAGACAGAATATCAATGCGCAGTAAAAAAGTATGAGAAATGCAATCAAACACCTCCTCAAACGAAAATCTATCCTCAAACGGTTAAAACCAGAACAAACAAGATTATGAACGACTCTATTTCCCCCATAGGAAGAAAAAAAAAAAAAAAAAAAAAAAAAACTTGGAGAACAACATATTGTGTAATTACCTGCTAGGCGCTAGAGGAAAAAAAAAATACCGTTACAAATTGTACGACCTTCATTGGCATGAAGGTCAAACAAGATAATAATGACGACGGCGTTCTTCCCATTTTTTATCCAAAAAAAAAAAAAAAGTCGTTCTTCGCATTGGTTTTCCACAGTCAGAATGTTGAGACCTGCTTCAATAGCAAACTTAAGATCTTCTTTGACAACGATGCATTCGGCATAAAGCCTACCACAACTCTCTTAGTCGCAACACCAACAATGCCTTCTAAGTGGTCCCCAATCAAAATTTTTTTGTATGGCTTTATACAAATTCTCAGGGAGCATTACGAATATCAATTGGATTTAGAATGTTTGGAAATACGCGTTTGGCTGAAAATAAATTATGATAGTTAAAAATATAAAAGCTTAAATTGTGTTTAGAAAAAAAAAAATAATATGGATCTGATTTCGCTTCTCTTGTCAGGCTATGCAATTTATAAAAAAAAAAAAAATCTCATTTCGACTTGAAATTAAAAAAAAAAAAAATTTCAAGTTTGGAGAGTTTTTTAAAAATGAAAAGAGAGATTAGGAGATGTGAATAGTAAAATTAGTTTGTTTTCGAAACAAAAGACAAAACATTATGTAAAACTCCAACTAGTGGAGATTTCAAAAGGGTCCTTGTAAATTTACATGCTATTTTTAAAGTAAAACCCTGAAATTTTAGGGATAAAATATCCAAGTTTAGTTTGGTGCTTGGATTTTATTAATCTCATTATTGAAACAGTACAAATTACTAAATTTGAGCTTAAAGAAGCTTTTCTAAGACAAATCTTCCCAATTTTAGTGAAAATACATCACTTTTCTCCACTTCTTTTAATTAATCTAATCTATAAAAAATAAAAAAATAAAACCAGCAAAGAAGCATTACATCACGTGCTCACGTGGACCTTCTCAACCAAGCAACATCACGAGATCTTGCAAACAATATATTAGACTAAGCAAAAAAGTTACGAGATCAATCAACTTGAATGACAACCTCTGTCAATCCACACGAACTCATAATATAATATTGTTCAAAGTAGGGGATCTGAACATTTATTAAATTTATCCAATTGTTTATTTTTTTATTTTAACATATCTGCCTGGAGTGCATAACCAAACTCTCAATGTCCAACTAGCAATGCAAAAACGGTGACCCCATAGGAATATTTTTACTTTAAACAATACCAAGTATGTGATAAATCTTATTGATATGTTTTGATTTCTGACTGTCATATATCATCAAATCATATCAAAATTAAAAAAAATATGAAAAGGTAATGGAATATGATTGAAAATTAAAAATATGAAAAGTAATGCATTATGGACGGTGAAATTTTGGTATCATACCAAAAAAAAAAAAAAAAAAAAAAAAACCTCAATTCATAATTTATTCCTTTGTCCACATCCCACATGAATATCTTATGCTTTTCTTTTGCAATTTGTGACCACAAAATGGAAACCCTCCCCCGGGGTAGTTCATTCCATTTTTATATCAATCATAACGTCAACTAGTCCAACTTGCTCTTGGCCCCCCTAAAATACACATATACACACACACAACTTGTTGATTAAAAAGTAACCTGGGTTTATTTTGTTTTGAACAAATGCTAACGTAAAGACTAGACTCCGTTTGGAAAACAGATTTGATATGAAATTTTTATATTGAAATTGATCGACTTATCAAAAACTAGTTATAATATTTGTTAATTTTTCAAAACAAAAAAAAAAGATAAAAACTTAGATGAAAAACTTAGGTTTGAACCTGAGATACAAACGCATGCTAAGCCTACGTTTGATTCACTGGTTGGAGATAATACTTTTAAGTTAGAATTAATTGACTTTTTAAAAACTAATAATAATTTTTATTGATTTTTTAGAAAAAGATAAAAACTAAGTTGAAAATTTTGAGTGGAGACTACAAACCAAATGCCTCTTAAAATATGATACCATTCTATTTCAAAAGAGGGGAAAAAAAAAAAACCATTTTTCTAATTCATTAGCTTATAATAGACATATCATACTTTACTTTTCAGACGCAAAACACCAGATTTTCCTTAAGACTGCGAACTTGTTACTACTTTTGTGTCAAAGCAAATAACATTCTTTATAAAATAAAAATAAAACAAACGTGTAGTGGAGCATGATCTTTATTCTTTCGTTGGTCGGCGTGGATATGAGAACTGAAATAATGAATAAGTCTACAACTACATCACATTTTCAGTAGATTAGTGTAACGACCCCTCACGGACCATTACAGTTGACTTCTTATTTAATCATTCATCTCTTATAAAATTACGGAAAAGATTAAGCTTAAAATAAAAATTTTTATATAACGGAAAACTTTACTTAGATAATTTTTAGAAAACTCTAGAATTTTTTTTTTTTTTTTTGTAAAACTATATCGAAATAAACTTCATAATTAATATATATATATATATTTTTTAAAAACTGAATTCCTGAAATAAAATTTAAGTCCATATGAGACCTTCAATCAAATAATAATAAATAAAAGTCTCAAAACTTCATTTGAAATTATAAATGTCCATCTCAAGATCGTTCCTCCCGTTTTCCTATCATATATCGTCCCGCCATCCGCTCCAAGCTCCTCCAGCACTACATCTTACCCTTTCCTTTATCTGCAACATGAATTAACTTATATAAGCAAGGGCTTAGTAAAACACTTAAATCTCACAAAAATAAACATTTTTCTTTTATCATCATAATTATAAACATCATTTAAAAACTTTTTACTTTTAAAACCGTCATATATTGGGCCCGGCGTTGTACCATCATAGCGCGCTAGTCACGGAAGGGTTGGGGTAGCAAATCCCAAACCAACGGTGACAAAAGTCTGCTCACCAGACAACATCATCATCAAGGGTGTACAACGCCATTTTAAAACATAAAAATACATATACATACCATATATATACTTTTCATCAAAACATCATCATAGGAGAAGTATTATTTAAGAACATCATAACATCACCATCAACATCAAAATATATACTTCTCAAATCTTTAATTCATGTTGCAGGTGAGAGTGTACTTACATAAACGCCTCACTTAACCTTTTTGAATTTTCCGATGGTGACGCGCGATTGAGGTCTCGAGTGCTCGTCTTTAGAACCGTTCATGCCATAAATAATAAATATAATAAAATCAACAAAAGCTCAAAATAATTCATCAAACACATCCATCAGATCATAGCAGCACCTACAAGGCCTATTTCATCATTTAATTACATCAAAACACAAAAATTGAACAATTTCATGAAATTTCAATTTTTGTTAGAATCTGCCAGTCAGACCTTTGTCCCTTCAAAAACTCATAAAAATTCATACAGAGCTCCAAATGATCTGAAAATAATTTAAATGAAAGTAGACATCTAGATCTTTCTGATGGTACCTAATTTGAAACAAATGAAGACCGTTTGGACCCTCAAAAATAGTTTTGAAATTGATTTCTAAACTTTTTCTGAAGCTGGCAGCCGGACCTTTACCGGTTTGAAAAATCACAAAAATTTACAGATATCTCCAAATGATATAAAACTGATTCCAAATGAAAATAGACATCTATAGATTTCTAACAATATCAAATTTGTTAAAAACGGAGAGCGTTTGCATTCCCATAAACAGTTTTGAAATCTGATCATTAAAATTTTACCGAACTTGGCAGTCCGACCTCTGCCTATTTGAAAAATCATAAAAATTCACAAATAATTCCAAAAGATATGAAACTGATTTCAAACGAAAATAAACATCTAGGGTTTTCTAACAATATTAAATTTGTTAAAAACGGAGACCGTTTAGATTCCCAAATCAGTTTTGAATTCTGATCATTAAGATTTTACCGAACTTGGCAGTCCGACCTCTGCCTATTTGAAAAATCATAAAATTTCACAAATAACTCTAAAAGATATGAAACTGATTTCAAATGAAAATAGACATCTAGGGCTTTCCAACAATATCAAATTTATTAAAAATGGAGTCCATTTGCACCCTTAAAAACCGTTTGGAATTCTTACCTTAGAATCTGGAAATTCCAGTAGCAATGTCAAATCCGAAAATAAATAGAAATATATATATATAAATTATCATCACAATATTTATATAATTCATACACACACGAAAACAGCCCTAAGACATATTTCTAACATATGAAATTATCCAATCCCCATACCAAAATAAATAATAAAGTCATCATCATCAAACAATATGATACATACCTTGAAATCCTTTGATTTTCGGCTTGGAAGAATTTGGAGGTTTGGCGGATTCCCTTTTTTTTTTTTTTTTTTTTCTTTTCTTGTGTGTGTGAGAGAGGGGCAGAGAGAGCAGACAAAGAGAATGAGAAAGAAGGAAAATGGAGGCAAGGGAAATGAGAGAGAGAGAGAGCATGTAAAAAGAGAAATTTTGAAAATTATAAAAGCAATTTATGAGTCCCAAATAAATTTTGGAATTAATTGAGGTTGAATTCTTTGGTTTAATTGTCTCTTAATTGCTGTGGAATGGCTGTCATTAGGGTGTGAAAACGTGTGGGAGGAAAAGGAAACAACTAGGTTCACCTCTAGAATTTTCGCACTTACAATCACACATGGTAAACTGGTTGGTGACTAGCAGGTATCCGGATAGTAAACTGGTCATAACTTCTTACTCCAATATCGGATTTGCACAAATGAGTAGGCGTTGGAAAGCTTATGAAAAGCTCTATAAGTTTATTTAAATTACAATATAATTTTCGACATTCAAAGATTCATAATTGAGTTGGAAATTAACATCATATAAAACATGCCTTTTTCGGATAACATACTTTCCCTTCTTTTCTTTTTTTTTTTTTTTTAAACATTAACATCATCACAAATACTACATACCATATATATATATATATAAACCATCACACAAAATTATCAAGTCATCATAAAAAAAATTCATCAATTTGGCATGAACTTGTTCTAGCACATCGAGTCCTCGTCGCGTCACCTGTGAAAAATAACTCAACATAACATTAGAATGAAGAAATTGCTATCTCATCACATATCTATGTTAATTCTAATGTTAATTTTATAACGTTAAAGTTAGATAGCATTTGGGGCGTTACATCCCTCTTACCTTATAAAAGTTTCGTCCTCGAAACTTAGAACAATTCCAGATAATTCATTCTCATAGCATCTTCTCGCTCCCAAGTAGCTTCCTCTATCTTGTGATTACGCCAAAGAACTTTTACTAAGGGAATCTCTTTGGTTCTCAAGCTCTTCGTCTTTCGATCAAGAATCTCAACTGGTTTCTCTTCGTAACTCATATCCTCTTGAATCTGAATCGATTGCGGTTGGACGACGTGAGATGGATCCGGTACATACTTCTTCAACATCGAGACATGAAATACATTGTGGATGGATGTCATCTCCTGCGGTAAATCTAACTTGTAAGTCACATTGCCGATACGCTCAATCACTATATATGGTCCCACATACCTGGGACTAAGCTTGCCTTTCTTCCCAAATTGCATCACACCCTTCATCGGGGCGACCTTGATTAACACCAAGTCACCAACCTCAAACTCTAAAGGCCTTCGACGCACATCTGCATAGCTTTTCTGCCTACTTTGAGCTGTGGCAATCCGCTGCTGAATCACCTTCAATGCTTCGGTCGTCTTATTGAAGAAGTCAGTTTTCTCCTTAAGTTCCGACTCTGCTAGCTTCTTCTCCCCCGCCTCATGCCAATAAATTGGGGACCTACAACGTCTTCCGTAAAGTGCCTCATAGGGAGCCATCCCAATCGTCGCTTGATAACTATTGTTATAAGCGAACTCAGCCAACGGTAAAAACTTACACCAACTCCATTTGAAGTCCAAGACACAAGCTCGAAGCATATCCTCAAGTGTTTGATTAGTCCTCTCCGTCTGACCGTCTGTTTGCGGATGAAAAGCTGTGCTAAATTTCAACTTCGTACCCATAGCCGCTTGAACGCTCTTCCAGAAATGAGAGGTGAACCTACTATCTCGATCCGAAATAATAGATCTGGGAACACCATGAAGCCTCACGACCTCCTTCACATATAATTCTGCCAACTGTTCCATCGAGAACGTCAATCGTATAGGAAGAAAATGTGCTGACTTGGTCAATCTGTCAATGACCACCCATATAGCATCATATCCATTCGTAGTCCTTGGCAATCCAGTAATAAAGTCCATCGCAATGTCTTCCCATTTCCATTCCGGTATCTGAATTGACTGGAGCACCCCTCCTGGCCTTTGGTGCTCAGCCTTAACTTGTTGGCACGTCAAACAATGCTTCACATAGTGTGCTACATCCTTCTTCATTCCGAACCACCAAAAACTATTCTTAAGATCCATGTACATTTTGGTTGCACCAGGATGAAGCGTATACGGGGTATTGTGCGCCTCTTCAAGAATCTTTTTCCTCAACTTCTCGTCTTTACGAACACATAACCGTTCCTTAAGCTTCAGCACTCCATCATCAGACACACTAAATCCTTCACACTTCCCTTCGAGCATTTCCTTTTTAATTCTCACAAGGCTTGGATCAAGGTCTTGTTTGCTCCGAATGTCATCTAAAATAGTTGGAGACAAGGTCATTGCAGAAAGTTGTCCAACTATTAATTCCAACCCAAAATCAAAAACCTCCTTTTGAAGAGGCTTGGACATCGCATTCAAGGACATTAACGTGGCTGGGGTCTTCCGACTCAACGCATCAGCTACCCTATTTGCCTTCCCCGGGTGGAATAGGATTTCACAGTCGTAATCCTTTACTAGCTCAAGCCACCTCCTTTGCCTCATATTCAAATCCTTCTGCGTGAAGAAGTACTTCAAACTTTGGTGATCAGTGAATATTTGACATCGGACTCCATACAAATAATGCCTCCATATTTTCAATGCAAAAACAACGGCAGCCAACTCTAGGTCATGGGTGTGATAGTTCTTCTCGTAGTCCTTCAATTGCCTTTAAGCATAGGCAATTACCTTCCCATTCTGCATCAAGACTGCACCAAGTCCCATTTTAGTACCATCACTGTAAATTACGAACCCTTCATCCCCATCCGGAATCGTCAAGATTGGAGCACTTGTGAGTCGTCTCTTCAGGTCTTGAAAGCTCTTTTCGCAGTCCTCTGTCCATTCGAACTTCTTTCCTTTTCGAGTAAGTGTCGTAAGCGGCATAGCAAGTTTTGAGAAATTAGCTACAAATTTCCTGTAATATCCCGCTAAACCAAGGAAACTTTTGATCTCACTTGCGTTGGTTGGTCTCTTCCAATTACTAACGGCCTCAACCTTCACGGGATCCACCATTACGCCATCTTTAGAAATCACATGACCAAGGAATGCCACACGATCCAACCAAAACTCGCACTTAGAGAATTTGGCATACAACTGGTGTTGTTTCAATGTCTGCAAAACTGTCCTTATATGCTTCTCATGTTGGTCTCGAGTCTTTGAATAAATGAGAATGTAATCGATAAAGACTATCACAAACTTATCCAGAAACTCCTTAAACACTCTATTCATCAGGTCCATGAAAGCAGCAGGGGCATTGGTCAACCCAAATGGCATGACCACAAACTCATAATGACCATATCGAGTTCTGAAGGCTGACTTGGGAATATCTCCTTCCTTGATCTTCAGTTGGTGGTATCTAGATCGTAAATCAATCTTCGAAAACACAATCGCACCTTGCAATTGGTCGAATAAATCATCAATTCTCGGCAATGGGTACTTGTTTCTTATGGTCACCTTGTTTAGCTCTCTATAGTCGATGCAGAGTCTCATTGTCCCATCCTTCTTCTTCACAAATAAAACTGGAGCTCCCCACGGTGAATGACTAGGGCGAATAAAACCCTTGTTCAACAGCTCTTGAAGTTGCTCATGCAATTCCTTCAATTCAGCAGGTGCCATACGATAAGGTGCCTTGGAGATTGGCCCAGTGCCCGGTGCTAACTCAATCTCGAACTCGATTTCTCTATCTGGCGGCAAACCTGGCAAGTCCTCTGGAAACACATCACAAAAATCTCGTACAACAGGTACATCTTCAAGTTTCAATTTATCTTCTTTCTTCTTATCTACGATACTGGCTAAGAAACCGTTACAGCCATTGGCTAGCATTTTTCGAGCCTTCATTGCTGACAGGAATAACTTCGTCTTCTTCTTCGCATCACCAATGAATTTAAACTGATCATCTCCTTCGGGAATAAACACGACTTTACGTCTTCGACATTTAATAGACGCGTTATACTTTCCCAAGAAATCCGTACCTAAAATAAGGTCATAGTCAAACATCTCGAGTACTATCAGATTACTGTAGAGCTCTCTATCAACAATTCTCATTGACACTGCTCGTAGCCAGTGAGTAGACATCATCACTTCCCCAGAGGGTAGTGTCGTAGTGAATCCCTGATTCAAGATATCCTGATCTATACCTAGCCTTTTAGCAAAAGTAGAAGACACAAAGGAGTGTGAGGCTCCTGTGTCGAAAAGAACATTAGCACACCGGTTATTAACAAGTATCTGACATGTGACAACAGTAGATGTCTCAGCAGCTGCTTCTGTCACTGATAGATTTCCTTGACGAAAGTTATTAAACTCGTCATAGTGTTCCCTGGTCACAGACATGTTGAAATATTGCTCGTTAAATTCTTGGACAAAGTCTTCCCATGTCATCTGACTTATGTCCCTGCTCAGCTCTATTCCTTCCCACCAGATTCTAGCATCATCCATCAAACAGTAGGAAGCACACTTCACTTTCTCATTATCAGTTAAATCCATGAAATTAAGCACTAACTCGATCGACTTCAACCATCCTTGAGCTACCAAAGGGTCAGTTGAACCATTGAATTCCTTAGGCTTCATCCTCTTGAATCGCAGATACAGGGGCTCATGATTTGTTGCTGCTTGAACTCCTCTATTTTGCACTGGCTGTGCAGCCGGTGGATCAATGGGGACTTCCCCTCTGTTGGCATTAGCTTGCAAATTGTTAATGAGGGCCTGTTGTTCCTAAACTTGCCTCTGAAGTTGAACCACCATTTCTACTAAATTAGGCTCTGCCATCGCTTCGTTTTCAACTTGTCCACAACCCTTTTGTTGGTCTTGACGTAACTGCGCCATAACTTCTGCCAAGTTAGGTTCCGCAGCAACTTCATCTTCGGCTTGCACTCGGCCGTTACCACGTCCTCGAATTGCACGTTCTCGTCCGCGTACTATCTTATCTTAGTCGTCAGTTAGTAGCGAAAATGTCAATAAAAGACCCTTTATTTTTTTTATTTTTTTTTTGATATCGAGTCAGGATTCAAACTTTCCATAAATAGAACATCACCTCACAACTCTTACATTTCTATTTAAGGAAACTAGTTAATTACTTACTTGAAGAAGTTAGAAGTGGATACGTGGCGATGCATGATAGGAAATAGGAAACCGCTCTGATACCATATCTGTAACGACCCCTCACGGACCATTACAGTTGACTTCTTATTTAATCATTCATCTTATAAAATTACGGAAAAGATTAAGCTTAAAATAAAAATTTTTATATAACGGAAAACTTTACTTAGATAATTTTTAGAAAACTCTAGAATTTTTTTTTTTTTTTTTGTAAAACTATATCGAAATAAACTTCATAATTAATATATATATATATATTTTTTAAAAACTGAATTCCTGAAATAAAATTTAAGTCCATATGAGACCTTCAATCAAATAATAATAAATAAAAGTCTCAAAACTTCATTTGAAATTATAAATGTCCATCTCAAGATCGTTCCTCCCGTTTTCCTATCATATATCGTCCCGCCATCCGCTCCAAGCTCCTCCAGCACTACATCTTACCCTTTCCTTTATCTGCAACATGAATTAACTTATATAAGCAAGGGCTTAGTAAAACACTTAAATCTCACAAAAATAAACATTTTTCTTTTATCATCATAATTATAAACATCATTTAAAAACTTTTTACTTTTAAAACCGTCATATATTGGGCCCGGCGTTGTACCATCATAGCGCGCTAGTCACGGAAGGGTTGGGGTAGCAAATCCCAAACCAACGGTGACAAAAGTCTGCTCACCAGACAACATCATCATCAAGGGTGTACAACGCCATTTTAAAACATAAAAATACATATACATACCATATATATACTTTTCATCAAAACATCATCATAGGAGAAGTATTATTTAAGAACATCATAACATCACCATCAACATCAAAATATATACTTCTCAAATCTTTAATTCATGTTGCAGGTGAGAGTGTACTTACATAAACGCCTCACTTAACCTTTTTGAATTTTCCGATGGTGACGCGCGATTGAGGTCTCGAGTGCTCGTCTTTAGAACCGTTCATGCCATAAATAATAAATATAATAAAATCAACAAAAGCTCAAAATAATTCATCAAACACATCCATCAGATCATAGCAGCACCTACAAGGCCTATTTCATCATTTAATTACATCAAAACACAAAAATTGAACAATTTCATGAAATTTCAATTTTTGTTAGAATCTGCCAGTCAGACCTTTGTCCCTTCAAAAACTCATAAAAATTCATACAGAGCTCCAAATGATCTGAAAATAATTTTAAATGAAAGTAGACATCTAGATCTTTCTGATGGTACCTAATTTGAAACAAATGAAGACCGTTTGGACCCTCAAAAATAGTTTTGAAATTGATTTCTAAACTTTTTCTGAAGCTGGCAGCCGGACCTTTACCGGTTTGAAAAATCACAAAAATTTACAGATATCTCCAAATGATATAAAACTGATTCCAAATGAAAATAGACATCTATAGATTTCTAACAATATCAAATTTGTTAAAAACGGAGAGCGTTTGCATTCCCATAAACAGTTTTGAAATCTGATCATTAAAATTTTACCGAACTTGGCAGTCCGACCTCTGCCTATTTGAAAAATCATAAAAATTCACAAATAATTCCAAAAGATATGAAACTGATTTCAAACGAAAATAAACATCTAGGGTTTTCTAACAATATTAAATTTGTTAAAAACGGAGACCGTTTAGATTCCCAAAATCAGTTTTGAATTCTGATCATTAAGATTTTACCGAACTTGGCAGTCCGACCTCTGCCTATTTGAAAAATCATAAAATTTCACAAATAACTCTAAAAGATATGAAACTGATTTCAAATGAAAATAGACATCTAGGGCTTTCCAACAATATCAAATTTATTAAAAATGGAGTCCATTTGCACCCTTAAAAACCGTTTGGAATTCTTACCTTAGAATCTGGAAATTCCAGTAGCAATGTCAAATCCGAAAATAAATAGAAATATATATATATAAATTATCATCACAATATTTATATAATTCATACACACACGAAAACAGCCTTAAGACATATTTCTAACATATGAAATTATCCAATCCCCATACCAAAATAAATAATAAAGTCATCATCATCAAACAATATGATACATACCTTGAAATCCTTTGATTTTCGGCTTGGAAGAATTTGGAGGTTTGGCGGATTCCCTTTTTTTTTTTTTTTTTTTTTCTTTTCTTGTGTGTGTGAGAGAGGGGCAGAGAGAGCAGACAAAGAGAATGAGAAAGAAGGAAAATGGAGGCAAGGGAAATGAGAGAGAGAGAGAGCATGTAAAAAGAGAAATTTTGAAAATTATAAAAGCAATTTATGAGTCCCAAATAAATTTTGGAATTAATTGAGGTTGAATTCTTTGGTTTAATTGTCTCTTAATTGCTGTGGAATGGCTGTCATTAGGGTGTGAAAACGTGTGGGAGGAAAAGGAAACAACTAGGTTCACCTCTAGAATTTTCGCACTTACAATCACACATGGTAAACTGGTTGGTGACTAGCAGGTATCCGGATAGTAAACTGGTCATAACTTCTTACTCCAATATCGGATTTGCACAAATGAGTAGGCGTTGGAAAGCTTATGAAAAGCTCTATAAGTTTATTTAAATTACAATATAATTTTCGACATTCAAAGATTCATAATTGAGTTGGAAATTAACATCATATAAAACATGCCTTTTTCGGATAACATACTTTCCCTTCTTTTCTTTTTTTTTTTTTTTTAAACATTAACATCATCACAAATACTACATACCATATATATATATATATAAACCATCACACAAAATTATCAAGTCATCATAAAAAAAATTCATCAATTTGGCATGAACTTGTTCTAGCACATCGAGTCCTCGTCGCGTCACCTGTGAAAAATAACTCAACATAACATTAGAATGAAGAAATTGCTATCTCATCACATATCTATGTTAATTCTAATGTTAATTTTATAACGTTAAAGTTAGATAGCATTTGGGGCGTTACAATTAGTGATAAAGCAACATTATTTTATAGTAATTATACATTTTTTTTTAGCTAAATACTAAATTTTACTATTGTATATTTTGTATTTTTCCACGTTGTTTTGCAAATTTTTTTTTTTTTTTTTTTTGGGTTTCAGGGGAGGTATTTTAAGTTTTGATGAACACAGGAAATACATTTGTCATCATTCAAATGTAAACTACAATTAAGCATGTAATTATTACAATTTTTTTTAATTCTGTTTATGAAAAGTTAAACAATAGACAGTGACATACTTTGATAATTTCTGGAGTTGGGACATCATTATGTTGTGTATAGATCTAACAAAATAAATTATCCATATATCCCTCAATATTATTGTAACAAATAATCTGAATATACGAATTTATACTTAAGGAAATTGATAGGTTGTAAAAACAATATTAAAAAAGGATGATTGAGAAGAAAAATAACACATTAGATCTCAACTCTTATATATCTTGCAGTAATTACAAGTAACTTATAAAAAAGAATGAGTAGTTTATCACCCTACCAAATGACTACTGGTTATCCCAATTCTTAATACGAAAACCTAATAATGAAAAACTCTCTCTTTTTTTTTATAGAGACTTGAGATAATTACAATGAAATTTGTTGACCAAAAAAATAAAGAAAATGAAAGAGAGTCAACATTGGAACCAAGAAGATGTGAAGAATAGAGACGATAAGAGAAATTTGAGACTGTTGATAAATTGAACTTTCTATTAAAATATCAACATTTTAAGTGGAGTGGTCCAATATTATTATTACGTGTTTATGATGTGAGACTTAGGTTTCTTTTTACTCTTAACACGTCCCGACAAGATGGTGCTCTTTTTGGAGCTATCAATCTTGTATTTGATGAATCAAATAGCTTGTTTGATATTGTTGGGCTCTGATACCATGTAAAGAATAGAGGGAAAAAAATTTTTTTGAGACTCTAAATGATTGAACTTCCATATTAAAAGGTCAATATTTTAAATAGAGTGACACAATACATTTATATATCTATTATTACTATTATGTGTTTATGGTTAGAAACTTGGATTTTTTTTTGTTCATATGTTTAGAAAATAAAAATAAAAATAAAAATAACATTGTTTTTTATTTGGGTAAATAAATAAATTCGTTGAATAATAGGAATAGGAATTATCCACGACATTTTTGATTGATTATTTTAGTTTAAGTCAGAGAGAAGAGAAAGAAGACAAGAGAGAGAGACAGAGGGGGAGAGAGAGGGTAGGAGAATGGAGTTGTGAATATGTGATAGACACAGGAAAAAAAAAAAAAAAAAAAAAAAAGAAGCTTTTTGTTGTCTCTTCAACTTCAACAGTTGAAATAAATTATCCCTCTTTCTTCTCTTTTTCCTGTCCCCAAACCCAAACCCCAAATCCAGACCAGACCCCTTTTTCTCTCCATTCAATTTCACACCCTTTTTCTTCTTCTTCTTCCTCCTTTTTCGCTACCACAAATCAAGTAAGCTTGCTAAATTTTTTCTTCTCTCTCGCTTTTTCTTTTTTTTTTTTTTTTTTTTTTTTTTTTTTTTTTTTGTGTATTTTCTTAACCCCTAAGACTCTAGATTGGGGGAATTTTTTTTTTTTTTTTTTTTTTTTTGCCCTCGACTTAGAATGGTGAAAGTTTTTTCCTATCATTTTTTTTTTTGGATGTAGTGTGGGTTTGAACCGGTAGGTGGATTTGGCACTTTCGGAGAATGATGAAATATTAGTAATGATTATCGAATAGTGGCTTACTAGCTTTAATGGGTTTATTTTAGTTTTAAGTTTTACCAAACTTATCTCCTTTCTCTCCCTAAAAGAGGGGAAAAAAAAAATGTCAATGAATTAATCAAAATTACATCTTTGTTTTTGGGTTTTCTTTTTATGTCTTATTTTTTGTGTCGTGCGAAGGTTGTTGACACCGATTTTCAGTAAAACTTGTATTGAAAAGAGACTTGTGGGTTTTGTTGTTGTTGTTGTTGAATTGTTGACCGATTTACATTTTAACATTGGCTAATTAAGCTTTGGTGGGTCTTCTTCAATTACTGGCTTTGCGAGATTGGTCTGCCAGTATTACTATTATTAGCCCTAATGAAGAAGCTCTCAGAACTTACTGCTTCTGAGTCCTGACGGCTGTGATTATTTGCAATAACTGAGGAGAGAGAGAAAGAGAGAGAGAGAGACTGAGAGTGAGAGAGAGGGGTAAGCTCCAAAAATGGTAAATTCCAGATGGGTCTGTTGGTAACTTTTAAGTTTTTTGTTATTATTTTTTTTTTTTGTTAAATTTTTTTTCCCCAATTCTTCTTTTTTTGTCAGTAGGAATTTGGGCATAAAAATCACCCCCAAATTGTTGCAGGGAAATTGGGAACACTTGCTAATCTTTACTGGGGGCTTTTAAGTCGATTGTACCCTTGTGAGTGATGGGACTTGTTAGGTACCAGAGTGGAAAACCAAACAAAAAAAAAATAAAAAAATAAAAAAATAAAGAAGAAGAAAACTTATGGCGGAGATATGTAGAACATAATCAGTGGACCTTTGGATTTATGTCACCAGCTTCTCCATTTTGGTCATCACCATTATGGAGGAAAGAGGGGTTTTCTAGAGAGGGGGTTTTTTGGGATTTGGTAAATTCTCTTAGGGTGGTGCTTTTAGATCCTTGGGGTAAAAGAAAAAAAAAAAAAAAAGGCATTTATTTATGGCTTTATCAGTTGGCTAGTGATGTTTCTCTAAATGGGATGCTTGGTTCTTTTTTTCGTTTCATTCAAAGTTAATGGTTTTACTGTCTTCATTTCTTTTCGTTGAGCTGTGAAGTGTTGGCAGATCTGAGTAATTTCTGTTTCTTCAGATTGATATGCTGGATTCGCTTCCTTCTATCTGTGTTTTCCTTTTCGAAACGAAGATGCCTGGCAATTCCATAACGTGAAGCTGAAAGGTACTATTATGCGAATTCTCGATTAGCCAATCGTCCTGCAGGTTTTTTGTAGTCTTTCTTGTTCTTCTCCTTCCTTGGTATTTATGAACTTATTAAATTAACGTAGCAGTATTTCCTGTCGTTTCCTTTTGCAATCCATGTCTTTGCTTTTCGGTCTGTCGAAATTTATACGAATTTGAATGTGTAGTTTTAGTGTTTACAGCATCTAGCGTCCAGTTTGCTTTTGGATTCTTTGGAGAGAAGTGGGCAAAATCGATTTTCCCTTTTTCCATTTATTCTGCTGGTTATGGAGTGGAATTCAAAATCTTCCTCCTTGTGGGACTGGGAGAACCTTTTCGAGCTCGAGACAAAAGCAACTGAGAATCGTAAGAAGCTGCAACGAATGGATTGCTTTGTTGAAGTAGATCGAGGAATTAGCTCCGGATCTCTACATTCACCTGGAGATGGTGGGGGTAGTAGTGCAGGAACTGGTGGTTCAGGCTCCGATTTGGGACATGCTTCATCGAAGAGCTCCATATCTGCTTCTAACAATTCTTCATCAATTGGGGAAAGCAAGACATCCAACAAATTTACATTAGAAGGTTTTGAACCTTTTCCGAAGGATTTGAGGAGTGAACAGGAATCAGCCCGAGTTCAACAACCTAGATCTTCACCAACACTTGAAATTTCAGCTGGCTCTGGTGAACCATTGCTCAGTCTAAAGTTGGGCAAGCGGATGTACTTCAAAGATATTTGTTCAGATAACAATGTCAAGTCCTCTTCCCTGTCTGTGGCGGCTATTTCATCTCCTACAACGGCAAAGAGAAGTAAGTCCACTTCCCATAGTAATCTCATACTACGCTGTCAAGTTGAAGGCTGCAACCTTGATCTCTCATCTGCGAAAGATTACCATCGAAAGCACAGAATTTGTGAAAGTCATTCCAAATCTCCGAGGGTCATTGTAGGTGGTGTGGAGCGTCGTTTTTGCCAGCAGTGTAGCAGGTAAATCTTCTTAAACACTAGATACTTGCAAGTCACGATAAGATAAACAAATCCAGATTTCTTGTACTTTGCTGTCAATTTTATCAAGTTTCTCAGTGAATCTAGCTTGAATGTACGGTCACCCATATGTCTCAATACTATTAGTTACTTTTTCTTTTTCTTTTTTTTCTTTTTCACTTTTGGTCTTAAAGTCTTATCAACTCGGTAAATCAAAATCAGTGTTGGTTTTTCCTAGCTTAAATCAAAATCAAAATCTCCTTGTGTATGTAAAGCGGATGGGAGGCTTATCAATAACTTAATATGCAAAACCACTTTGTGATGTAAAGGTTCCATGGTCTGTCTGAATTTGATGAAAAGAAGAGAAGCTGTCGTAGGCGTCTTTCGGATCACAATGCGAGGCGCCGTAAGCCACAGCCAGAGGCTGTCCGGTTAAATCCTGCAAGACTTTCTTCACTATATGGTACAGTTCTTATAAATCGAAACTTCTTTACATCTGGCTTAAATGGTGTTTTTGCAACGAATCATTTTCGTGGGATGTTATGCTATCACACTTGGGACTTTATCCATGCATGTGCATCAAAATTTTGCTGATTAGTGTGTGCCCTTTTACAGACGAGACACAGAAGATGAGCCTTGTATTTGACCAAGCCTCGCGCCTTTATTCAAGGCACACCACCAATTTTACATGGGATCATAGCAGTGATAGCTCTAAGTTGGGGCACACAAGGGAGTACTTGTCAAAGCCAGCAAAAACAGGAGCGGCACCACCCGGACAGCTTCTTTTGCCCGACAATGAAATGCCTGGCAGTATCACCATGCTTTATCCTCACGATTCCAGTAGGCTAACGCCAAAAAAAAGCACTGCTCCTGAGGTTCTCCACTCAGGTTTGTCATTCTTTCACTACAGAATTGTGCCTTTCTGATTGTAGAAATAAGCCGAGTGATATTCAGTAAGAGCTTGTTTGGTAGGAGGGAAAAGTGGAGGGAGTTTTAGGAGTGGGGTGGTAGTGGAAGGATTTTAGGACCTATGGTTGTTTGACAGGAAGGATTAGAAGACATAACAGATTGGGCGAGTAATTTAAAATAATCTGAAGAACCTATTTTTGAAATTCTTGGATGAAACTTGTCCACCTTATTAGATTAGTGTGTCAAATTACTTTTTAACCCCACATTATTGAGGGAAACTGAACCAACTCCAAATACAGTAATTTGCACAAATAAAATTCTCTCTTTTTATGGATATGTATAAATATACAATTTATGTATGTGTGTACCAAATACCTTTAAGAAAAAGGACCCCTCCCTTGGTTAATCCACCTCTCCCTCCTACCAATAAGGCCTGAAGTTCAGATATAGTAAAAGCTTTGGCTGATCATTAAAGTAAAGCGAGTAGATTTTCTTTTTGTCAATGTTAAAAATTTGATTGCAAGTAAGACTATGCAGGGTTAGAAGAGTCTGTGGTGTCTTCGGAGCTAAATGCAACACAGGATCTTCATCGTGCTCTCTCTCTTCTGTCAACTAGTTCTTCATGGGGTTCACGTGAGACGAAGACTGTTTCTCTTGATACTTGTTCTCCTCTCCACAACACCAATCATCACAATAGCAGCAATATGGTTCAACCTATTACGCATCAAATGCCCGCCACCCATGGCACCTTGCCTCTTACTTCCGAGTACTGGCTGACCCAACAGCCCACCATTGATACTGCATCACCACGCAGTAACGCCAACGCCAACACCAACGCTAGTGCCACCACCCACTTTCAAGATCTCCATTTGTTCAAACCTCCCGGTGACTCTGGCTTTTACTCCTACAACTTTAATTAGTTGACTCTTGTTGACCTCTTTTAACATTTCTATGGTATTTTGATTTTAATTTGTGAACCCTTATAATGTCACATTTGTGGAGGTTTTACTTTTATTCTCTGTTTGCTATATGTAGCAGGTTCTTGTTGTACACCTTTTTTTTTTTTTTTTTTTTTCTTTTTCTTTTTTAATCTTTTTTGGTGTGTGTTGGGAGCGAGAGATGCTCACACTTACTTCTAAAGTAGCTGAGACATTTACTTTTTTGCCCCTCCGTTTGACCAAGACATGTTTGTGCTGTGTTTGTGAATTCGTCTCTCAATGCTGTGTCCACTCGTTGCATGACTTCTCCACCATCGAGTTAAAAATCCTATACGTATGTTCACCGACATTTTTTTTAGCTTTTATCTCTTTATCGTTAGTTAGGGTAATTATATAAACAGTTTTTTAAATTTTATTCTCAAGGAATTAGTTTGCCCCTATGTCTTAAAAAGCCACGACCTCCTCTCCCCTCGAGCTTTTCAAATCTTGTAATTTTGTTATTTTCGTTATCGAAATATCAATTTTTATTTTTTATTTTTTAACAGACCGCATAGCTTATGGTACTAATTGATTGAGTGCTAACCAAATAAACAAAACATTAAAATAAAGAAGAAGAAGAAAAAAAAAAAAAATCAAATTCCACCTCTTGCCAACCCGAGTCACTTCCTCCTTTGTTTGTATACCACGCATTTTTATATTACCTTTTACCAAGTATTACTTGTTAACATCGCTAGAAAATTGTTTCAATTATGAAATTTAAAAAAAAAAAAAAATCATTGCAACTTATGATTAGTTGAGGAGAGCTATGATATTTTAAGCGTAGTGGTAGGGTGCAAAGTGAGGCGCCCTTATTATTCCGGTACTAAAATAGAAATTTAACCTTCATATAAATTTACCTAATATTCAAAATCTCTATTTTAGACATCATTGAAAAAAATACTGATACAAAAAATGTAACTTCTTACCATGTAAGAGTAAACGCACAAACTGCCCAAAAAAAAATAAAATTAAAAAACCCGAAAAAAAACAAAACAAAACAAAAAAAACACTCCTCTTTCATTTAATATGTATATAATGAAACAAATCGACATTTGTAATTCGCTTGTTTCTTTAGTTTTTTTTTTTTAATTCTTTTATTTTTCAATGATATTTGGTATTCAACATTTTGGTATTATTATTTTTATTATTATTATTATTATTATTAATTGGCTATGAAGTATGAACAACTTTTACGTGCTTCAAATTCATTTGTCTAATTCTCAAGGCTGCATTTTCATTCATCTCAAATTTGAGTTTTGGCCTTTGACAAATCTTTGCTCAAAATTACAGTTATTTGAAAAAAAAAAAACCAAAATCATTAACCCAAAAAAAAAAGGGGGTTGCCCAATCAAGCCAGTGGAATCTTCGTACCGATGTCAAAAAATACTTTTCCCTGCAGAAGACACAACGTAGGAAGTCGAAGAAACCTACAATCTCGTTTCTGTACAGGCGAGCTCTAACTGATCTTCTCGCAGGCAACTTAATAATGAACATACAGACTAAATTTCCTTCTCTTTTCCAAACGAGAGACGGAACAAAACGAAGAAAAACAAGAATAAGACCAAGAGAGAGGAACTTATTTTTTTCCTTTAAATGAACATGCGCCACATAGAATGCAAAAACTTATAGGAAGTGTCAACACATCCATTCCTTCCAGAGAGCCAGGGCATTATTAGGCCACTTTGTGCGATCGTAGAGCATATTTGGAAATGGCAGGGGGTGAGTCTAGGAAGAGGGGGGCTAAAACATTATACTACGACTGTAAGACATTATGACGCGTATGTAAATTGACCTAAATTAACTAACAGAGACATGTTGACTCCCAAAATTAGCTTAAAGTGCAAGGAAAACCAAAACCAAGTTCAGCCACCAATCACTTTAATGGACACAACCAAGTTCAGCCACCAATCACTTTAATGGACACAACCTGTAGAACCTTAACCTGTGGATCCACAACGTCACTGGCAATCGAAGGGAGGGGAAATTTCAACCCTTTTTTCAAACTAAAGCAACTGATTAATCAGCCACATTTTCCTCCAAACAACACATTGAGGCCTATTTTGTTAATCAAACTTGGAACGTTATCACGCTTCTATAGAAGCAACCTCTATTTCTTAAAGATACTAGATCATTGAAAACCAGAAGTGCAGACCATAGAAATCTTCAGCTAATGGGAACGTTTCTAACATGCACGGCAATTTTCCGACCATAGAATCAATGAATAGATTCCAAAAGTACACGACCTAACTGATAGAAACCAGAACCAACCTGTAAATCTTTGCCAGATCATACTGGCTGACACAAGATGTATTGTATGATCCACAAAGACCACAAATACCATAGCAGTAAAATACAACAACTTGACACACATCATGAGAAGGTAGAGTAACTTGACAACCGCTGCAACATGAGGACGACAAGACTGACTTTCAGACACCCACATTGAGCAATGCTGGACGACTCTGGACCTTCTCAACCCTCAAACATGTCCTAGAACTCACTGGAACAGTAGATAATTTTAAATTAAAGGATGCAATTGGTGAGGTAGGAAAAGAAAATTAGAAAGGCAAGTCAAAACCAACAACAAAAAGAATTAACAGAGGGCTAAAAGGAGGAAAAAATTGTAACCTTCGTTGATCCTTTAACATGAATAGTTCAAATAAAATACCAAACATTGTACCGTCTAATTGAGTAGCAAAATGCCAAAAGAACTTCCAGATTGAAGTGGAGAAACAGAAAAGGTGTGGGGCACAACGAACCTGGTCGTTTTCTTCTGGTGTCGGTGAAGGGGACTTCTTTGACTCAGCTGGCTTATCAGCCCCACAGTTCTGTCTATTACACTTGGTTCTGAATGGATAATTAATGTTATTACATTTCTCACACTTCCAGCTACCATCCGGCATCTTTTGTTCTGACAAAAGAAAGATAAAAGAGTTAATGTTACAACAAAAGAAAAGCAACATTTTGCAAATTTAAACAAAGAAGGAGGAGAACCCAATATGATGGCAATCAGTTATTGGCTAACTTACTAGAATTTTTGTCAGACTTTGATGCCTGCATTACAAAAGAACATTTTTTTTTTTTTTCATATCAGAGAAATTACAAAACAAATTGAACTTGCCCAAAAGGATAAATAAATAAATAAACATGATACATGATTAAAAGAGAGAAGACAAACCTGAGAACCAGGCTTCGGGGTGTTGCATTTTCTCATGTTGCAGACAGTTCTAAACGAAAAGTTGATATTTCCACATTTTGGGCATGTCCAGTCATTATCACGTGTGGCATCTGAAGTGCATCAGAATGTTTTTAGAAAAGAAAATAACAACCCTCAAATTAGTTAATGAGGCTAGCATTATGATAAGCAACTAATGAATAAGACTTCAAAATCATGCTAAAAAAAGGCTGACCTGCACCCTTCTTTAGAGATTTATCCTCTGGAAAAAATCCAGGCCTTGGCCCCTGTAAAAAAATATCACTCATAAATTGTACCACATATACACCCAAATGAATCCGTTACCTCCAAGTAAAGGGAAAATCAGACGGACTTCCCATTACAATGATAAATGTTAACTGGCATCTAAAGCACCTATTGCCAATACAGGAAAGTAAAATGAAATTTAGCATACACAACTCCAATTCTGGAAAAGAACAAAGAAGCATAAACTCCTCTTACATACCATAGCAGCCGGACCCATGGGAAGACCCAGGCCGTATCGATCCATCATTGGGGGCATTCCATACATCCCACCTGTCAGAGAAGAGTGAAAAAAGAGAACCAAAGACATCATTAAGACGCCAGAAAAACTAGACTGCCTTCAACAGATAAAAAATAATAGAAGTAAAGTTGAGACATGTAATGTACTGAGAAATTTATACCAGTTCAATAATAAGACTAATGTAGTAATTAAAAAAATGCACGAACACAAGCAACATAAACATTGATATCAGAAGTAAAGGACTGTAAATGTTAAGATCATTAGCAAACCATGAGATAGATAACCCCAAGAAGAATTTAAAAAAGCATACATCGTTATTACCATTACCAATCATTGATCCACTTGAATAAGGTGCTGGTCCAGATAAATGCAAAGGTCTGTAAGGGCTGCCTGTAGATAAACGGCTGCCGTAGTTGTAATGATATGCTGAGCCTCCCGAAAATGGAACATCATATGGAGGGATAGATGATCCGTTGAAGAGAGAAGAGCCATAAGGAGGCACACCAAGATACATTGAAGATGGTGCACCAGAACCCAAATAAGTAGCAGATGATGAGTAACCTTGTGGGGCTTGCACAGGCTTAGCAGCTGATTTCTGAAGATAGAAACAACTTGCTATGAGTCTTTCTTTTGTATTCATATTAAGAAGAATAGCAAGGAAAAAATAAAAAATGGAGAGAAGTAAAGCATACACCCCCAAAGGAAAAATTAACACCAAAATTAGGACACGCTCTTAAATGTATTCTCACATCACATCGTTTTGAAAAACGTGGTGAAGAATGAAGAGAACAATGTATACAAAAACATCTTATGTACTGGCATTATTAATTTAAATCGATAAAGCATTTTGTAATTATAATTAATTTTATAATTGTAGAGACCCCTCAAAAGGGTCCTTCTAAATAGCCTCCCGCTGCAAAAGACAATATCAGTATTATTGGTTCTTCAACAGATATTGTAATTATTATTGGTTTAGTATTTTATATAGGAGAGTATACAAAAAAAGGTCCTTAAAATTAAATTAATCCTAGAAAATTTAGGTATATTCATGGTTCCTGCAACTATCAGATGCGTTCATTTATCAAATAGCTTCGATGGTAAAATATAATAACAATTTTAAAAACATGAGGCCAATCTCTTACGGAGTTATGATCAGCTGGCCTCGGCTGAGTGCAATTACGCATATTGCAGGTTGTTCTAAATGAAAAGTTGACATTTCCACAGCTAGGACAGGTCCAATCATCTTCCCTTCGACTACCTGCAACATTGGAGATAAGGGAACGATGAGGGAAAATGCCATCAACATCTAACATCATAAAACACTTAAAAATTAAATTAAAAAAAAAAAAAAAAAAAAGGTTCAAAATATCCTAATCCCTGAAGGGCTCTTCAAGTCTTGTATTAAACCGAAGTCTAATTGACCGACATATGATAAACAGAGTATAAAATAAGCTAGTTTGCCAAACAAAATTAATAATTATCGACAGTGAAGCTCAGATTGACAAAAAACCAAGCACTTCAAAATGGAAATCCATACGATACCAAATAACGAATCACAAGAAAGAAAAAAAAAAAAAGAAATTGCATACCATCAGTTCTAGCACGCTTAGCGGCTGAGGAATTTCTGTTATCGACCTGAACACCAGAAAGAAAGAAAGAAACACAATTTACGACAAAGCCCAACGAAACCAGCTCGTGTTCCGCTATAAAACCCTAATGCTTTCGATTTTCTTGGCGGCCAAACATTAGAATCGGACCAATCGCATCAAATGCACATTAATTCCTCAAAATTCAAACGAATTAGCAATCGAATTGAAACAAAACTACCCAAGTACCGGAAAAAGATCCAAACTTTAAAAAAAAAAATATATATATATATATATATATAGAGAGAGAGAGAGAGAGAGAGAGAGAGACAACTGAAAGGAAATATATTGAAGGAATCGGAGAAGAAAATTGAGAAAATTGCAGAATAATTACCTGAGACATATCGAGAGAGAGTGAGAAAGAGAGAGAGGCTAATAGGTGAAATAAGCCCTACAAAGCGACGGAAGAGAAAAAAGAACGCTGTGTGTGCGCGCGTTGGCGGATAATATATCGAGGCTGCGAAGATTTTTCTGTACACTTTTATTTACGGCTGATCTGAGTCAAAATGTCCACTTTAAAACGCACCGTTTTAATGTTTCCCCGGGAGATACTTCGCGGTTGATCAGATTCTAGGTGGGTCCCCCTGGGAGCTGGGTAAGGCTGAAATTTGATCTCTAGATTCTCATAATTTAATAAGGGGAATTAATTAAAAAAAAAAAAAACAAATAAGAAAATCTACTCTCTCTCTTTTGCTAAATTTCTTTTTGTTTTCCTTCAAAAAAAAAATTTTTTTCTTTTTTTTTTTTTTTAATTTGAGGTAGAAAATTGGTACTTTATATATCTTGTATGGTGTATCAAGTATAAAATTACTTTTATATTATAGATGCAACCACAAATATTAGACTAGCTATGTTTTTTGAAATTCACAAAAAAGTTTGTATGTCAATCCAAATTATATATTTTTCAAGTTCATTTCATATTTTAGGTTTAGATATAAATGTATATTTGTAAATGGAGTTCTTTCTATAGTGGGGGTAAAACTCCTTGATCAAAAATTGCACTTTTTAAATTTGGAGGAACATTTCTCTTCGGACTTCATAGCAAGCTTCGCATATATGTGCTTTTTTTTTTTTTTTTTTTTTTTTTTTGAATAGGACATTTATTCTGCTTGAAATCCACTAATATTATTTCATCTTCCAAAAACAATAACATTAATTCCATAAAAAAAAAACAATAAAAGTAATTAAACTATCGTAAAATGATAAAACATTTATTAAAGAATATAAAAGGAAACTTAAAAAAGATTAACTTTAAATTAAAAAAATTTCATAAAAATAAATTTAAAAAATCATACTATTATAATATTTAAAGTAAAAGATAAATGTATCAGTCAATAATAATCAAATATTAAATATGTCGTTTATTAAAATGCATTTAATTACAAGATTCAAACTAAAAAATTTTATTTTAAATTTTATTTTATTTTATTTTTAAAAAAATAAAAAAAAATTATAACTAATTTTTAAAAAATCAATCAATTTTAATATAAAAATTTTATTCCAAACTCATAGACACAAACTAATTCTAGATTTGTAAATTTGTCACTAGAGTGATTTTTTTTTTTTTTGGCTTTTCTTTTTTGTTATTTTATATTTTTTATATTTATACCAATTAGGTGCCTTTTAAGTCCCGAGTGGAAGGCTCTTCTCATTTCTTCTACACGCACCAAAGGCAAACCCCCTTCGCCTTCCTCTTCTCTCTCTCTCTCTCTCTGTTACGTTTTCCCGATTCCGCTATTCACAAGAAAGGCCAAAACCCAGTTTAATGTTTATAATAGAAATTTTCTTGTAAAACGTTCTCACCACCTCCATGGCTACATCCCAGCAGATTGCTGATTCTATAACCTTAACTGGTACGACAACCAAAGCAAACCACCGCTTCTCTTGTTTTCCTCGTACTAAAAAGCAAACCTTAGACGTCCACAATATTTTGCGTGATCTTTCAAGCTTATTCTATATTTTAGATGATAGATTTTTATGGGCATAATTGAATTTTATTTTATTTTTTATTTTTATCCGACCCCAGATGAGAATATTGTTGTTTATGTTTTCGTAAACTGAAATTCGTGAACAGCACATTGTCAAAGAACAACATTCGAATTCGTGAATTTATTTTTTTCGAACACGTTCATCACGTTTAGAAATAACTAACAACTCTTAAAGTCATTATATTCCTGATTTCAAAACGTTTTACCTTTTCGTTTTCTGTTTTTTTTTTTTTTAATTTTATTAGTGAATTTATCTGTGGAGTATATTTATTTTCATGCCATTTAACTCTTTGCAATGGTATAATATGAACCCAAATTGGAATCAGCTTTCTTACATGTAGTAGTGATAATGGGAACTTGCTTTTAGCTTTTTTTATTTATTTTTATACGATCACCATGTAATCTTTGTTAAGGCTCAGGTTCTGAGAACACAACAGGTTTATGGGACAAATATCATCCACTTGCTAATGTTGAAAGCTTGGGAAATTGCACTCCTGTGAGTATGACATACCCCTTTAGTTTTTTGAGTACCATTATTAATCATCGCTGGTGATGCATCAATGCGCGTGTGTCGTTAAGATAGACTGTTAGGTCTGACATTGTTATATGATAGTTTTGATGCCCTTATATAGATGGCATTTTTCTTCTTTTGCACTCTCAAGTCTCAAATTTACATGTTCAATCATCTTATTCATATTTGTACTTTAACCTTGCTCCACCCAAATAATGCAGGGTGTTAATGATCAAAATCCATCTGTGATGTCTCGTAGTTTTGGATACGTCCCTCATATGTCACAGAGGCCGTGTGCTCCGCCTTCATTTTTGTCGTCTTCTCTAAGGAATCATGGTCACTTATACTCTACTGAGCAATTTCCCACCTCAGATCCACCTTACTACCGTCAACCAATTCCTCCAAATGTTCACTATGGTGCTTCACTAAGTCCGGTTAATCAAGCACCTATACCATTAATTGATTTAAGTCAATCAGGGAACAACGAAAACTTTCAATCAAGATCCGTATGTGCATCTCCATTCAGATATTCTGGTAGAGAAAGCAACCTTTACGGAAATTCTGGTGGTTTTGATTTGATGCACAAGGAATTTGAGGGGTTAGGATTCGGTGGATTATGTTCAAACTTGTCAAAACCAATGCCCCCAAAACCAACTGATTTACTGAGACTGCCTGGGAGTACTTTTAGAATGGTTAGTTTGACATGCATATGTGAATTGATTGCGACAGAATGTCAACATGTGTCATGCGTAACCGCACTTTTTAGCTAATCAAAGCATGATTTCGCTTTGCATTGCCATATCATGATTTGTTTTAAGCATCTAATTTAAAACAAGTTGGTAAAAACGATTTTCTCTGAAGTTTGGATACCAATCATGCTGTGTGGAAATTTTAGTATGTGGTCTAACTGTTAATATCATGTAGGCTTCTCAACAAGAAGGACCTCTATATGGATACAGATCTTTTACAAGTTCCTTCCATAGAGGCTGCTCTAGTAATGATCGCGGCTGTGGCTACCGAAATGTCTCGGATTACAATCCTGGAATTAGTGGTCAAAGCTGGTTTATAGGTAAGGAGGCTAGTGGAGGTGGAAGGATAAGTGATCTCTTGCGCAGTTATACTGGTATGGCAGCCACACAAACTGCTCAAAATAGGGGACCTAGGGCGTCAAAGCCGAAAAGCATGACAACGGAAAATAGTTCCACCAGCTATGAAAGCAAGAATGGAACGCCTAGTAATGTTCAGAACAAGAATTTCAACCGACCAGATTTTGCAACTGAATACAAGGATGCAAAGTTCTTCGTCATTAAATCTTACAGTGAAGATAATGTTCATAAGAGCATAAAGTATGGTGTTTGGGCGAGCACTCCTAGTGGCAACAAGAAATTGGACAATGCATATCGGGAAGCGAAAGAGAAAGAATGGGATATACCAATATTTCTCCTATTTTCAGTAATTTACTATAACCACCTAGTGTTACGAAAACAAAATTTTAGTTTCTTTAAGTTTTCAAGAAGGCTTGTTGAATTGAATTCTAGTATCTGTTATAACAATGATACAGGTCAATTGTAGTGCCCAATTCTGTGGAGTGGCTGAGATGGTAGGACCTCTTGACTTCGACAACAGCGTGGACTATTGGCTGCAAGACAAGTGGACAGGGAAGTTCCCTGTCAAGTGGCACATTATAAAAGACGTTCCCAACAGTCAATTTCGGCACATTATTGTTAAAGATAATGACAACAAGCCCGTCACAAACAGCAGAGATACTCAAGAGGTAAGTAAAGAGTCTACTTTGTATTTGCAAATCATTACGAAGCATTGAAATTCCTTGTAACTTTTCTAAATTTGAGGACACGTTTGTCATAGCTTATTTTCATGTCTTTAGGCAGCCGAAGAAGGGAATTAAAAACCATGGTTTTTCTTTAGTGGCTATAGAGACTCTAAATGGCAAGAGAGAGTGTCCTGAGGGGTGGTATCAAGACTTTAGCGTCTATTTACGTCTAATTTGGGATGTTTCAGTATTCACGAAGTAGCCCCTGCTATGTCTGGCTGTTTACTGGGTGAAATTTGATCTCAGTACTATTCAGAAAAGAAAAAAAAAACATGGTTTTACAGTTAGTATTCAGAACAGCATTTTTGAAAGATTTTAATAAGAGGAAAATAAAATATATACAATTTTTAATAGGCAATAAAAGTGTTAGAATGAAGTCTATAAAATCTTGTTGAAGCCTCGTACAAGTCTCAAAGATTTTTCTAGAAGAGCTTTTTCGAGAAACCATATTTTCTCGCCTGAATGAAAGCTTGCTAAAGCTTTTCGGGACGACTATCCAAACACGCCCAAAAGTAGCTTTTTGGACCTAGAAAGCCAAAAGCAACCTCTAGGAAACCATGCTAAACCGGCCTTAAAACAAATAATTCTGATGCCAAGTTCCGCACCGCTCTTGCATAGCCATATCTACCACATGACGGGTTTATTATGATTAGAACAGAGGATTTTTGACACAGATTTCTACTTTCTTGAAATTTCAGGTGGAACTGAAGCATGGGAATGATATGCTCAACATTTTCAAGAACTATGAAGCTTGTTTATCAATCTTAGATGATTTCGATTTTTATGAACGACGGCAGAAGGCAATGGAGGAGAGGAAAGCCGGCCTACAATGGAAACCAACCTCTATTCTATGTCCGTGATTGGAGTTGATGTGTTGGAACATGCCAATGTCCAATGTCCGTTTCCCATGTCTCTCTGAGGACCATATCCGAACAGCTGCTTTTTTTTACAAGAAACTTCATGTTTGAGTGCGAACAGAAAAAGAAAGTTCGGCTGGTTAGAAAAGTCAACCATTTTGATTGAACAGTTATTTCGTAAATAGACATTTTGAGTAAGCGTGTCGGAACCTGACATCTTGAGTGGGTAAACCTTTTTCCTTTACTTATGATGCTTTTTGTGCATTTTCTTATTGAAATTTTTTGTTTTTGTTTTTTTTTTTGTTTTGATAAATGAATGTAGTTTTTGTTTGCTCTCTCACATTTATCATTCCATGTAAAAAAAATCATTCAAAGTGTAAGCCAATAACTAGCATTCCTAGTCAGTTTTGTAGGGGGGGAAAAGACGAAGACAAGAAAAATGAACATCATGCGGACTTAAAACAATCAACTTTCTTTGTTGTTTTTAAATAGTATAGTGGTGACACTGGCTGATGAGACCTGGCTTTAATATGGATTGTAAGTACGGACATCTTGATAAATTTTTTTGGATTGGTGTTTGAGAGAGAGAAATGACTCTCGAATATATTTCGAAAGAGGGAAAAAGTTAAGTTAAATTCTTTATAAAAAAAATCATATATCTATACATAATAAATGAGAAATGTGATCCAAAACGGTGTGTTTTTGACGAAAAACTTTCTTTTTTTTAGTCCTTCAATTTTCTTTTTTCTTTTTTTTCTTTTGGCCTTTTTTTTAATTTTTTTTTTTAGTCTCTTTTTTGTAGCCCTTCAATTTTATTTATTTTTTCATTTTAGCATTTTTTCTGTATTAGTCTTTTTTTTTTTACATTTTAATTATTTTTATCTTTTTAGTATTTTTTTAATGTTTTTTTTTTTTTTAATTTTCAGGTACTTTATTGTTTTTTTTAACGTTATTTTTTAATTTATTAATTTAATTTCTCACTATTTAGATTAATTCTCTCAAATATGTCTAATATGTACGTAAGCACATGGTTTAGACTAGTGTCAAATATATGTTAAGAAAAGCAAAGGTCTTTTCGTTTTTTTCTTCTCTCAAAAAAGTATTTCTCAAACTCCCTTTGCTTTTGCAATATATTCAAATATTGACACTCCAAAAATTTTCTTCTAAAAAAAATTCAAAAATAGTAATATGTTCATCCTGAAATAAAGTGGATATTGCTTTTATTTTCTTTTTCTTGTCACTTTTGCATTCTTTAATAATATCATGATATGTTAATAAATATCTTTGTAATGGTATTTTAATGGAGGTGTCATAATATTTAAACAATAAGAAAGTTGAGTCTGCATAAAGCCATACACTTTAGGATTTGGGCCCGCCATTGGTCCGTCGTACATTGTGGGCCCGTTTTATTAATTGCTAAAATGGACCTTAAGGGTATGTTTGATAAGAATCAGAGAAAATTAGGAAGAGAGAACTATATATCACCTAGATGAGATAAATAAGAAAAGAATAGAAAATTCTTTTTTTTTTTTTTCCAATGTTATTTGATAAGAAATCCCATCAATAATCTCTATAATTTATGAGATATTAAAATAGGCTCTTCTTTTTTCTCTTATCAAAAAATCATGAATGTTGAACTCCTTCTACTAAACACTCCAGCTTTTTTTTTTTTTTTTTTTTTAACTTCTCTCTCCTACCAAACCCACTCCAAGGAAGACCTCGCCCGCCATAACTCAGCCGCATTAATTGGTTAATTAAAACTCCCATAAAATCTACCACCGTTTCTCGTCAGGTTTGGCCCCACACCAACTCTCTAATTTCTCAACAAATTAATAGAGTTCAAAAGAGAAAGAAAGAGGAAAAAAAAAAAAAAAACTTAGGAATAACAGCACACTTGGGAGTACAGATTAAAGGTCCAGAAAAAGCATACACAAAATTCAACGAATATTGTCGGATGTCCCTAAAAACTCTTAAAAGAAAAGAAAAAAAAAAAAAAAAACGAAAGAGTAATTAACTCGCAGTCTTGAATAATATTCGATGCTACACAACTCAAGGAAATGCAGAGAGGGCAATGGCAGAGACAGCCATGACTAGCAGACCAACGGGGTGGGTGGTCCCAACCACAAGGGTGGACCCACTGGAGGCGTCTTTAGTATTCTGTGATTGAGAAGTTCCAGTTCCTGTCGCCGCTGGTGTTGTTGAAGCTGCCGGGACTGCCGTTGAAGCGTTTGTGAAGATGGCTGCGTCTGGTGAGTTGGGAGATAAGCCCAGCAGCTCTGTTTTTTTTTTTTTTTTTTTTTTTTTTTTTTCACAATTCACAAATTTACCACTCTAGTTAGAAAAGAAAACACCTTTATTTTTTTTTTTTCTTTTTTGGTTTGAAAATAAATAGAAATGTAAATTTAACTCTTACAAATAGGTGCATATTATAACAAATATATACAATAGTAGAATTATTGACCAATTTTAAGTAGACTAAATGAGAAGAAATGAAGCTAGTAGCTGAGTTGCTATAACAAGTGAGGAAGACAATCTTCCACACACACAATATAAATATAGGTAAGGACCATAAGGTCTTTAAGTTAGACAGATATTCTGATACATGTTACCTGAAATAAAAGTTTCAAAATATAACATATTAAATTACATAACATCATGAGTATGTTAACTAATAATTAAATGAATCTAAAAGAAAATGTTAAATTTATCAGATTGATACGGCGGTCAAATTTAAAAGACTAATCTTATATAAACATGCCCAATATTGTGCACAAAGATAAACTTCTAATTTTCAACAGGAAAAAGAAACGGCTAGCTATTAATTTGCTGTGTGTGTGTGTGTTTTTTTTTTTTTTTGGCTGAAAAAAGCTATCAATGTGTAATTGAAAGCACGAAATTAATTGCTTGATCAACATGCCATACTTCTCAACTACCAAGATTAAATATCACCTAGTCTTCTACTCTCTCTCTCTCTCTCTCTCTTAAGCTTTAAAAGAAAGTTTAATAGAGATTAATTAATAGAGGAAAAAAAAAGTTTATAATATATTATTTGCATATTCCTTCAGCAAGTTCATTGTGACACGGCAATGTAGATATATATCAACAGGGTTTCTGGCCCCCCATAGATATACTTATTTTGCTGAAAAGAGATCACTAGATAATCTAGTATTATACATGTAAAACGTCTACATGAGTTTATTATTATTAATTTTTTAAATGAAAAAACAACTACACAAGATGGCTAAAGGAAATTGACTACCACGCCCACCCTATATAATTTACAGATCTCGATTCTAATATGTTCATATACTTACTTGGCTACCTCTCAGATAGAGGGGATGGTAAAAATTCAACCAGCTGACTATATGTAGGATGTTTATAGTTTTTACCGCAAGTCTGATCAATGATAAATATTAAGTTTATAAATTACCGCTTAATGCTTTTATTTGACCGTCCTTCCTCCTTACCCAGGACTCAAATATTCTGACAAAATTTGGCCAGATTTTAAGGTTGAGAAAGAACTTTTTACCCACAGCGCGTATTTGGCAAATATTATTAAAAATGAAGATTTAAACATGAAATCCAAAAACACGAGAGATAATTGCGAAATTCTAAAAAATAAAAGATAAAACGGGATGTTTTGATAAAACACAGTGGAGATTTAGATACTTATTCCACACCGCCGGTATGTTTCAAAAGTTCTTAAACTCTTTTTCGTACTTAATCACGTGAGATGGGTCATAGTTTATTAACAGAACAAATATTGATAGATCCGAGTGTGTGTGTGAGTGTGTTTGTGTGTGTGTGTGTATAAGTTAGAAAAAGAAGAGGAGGAGGGAGAACTGACTGGGGCATTCAGTGAGGGTAGCGTTCTTCACAGCACAAGCAGAGGGGAGAGCGAGGAGCTTGGTCTCCTGGATGCCCATGCTCTTGATCTTGTCGTTTCCGTTGTGGGTCTGCTGCATTATATAGCACAGGCACTCCGGCTCACTGTCCTTTATCCCTTTCACGGAATCACAGCAGTCCTTCGACGGCGTCTCCGCCTTCCCCGTCACGTAAGTCAGGCACACCGCCAGCTTCTGGAAGTCCGCCCCGCACTTCTCCTCCGTCGTCGCCGCCTCCGCCACCTCACTCCCCACCACCACCACCATTATCATCATCACCATCATCTTCATCTTCATCTCCTTTTTTTTTTTTTTTTTTTCCCCTCCTTCTTTTTAATGATTTGATTTCTCAGTACTCAACACAAAGGAAATATATAGAGATGCTGAAGTGTTATAAATGGGAGTGGTTTTTTGCATGATCAGGGCCGTCCACGTAAGCAGTTTGATGGAAAGTGGACGGTCGAGATGAGGGTCTGTCAAAGTTTTTAATTCCATGGGAACGCTGAGAAGGGGTGGTTAGGCCGCATTTAAGTTTGAAGATACATGACTCTATATTCTGAAGTGTAGTAGTGGATTTGATTCAGTACTAGTCTCATGGGAAGTAGATACAGTTGAGTTTGCCGAGAACTCCATTATTATTATTTTTTTTAACTTTAATGACGCTGAGCTGTACTGCTCACACGTATCCTTTCTTCAATCCATGTGTTGCCACGCGGTGTTTAAGATACACCTTTCATGACAACTGTACATATATGTATATAGGCTTTGTTAATGGTCCATCCTCAACACGATCTTTAACGTAACATATATCAAGTATACCATCATATTTATATCAAAGAGAAAAATAAAATTAAAAAAACTCGAATCCCATATCGTAAAAACACAATAATAATAATAGATATATAAAGATATTATATCATTTCTTTTAACATGTTTGACTTTTTTTTCCCTTCTTCTTTCTAATCTCACGATTTATTTAAATGAATTAATGAGAATTTGGGATAATTAAATTTTTCAATGGTATATCAATGTTCTAACTAATAATGAGTAAGAAAGGTGTTCTAAAAATATGAGATAATTATAAAATTTCTTAGTCTTACGTTTTTTTGGACATTCATCATTAATAAATGTCATACTTTCTCCAAATCGTGTAGTTGCAACGCATGTGATAAGTATATCTGGAAGCTTGTTTAGGTCCTTTATTGAACACCATCCTTCTAACATACTATGCCAATTTAGAAGTAGGAGATATGGCATGACACTTACTCGAGGTTTTTTATTTTATTTATTATTATTATTTTATTTATTTGTATTTATTTTTGCTAAATAACACTTACTCGTCGTTAGTAAACGTAAAATAATGCTTTGAAAAACTAAATTTCTTATAAAGGAGATAACTGGTCTTGCACTCTTTTGACATTGTATGTTAAATAAATGTTACGTTACCCACTTATTAACTTTTATTTTACGTGTAATTAATGTCATATTATGCTCTTATATTTTTGTATATGTTATGGTCATACTAAATAACCCTAGTAAAAGTCTTTGTGTATATACATTGTTTTCTGGTGAATATAAATATAGATTATGATACACAGGTCATTCGTGTCCACTAAGGTTTTGGTCTTTTAAATAAAACATCAAATCGTTGTTTGATAAACATGTCCCATACGAAAAATCAGTTAAAGAATTATTCATGACATTACTTGTGTTGCAATTAAATGATTAATGATGGAAGAATGATAAAGAGAGGTAGTGCAACTACTAACCAGTAACCACTACAAACTTTTTTTCGTCCTGGAACAAAATAAAACGTACTAAATGAAAATTTAATAAACTTTAGCAAACTTTTTCATTAAAAAAAAAAAAAAAAAAAAAAAAACATGTTAGCGTCCTGTCTGTCACATATTAAAATGTTAAAAATGAAAAATAATTGGTAGTGAACATGGGATAGAAGAGAACGGTGTAGGAGTGACTAATATATTGGATGCTTTTATCAAGGAATGGCCAATAAATTATACCAACACAACGCGATTGGGAAGTTATTATAGGTCCAAATATAAGACATGGGATAGGAGTAAGGACAGCATTTTGCAAATATTGTGACCTACTTTCTGCTCCCATATTCATTAGGTTATTATCATGGCGTGCATTAAATTCCATAGCTGTTTCCTTTACACCAAAAAAAGAAAAAGAAAAAGAAAAGTAAATTAAAAAAAAAATTATAACATTTTCGGACCTTCCCCCTACTATGGCGGATAGGGTGTTAATGAAGATACTATTTTTAAAGTCTAGTAATTCATTTGTATTATTTTAATATGGAAGTTAGGTTTAAAATTTTTTTTAAAGTAAAAATAATACATTTAAATTTTGATTTTTTAAAAGTTATAATCTTCTAAATTACTATGCGAAGAAAGAGCAAAATAACATTTTTGAATAACGTAATAGTAAATTGTTGCATAAATTTTTAAGCATAGTAATAAATAGTACAAATGCATAAACAAATTTATGATCACATAATTTCAAAAAAACCCATCCTTCCTCATCTCTCTCTCTCACTCCTCCTTTCTATTTCTCTCTTTAATAGAGATGTCAAACATGCCGGTCTAGTCCGACCTGACCAGACCCGGCTATTTATTTTGAGCATATTAGTGCTTTGTGTCGTGTTCGTGCCAGCCCATTAAATAAATGTGTCATGCCATGCCATGCCCCTTTTTCAATTTATAGCGTAACGCCCGACCCACGGCCCATTTATAAATGTGTCGTGTTCTTAACGTGCCCGTGCCTAACATTAAAAATTGTGAATAAAGAAGAAAATTTATTTTAAATCCCATATAAAATATTGATTTTCAACCAAAACAAAAGTATATTATTGAAAATAAACTATAATAATGAAAATCTTATCAAGTAAAAACTCAAAATAGATGAAATCTTCATAAGAAAAAAAAAAAAAAACATCATAAGTCTTATATGAAAATTGTTAAAAATATTATATAAAAAGTGTAATGTTATCTTGTCATTGTCATACCCCTTATCGCTTTTGTGCTCACGCTCATGTCATGTCCTTAATGTGTCGTGCCGTTAATGTGTTTCGTGTCGAAAAATAGCATCAAGCACCCATTTAGTCAAACGTGTCAGATAGGGCCCGTCTAACAATCGTGTCATGTCGTGCCGTACCTTGTCCACTTTTTAACGTGTCGTGTCCGTACCGGCCCACTAAGATTGGTCCATTTTAACATCTTTACTCTCTAACATGAAATGTTACACATAAATTTATTATTAAATGTTAATTGTAAATCTATCATTTTCTTAAAAATTTCAAGAAAATATGTGGATTTATCAAAACATATGCTAAAATTTATTATCTTTTAAAAAACTTGTTAAAAACTTGAAAAAGTATCTATAAAATATTTTATTTGTTACACTTCTCTAAATAGGCGAATTTGTAAGGGCCCATTACAACCAGAAGCAATATCGGGGACTGGGCTCTAATTATTAATTTCGGTCATAGGCTTAGGCTATTTTGGGCTTTTGGAGAAGACTAGGGTCCTGTTGGGCCACTTGATGGTCTTAAATGGGCTCTCTCTGCCTCCATCATCAGAAAATAACGAGTCAAGAGAGTACAGAAGAATGTAGAAGACCTTATATGGATCGTACATTCACTTTATATTATATTTTATTATAATAAATATATTTTAATATATATTTGGATATCTATTTTAATTATTATATTCAAATAAAATATATGTTTGGATTCTTTATATTTAAATAATCATTCTAATATGTAATGGTGGGAGAGAGAATATGTGATATGATTGGTAAAAGTAGAAAGAAAAATAAAATCGATAAATAGTAAAATGAATGGGTATATTATCAAATAAATATAATATATGAGAAATTAAATGCATATTCCTACGTTGTTTTGGAATACAATATCAAGTGAGGAACACAACATTAAACGCTTTAAGATTCGTACTTTTTTTCTTGTTTTGTTTTTTAAGAATCAAATTTAAAAGGATCACAATGTTAAAAAGAAATAATAAGAGAGAACAAAATTCAAAGAGGATGTTAAAAGGAACCATATTCATTTGAAAATTCCATATACATGCCTCTCCATTAGAAAATAAGTATGCATTTCTTTAATTATGCACCAGACTTGTCTAAGAAAAAAGTAACCTCACCCATCAAGTAAAAACATTGTTTTATTTAAATATATAGATAGAGTGAATCACATTCCTTGTTCAATTTGGTGCATCAATAATCGTGTTTATTTAAATACATACTTCTTTTATTTCTTAATATCCAAGTATATTAAATAACATGATGTAACGTGATTTATTAGATAAAATCTAAAACAATTTCCAAATCCATTTAAACTTAAAAAAAATACTTGGAGACATCATAACCAATAAAGAAACCCTCCATTCGTACCCGACATTGGACACCATTAAAACTCTTCAACGTCGTTATTTCAATCTTTGTTTGTTTTCTTCAATATGCAATGCACATTTCAAGGCTTTTACATTCCAAATTAGTTACCGAAATTCTCAAAAAAAAAAAAAAAATTTCCTTTAACTTTTTGTCATGTCATTACGCGCATTTCCTTGCTCTTTTGCAAAGTAAAATGTGGAAAAGAGTGAATTTGAATCATCGGGGTTGATGTGCAACTATAGAGAGTCAAATATCAAAATAATATCAGACATGGTGATTTGGTAGGGAGCACATTATTATATATTTAAATTATATTTTGTTTTTGTGCTGGCTAATGGGATGGGATACCACGTGGATGTAGAATCATGTCGATAACACAATCCTTTTGAAAAGTGCTCGACTTCATTCTAGCTGGGCCCCACTCTTTACTTGGTCTCTTTTTTTTTCTTTTTTATTTTTTTATTTTTTGTGTTGAGTAATATTCAAGTGTAGTCACATTTGTAATAGGAAAATGGGAGTGCAAATGACAAAAAAAGGAATTCAAAAATATGACAAAAGAAAATCAAAATAGATAGAAAAAGACAGTAATTAATTTGATACTCTAGTATTTTTTGTGTCCTAAAAAGAAATAAATATATTAAAAAAATTCTCCTTAAAAATCATCACAATATTGAGATAGAGTAGATTTTGATAAAACGAAAAGGAAATATGAAAATTGAATTACGTACTTAATAAGGTTGATTGGTTTAGATGTACCTGTTGTTTTTAGAATACATTCATTTGTGTGATTTTTCATGAATGTGGCTATTGGTTTGATGACTCTATATAAATATATAAATATATATATATATGTGTGTGTGTGTGTGTGTGTGCATTACAAAGTAGAATAGTAGAAGCAATAAACAGTGGCAAACCAGATGACTTTTGCAATGAATGGACTAAACATCAAGCGCGGAAGTAAAATGACGTTTGTTGTGATTGCAATATTGATATTGGCTATGACGACTGAAGCATCTCGCAAATTCAAATTCATCAAAAGCCATGTGGTGATTATTGCAAAATACGCTTTGGCTTAAGACCTGTTACTTTTAACTGTAGCAAGAGGGATACATGTTCCTGCATATGTCGCCTATAAAGGATCTCCAAGTAGAGAAATGTAATAAGTGAAATTTAATCTGGCCTCTGAGACTGTTTACTTTTCTATGAATAAATGTATGGAAAAAAAGTTTTATCTTTTATTTTTGCTAATTTTTCCTCTTTCTTTCGTGATGTTTCTATTCTCATGTGATTAGAATTTCCCTTTTTATCACAAGACGTATTGCAGTGGTATGGAGATTTTTGAGCCATTTGATGGCTGCGACGTGTTTCAATTAGGGATCCGTAAAAAAAGTCCTAAACATATGTATTCTAACCATTGTCTTAAAATCTTAATGGACTCCATAGACAATAATTAAACTTGAGATCTGCTCCCGATACCAACCAGCTGGCTTATTTCCTGAGCGTTTTGCAGCACTATTTCTATATTAAAAATATATATATCTATTAACTGCTTCCTTGATCTTTCCCTTCGGGTCCAACTTGATTTTCAATCTTTTTGCTCATATCCGAAAGTAGTTTAGTGTCTTTTATATATATACTAAATCAAGTTTTTTTTTTTTTTTTTTTTTTTTTAAAGTTAATGTACTAAATCAAGTTGCTTCTATCTATATTATACTTCCATGATAAGTTCAATCAAACTTTCGAAAGGGGGCTCTCGGCCATTATTGGTTGGTTAGGGTAGAATTAAAAGAATTTGCGCATTTATCCTGCTAGAATTCTGATTTACAAATAAAACATCTCTTTCTCTCTTTCTTTCTTTTCTTTTTTTTTTCTTTTTTTTTTTAACTCAAAACTATTTTTCATTATTTACTTCACATCTTCAAATGAAACTCGAACTTTAAACGTCCATAATTTTATCATTTCTAATCCAAAACGAGATACTTGAAAAGAAAGATTGCATAAAATCTTTAAAGAAATGAAATAATATCTATATTGATATATTTTTTTTCCAATCGTATTTTAAGATTTTATATTTTTTCTCTCCAAATAATTTATTTTAACCAAATGCATATTTTTAAAATTGCATCTCGATTTTAATACAAAATTACATCTCTAGAACCTCCCCAAACATATGTCTATAAAGTCACATGCCCCAAAAAAAATTTAAAAAAAGTGTTCACAACACCGAGAGATTGACAACACAATGTTAACTGAAAAAGAATTTTCAGACATATATTTTATGTTGAGTTAATGTCACAAACTACGTACCAAAATGGATGCTGAAAATCAGTTTAAATGGATTTTCTCGTCATAGAAATCTTATGCGGAAAGTCTTTCAACATGTTTTTCTTCCTTCTTTATTAACCAAAGAAAAAGAGAACTAACGGAAAGGTTTTAGACACATCTTATTTTGGTGCACTTAATTTTTTGTTTATATTGAAAGCTACTGATGATTGTACCATCTGAACTAAACTATCTTTAAAAGGTTAGAAATCCAATCTCAAAAAAAAAAAAAAAAAAAAAAAGGGAAGTAATATATGTTAAAATATTCTATATAATTGGGTACTAAAATATGAACATTTAAACTGTATGACATGCCGATATTATATATTATAAATCTTATATCAAGATCACATCAGAATACAAGATGAATACAAAAACTTAAAAAACCTGATGGGCAATTTAAAACATATCTAGATATTTTTCAGGTCCTATCGTAAAATTTTTGTGATTTTGATCATGAGGTCTTATAAAATCTGTCTGTTTCACTTAAATTTTTGTTTTTATTGTGATTTTATCAGATCTGACAGTAAAAATGCAGTATCACATGAGGCCTTAAAGTAAAAACACTAATGTATGATATTCTCGTAGTGAATATTTTGGCAAGCCGTATCATATCTATGCATTTTCGTCACAATTTCACCATGAAATCGAATGATATGTCCTCAAACGGATTGGACGAAAGAAAGAAAAAAAAAAAAAAAAAAAAAAGAGGAGGTAGGTGAAAATATCTTCATTATTATTAACTTGTCTGGCCCTACATGCTTTATATCAAAGCAGCATTCACATTCAATACTTTCCAGTCCCGCTTGCTCACCAAAAATATATATCTATACATACACCTAAATATATATTCCACGAAAAACGGAAGAACAGATTTCAAATTGTTACTGTATTTGCCAGAAAAACAGCAAAAGCACTTCAGAGCCTTGATCTACGCATACAGAGATAGAGTTATTCCACGTGGCAGTTGACGTATTGCTCATACAGCCACCGATATGGCCAATTTTATTCCCATTTTGTCAAAGCATTATAGTCGACCTTACACCTAACAACTAGACAAATTTGCCCTATAAACGTGCCTGCCACCCCTTCCATTTTCTTGATACTGTCAAGGGTATTTTTGTCCTACTAAAAAACAAAATAAGTTCACTTATCTAAATTAAAAAAATATAATATAATCCCCATCTATCTCCAAGTACTCTCCATCTTATATAAGTAAAACTCACAGACAATCTCCATTTCAAACTCACCGGAAAACTTCCCAAAAAAAAAAAAAAAAAAAACTTTTTTTTTTTTTTTTTTGAAGAGTGATGAAGAAATGGAGTTTCTTGTCGGAAAGGCCGTGGTTCATGGGCTTGGGCCTGGCCTGCTTGGTCGCCGGGGCGCTCCTGATTACCAGCTTCATGAGATTAGATGACGTCAGCTCCAGGATATGTTTGTTGACGGGCGCCCAGATCAAAACGGCCGACGATCGGGAAAGCAATATGCCCACGCCGACGCAGCTCCAGGCGATCCTCCACTACGCCACGTCGAGGGTGGTGCCCCAACAGTCATTGGAGGAGATAACGGTGTCGTTTAACGTAATCAAATCCAGGGAGGGAGGTTTTGGGGCGCCCTTCAACTTCCTGGTCTTCGGGCTCGGCCACGACTCGCTCATGTGGGACTCCTTTAATCCACGTGGCACCACGCTATTCCTCGAGGAGGACCAGAAGTGGGTCCAGACCGTCCTCCAGAAGGCCCCCAACCTCCGGGCTCACCACGTCCAGTACCGAACCCAACTCCGCGAGGCCGACGAGCTCATCTCCTCGTACCGAGCCGAGCCGAAGTGCGCGCCGTCCGAGGCGGCGCCGCTGCAAGGGAACAAGAAGTGCCGGCTGGCGCTGGATAACCTCCCGCAGGAGGTCTACGACAAGGAGTGGGACCTGATCATGATCGACGCGCCGCGCGGCTACTACGCCGAGGCGCCGGGGAGGATGGCGGCGATTTTCTCGGCGGCGGTCATGGGCCGCAACCGCCGGGGATCGGGTCCCACCCACGTGTTCCTGCACGACATCGATCGGAAGGTGGAGAAGACCTTCGCCCAGGAGTTCCTCTGCCGGAAGTACCGGGTCAACGCCGTCGGGAGGCTCTGGCATTTCGAGATCCCCTCCGTCGTCGCCGCTAACGCGAGCCGGCCCGCCGCGAGCCGCGATACTTTCTGCTAATGTGCGCCGCGGGATATTATATGGGACGATCTTTACAATGGACGGTCGGATGGATTCGAAAGCGAACGTGAGTGTTTCGTTTTTAGATTATTTATTTATTTTACACAATAAATATGATATTTATGTTATAGTTTAAATTGAATATTAGGGGTTTCTTTTTTTTTCACTCGTGGAAAGAGATTGATGATTTTACTGCCCTGTTATTTTCATAGTGAAAAGAAAGAGTAAAAATTCTGACAGTATACATTGTAGACAAATATATTTCGACATTTTCTGAAGAGTAATAGTATCAGTAATAGTAATTGTGGAATACCAATCGAACGTGCTTTTTTTTTTTTTTTTTTTTTCCTTTCCTTTTTTGAAAGGGACCAATAATTAAAAAAAGTTTAAAAAACACAATTTTAAGTAAAAGTTCAATAATTAAAAAAATAAAAATGTATTACGGCAAATGGTGTTATTAAATTTGGCGGCTTTCCATTTTAATATAAGGACTACTAGATTAACTAGTGCCAAACATTGCTTGTTACGTATACGATCTTAGATATTAGGCTCTATACCTACTATTAGATTTGGGTTGATGTGAAGAACTCTTTCTGAGCTTGGTAATTCTTTTCCTAGCGTATATAGCCTTAAAATTTGATGCTTATAAATACATAAAACCCTCCCTAGCTACTATTCTTTTCCAAGAAAAAAGGGAAAGAGAAGTATAGGAGATTTTCCACAGTTAAATATGAGCGGATGCGGTTCTGATCGAATATATATATATATATATATATATATATTTTAGTCATTGTGTAAGAATGTCTGTTTTGGATGTATTTTTAACCAGATCTAATTGCAAGAAAACAGGCATTATTAGCGCTCACATATCGCATTATCTTTGTCCACCGATAAGTATTTATATTATATGATCTTGTGTGATATTTTTAATCAAAAAATAATTTTATAAGCGTATTATTAGAGGATATGAAAAAAATACGAATAATAAATAATAAAAATAAAAAGGCCTACTTTATAGAATGGTTGCTTTGTCTCTTAGTTTGTTTATGGTCGTATTCAGTATTGATCACTCGGAGATAAAAACTATCTATAGTTGGGATTATTTGGCAACCCCGCATATTAACGTCAGTTTGGTGCTAGTGTGGACCCCAAGGAGTGAAAATTCCTTTTGAGAAAACGAAGGTGGATTTTCCTTTCACAACTTTTCTTGTAGAAGACTTGGAAGATTGCAATTAAAAGAGAGAAGCAAGTCAAGGCCTAATGGATCCGGTTAATTGATTGAAGAAATTTTGTTTCAAAGCAATGCTTTTTCTTTACGGCTTTCTTGTAGAAGATTATAAAGATCGCCACTAATGGGAAAGAAATAAGTCGTAAAGTAATGGAACTTGCCTTAATGCAATGTTTTACTTTCTTTTTGTTTTAAAATTTGCAATCTTTAATATTTTTATATATTTTTGCCAGTGATGAAAGAGAACTTTAAGGCAATTAATAGACCTTATATATCAAAGGCTATATTTTTAGTTCCATAGTAAAATGGATGAAATTGAAACCTTATATAGGAAACCCATTCGGTTTAGCTAGCACAATTAAAAATTTTAAAATGTTTTCCTCAATGGTGACCTTTTCTATTGATTAATCCATGTTTTTTTTTTTTTTTTGGCTAAAGATATAATCCATGTTTTCTCAATGGTTTTTTCTCCTTGCAAATGATAAGTATGTACTCGATTATACATATAATGGCTAAGTTAAAAAAAAAAAAAAAAGAAATTCGATTTTTTATTATCATTAAGGAAGGAAGAGAGAGAGAGAGAGTGTGAAAAAGTCTTTTCATCATTAAGGAAGGAAGAGAGAGAGGAGAGAGAGAGAGAGAGAGAGAGAGACAGACAGACAGACAGAGAGAGAGAGAGGTTCGTTGGGTAGGGTACTTTTTTTGGAATTTTTTTCTTTTGTTCGAGGGGAAGGGAGGGAGAGAGAGAGAGAGAGAAGAGAAAAAAAAAAAAAGATTTTTTCTTCGTAAAAATATTTATTTATATACTATTTTAAAATATATATTTCATATTTTGTAAATTTTGTATGTTGTTGTACTTTGCTTTAGACAATTTGTTATAAATAAGTCATATTGATTTAAGAAAAATAAATTAAAATTAAAATATTAAAATATTATCTTTAAGACAAAATTTTTTTCTTTTTATTTTAGTTATTTTTTATATTGGTTTAGTCTATTCTTAACATTTTAGTCGATTGATCTTTTTCATGTCTTATTTTTTCATCTTCAAGTATTTTATTGGTTTTTTTTGGTCTACTTTTTACTTATGTATTTTTTTATTTAGATAAATTTTTTTTCAAATATATGTCTAATCATATACATCATACATGTTTTTAAATTAGTTTATCGTGACGTATCAAAATTATCATACAATATCGAGATATATTATGTTATATTATTCAATAACCCTCCCAAAAAAAAATGAGGATGGTAGTGAACAAAACAAACTATGCATTTAATATTGTATGTGGTGAAAAATCATCGATAATGATGATGCATGGTGTTATATAACTAATCATGGTAAAAATAATAAATTTAAATGCAAAAAGGTTAGAAGTTCACATGGACAGGGTTGAAAAACTTGATTACAAAGCCCTAACGAGACGATTCTACCCAAAAAAAGAAAAAAAAAAAGCATGGAAATATGAAATCTATTTGTTGGCCTTTTGTTGCAGATTAAAAAAAGTGGAATGTGGCTGCAGTGACATGTTGTGTTATTATTGGTCAATTGTGCATATTCTGCGTCACGAGGGAAGCTTCAACTTTGAAGGTATTGTTGGTTTTGTGACCACAACTTCGTGTTGTGCATCTCGACAAATTTAAGACTAATTAGTTAAATTAGTACTTAAATTACTTAAAAAATGACTATTTGGACCCCGTTTGTTTCACAATCTCAATTTAAATTAAACTGTACTTTTTTTATTATATTTTTATCTTTTCTGAAAATTTTTTTTGTCTTTTTTAAAAAATCAACAAAATTTATTATGCAAACTTAAAAATCTCAACTCAACTCAAACTGAACTGGTGCACCAAACGGGCCCTTGATTTTTATTTTTTTTTTAAATTTTGATTAAAATAACTCTAAATTCTTATATATATTTTTGATAATTATTGTCTTTTTTAACTGATTTTATCAAAGAAATTTTAAAATGATCACGTGAAGAGTATATTTTGTGTTTTTTAAAAGTCAAATAAGTAATTTTATACCAAAGTCAGATGTGGTAATTGGGGTTAAATTGGGAGGGTTTTCCTCGGTGGTTTTTGTTTTTCTGAAATTAGAGATTTGGAGTATCATGGGTTTTTGTTCTTCAAATCCCCCTTCCCGTCATCTCCCTCTATAGCTCCATGGGGTTTTGTTCTTCAACGCCAGCTTCGTCATCCGTTCTGGGTTGGCTACGCCGATCACCGCCACGAATGGCGTTGCAGACCTATGGTTGAAGAGATTGCCCGGAGCTGCTCTTGTGAGGAGATGAAAGCGTCGAGAAGCTTCCGAAGTGGTCCACCAGCCCGAGGAGCTCCTCAAGGTCGGAGATTCCGAGGAGTTCAGGGCCGTCGGCGACCCGAGATCCGCTGAGATCTGGTGATGTGCATCGGAGGAGAAAATCGTCGGGAGCGTCGTCGCCATCGTCGTCGGAGGAGGACAAGAGCTCAAGGGGCCGTCATCGCGAGATCTAGCGTCACCGTCGTCGGACGCCGTCGCAAGTTTGAGGTCAGCTTCCTTCGCCGGAGATGGACGCCGTCGCCGGAATATGCAAAGGGAGAAAAGGAGAGAGAGAGAAAGAGAGAGAGAGGGCTTAAGGGAAAACAAAGGGAAAGAGAAAATTAGAGGCACTTTGGTATTTTTACAATAAAAATAATCACTTTAACAATATTTCATTAGAAACTAAACAGAATTTCACGGATTATAATTATCAATATTTAAAAATTTAAAATTATTTTCATCAAAATTTAAAAATTTAAAATTAAATCGTTATTTTTAAAATAATTTAAGCGTTTTTTGATTAATTACTCTATTGGATTGTAATATTTTAAAAGTTTCACCGTATTGCTGTTTGACAAAAAGTTTTACCGTATTGGATTGTAGTACCACGTAGCTATTTCAAACGAAATAACAATAATAAATAACTAAAAAACTTTAGTCAGGAATCTAGCTGTCGGAAGCAATAACTGGTTGAGCAGCCCTACAGCTCACTCTTTAGAAAATTGATTAAAAAAGTAACGAGACAGAGACATAAACCCAACTCCTAAAACCTTTCAAAAAAAGACCACTCCGGTTGTTAATGGATTATTTATCTTGAGATATGTGGATAAATACTATTTTTTTTTTAGTTTTTAATAAAATAACTTTTATAAAATTAGAAAATAATTATTTTTTTACACAATAATCAATTATTAACTGATTAAGTATAATTAATCATTAATTAATCAATAATAATATATATTTTATATTGATACGATATTTTTTTAAATAAAATCATTTACTTACTTATGTGTTTACAAAACCGTCGATTTATAAATTAGAATATGCATTTTAAAGTTGTGTTTTTATATTATTAAATTATCTTTACTAGACATGAAATTATTCACTCTTAAAAGAAAAATAAATAAAATAAGATTATTTACCTTTCTATACGGGGGAAAAAAAACTATCTACCAAGTTATTTCTTTAGGAAGTTGGAGATGAACAAGTCGTTGGTATTGTTAAAATATATATAGTAGAGATTAGTTTTCTTTTTTCTTTTTTCTTTTTTATTAAGAAATATAGTTGAGATTAGTTAATCATTATTTGTTTTTAATACTATTTCTATTATTATTCAAGTGTCTCAGATATATCACATCATTCCTTAAAAAAAAAAAAAAAAAAAAAGAAAAAGATATGTCACATATTTGGGATTTATAAGTTATTCATTTATTTATTGAAATTGACTATTATCTTTTATCTTCTTCTTTATAACTAAGAGAATATTTGACATTATATCTTATTTTAAATTAAATTATATTTTTTTATCATGATTTTTTTAAAAATTTTTGACTTTTTTGAAATTTTTTTTATCTTTTTTAAAAAATCAATAAAAATTACTATTAAAACTTAAAAATCTTAAACTAAACTTATTTATCAAATATTATTTAAATATGCGTCACTAATCAATAAATTTTAGTCAGGAATCTATAAATACCGTTGATTATTGAAAATTACGACTTGATCGTGTTAGGAAATGGGGCTATTATATACGAAATTTAAATGGGAATTGGAGTAGATAAAGTGAAGCAATCGAGAAATTAAAAAGTTGTGACGGAGAGTAGTTCAACCTGTGGCAGGCATTTAGATATTCAGACTGCTGCTCTGACAGTTTGGGAATCGCAGCAGGTCGGTCGAGAGTGAGACAAACAGTGTTCCACAGCTTTTAAACAAAAAGAATCTATTTCATATATATTAAAAAATTTATAGGAGATATATTCTTGGTAGCTAAATATGAAGGATAATTTTTAAGAAAAGCACAAGAAAATAAAATGCAAGTTCTTTTTTTTTTTTTTTTTTTTTTTTTTTTGTGAATAATAAATGGAACGTTTTTACGAATTGTTGGATGTTCGTCGAATTTCATCGGTTTTTCGTATATTTTCATTTTAATTTAATTTTAATATGATTTAACATAAACACGCAATAGTGATTTGAAATATTTTTTATTAAAAAGAAAAAAGAAATCGACGAAGAAAGATTATCAGTGATAAGATGTTTTGTCTAGTAAGCAAAGGTGTGGTGGTTGCAGACATATTAGGCGTTTGAATATCTCATTCAACTTGATATTGTATTTTAATAAAATAAATGTATCTTAAAATACATTTGAAGGTTTCTTTTAATTATTTTATTTAAATAAAATATGTGTATTTTTTCAAAAAAAAAGTTTGAATTATTTATATCTGAATAATAGGTATTGGTAAAAGAGAGAATATATGATATTATTGATAAAAAAAAAATTTAAAAAAAATAAATAAATAATATAATAAGTGGATGTACTGTTTAAATAAAGGTGTAAAAAAATATATTTTATGAATGAACCAAATAAATATCATCTTGTATTTAAATTAAATAGATGATTGAAATATAACAGAAATTTAGAAGTAATTTCGTATCTAACTCCCTCTTAATACGTGTATTTCAAATATTCTAAACTTAAAAAAAAAAAAAAAAAAGCTCAAAGGTGCTGCAGTCATTATCAAACAGGCAATTTTCTCTCAGCCCATGGGATCGTCCCCTCAGAATTTTGGGCTCGAATTTACAAGAAGCCCAAGAATTAGAGCAACAGACTTCAGCTCAAAGACTTCTCGGCCCTTATGATCCTGGGCCTGGAATGTATGTGGACCACCTGACAGCTGACGCAAAGAGGGTGATCAAGGTGACAAATTTTCAGAAATGCCCCAAAAACACCGGGAGAAAGAAGTAAATTGCTTTTTTTTTTTTTTTTTTTAACAAAATAATAATAATAATAATAATTAAAATAAACAATGTTTTAATTTTTTTAGAATAAAATAATAGTAAATAACAAACGTAACAGGTAAATGATTTTGTATATTATTTATCTAATAAATTTACTATTTGCTTACAATATATATATATATATATATATATATATTGTTATTTTTGAATAAACAATATTTTAAAACCTTGCTATTTAGTACAATTTCTCAAAGAGACTGTCACCTTTAGATTTCGATCCCGGATTTTCAAACTTAAGATTTTATCATGCTCATGGACTTGATTATGTGATGGAAGCCTTAACTTATGATTAAGTTCTGATATGAATCTAGGATTTATAAGAATTGTGAGATGTCACCTAAATTTTTCTTAAAGTGAATAGGTGCTTGAACCAGTTATGGTCATGATCACAGACAAAAGTCAATGTTTTGCACTGATGTTTGTATTACTTCAAGTCAATAATGGTATTAAACAGCACTTGTTATGCTCCATTTACATTAAAAAAAAAACAAAAACTAAAAAAAAACAACAACAACAAAACTATATATTATTATTTACTCAGGGCAGAGCTCCCATAGTTCATAAATATGTATTTTATTTCCTCCGATAGAAGAGGGAAGTAGATTTTTGATTGAAGAAGAAGAAATGGCAAACACAGGCCATATTCATCATAAAGTTTATTTCGAGTAAAATATAAGGGTTAATTACAAACATCTTCATTATACTTTTACCCTTTTTCACAAATAACCCGATGTTTCTGAAAATTATAATTCAATACCATATAGTTTGATTTTCTTTGCAAATCCTATTTACTTCAATTTTGACAAGACCTGGTGAGGAATTCACAAAGAAAATCAAATAATATAGTATCAAACTCTAATTTTCAAAAATCAAAAGGTTATTAAAGAAAAAGTTAAATATATACGTACATATATGTTTTTGTAATTAACCCAACATATAAGTTACCTAACTAGCAGTTGCCAAAGTATCAAATGACTTCCTCCTAACCAAGAGGCAAGTGATAATGGATGGTTGGGCATGTGCATGAGTGTTACTGAGGCTGCACAGCACAAAATCAGGCTGGTGAAGAGCAAGAGCAATCCGGTCCTCGCCGAAAACCAAGCCCGTGGCATCAAGAAGAACGTGCCAAGAGTTCCTATGCGCCTCCGAAATCCAGTGCATAGAGTGTCTTGTACCATTCACTTTGGCAGGATAGGAGAAGAGTCCCTTGGGGCTGTGTTTGCACTTCTTCCTAAAGTATTGACTAAGTTGTGACCCTTTGATCCTTAGATCCAACCAAGTTTCCGGGGCTGCAATGACCTTCGACTCTTTTTGTACCGCGAATTCCCTTATGCAATCGACTTCCTCGTTTATGATCGACATGTACAAGTTTCCCCTGAAGAACGGGTAGCTCTCTCCTATCATCATCATGGCATCCTTGTAGTTGGCTGTGAAAAGAGCCAAGTAATCCTCCTCTGCAAGCCCAAAGTGCTTCAAAGCTCGGTTTCTCGCTTGGACCTCGGGGATTGATACAAAATTCCCTTCAAATGAGGACTTTTTTGTGAGGATGTCTAGGAGTCTTGAAGGCTCCAATTGGGTTCTGTTAAGATCAGAAAGAGTGTTACTATTGAAGGAGAAAGAGGATAATTCTTTTGGTATCGGAGACTTGGGCTTTTCATGGGGTGGAGTTCCTGAAGATTCCTCATTGATGGAGAGGTTTTCGGTTTCAAACTTATCTCCAACTTCCACCAAACCATTGCTGTATTGTGGGTACTTTGCAAACACATATTGCTGAACATATTGCATTTCGTTTGGTGTTATCGGACCCGACCACCTCAGGTCGAGGCCAGGGAGTGTTGAGATGGCCTCAGCTATCAAGTGGGCAGGAATTACAGTATGTGCCTTCTGTGATTTAATCAAGTTTTATCAGATCCAATTCAAATTTGGAATGAAGCCAGTTAAAGATATTGCTATTTATCACTGATCTATCGACCCATGTATGTGTCAGTATTATGATTAAAAGTAAAAGAACTAGATTCCACTATATTATGTGACAGTTTTGATATGTTGTTACATATATAATGATTGCATCACTAATGGTGATAAATAGCGTATTTTAAGATTAAAACACGACTAACCTTAATAACCATGCTGCTAGGTCTGCCATCTTGAGTTGCTGACTTTTGTAGAGAAGCCAAAGGCAATTCCTCCACTTCACCTATTGCGTACTAAAAATATTACCAAATGGGAAACTGTTAAATCAGAACTACAACAACTTTCAAAGAAACTTTAATATAATCTCAGAACAGGAAAATCAAGAAATACCTTAAGTTTTCCATCCATGATGCCCTTCTCTTCTATGTTTCTTCCCATGATGAAATTAAGAGAGAGAAAGTTAAAGGGAGAAAGTTTAGATAAGCCCTTTGTCACAATGACTGTTGCTGCTTAATTTGAAGTTGATGGAGGTATTATAGTGAGTTTAAATCCTGACGACAAAAAGAGAGACTCCATCCTTTGACGACAGCAAATGTCCCCACACATTTGTTGTCAGATTAAATGGCAGTTTTTTGATTATTGTCAATTTCATTAGCTCAACAAAACGTTATTATCAATATCAAGATTTTAATTTGAACTCTTTGTATGTTGTAGTGTCCCATAGTGTATCTGAACCTCTAATTACTTTACAGTTCCTTTTTTTTTTTTTTGAAAGGAAAATTTCTTTGGAGGAAATATTGTAATTGAAAATCTTAAAGTAATGAGTAAAAACGTATGATTACCAAAATGACAATCTTACAAACCGAAATTAGCAAACAGATTTTTTTTTTTAATTATTTTTTACACCGAAAGACTCTTGTGATCGTGATGTATAAAAAAGGGTCGTTTAGAATCATTCCAAAATCGTTTTGCTAATTAAAATTTTTGGAAAAATATAACTTTCTGTTAAGATTATTTTTAGAAAGCACTCCCTCCTTCACCAATCAATTGCAATACACACATATACATAGATAGATATGAGGATATACATTAATGTATGTATATATAATATAATATAGGAAGTTTAAAACAACGAAATACCAACAAACGCAATATTTTAGTGACCCATTTGTAGTTGGTGAGCAAGAAAAATCGAGGGAGTTGGAATCTTTTGAACTGAGAAGGACTGGTGATGAAGTCAGCATATGACTTGGTGTCAAAGAATGCTGATATAAATAATGCAAACAAACTTCTTTTCATCATAACTTGAGCTTTCAAAAAAACGAATCTAATAATGCAATAATGGTTAACACATCGGCCAGAAGCCAGGTAGGTTTGTAGTAATTGAGAAATATTCAGATGCAACCAAAAGGATAATAAGCTACTTTGTTTCGATTATCTTTGTGGGTGGTGGGATTAGGTATGCTGCTGATCAACATAATGCTTAATAATGGTCCAAATTATTCAAATCAATTTTCCCGTTCTAACAAAGGGATTTATGATTTTATGAAATCTTATCCACCATTTTATGGCATTACTATTGGGATATGCTACAAGCATATATCTTGGAGATTTATTATTTTATTTTCTTAACCAAGAATGGCAAGTGGGTAGGTTTCTTAGGTTGGTCCTATACTCCTCGTATTAATTAAAACTTAAAAGTTGACCAATGACAACACCCTAATTTTTGGATAATTAAAACTGTTAGTCCCTAAATTACGAGTATTGAGCCACTTACGGTTTTAATCCGTAAAAGTGGTTATCGTGCTTCCATGATGTTGTAACTTTGAGATGTTATAGAAATAGTTACGTTAAGTACAAAATGTTCTCTTACACCGTTGTTAAAAACCTTGAAATTTAGAGCAATTTATAATTAGGATTTCAATCAAAGCAAGGTCCATGGCATCTTCGAAATGTTAATAAAGTTGATGATTTCAACTACTTACTATCGATCGCAATGTGGCATAGGTCGTGGGACATACCCTAGAAACTATTTCCGTAAAATTTTGAGTCATTTTGAAATATTACCATCTATGTTAAATTTCATAAATCCTTCGTCATCGATGACCGATGACATAATACTCTTTGAAGTGTGACTAAGACAATATGTTTGCATGCATTCACATTGCATTATTGGAATGTTGCTGAAATGGCATCTTAGAGTCCTGTTTCTACCACTAACGTAGCCATGTCACATATTCACATTTTTTTATATGACGATGATGCAGCTAAGGAGAAAAACAAAAATCATTGACGCTTTACTATTATAGAATAAGTCTAATGGATTCTTATGTTGACTAGAAGTTTAAAATAACCGGTGAGAGATGATCGTGAAAATTTGGAAATTTCATTTTTTTAAATCTTTGAGATTGTCTGCCTATTTTATAAACTCATGGAGAACTAGTATACCACCTAGTTTCAGATAAACTAATTATGCAGCGCTCGTATATATACGAAATACAAGAGGATTAAATTAGAAACATGATTTCTCAGCCAACTGCGACATAATGAATGACTAAGAAAACACAAACAGATTAGCAGCAAAAGATGGCTACAAAGCCCCAGAAAATTGACCTTCTGTACAAAATATGAGAAACATCCCTACAAAAAGTATTTCATCCTGTCATCTCTCCTCATGGCGTTGTAAACGGCTTGAACCTGAAAACCACAGCAATATCCTATGTCAAAGTCGTTTTCTTCATCATTGCGTTTGTGCGTCTGTGTGTGTTTTAGAGAGAGAGAGAGAGAGAGAGAGAGAGAGACCTGTTCACTAGAAACGACTTGAACAGGTCCAATGTTTACAGATACGTATTTGCCCCTTGACGATAACTTATGTCTCACACGGCCCTGATAAAAAAAAGACATAAAAATTAGTGGTATTTTGATTATTTTCCTCCCCTCTATTCGTGAGTGGACGAGACTAGATACAACCAATGATAAAGTTTGGACTCCAAAAAACCACTAGCAGCTAAGCACTACATCCTTAATCTGTCTTCATATAATAAGCTTTGAAGGTGGGTCATTTTCGTCATGCAGTAAATTAATAAAGTCAACAATAATACTAACAATTAGCAGAACTGCAAATAAAGAGATTTAAGTAAAGCCAAGAAAAAACAGACACCGTTTAGATTGTCCGGTTAGGTCATGTCGAATCAGAAGGCAGAATTACCCACGGTTAATGGCCCGCACTACTAGCCTGCGTTTTTGTAATGGTCCTATGTTACCATCTGGTAGAATCTAGCTCTTTTAAAAAATCACAGTAGGGAAAACAGAAGGAATGGAAATAGTATAGTACTTGTATTGAATGCGAGAAAAATGAAAGATGCGAATGTTGATAAGATTTTAACAGCCTATTCACTCCCACAGCAAAGCTGAACCAATTCCCACTATTTTCCCCTCTCTATCATGGGTTCCCCTCTCATTTATACCACTAATTGCCCTCTAAAAAGCTGCCAACAGCACTACTAATAATCCTACTTAGTTAACTACCTTAATTAACTTCATAACACGTGTAACACTGTCCTGAGTTTACACTTAAAGAGGCAATTTTTCATCCTAGTTAGCTGGGCCTAAGCCAACAATATCTCCTAATTACATCAAGTCATCAACAATCTTAATACAGGGTCGAACACAGTATTTAGAAAAACTACCAAAAGCAACTTGCACCGCCACTTTCGAAATTCATCGACATGTCAATAAAATCACTTTCCTTCCAGTCACGTACTGGCACTTATGCAAGTACTTGTGCTTGTAATAGAAATAAAAGATCATAACTTCAAAACTCAAGGCCCAGGTCACCCAGGTCAAGCTCTTCTAGACCTTACCCATCCTCTTCATGTGCTCTCAACTTGGAAATATTTTTCTCATCCCATCTAATGAACACTCACAAATTGCACCACACTTCCCCTTAAAAGTAAGGACTTAGACTTACTCAGGTTTTATTAAAATATGTCCTATGCATGAGGTAACCGGTGCCCGTGTTAGGTGCAAGCGGAAGGAAAGAAAACAAAAATCACATTTCTTGTTTTGTAATATGAAACAGAAGGAAAATAAAAGTTTTTTTTTACCCCTCCTACATACAATCATCCTCAGTTGTTGGTTTATTTCAATAGTAAGGGGGTAAAACAAGGTTAATTTGAATCTCTCACCAATCCATTCCCTACTCTAATCCTTCCAATAATCCCCCACTTCTATCCTTCCCTCCACTTCTTTCTCCTTCCAAACAAGCTCTCATCCTTCATTTTCAGTATTCCACTTGAAAGATTAAACTTGTGGTTTAGAAATTCTTGTTTAACTCTTCTCTATAGTGCAAAATTCACAATTTTTAATCAAATTCATCAGATAATGGCCTTGCTAAGCTACTAAAACAATAATTCTCGTAGCTCAATTCTAATACCAAGCATGTTCAACAGAGAGAGGTAAAAAAAAAAAAAAAACCCTCAACAATAAACAACGACGACGAAATTCATACCTCGGGAATAGGTTCTTGGATTACCGATTCAACGGCAAATACCATGGCTTGCACAAAATCGTCACCTCCTGTTCCAATGGCCGTGAATCCCCTAACCATTGGATACGAATTTACCTGTTAATTAACCAAATCAAAAGATTAATCCTCGAGAAACGAGCAATTAATCATCGAACCACCAATCAAATGGGAGTTATCTCGATACCTTCTGATCCAATTCGAGCCATTCGTTTGTAGAATCATCAGTCACCGTACCTCCAATGACCACATTCGTCGTCTGCCCAACCCTACCTTCTGTCTTCGACACCTCTGCGCCAAATTTCACCACAAAGTCAAGCCAAACATCTATCTTTCTCGGAAAAAAAAAAAAAAAAAAAAAAAAAAGAGAAGATGCGGAACCTGATATTGCTTTGAGAACAGCTTCCTGAGGCGGACCTTGTTCGTCCTGAGACGAAGAAGACGACGATTTTGGAGTTTCGTTGTGGCAACACCTCAGGTGAGCCCGTTTCGCCGAGTGAGAATCTCGAGCCCTAGTGGTCCTGCAATTTCCGGTGAGCCTCGTCGCCGGAGGAGACCCGAATGCCCTGAAGGAAGCGAAAACGGAGCTCCGACGAAGATTGACGGGTCGCCATGACACCGTTAACAGCACCGAACGAAACACAACAGTTCTGCTCGCCATTTCTGGTTCTCGTTTCCGATTGAACAATACCTGGGTTTTTCGATTGTCTATCTCTCTCTTTTTTTTTTTCCTTTTTTTTTTCAATAAAGAATTTATTTTCCTTTTTCAGATGATATATATATATATATTTGTTTATTTTATATCTGTAATGAAACTGAAAATTGAAGATTTTTTCTTGCTAATATGCGCGCCTTAACTCTACGGGACAATTTTGCCCTTGCGTATAAGTTGCAATTATGGTTTTCAAACAAGGGCTTAACTATATTTTCGTGAACTTAGATGGTGATTAACAATATGGATTGGAGTGTTCATATGGCCTTTCATAAGTCGGTTAAAAGCAGGTAAATTTTTGCAGTTTTTATTTATTTAATTTTTTTTTAAGCAATCGCGGGCTTTAGACCCCGATAACACATTGTCGTGTTCAAAGATACGACATCATCCATCAACGACATGTCGTTGTACATTGGACGACATCACAATAATACATAATTTGAAAAACGTCGGTAATCTATAATATACTAAAAAAAAAAAAATCAATAACTCTTTTTGGTCTTCTTTTTCTCTTTTTCCTTAGTGACAATCATATAATTTTCACGTCATCATGGAATAACCACGTTATTATTACGTGGATTTTTTTTTCTTTGTTTGCCTCTTTTGCACAACTAGTAATATAGAGAAGGCAATGTTGTAGTTAAGAACGACAATGTATAAATAAAGAAAAAAAGTAGTGGAAAAGTCATCCAAAAAAACGACAACAATAGAAAACAACAATTTAGGAAACGACAGTTTCAGGAAAACGACAAGAATATAGAAAAAAAAAGTGATTAACTTGGTAGATGATGTAATATCAAAAAAAGAAAATAATGAAAAACGATAAAACTATAAAAAGAAGGGGGGGAAAAGAACACTAGAAAAATTTAACAGAAAAGTTCAGGACTGAAGTTAGGAAACGACAAAATTAAAAAAATGACATGTAACAGAAAACAACAATAATATTAAAAAAAAAAAAAAAAAATACTGGAACTCGACATTAATATATCCAAAGCCGCATAAAAATCTTAATGGGGGAAGGACGTAATGTATTTGATGAAGTGCCACATCATTTTGCGGCAAAAAAGTACAACGAGAGTTTTGACATCATGTTAGAACAAAAACGACAGCTCAAGCAAGGAACGACATGTAGCTTTCAAATTTTTAACGATATTTAATATTGAGTTAAACGGTATGAAATTTTTAAAGCAACGAAAATGTCGGCCGCAAACTTTTTACTCTGAGAGGACAGTTAAAACGACACAGATTTTTTAACGACTAAAGATATTACAACGAACAAAGACATTTTTCCCTTTAAACGACATAAAATTTAAAATACCAACAACATATTATCTTTTTTATGATAAATAAATAAATCATAGTAAAATCTGAATCCATGCAACATGTCATAGGAAAATAACAGCAAAGCACAAAGTAATAAACGACGGCAAACTTTGCTTTTATAAAACGACATGTCTTCTATTCGACTTAATATACAAAAATACATATATATGTGTGTGTGTGTGTGTGTGTGTGTATCGTTATTAATTCTCGAGGACGACGTCACCTGAATGCAAGCTAAGCATGAAAGCAAGGGAGCAAGGGAGCAACATGTGCTTTGCCGAAATAAAAGACAGCAGTCAGTCAGCAAGCAACTGAACGACAAAAGGCATGTCGTTTTTGGGACTTTTTTGGTTAAAAACAAACGAGCTGTTGTTTTTAGAGTAAAACGACAACAAATTTCTACCCAAAAAACGACAATGTCATGGCCTTGGCGGTCTTCACCCTTTGACATTACAATGCCCACCGGCAAGGACAAACATGCGAGGGAGGCAGGGCACAAACGCCCCCACGAGATCCTTCCATAGAAACCCTAATTAAACACCCAACAATCTCTCTCCTCGTACCTCCTTTATACAGTACTAGTGATTCCGAGCTAATTTCTCCAGAAAATGTACGGATCCAATGAAGTTCTCGACGACTCCGAGCGAACCGCTTTTAGAAGAGCAGAGAAGCAGTACAAGCTCTATTACGAATCCAATTCCAAAAAGTATTCTCCTTTTTTTTTTTCTTTTTTTTCTGTTTTCTATTCTCATAATCACTTCAGATTATGGTTCATGTTTGATGAAAACTGAAGAATTTTCCCTCAAACTTCATCTCAGGAAAAAGCAACCGAAGCACGTGGATTTGTCCGATGCCCTCGACTTCAAGAACATTCTAGAATCTTCCAATAACAACAGAGAGATTCCGCCTGGAATCGTCCCTCTTTCTTCCGATTTCGGCCACCCTGTGTTCGGTTTGGAAAATCGTCCTGGTAACAGAAATTGCTATTTTTTGGAAACTTTATTATTATTATTATTTTATTTTTTCCGAGGAAGATTGATTTTTTATGCTTTAATTTTTACTAGGATTTTATTTTATTCCTGGGGCGTTGAGCATAGAAGAGCAATGCGGATGGATAAAGGAGAGCCTAATCAGTTTTCCGCAGCCTCCAAATAGAACGAATCACAATGCGTTTTACGGGCCGATTCATGATCTGTTTGTTGCGGCCAAAGAGAAGAAATTTCTTGTCGAGGAAGAGAGTTCTGAGGATGTTGATGATGTTAAAGAGTGGAAATTGGTAGAGGAACATCAAGTGTCTTCAAGAGGAAAGGCTTGCAAATCAGTTCCAGCTTCTGTTCTACTCCGGAAACTGCGTTGGAGCACTCTCGGCCTGCAATTTGACTGGTCTAAGGCAGGTCACCATTTTTCAATTGTTTCTTCTTCTTCTTTTTTCTCTTAATTTAATATTTCAAATCAATCTAAGTGGATAATTCGAATTGTGTGTGATTTTTCATGAAGTGCTTTTCATTGACGATGAATATCGTTTTTCCCTGTTGAGCTATTTTCTTTTCTTGATGAATCTTTGTTTGATGTTGTAGAGGAACTACAACGTGTCTCTTCCGCATAACAAAATACCTGATGCACTCTCTGAACAGGCTAAAAGAATGGCCGCTCCTGCAATGCCTAACGGAGAAGAATTCAAGCCAGAAGCCGCGATAGTAAACTACTTTGGCTTAGGTACTTGTTCTCTTTTCATTGCACATAATACTGACTAAGAGATTTAAACAAAAGTCTTAAAATTGTATTTTTCTGTTTTATTAAGGTGATACTCTAGGAGGTCACCTTGATGACATGGAAAAAGATTGGAGTAGACCTATAGTAAGCATGAGGTACGTCACAATTGCCCATCTTTTTTCTGGTTCGTTTGGTCAATCATGTAAATCAATATAACTTACGGATTATGGTTGTATAATTATAGTTTGGGCTGTAAAGCAATATTCCTTTTGGGAGGAAAGTCCAGAGAGGATCCTCCGTTGGCAATGTTCCTGCGAAGTGGGGATGTTGTGCTTATGGCTGGAGAAGCAAGGGAGTGTTATCATGGTAAGTCAGCTAGCTTATACTTTGTTCAAGTCTGTATCTAGATCGGAGCTTGTTTTCCATGTTCTTAATGAGATAATATGATGTTCTCTTCTCTTTAAGCTTTGTTAAAATGTAGCCGATCAATTAGTAGTAAAAATATTGCAAGTTATACCGTGTAGCTAATACTGATTCAAAGGACCTTTCATTTTTTATAGACGATACTTACGTTAATCAAGAGAGCATTGTAATTTATCAGTCAAAGTAGGTGACAGTTTTGATGTACTGAACTGTCAATTTTGTTGCGATTGGTTGTGGTTGTTATTTGCATTAAGTGGGTGATCGCCTTGAACAAAATCGGCGAAGCATCACCTTGAAGAAACTGTGTTGTCAGACTATTTGAAAAGCATAAACCTCTTGGATAACAAAATTCTCCAGTAAGTTCAATTAATTATTTCTCTGTGTATCGATTTGCTGCAGCCTCATAAGAGATCTGCTTTTGGGTTCTTGTGTTGTAGGTGTGCCACGAATCTTCACAGACAAAGAGAACGCTGAAATTTCGGCTCTTGAGCTGCAATTCTCACAAGAAGAAGATTATTATTTCTTAGAATACATCAAGACTTCAAGAATCAATATCAACATTAGACAAGTATTTTAAGTTTTTTTATTCCCTCGTTATCATTGAACTTTTTATGTGTAAGTTACAAATTTGCCACTGGAGAATGCTGTATAGGTTCTTTCCTTTGTTATCAATTATTGATACGGCCGGCCATTCGTTTAAACGACATGTCGTTTGCTATGAATTTTTTGACATGAAGAAACGGTTGTCCAAACTTCAAACCTCAAGCCGTGACGTTTTCTGTTTATCAACTACCTGCCCTTTCAACCCAAAAAAAAAAAAAATACCTGTCTTTTCGAATGCCACTGAGATCTCTTATAGCCCAAAAAAAAAAAAAAAACAAAAACTTAAAACTTGAAAGGATGTGGAGAGTGGGATTTGAACCCACGCCCTTTCGGACCAGAACCTTAATCTGGCGCCTTAGACCAACTCGGCCATCTCCACGTTGCTAAAAGCAGATCTAGTGATGTGAAGTTCACTCTACTTTCTTCCCTATTTTTTTGCTAAATTTTTCTCTAATTTTGATGAGTTTAATTTCCACTTTCCCGTACTTCCAATTTCTTGTCTGATAGTCAGTCACTCCTTACGTTCTTTATTTTTTTATTTTTTATTTTTTATTTTTTGTCAACGTGTATTAAATTTCAAACCAATTTTAAAATCAAAATTGAGAGGCTCCGGCGACTATTCCACAGGCGAATGGGGTGATTTGGGGCGGCGCACCGCAGGAAATAAACATGGGTTTGAACAAGTAAATATAGACTGTCCAACCAACTTTTTTGGTTGTGTTGTATGTTGCTGACTCTCAAGCTCTTTCTACTTTGAAAGTCTCCAAAAAGTCGGAACTAATGATATATGCCAGTCAAGACAACTTGATTTAATGTAATGCCAAAGGTAACAATTCTTGTTTGACACTTAGTTTAACTTCACTTGTCTATCCGCAAATTTCCAATTTCTATATGAGAAAACACTATAATAAAAAATGAATTTTAAACTTCAATAGTTATTGCAAAATTACTAAATTAGAATATTGTAAATTATTTTAAAAAATTAACTACTTCTACAGAAAAAAAAAAAAGAAGGAAGAGGAAAAAAAAATCTTTGGAGAATAGGATAAGAAACGTGGGTGGCATGGTCCTTGGTATATCAAAAACCTTATCCACTAATTTTTTGTCGCATAAATGGATAAAGATATTTCATTTGATTCAATTTTTTTTTAGAGTAATTGGCCTTAGTAGTTACTGAATTTTTTTGAAGGTGACAGTTTGGTTCCTGTTTTTTTATTTTTATTTTTACCTCAAACTCCTAATTTGTTGGCCGTTTCAGTCATTTTAGTCTAATTCCGTTAAATTTCTAACGGAATTTTGCTCAAATGATTATTTTTATAATAAAATAACTAAAATACCCTCTAATAATCTCTCTCTCTCTCAACAGCCCAAATCTAGGACGTCCCTCTCTCTCTAACCCCCCCCCCCCCTCCCCCAAACAACCCATATCTCAGCAAACTCAAACGCACCCCCAACCGGCAAGCTTGAATGCACCCCCCTCCCAGATCTAGGCTCGCCGGCAAGCTCGAACGTGTCCCCCCCCCGGTTCTTGTCGAGCCCCACACCCCCTTTCCCCCACCCCCCGGGTTGTCATCCCCAGCCCCCCCCCCCCCAACACCCTGAGCTTGCCCCGCCCCTGATTTTGATATTGGCCCCCCAAATCTGGGCTTTGGTTTTGAGGGGGGGGAGAGAGAGAGAGAGATAATTTTTTTTAAATTTATTATTAGTAAATTATTAAAATACCTTCTTATTCCGTTAGGAATTAATGAAATTGGATTGAAATGAATATAATGACCAACATTTTAAGAGTTTAGGGTTATCTTGACCCAAAAAAATAAAATAGGGACCAAACCGTCACCTTTTAAAGAATTCAGGGACTATCTAGGCCAATTACTCTTTTTTTTATTAGTAAAAAAAGGGTTTTAGAAGTATAATATGGTGAGTCCATATAAATTCACGTGAGGAGGAAAGTTTCTTGTGTGATATATTACTCTCTCTTAAAGTGGATTGTACATGTATCTCAATCATCACGACGATAATGCCTTGAACCCAAAAGCTTTAATCGAGAAAGCAAACGCCTTACAACTCCACCTGATTTTTCAGTGGTATTCGATTCCATTCACTCGAATTGTGATTGAGTCATTCACAAGCAAAGAACCCATACGAGGGAATACACCAGATAAATTCCACACCTAAAGTCTGGAGAGATCTAGCACAGCCCACACAGGCACAGCCCTAAGATTCAATCACGGCCGTCCAAACAAGAGGAGGAGAAAGAAAGAAGAGAGAGAAAGCCAAAAGAGAAAACAAATTACCTCTCTTCCTTTTTTCTCTTTCCTTCCCTAACTCACTAAGATCCAAATCCAAACACCCCCTTAATGCCACCAATGCACGCGGTCTACGTGTACAATTGCAACACCTCTTTTATTCTCCAAATCTTTTAAATATTACTTAAAAACTTCCCACCCAAAATAAATAAAAATAAAAAAATAGGAAAAAATCTCTCTTTCTCTCTCCACCTCTCCCCTCTCTCTCCATTTCTGGCTATTAGTGATTTGCTTTTGCTCTGCTCTTCCAAATCGTCTGCGGATTATCTCGTCGTCGGAGAATGGGGCCGATCGTGTTGACTCAGGTGGCGACTGGGCTGAGCGTGTTGGCCGGAGCGGTGCTGGTGAAATCGGTGATGGACCAGAAGCCCATGGCCGGCCCATTCCCGAGGTGTCTGAGCTGCAACGGCACTGGCCGGGTCACGTGCCTTTGCTCGCGGTGGTCGGACGGCGACGTCGGGTGCCGGACCTGTGCCGGGTCGGGCCGCATGGCCTGCAGCAGCTGTGGAGGGTCCGGTACGGGTCGGCCCATCCCGGCCCAAATCTCTGTCCGGCGTTCGAACACGCCGTCATGAAACGACGACGATGACGAAGAAGAAGAAGAAGACTGACTTGTTCTTCTCAGTAGAGATTTATTTCTATTGTTATTGCTATACAATCTTCCTCTCTCTTTCTGTTTCTTTTTTTTCTTTTTTTCTTTTTTTCTTTTTGGAAATTAAAATTAGTTCTGTATAATATTAAGCTGATGAATGATGATACTTCGAGAGAGGGAAAGGATGAGAGATTTGCTAGGATGTAATGAACTCAATTGTACTGAATTTCCATGAAATGGGACATATTATAGCTTATTACTAACTATTGCAAATTTAGGTAAATTTTCTGTACATTTATTTATTGTCTTTGAGGCTCTCTCTCTCTCTCTATATATATATATGTATATAACTATATATACATATATAGAGATAGATAAATTGAAGTATGAGGAAAATGAAAGCGGAGCTACTCTTTTGTATTACAAGATTCCATTTTTGCCTTTTTTTTTTTTTTTTTTGTAACTATTTTTTCCCAAGTTGGGTTGTGTTTTGTGGAAATTGGTGTGCTATATTAGAGCATAAATGATAAAGTTTGGTTCTTTATCTTGAAGTGTGGTATGATACTATAGAATACTGATTAGACAGGATAATTGCTTTGGTCCCAAGAAGATGATGATAATAAGTGGTGTTACACTAAGACTAACCTTTAGGTTAAAGGAGGGAAAAAAGGAGAAGCTAAAATCTGCTAAAATAGATAGGGAGTTGGCTTGAAGGTGATATGGTGACAGATTTGTTTCATTTTTCTATCACTAGTTGGAAACCACTTAGTTTTGAGATTTGAAGGCTTTTTTTATGGCATGGGAATTGGGAAATTAAAGGCTTTAAGGTAGATCAACTTTGGTGGTACTGGCATCGACATAAACATTGGATGACTCTGGTAGTGACTTGAACAGAACTTGCAAAATAAATAAAGAAACACACACACACACAATTGTATATACATAGTGTGCTCTATGACATCAGTTTATGGATTTAACTTATAATTTCCTATTTTCTATCTTACTAACACAGGAAATCTTCATCTTTCTTAATGACAATTAATTAAAACGAAAAGCAAAGGAAACAGAGAGAGAAGACTTCTTTGCAGCTCTGTTGACTGTGTGTTAGCTTACTCCTTATTTTGTAATTAAAAAAAATGAAGCATTTTCCTTTCAAACACTTTAGGAGATTCTTACTCAGGTACTTTTTTAAGAATATTACTAGGGATGTCTAACTCTAATCTAAATTTTTTGAACACTAACTAGCATGTTATTTTTATTGATAGATGCAATCAATTGATGTAATAATACTTTAAACACTTATTAAATGAAAAATAATAACTCATACATCACATATATTGATATTCAAAATTAGGATTAGAGTTGGTGTTTCAAGTATTTTTCTTTTTTTAATCAATGACGCTGAAATAGAAGTCGACATGGCTATACCAATAGTTGCAAACCTTTTTCTTTTTTTTCTATATTAGGGTCGAAAGTAATTAGTGAGTCAAGACTAAACCCATAACGAAAAGGAAGAAAACTATTAAAAAATATTATCTTGGTTCATGTTTAATTATGTTATTTTCCCATGCACTTCTCTGCTTTTCTAAATCATAATTACGGTGCAAATCTAAAAAAGAAGTCATTAATGGCAACTAAATAGGAACTTGATGCTTGTAAGCCACATTATTCTGTTGCTTTTTTGTCTTCTTGTTCCGTGGTTATGCCGTCTTGGCAAATGCCTTTGACCTTTCAAACCAGACCTACTTGTCATTTAACAAACAAATGATTTTTCATTCCATTTATCATCTTTTTCTCTTTTTTCCCAATGAGAGTATTTTGAGCTCTTGCGGATTTCAGTAGTTTGAGCTTTTTCCCAATGGAAGTACCAAAGTTTCAACTTTAAATAAGCTATGAAAGGGAAGTTTCGTGCCATTTTGAATTGTAAGGGATAAAGTGAGAAAATCCCCCTTTTTTATTATTATTACCAAAGTTTCAACTTTAAATAAGCTATGAAAGGGAAGTTTCGTGCCATTTTGAATTGTAAGGGATAAAGTGAGAAAATCCCCCTTTTTTTATTATTATTATTTTTTTTATGGGTCAAACTTGAAATTAAACCAAACAAACATGATCCGGTTATATTCTTGTAGCATATTACAGTATTTTTTTTTTTAAAGGATATTACAGTATTGTTCAATTACGAAAATACTTGAAATAAAGAGCAGTACTTTGCCCTTTGCTGACCAAACATGTTTGTGAACAGCAAGGGAATGCAAATGAAAGGAAAGAAGGTTAAACGGATGGAACTCGAGAACTCTTTTTGACAGAAACCAAGAGATTAGTGAATATAAGACACACACACACACACACATATACATACACATATATCCTGGAAAATGAAGGCACCGCATCTGTCAATGAACCTTTCTCAAGGTAAGCTCATTAACTTTTTTGTAAACTCACATGCATGCGAAAATGTATCGGAAATTGAAACGTCGTTTGCTTTTTCCAGCAAAAACTAGTCGTTTATTATGTTTTTCTAGTCATTATTGCAGTACATTTCAGTAAACATAGGAGCACATGTACACTACATAGCTCTCTTCGATTACTTAAATCCATCAAATACTTCAACAAATTTCTCATAATTGGATTAGAATGTGAACGGTTATTACTTTTTTGATTGATTGATTTATATATTTATCTATTTATTTAGTGTCGATTTTTATGTATAGCTGTTAAGTGTCTTTTAAAATGTTATTTTCTTTGTTCCTTTCATTGTTTTTAATATTATAATTTTTTTTTTAGTTGTTGACTCTATACAAATTTTCTCTTTCTTTTTTTTTTTTTTTTTTTTCAAAGAGTGGTATTTATAGTTACTAGTTGGTTTTTAATTGATATCGTGATTCACATTTCACGTCTTTGTTGTCGTTTTGTTTTGTAGGGTCCTTACCATTAATATCGTTTCTCTCGATGTTATTCCCTTTTTATTATTGTTTCAAAAATAAAGCCAAAAAATTGTTATCCCATTTTACAATTAAAATCATTGTTTTTCCTCCCGTTATTGTGGTTTTTTTCTTTATGTACATAGTATATATATTCTAACAATGGTGTTAAATTGCCTGAAATTTTGTTAATTTTGTTGGTTTCAAATTAGGTCCTATAATCAATAAATTAACTACTTTTTACTTACCGTGGCTTTTTCTTTAACGTGGTTTTTTTAAAATTAAAAACAATAAAATTTACATTCTTGCCGGCCCAGCGGTGTTTGCTTGGGTGTAATGCTCCTTCCTTTTGCTAGATTCCTGTGTAGTCATTCGAAAAGGAACTATTTAAAGAGCTTTGAGGAAAACGCATGTAGACCGCAGTTGAAGCCTGAATAATATCTTTAATCCTCTTAATTTGCAGGTTTCTTTTATTGCTCTTGATACTCCTCAAGACTGTCTTAAATTAAATACTTAGGGTGCGTTTGGTTCACCATTTCAATCCCAACTTTTCAACTCAAATTTTGTCTTTTTCCTCAAAAGTCTTTGTCTTTTTCCCAAAAAGTTTTTTGTCTTTTCTGAAAAGTCAACAAAATTTACTATTTCAACTTCAAAAACACAACTCAAACTAACGAACCAAACGAACCCTTACTTAATACTCTCTTAAAAATATATATATATATATATATATAGTAGGAAGTGCAACGTGCAACGTGCAACGAAACAAATTTTATCACTATAGTTAATTTTTGCTTCATGTTACTCTAATCATTAAGGGCCCGTTTGGTTCTCCATCTCATTTTAAACTAAACTGTACTTTTTTCATCATGTTTTTTGTCTTTTCTGAAAAAGTTTTTTGTCTTTTCTGAAAAAGTCAACAAAATTTACTATGCAAACTTAAAAATCTCAACTCAACTCAAACTGAACTTGTGCACCAAACGGGCCCTAAGTTTTTGTAATGAACAGTTTCTAAAGAGGGAAAAAAAGTTCTAATGAGACTAATTTCCATTAGAACATCTAAAACAAAATTAGACATGAAACGACACACATATCCACGATCGACTTAATTTTCATTATGTTTAATAACACGTATAGATAATAGATATATTGAGAGAGAGAGAAAAAATTAGAGATAGAGGCAAAATAAAAGCCTCGAAAGATAACAATAAAACAAAAACAAAGAGGCAATCCCTTTAAATGTAGTTTAGCAGGCATAAAATAAGGTAGGTAGCAAAAATATCTTAAAACAAACTATACTACTTCCAAGTAACACAACAAAGAATAGAAACTACGAAATTAGCACTAAATGAGCAAAAAGAGTAGGGCTCAGAAAGTTCCTGAAAAGCGAAATTCACGCTCCATGGAAATCTTGCCCAAGTCAACTCATCCTCAAAATGTTTGTAGCCGCAAACGGGGACGTGGGCATGAAGTTGGCGGGCAAGAATTTGGAAGATAGTACTAGCTAGCCAAATGGGTATCACCGGGAAGCGCCTCCATAAGGCGGTTGAAAAGTACTAATTTGTCGGAGACATTATTAATGTCGTCACAATGAGACGGTTGTTTCAGATATACGGGAGGAATTAAGGTTGACATGATAATCATAATAATTATATAAAGAGAGGGAAAAAAAGAAGAAGAAGAAGAAGAAGAAGAAGAAGAAGAAGAGAGATTTTGTAAAACGGTTCTAATTATAAAAGGGCCAGGAAAAGAAAAGGGTGGATAAGAAAAATTTAAACCATGCAACAGAATTAATACAACATTGAACTATATATAGCTACGAGGCAAATAAAATTTCATGTTAATTTGCTAACAACAGGACAAGCATAAATTAAAAAGAGGACCTCGATTAATGACAACAGCAGCTAGTAAAACGACGATACAGAACCCAAGCACTATAAGGCCCATGGTACAAGAGAATCGCCTATTGAAGCCCAAGCTCATCCTTTATATGGACTCTCTTTGAGGTTTTTATTTGAAGAGCTTTTGGAGAAAAAATAAGACGACCATCCGACTATAAAAACATGGATTGTCCTTAATTTATATATATCATTATGATTAAATTTTTTTTTTTTTGAAGTACTGCACATTTGACAAGGAGCTCTCATCGAATATGGCTAGCTATGCAAAATGCTTAAGATCATAAATTTCCTCGTAGATTTTCATGCGTCATTGCATCGGAATACGAAATGTCGTTTTGTTGTTGTTAATTTCCATAATTAATTATTGCACTCTTTGTGCTCTTCGATTGCTTATTAAACTTATCGAGTACTTCAACCAACATTCCTCATGGGATTAATGTCATGGATCGGAATGTAAATTACGGTTTGTACTACTCGTGCCCTAAGCCTATTTTACTAGTACATCTTAGTATTTACTAATAATTTAAGTTGTTTTAAAAATTAATTTATAAAATAAATCAAATATTTATTAGTAAATCTAGTCTTTTTTGTTGATATTTACAAAATATATCCGATAGTTATTGATAAATCATCCATTTATTTTAACATATTTTATAGATTTAATTTATTTAGTAAATATATATTTACCAGGTATTCCGTTATTTACAAATTCAAAACTAAAAAAAAAAAAAAAAAACGCAAGGTAAAAATAAAATTTATCAGGAAATAAATTTACATTTTTATTAATTCTAAGTACCCAAAAGCTTAGGAATGCGGCTATCGATGGGAGTGCATCCAATAGGGGAAGAGTCTGGTTTCTGTTAGAGCTGGGATAAAAAAATATCTCTCTATAAAGATTCTAAAGAAATTACTGTCGTTTGATAGTTGTAGTTCTACACTTATTGTCGTTTCTCGATGTTGTCATCGTTTGTCTTTCTCGTTTCTTAAATCGTTGTACATTTTTTTTTTTTTGCTATGGACTTTGACCAGTGGACTTGTTTCCTGCAAAGCATCTTCTCCTCAAGAAGTATTGGTCATCGTAGAGTGAATATAAGAAAAGTATTTTAAAAATCATACTGGTCAAATTGCATCAATTTTTATTTTTAATAGGGTTCAAATCAGGTGCCATCACCATAAGATGTTCGCTTATTGAGGTTTTTTTTTTTTAGGTAATGATATGTGTGAGACACATTTTTATTTCAAAAAATTTAAATTCAAATCCAATTTAAATCTGCATTTTCACTTTTTTGAAATCCAAACCACACTCATTTTCCTTTTTCATACACCTATTCATTTTAAATTCTCAATTCAAATTTAATCTTTTTAATTCACAACGGTGTGTCAAACGGGGGTTAAAATTTTTCTTCCTTGCCTGGTTTTGTCGTGTGTATTTTGGGTGTTATTGGTCCTTTCTCTAGTTATATTCCAGTGTAGTTTGCTAGAGTACTAGTAAAAAGGAACTACAAAAAGATCAGTTTTTGAGGAAAACGCTTATGGAATGCAGTTGAGGAAAGTAAATTAATTGTTAAAGCTCTTTGCTGGCTTAACTCTTAATTACTTTACTTGTTTTAGTTCTGTCTTAGGGGGTGCGAAGTGCAACGAATCATCAATCAAGGACTGATAAATTCATCACTAGCCGATTACTTTTATATGTTCATGGCAATCTTAAAGTTTCAAAAGGAACTTTTTGTACATTGCAAGAGCATTCTATAGAACTAATTATGCGAGCCATTACAAGTTCTAACGAGACAAATTTCTCTTAGAACAAGTACTGTAAAACAAGACACTTCCATACGATCCTAAGCCACATTTCCAACCTGTCCCAGCATTCTTCCCAGCTTCCTCATTTGTTGGTGAAAGCCTGAAACCAAAAAAATAAATTAATTAAATTAAATAACTAAATACCACTGTCTAAATTCAAATTTAAACATATATAACAACATATCAAAACTGTCACGTAACAATATAAAATCTAATTAACCGTCATGTTTTTAAATCACGTAACTTTTTATGTATACTACTGCACCGTGTAGCGAACACTGTAACGATGTGCCATTTGATGGTTTATAGGAATATTCTAAATTGATCTAGATAGAGTTTTTTTTTTTTTTTTTTTTTTTTCAAGTACTTACAGCAAAAACGGTGGCGTGACCAGGATCAGCAAGGTGAGCAAAAAGGTTGTCAATTGGGCCAGTGCCAGTGTAAATGTGTTGGAACCAAGCACCAAACACAGCCAACATAGCCAACCTCCCATTCTTGATCTCCTTTGTTCTCAACTCCTTGATCTTCTCGGGGGACCCGGTTCCCCAGCCAAGAGGGTCAAACCAGAGCCCACCAGGGTAACCCACATCAGTGCCGGTCAGCTTGTTGTTGGGGAAGATTGGGTCGGTGTTGACTGAACCGGGCTTAAGGATGTCTGCCCAACGTCGGCCCTCGGCCCAACCAATGAGGATAAGCTCAATAATGAAGAGGGTAGTTGTGTCCGTGAAGTACTCTAGCTCTCCGGCACTGTACCACGACGGGGTGTTGAGGATTCCAATCTTTGTCAAGAATTCCGGAATGAAGATTCCCGCAGCTCCCAACATTGCCCATCGGCAGTGCACAATCTCCGATTGCACGTTCCATCTCAAGGTCTCAGGGTCAGATCCTATTTAGAAAAATACTAGTGTTGAATTTTTGATCTCATTGATATTCTCGTAATAAGTCATATTTGCATTTATGTCTGATCCGAACTCAACACAAGTCAAGATAAATAGAATTACTCAAAATAGTACATTCATTCCGACCTGAATTAAGTCATGATGCAAGATGCGTATTGAGCAATCCTATTCATCCCAACTTCGACTGGGTCAGAAATAGATGTGTAGTGTAAATGGATCCCATCATGTTCCTCACATCTTGAAGTGATTTATCATTTCTAAATATTTTGAGTTCAAATGTATCACATTGCGACAATTTTAAGCATAATTATAATGTCAAAGTGATACAGATGAATGACTGTGTACTTTAAAAGTGATGTATATATTTGGTGATGCATCACTAACATATCTGATGATTAAGGTCTACAAAATACTGAGTAGTTACTAGTTTTGAATCAGCATGTTATATTTTAAATGTTTTTTTGGCATCAACTTACCAAGGCCAAGAGGATCAAAACCAAAGTCTCCGGGAAGGCTGCAAAATTACAACATAAACATATTCTTAGAAACATAATTAGGATACTTATATATATATATATATATATATATATATGTCATTTGGTTAAATATGTAGAGAATGATAGGGTTGAGCAGAGAGATGAGATGACCTGCCATCGAGCCACGGAGGAGGGGTGCTGCCTGGGAACCAAAGGGGTCTGTTGGGGTCAGCAGCAGCAGCACACACTGTTGAGAAAGATCTAAATGATCTGATTGGTCCTGTGTAGTTTCTCACTCTCAGTTTCCTTCCTCCAAGGAACGAACTTGCAGCCACATTAATCTTCTGAGAACTGCACTTTACGTAGTTTTATTCCATGTTATTCACTTAATACTACTTTTTGTTTCCTACCTAATTATGACCACGCTACTAGCAAAAATAAATAATTATTATCATTAGAACCACATCAAATAATGTATTCTTCTTTGAAGGTACAAGTTTTAGATCATATTATTTTGTTGTACTAAAAGTCAACATCCACAAGATTTTCTTAAGATCCACTTGACTTGCATATCTCTCTAGAGAACTTGCTCGAGCTAAATATTCATTTTACTAGGCACAGGCTATCAATTAATGTAAACATATATTTTAGTTGCAGACTTACAAGTCTAGCAGTAATTTCGCAATATGTCCAATGTTGATGTTTAAAGTATAAATCCCTCGTCTCTACAATTTTAATTTTAATTTTTTAATTTTAATTAAAAAAAAGAGTAGTTTCCTCCAGATAATATGCGGCATGATAATGAGTAAAGAAAATAAAATGTGATCATTAGATTGAACAGAGAGATAATTGGAGTAAAATAAGACACTAAAAACGCATGGCTAAGAAAAGAACTTGCCTAGGAGAAGAAATGGCCACAGCTGCAATAGCAGAAGATGCACAAGCGGATGCCATACTTGAGCAGGTTTAAGTCCAAAAGCCTTCAAACAAAGTTGTGTGTAATGAATGTGTGTTGTGAGGGTGATTGGTGATGATCAATAAGGGGAAGAAAAGCAATGCCACTTGTAAAAAAAAAATCAGTTAATCGGTATGGACAGCCTTATCTTCAAGGATAGGAGTGTGGATGTCGGATTGGTTTCTGGTTCGCCACGTGGCATGAAGAATCTGATATCGTGACCACATCACCTCCTATTTCTCTGGCTTACCTGGAATAATCACAACCTGGTGGTTCACATTTCATCTCCGTGCAATGACTCGGAGATTTTAGAATCTATGGGCCCCTTTTTCATCAAGAAAATCCTCTCACAAATGGTCCCCTTTATCCTTGTTTCTTCTGCTTCTGCCATGCAACCAAATTTAAGTTGGTTATTGTTCATGAAATTTTTTTTTTTTTTTTGAGTCATTTGTATATGAGTTCGTTACTTTATCTTTTGGGCTTATAGGTTTTTAACTGTTATGACCCATGTTTGGTTTTTTGACTATGTTGGTCCAATTCTTTTGTTTTAGCCCAATTTCCTAGGAGAGCCTACTTCTCATTATCATTATTCCATTGGAATGCTACGTGTGGGTGTAATAATATTTAATTTAAAACCAACTTATCATTGGTTTAAACATATTTATGAGGAAAAAAAAAAAAAAAGGACTAATTACTTATTATATCATAAACATACAAGATGAGTCTTTGTCCAACAATCGTACAAGTTTTGCAAATGTAACTTTTTTTTTTTCCAGACTCAAACTAACTACTAGTCGATCTGTATATAAAGTGATTTAATTTTATTTATAGCATGTTATGTTTTGGAACGTTTACTATAAATAAAAAGTATAATATGTTAATGTTATAGAATATTAGTCTTAATATTATATATGCCGTATCGGACGGCCGTTTAGATAAGAGACTTTATCTAACATTATAAGATTTTTTGTTTTAGTAGTTTTTGACGCTTGAATATTACAATTTCAGCCCAATAATTATGTTCTCCCTTTGTTTACCCTGCCAATGAGTTATTATAGCAAGGATAAGAACCACCTAATTGGACTCATCAGGGTTCAACAAGTCCAACCCAACACTTCACCTTTTTGGACTAGAGGGAACAAATATGTGCCAAATTCTAAAACAAATTATTTACCAAAAAGTTCTCAAACTAATGAACCGTATACATTCTCTAATTTCTCTTGGCTAGTTTATATATATATATATATATATATGCATTACTCTTCCTTTTCATCTTTGGTTTGATTTTTTTGAACCAAATATTTGAATTAGACTAAAAAGTGGGAAAATAGAAAAGACCAAGTCAAGATACTATTAAAATGATATCTCCCACATGTTGTGCTCCCAAAAAGCTAGCCATTATCCAAAGAATCACAGATCTAAGAGGGAAAGAGAAATGATTGTAATGTTCAAAAGAAATTCTTCCGGACCAAACGTACACATGAAGGAAGAAAGGAAAGGCCTAACCCCACAGAAGGTGGCTGGCTAGGTTGAAGTTTGAAGGATTTGAACAGGATCAAAATCTGACCATTTGTATGCCACAACAGCTTCATTCTTATCTTCATTCACCACTTGTCACTTGCCACTTGCCACTTGCCACTTGCCACATGCCACAGACCAAATCATAACCCTTACTTGGAGCGGTCATTTGAGGTCGAGTAGCCGCCGTCGTCCTCACTAACTTTTTGTATTTTGAAAATAAGTTCAAAAAACTTTTATTTTCTTTTTCTGCTTTACGCCCACTAACATCATGAAGTTTTTATATCTATGTGTTCACCGATCTTTACATTTTTTATTATTATTTCTATAATTTTCTAAAAATAATTAGAATACGCCCCAAAAAAGTAAAATGTTGACTCCACTGCTACTTACTAATGTTTCCACTTCATAGCTCTTTGTGATATGCCTGTACATGCATATTAAGAAAAACAAAGACAAAAAATTTAGTAAAAACATCTTTATAGAAATTAAAAATAAGTAAATAATATATTTATGAAATTGTTAAATAATAGCATATTTATTAGTAAATAATTTATTACTTCTAATAAAAAACGTATTTATTCATAAATATATTATTTATTTTTAATAGTTTTGAAATTATTTTGTTTGTTTCTTTTAGCTTCTATAAAGATACTATTTACCTCTTTCTCCCTTAAAAAAAAAAACAGATAAATTTAGAATATAAAACACTAATATTTAAGAAGTACGATGAAATTCCATGTTTCATCTTGACCACCTTCACATTATTATGCTAATTAATTTGATAAATTTAACCCGTGACTAACTTTTATATTTGGTTACTGTAACACCACTTGTCCAAGTTGTGAAATTTAGTTGTTACACATAAAAGCAATCTAGTGAGATATGGAAATCTATAACTAGTAATTGATAGGGAACATTAAAGATCAACAAGTTTTTAAGTCAAGATGGTTAAAAATTCTTTGACATGATATTCAAGCAAAGGGTGCATATGAGTTCACACTTCAAAAGTGCTACAAGATAGATATATATATATATATATATATATATTTCACTAAAGTTGGTATAGGAAAAATGAGAATCCACCGATTTACTCGTATGGGTAAAGCGCCAACCAAGATATTTGAGTTGGTGGGCGGGAAAAACAGGCAAATTTAAGGAAGCAAGTTGGAGGTTGTTGCTTATTAGCATTTAATGTGTCTAATTGTAATCATAAGCGATGTTTTGCTTAAGGTCTACCAACAACATCAAGGGATGTTAATTTGATGGGAGATTTTTAGCAAAAACAAAATCCTTAATGCGAAACAGATCTTGGTTTAATATTTAGTGTGTTGTACTTTTTACTTACTCGCTTTGGATTCCTTATATATCTTGTATATATGTTTTTCCTCATGCAAGCATGTGCTAGCTATCGGTACCGCAATTATGCTCCAAAAGAATTATAGCATAAAACAGCCTCTTTATTATGTCTCGTGAGAATATTTATTATAACCCATATAGCAGTCTTCCGAATTATAACCACATTCAAAATATTTCACTCTCTCCCTCTCCATAATAGTGGGGTCCATGAGTTTACCATAAAAGTTATATACATATAATATATATATATATGTGTGTGTGTGTGTGTGTGTAGACACAAACACACACACATAGTTGCGGAGTCAACAAGCGATCGAAGACGCAGTCTTGGCGAATGATTGACTATGTGGAATAGAGAGAGAGAGAAACGGCTCTCTTTTTTTTTTCATCTCAAATGAGCTATGTTCTGAAAGTACTAGATTTGGGCAATATTTGGAGAGTGTTATAATGACAAAATACAAATATCCCACTTCAAAAATAAAACTTAGATAAATAAAATAAAAAAAGAGAAGAGATTATTGTGTCGGATTTTCCATCTCAGCTTGGCCCTACAAAAGGGGCTATCATTCTGTTTTCTCAGTTAATGTTCACACCATCCATCATGCACCTCACATGATGGTAGGGTTTTCACCATAATATTGCTCATTAAAATAATTACGCTTCAAATGAAAAAAAAAAAATGTGGCTGTGGGGTCAATCCAACCCCAATTATTTTTGTTTCTTCTACTGAATTATATATATATATATATATATGTTTAGACTTTGAAGGATATATACATATTTATATGTTTGCGTATATATATAAATGTTCTTATTGTATATGTATATGTGTCTAAGCACTCTGTAATAAATAAATGTTATGGCTTAGTTCATGCTTGAATTTTTCTTTATAACAAGCACCCCACTCAGGAGAATCTTTCATATGAAAATTTTAATTCAAGATGAAATATATATGCAACAAAGAAATGAAATACATAATTGTGTTTTACGTTTTTCTTAATTTGTTCATAAATCGGATAAGAAAGAAATTATGTGAAAGTCAAAGCTTAAACTGATAGAGAAGTAGGAGTACAAGCTTGAACCCACGTCATGAGTATGAATTTAACAATTAAATCAATCTATTTAATATCTCTTTGATCAGCTAGATTCTACTTTCAATTTATTTATGATCATGACGCTCATAGAATTGGGTACAACATGATTGCCCATCTGACAAAGAATTATGTACTAATCATGATCAAACTATACACAACCAATCTATATGTATCATGAAGTGGGTTTCTAACCTTCAAATTCTGTGTTTTAATAATTCCGACTTCTTTTTTTTCTTTTTCTTTTTTGAAATTATATAATACTGACTGATTATCTATGAAAAGTACTATTTTCATTTCCCCTAGAAACTGCAATATTTTTGTGGTAAATAATTTATCTGTCTACATAATTAATAACTCCATAGAATATCTTGCATGTCGAGCTTAATTAGAGTATATGCGAGGTTTCAATTTGTTTCTTTTGTCCCACATCAAAATTTTCAGGTTTAACCCTTTTTTTCTTATCCTTAAATCCTAATCGTACAATCCAAAATGAGGTCAAATTTGTGCTCTTCTAGTTCTTGTACTACAATATGTATTCTAGGAAAAGTACCCCCTATTTTTCACACATTCAACTACTCTTATGCCAAACTTGTGGTCTCTCTCGTTTCCCATAACCTCCTTTTGTTACCAAACTTTGTATTACATACCAACCAAACAGATTCTCAAATGAGCTTTAAAAAAAATAATAAGAAAGAAAATAAAAAAATTTGATAAGATATGGAAAAGGAAAAAAAAAAATTCTACTCATAAGACACAATTTTAACTGTTAGATTTTCTTATTGATCTGATAATTAAAATCATATCTTGAATATTTATGTTCCATAATAGAATTTTCCAAAAAAGTAAAAGTATGAGACCTGCTACAATTAACAAATGAAAACCTGCTACAATTTTGGCACAGGAATTAGTTTCTCCACCACTTGACTCATCTATAGTGATTAACACAACATGAAAGGAAATATACCCCAAAACAATTGGGAATCAACAACCTAATTTATTTTGCTGATCATCTTTAATCAAGATTAGACGCCGACCTAACATCATGATTTTGTTTGTATTATGTAAATTGATGGCTCATAGGCTGTACCCACCTAATTTCAATTTCTACACAAAGAATATACGCTTGTCGGTCTTTTGGACGGCCTGCATAACATCATGATCAGTGTGTAATGTGTATATATGTTCAATGTGTATATATATATATATGTGTGTGTGTGTGTGTGTGTATTCAACGTTTTTTTCTTGATTATCTCTATAATTGTCGTTATTATTATTATTATTATTTGGACAGTGAAAGGCCTTACATAATGCCAATGGATGAATATCAACACTATAATTTAATTATATGTTAACAAGTCAAAAAAGAGATAGGAAATTAAGCAAAAGTTAGATAAAATGGAGCTCTCAAACCATGACGTCCAACTAGTTAGCTAGTAGTGCATGAATAAGCCCAAAGTGCTTGTGAAGAGCTAATTAACAATTTGATCAGTATGAGGTTAACTAGTTACAATTTTCTTGCAAGTCGGAGAAAATTAATATTATCTTATGCGTCATTTGTTTGGGTTCTAAATGCTTTTTAGTAGTTGTTAATTTTAAGTTCAGAGTGAAAAGTAATCTTATTTTAATTATGGGTGAATTGACGTTTTGTTTTTGTGTTACATATACATACAAATATAAACAATGTAGATTTGATAAGCTCTTTGCTTATTATGCTATTTTAAATGAGTTGATCATTGCTAATCTGAAAATATATAACTCAATTTCAGGATTTATTTCTAGAAGCTGTAACATCAAAAAGTATATATATATAACTCAATTTGAGTATTTATATATAGAGGCTGTTACATCAAAATGACATTTTCAATTTAGAACAAGTGCAGAACTATTAATTAAAATAATTGCTAGAGATATACGTCTCAATTATCATTTCTTTTGGCATTTTACTTGCCGTAACCTTTTTTTGTTTTTTTGTTTTTTTGTTTTTTTTTTGGTAGTGAAATTTATTCAAAAGTCCATTTCAATCTTAGCTCATTATGTATTTATAAAAATGTTGAAGATCATGCCGTGAAAATGAATTTCATGAAGACAAACGAACCACGACAGAGAAAATTATATACAAGGGTGAAATATATTTAACCCTTAAGAGTGGTATATCTGAAATTAATATAGTAAACCAGTCACTTTTTTTTTGTTTTTTGTTAGGAGTCTTAAAAATATAGAATCACGAAGATAAGGTGCCCTTTTAATTATATATATATATATATATTATCTTGTATTATTTTCTAACAGAAATTTTGCTGAACTCAGCCAAGTACGTAGCAAGGTTACTAAGAGCTAGTACGAGAGGATATATACAAGTTAATAGCTAGCAAATAATACTAAAACATATAATACGCAAAAGTAGCTAGCAAGTTGGTAATTAAAGAAGATAATGACAAATTGAAAACGTAGAAAAGCGTAGAAAATAAACTAAATATAAAGTGCAAAACGGGAGTTAAATTTGAGATTAAGTTAAATAGTAGGCCCAAAAATATAAAATTTGCAAAATCTTACATTAATACCTTTTTTTCTCCTACTATTGTGAGTTTTCCGCATAATTATAATTATAAACTATACAAGTTTTTTTTTTTTTTTTTTTTAAACCGGCATTTTCAAATCCATGAGAATGGTGTGAAGTAAAACCCAAAAAAAAAAAAAAAAGGAGAGGCATTTTAACCTAACAAGCTAGTATGCATTAAGGAGAGGACAACTAATTAATTAATTAGATTTTAGAAATAAATAAATAAATGAAAAAGGACATGTAGAACGATTTACAAATACAGACAAATTTGTTGACAATTTGAAGAAGATTGTCTAATAATAAACCCCAGTTGGAAGGCTTTATTAGTTAGTTAAGTTGAGAAATTTGATTTTGAGGTCAATATCGATCACTAACATACTTACCATGTAAGTAAAGGGTGTCCCAATTCTGGCTGGCAATAAGCAATCTTACTGCCCAACTTTTGTTTTTGTTTTCTTAGATTTTAATTTCAAGTACTTCCTTTCAAACTTTGATGATAAATATATCCTATATGTCTCTAAAACATATGGTTTTCGTTGACATTAAACCCCCTCAAGTTACGCCGCAAAATGACGAATATACAATTGTTCTTGTAATATTTTTTCTTCATGGAATTAAGTTTACTCTTTCATGACCACCACCTACTCCACTATCACTTTTCTCAAGTTATTCATTTTAAAAATAAAAATAAAAATGTTTTCAACAGCTTCTATAACATTAAGGAAAAATTGTAGTTATATTCTAAGGGTGCGTTTGGACCACAGGTCCAAACCCATGGATTTTAACTCAATTTTTGTCTTTTTTCCCAAAAGTTTTTTGTCTTTTCTGAAAAAGTACACATCAATCACTATTTAAACTTATCAATTTCAACTCAAACTCATACACCAAACAAACCCTAAATAAATAGGTAGTACCATTATTTTAATCATTAAGTCAATTTTTTCAATGGTCTGAGTTATTGATTGAAAGTAGTTTTGTATATTGCGTTATAAATTTTTAACATGATCAAACTCAGAGAATATACTGTTAAAAATGTAATCCAATAACTAATTAAATAATAATACTTACGAGTAGAACAAAAATATTGTACCTTATTGTATGTTTTGCCCATTAAAAAAACTAATATAAACAAGGATTAGGTTAATTATATGAATTTAGGGAGAGCGATATGGTCAATAACATATGCTTTTAGGGGTTATTGATAATCATTGAGCCATACGAGGTCTCTTTTTTTTTTTAACTTTTATTATTATTTAAAGAGAGAGAGAGAGAGAGAGAGAGAGAGAGAGAGAAAAGAATAGGCATTATTGGGCACTATTTTTTTTTTTTGGGTGAATCATTATTGGGCACTAGTTGTAAGTGGCATAAAGGCCCCCCCAAAATTGCTTTGTCTGCTTGACCCTTTGATTACTTGATCAACACAGAACTCCTTTGCATCCAAAGGTAAAACTGCTTTGCTTTAATATACATATATATATATATATGTATATATTGGGGTGTAAACTGTAAAGCAATGAGAACCCTTTTCTTTTCCCCATTGCAAAGTAATTTAATGGGTCTCCCTTTGTACCTTAAGTTAATTAATCCTAACGAAAGAATTTTGATTTTTATCCCAAAAAAAAAAGAGGGGGGGGGGGGGGGGAGAGATTGTGATGAACAGAGAATGTCTAGATTCCTTGAAAATCACTCTAACCATTTGGGCCAGCACGTGTGCACGCTTACTGGGATTTTGCACGTCGCACGAGAGAAAGAGAGAGTGAAATTATATATCAAATGAAAAAGGTCTCTCAAGAAAACAGATGTCAAATGCGTTAAGCAACGTTCTTACTTCTCCTCTCTCTCTCTCTAATTTTGTAATATCCCATTCATTTATAGTTCGTTACGCTAATTTCTCACTAATCCCCATTACTTAAACTAATAATTTTTTTAAAGTATTTAGGAATGAGAATGATAGGAATTTTACGCTACCTTGAGCTGCCATTTTGTTTATTATTTTTTAATAAATCAATTAACCATAATGCAAAATTAATGCGCCCATTTAGGGTTTTATAGGATCAGATTTTAATTGAAACCGCTTCTCAACCCCTATACATATTGCCTGCATCATTTAATTACTTTTCTTTTAGTTGGTCAACATAACGTTGAAACTTGATGTGGTTTTTTTTTTTTTTTTTTTTTTTAAGATTATTATGGGGATGAATTAAAATCATAAAAAGGAAAAATATAGACGGCCATGTGATAGGTTGAGTAGTTTTGGAGCACTAATTAATAACTGAATATGAATATATATATATATATATATATGTATGTATACAACAAAATTTGGGAGTAGCTCGATCGCTCTCGTTTTTATTTAAGGAGTTTTCTTTCTTAATTAGAAATGTACTTAGGAATGAGGAGATAAAAACGTGAACAATCGGACAACAGTGGTTAGCTATAGGACGGTGGGATGTCCTCCTTGGTGTGTCGTTTGCCTTAATTTAAGGGTTGCTATATGCTCTCCTCGTGATGTTTAGTTAGGGTTAGTCACCGGCCCTTAATTTATATTAAAAAAACTTCGTGACTATACTATAAGTAGATTTTATGCTTTTAAAACCAATATATCAATTATATTCTTCGAATCAAATCATATAAATATATTTATATATACACACACACATTTTGTATATTTTATGGCAATGACCCTGATTTTAGAACTTATTCGTTTTACACGCCTATGTGAAAGTTAAAATTGGAATGATAAATATCAAAGGAAAAAAAAACAGAGAGCCTTACGTTTGTAATTACTTTTGATCACAACTAGTATTATTATAAGCCGTTTACAAGCATTTTTCACTTTTGGTTGGGTGGTTCCCCCATTCTTAATGTGAAAGTTGAAGAATGAGTGAATACCATAGGCACAGCAATGCAAATCCATTGACTTTATGCCAAATTGGAATCGATATTTGATCTAAATGGAACTACATACGAATCTTTCTTCTTCTTCTTCTTCTTTTTTTTTTTTTTTGGGATCCATTTTGTTAATAACACTATTTTTCCCTTTTTCCTTTCTCTTTCTCTTCAAAGATTATATTGATGTTCTCCTCTTTTTTTTTTTTTTTTTCCATACATAATTAACAATCTTTTCATTGAATAAGTATATATATACGTACATTTTGGTTCCCGGGCCCGAGCACCTTACTTTGTGATAAAGATGTTTTCTTTCTACGTTGTGTTTAAAAATTGTATAGATTTCATGCATTTTGGCTCTAGACACTTTCCTTCCATACAAGTAATTTATTAGTTATGTTTTTTAAAACATGTCCACTGATTTTTTTTATTTTTTTTATTTTTATAAATCATCTTCTAAAGCCAAATTAAAAAAAGGGTAAATTAACCAATTAAAAAAAAAACTTATGATAAATATGTATGACACAATATCCACATCCAAGGCCTAAGCTATAGCTATAGGAGGAGAGTTGAGAACATCTGTGTTCCACCCCACTACTCCACATATCTTGATAACGTTATCACTTGAATAACAAAACAACAAAACAAACACTTGAAGAAAATCCAATAAATATTGTACTGCCAAAGAGTAAAATTCATGTCACTCGAAATTTCCTGTCTAGTGGTAGTACGATAACGTGGACTTATCCAATTGGCTAATTTGAAAAATCAAAAGAGAGAGAGAGAGACGCTGACCCATACTCATACAGGACAGCAGTGTTTGCTGGTTAAGAATCCTGTGGGAAACAATAATAGCCATGCTTAGAAATAGAGAGCTCTTTCGTAAATTAGTTTTTACGAAACCTCACTTATTAATTAATTACCATGCACGTAAAGGCAATCTCTCTCTTCTGCTTGTCCCATTACTAGGAAGCATAAAGCAACCCATCACTCCTTGCTTGCACGGCGAACCAGTTAGCTATCTATATACCGACGATACATACATATAAAATGATTATCTAATACTTACTTTAACTACCAAAAAAAGCCCCTGCATTTTTCTTTCAGTGAACGACCATAATTTAAGGGATATTCCTGTCTTTTCAAGCTTTTGCATTGCCTTTACTCTAATCAGTAAGTGAGATATTTTATTATCTATATTTATATATATATATATATGTATCATGTATGACTCATGTGATGAATTGTCACTCGCAGTGGCAAGGACAAGCGTATAAAAGGATGATCAGTTCCACCTCAGAGGCGTGAATGAGTTTACGTTGCCGTGTCTATCCACTCGACCTTCAACTTGTCGAATATATATATACATACATATATATATATATATTATATTAAAAGAAGAAAAAAAAGTATTATATAATCACACGGTCTAAATGGGTCGGTCAAAGCTCTGTCAGTCAGTGACTTAATAGCTAGAATATCCTGTCACGTGCAAAATCACGGGGATCAAATGTGTCGTAACATCACCAGTAGATGTTAACATAGAATAATGTTCGTGCATGCAAATCACATAGCTCAGATATACAGACATATATATATATATATATACAATATATATATATATAGCCACGCTTGGTCAGCGAACATTGCAGGGGTTAGCTGCTTCACATGATATGGAAAGCTGAGGCGTATCAGATATGCACATTAGTTATTTGACTCTCTCCTTTCTGGGTAAAGACGGGCTTCGGATTCAAAAGAGTTCTGTGCAAGTTCAGGGGCTCAATATATATATATATATATATTTATTTATTTATTGATGGACCGACCGACCAAAATATGCTCGTCTCTTTTTAAATGACTGTGGTCATTTCTGAATTCTGATATTTAAGATCAGTAAAGTATTGGTGTTGATGATGATCAAGTACCACATGTCAGTGAATAATTAAACAAGAAAATTTGTAATTCTCAATAATTAACGCCATACCTGTGACATAAAAGATTAATTTCTGATCTCTAGCCACAGAGAATTGTAATTTTAGTGATCTGATTTACGAGTAGTTTCATGTCTTGTATAATTATTCTTAACATGCACGCACATATATTAGAGCATTGAAAAGTCTAATTAAAGATTAAAATTGGAAATCCTTCCTATAATGAAAAAGGGTATAGTTCTTTCGGTATAAATTAACTGTTTGGGTTTTTTTATTAATTTTTTTTTTTTTTGGTGATGGAATTATGGCATGTATCAAAAGTACACACAAGTTAAGAAGGAAAGAAATATGGCTTGGACGATACTCAACCACGAAGAAAGCGTCACGTGCCCACGCAGGTGGGTTCATTTCGTTACATTACTTACACCAGTTCCGAGGGGGGTTGGGGGGGGGGGGGGGGAGGGGGGTCCCTTTTGCTAGCTTGCTACCAGCAAATGCGTTAAGCAACATCCTCTGCATTGTCTCTCTCAAATTCTCTGGTTTTAGTCAGTGCATTAAACTATTCGAGAGAGAGAGAGAGAGAGGAGAAGGAAGAGAGAGAAAGGGATGATCTTTTCCTTTGAAGTTGGGTTCAGTTGCAGTAGTTTTTTTAAAAACTCAACTTACGGAATGATTCATGAAGCATGCGATTGATAGTTCTCTACGTAATAAATCCCATTTGTCTATTAATATCGCCCTAGTTTCTGTGATGATCTGTCAATATTGTTGCCCTAATTATTACTCCATATACTTCTTTTTCTTTTCTTTTTTCCAGGATATATGACTCAAATCAAATTTTGAATATAAGAGTTCTAATTTAAATTCATTCACTCACACCCGTTGAACTAGTCCTAACAGAGCAGGATACCCTATATAAGTATCATACCTCTTCCCAATATTTTAAATTGACATTTAGGAAGTAACATTTGAAATCATATATTCAAATGTTGTCATTTGTAACTTTTAGACAAATATTTTCATTTGGATACTTTTCTAAATGGAATCTATATACTCCTTTGGTTTTCTCCATCCGGTGGCTGTGAAATATTATGTTGAATTTCATTATTTTAATATATATAATATATAGGTTAGGATATTTGGTCCAACCAACAAATCTTCTAATTATTCTGTAAATGCATAGTATTCTGGTCACACACCCACTACCTCCTTTTGAGTTTTGAGTCCAAATATAGGCAAAATATTGGTCATGCACGCAGCTTAATTATAAAGGACAGTCGGAGAAGTATTTAAACCATAGAAAAAGGATAACGTAGCCAAGCATTCTTGACTTTTTATGTAAAAGAAAAGAAAAAAAGATAACTACTTGCTGTGGAAATATATACACACACTATATTTATGATAAGCGTGAAAGCAATGGATTTGTGGTCGTAATATTTTTCACAAGAGTGAGTGGTGCGTATATGAGCCAACATGGTAATTGTTATCTTATTTTTGTCAAACTCTTTGAATTTGACACATATCTCTCCCTTCCCTCTTTTTTTTTTTTTTTTTTTTCAGTTAGGGTCTTTCTAATAATATTTTAATTTTTTTAATTAATATGATAGTATATTAATAAAAAGATATATAAATAATAAGAATAAGTAAACATATATAAGTCGAATCTGTCTTTTTATCGCTAGCCATTTTCGGTTGTCCGGAAAAACGATAAAGAATTTATAAAATGATCAGGAAAATAATCATCACCAATTGGAGTTGTTACTTTATAGACAATCTTGTGCGTGTCCACTTGAAAAACGGCCCTCTTCCCATCCCCGTCAAATAAAGATAGCTCCACGCGTGTACAAAAATACACATTAAATAACAAATATTACATGCATTTCCATCTTTTATTTTCATAGTATACTTTTGCTTTCCAATGTCTTATTTAAACTAAATGAAAATTTTAACTTTTTCTTTAACTGTTTTCTCCTAAAGAAGTTATATAAAATAAAAATATATAGCCTCTCCCGTCTCCACATGACAACTTCATGTAAAACAAATAAATTAATTAATTAATTAGGAAAAAGAAAGAAAGCATCTCCTTGAGAAGAAAAAAACAAACTTTGCAATCAAGTCCATACAAAAAAATGTAAAACATTCCCTCTATATATAAATTATCTGCAAAACATAATAGTATAATGTAATACACATGATGCATTCTTGTTTCTTCGGATATATATATATATATATATTTTATTTTGGTTAGCTATATATGAAGAATTTGCACTTTTTCTTAAGTACATATATGTTATTCAATTTGTTGTTGTTGTTGTTGTTGTTGTTGTTGTTTTTCTTTTATTTTCAGTGCTACGGATAAATGGGAAGGGACCAAATGTATATATAAAAAATTAATAATTTAGTCAGAGACTCAAAAAGCAAACAATTGTGAGGAGTGGCTTGAACTTTAGAGTGGAGTCAAACCGGTTGACTCATAAATTAGGGGAGACAATTAAGACTTTTATGGGCTGGCCACCTATACTGTTGCAATGGACACATACATATACATATATATATATATATGTGCTCACACGTACACGCACACACACATTTATATATGTATATATACATAATTTGGTGTGTATTGAGATTTTTATTTTGTCTTGCGTGGCATGCATAAAATGTGCCATGGGGAGGACACGTGTTCCTCAGAAGAGAGTCGTGCGACGCTTAGAGGGAACTTCTCAGCTGTCCGTAAACTCCCCAACAAAATTGTGGGTCCCACGTAACAGCTCTCTGTAACAGATTCTGTCGAAGTTTGGCCAAATAAAGGCTATTATACTCTCTCTCTCTCTCTCTCTCTCTCTCTCTCTTCATTTTTGTTTTTCATTGGAGTTGTTTCTTGTTTCCGTTTGATGAGAGGCTCTCGTCATTGAAGTTACTTGGAGCCCACCTCATTCCTGGCGTCTTCCCAACCTCGATAAACCTCTTATATTGCGTTCGGTGCATTCTGTATCGGTTTAAAATAAAATTTTTATATTAAAATTAATTAATTTTTTAAAAAAATTTTATAATATTTATTAATTTTTGAAAAAAAGATAAAAATTAATATGTAAAATTTAGATTTGAACCTGAGAGTTAAGCGGAAACTTAATCGTTTGATAGATTTTACCATTTCAAAAAGTAATTAATGAGGTTAATTACCACATCATATGTAAAACTTTTATTTAATTAAGTTATCATAAAAATAAATAATTTATCAAACGATTAGTGACTGTATAGTGAGACATCTCCTAAGAGAATAAGAAATATCAATGTTCTTAGAATTAACCTTGTGAAGAACATCTATTCAAACAGTTTCAATTAAGGAACCACAAAACTTGCTTGTCATCCTAATGAATCTAATACATGTTCTTTTTCTTTAGACTTAAGCCACACTTTGAACGTACGTGCATGATTCCCTTGGTATAGTCTTATTCTTGATGTTCTTTCTTTTTAATTAGATCAATTTGCCTTTTAAAGTTGGATAATGTACAATAGAAAACAGATGATGTCACTTTCTGTTTTGGAACTCAAAGTAATTGCTTGTACGGTCATATATTTTTTGTACGGTCATACATTTGCTTTAAATGACATTGATCTTAATTTACTTTAAAATAAAAAATAAAATAAAATAAAAAGAAAAAAAAGGAACAAAATTTGGGCCGTGTTGTAAGTTGTAAAAACTTGGTGTTCCCACTACCTGTAATTGTCGTTTCACAATAACAAAAACTGCTCGTGATCTAATATTATGCTTCAAAATGAAAATTTTCACTTTCTTTTTTCATGTGGGTCATGCCTTCTAACTAAGTTAATAATTACAACATTTATATATTCATTGGATTAGGGTAATTGCAATGACTATAGACTACAAGTTGATATAAAACAAGGTATTTAATGCTAATAAATGCCAAAATCTAATATCAAACACCAATATTAAATATTGTTTAAACTTTTTGCTGAGTAAAGAAAGTGTGGATCATGAGTTTCGTCTTTGTTTTTCAACATAAAATTTTAAAGGTTTAACGATAGAACGAAAATGATCTAACTCAAATTTATTATATAAATCCAATGCCGCTTAGTTTATTTATCAAATAGAATCTTAAAATAGAGCTCTGGAGTATATCTTGGAAGGAATTCAATTTTATTTTATGTATACAAATATAGGTGAATCCTGGTTGCCCAATCTATAAGTAGAGAAGCAGTTTAATTTGATATCGATCATATCCTATGCTGCTCTTCTGTAAAGTCATGGGTCTGGGGACCATTTTATCATGCCACGTGGAACACACTTGAAATATACTCCAAACATTATTTAAAAATAAATATAAAAAAAAAAAAAAAAAAAGTGGCAGCATGAATGAAGAAGTGAAAAAATTAGATCACACTACTACTACTTTTTGTTTCGTGAGATAGCGTACAACTCAAAGTGTGTTTGGGTTACTTAACTTGCATTTGATACTGAGTGACAAAGCTATCACACGACGTGGAGTTTTTTCCCTTCCGCTTTTATGCATGTCATTCAAATTCTTCAACTTGTCATTTAATTTTCCCACCCTCCTACTTTTTATTGTGCTTCACTTGGATTGCCTATTCCATTATGATATAAAACAGTATTTTGTTTAATTACTCGAATTATTATATTTTGATGAATACATACTTCCATTCCTTATACACAATACATTAATCACTCATTTTACTATTCATCTATTTCTTTGTTTATTTATTTTTACCAATCACATTACAGACTCTCTATTTATCATCAATTTCTATTAGAATGACTATTTAAATATAAACAATCTAACACACATTTTATTTCAATACAATAATTACAAAACACATCAAAACACGTATTAAAATAAAATATCAAATAATATAATAAAAGATCCAAACGTATAATTGAAATAATAACAATAAATTATCATTTATCTCCTTGATTAAAAATTTATTTTCTTGTTTCTTAAACCAACGTTAACTAATTCAGTGGTGCTTATTTGACTAAGGGCAGAGAAGACAAGTTTTGAATTTAACAAAAAAGAAAGCAAAAGATAAGGTAAGCTATCTTTTATTTATTTATTTATTTATTTCTTTTTCCCCTTCCTTCTCTCTTTATGACAAGAAAAAAAATAAATATTCAATTTTGGTCTTTATCCCAAATTCCCTAATGTGGAGAAGGTATCACACTAGGAAGCCACTTGACATGGCTCTCCACCTTTGCTTTCAAATCCAAATCACCTTTGTTTAATCCTGGATAAAGCGAAGCATATATCTCTCTCCCAGTGCTGTCACACGTACGTGTCACTTGTAGGAAAAGCCTAATCCAAACCCCCAATGTTTGTTTTACAAATAGAAATCCCCCTCCTATGGAAATCCAAAGGAAGGGTCAGCGTCCAACAACTTGCAAGCCTACGCCTACCTACATCATCTCCATGTTCCACTTTCTAAAATATTGAGTCATTTATAATAATACTAACTATACCGATTCTAATCTTATGATTTTTATAGTAATTGATATAGTACTATCAGAATAATACTAACGATATCAATCATAATCTTATTGTTTTTATTGTAATTGATATAGTATATGAGTTGTTTTATTTTTTTATCGATAAGTATTTTATTATAAATTTATCATATAATATTGTTAATTAATAATAAGAAATAGTATCTATTAATACAATAATAAATGTTATTTCTAAAAAATTAAGATTAAAATTGGGGTCTATAATATTACCTTATGATATCCCATTAGATTTAACAATCTATATTGTTTTATTTTTTTTTCCGATAAGTATTTCATTATAAATTTATCATATAATATTGTTAATTAATAATAAGAAATAGTAACTATCAATACAATAATGAATGTTATTTATAATAAATTAAGATTAATAAATTAAGATTAAAATTGGGGTCTATAATATTACCTTATGATATCCCTTTAACAATCTATATTGTTTAATTATTATGACATGCATACTATTTAATAAAATTAAACATGCCCCCAATGAAATATATAGTTGACAATATGGAATATACTGTATAAACAGATTGAGAGACATAATTTATAGAGGTTTGTATAATAGGATATTTTTTAATTACTCTAAATTGTATCAACAAAATCATGTAAATAGTTAAAAAGATATAGAAATTTAATAAAAATGACATGGCACTTTAAAATTATTATTCTTTTATCATAGCATCTAATAGATATAAATGTGAAACATATATATATATATATAATCCTTATTTAAAATGACGAAAGACACTAAAAAGTACATTTCATCATTGCCTCTCATTTTATCATGTGATGGGTCTTGAACCTGTCACGTATCATTTTTAAATAAAAAATTAACTTTTAAAACTTAAAAATTAAAATTTTTTTTTTTGGTTTTACTTTGCTTTGCTTGTTTTATCTATTCCATGCGGATTCTAAACTCGTCATATTGAAATTTTAATTTAAAAAATTAAAAATTTTATTTATTTTATTTTATTTTATTTGCCTATTCCGCTGTGCTTTGCGCTTATATTTCAACTAATATATATATATAAAGATTGAAAGTATTTTCTTTTGGATATATATATATATTTTTTTTTTAGAAAACGATTGAAAGTAGTTTCACTAGGAGAAAAGTTTTAGAAAGTCCGCTCTACGCCGGAAGAGAAAAATAATTTAATTAGTAAATGCTCTCATTAGTGAGGCTCAGGATTCTACTTTTAGTCTAAAAAAAAATACACATACATAAATATATCTACTTACCCTAGAATCATGCCTTGTAAGATAGGAAACTCATTAATTTTCTCAGGAATTCCAGAAATTGTATTAGTCAAGCCGTCGGTTTTATTTTATTGCTAATATAACATTCCAACTCCAATTATATGAGTGAGATATATATATATATATATATGTATATATGGTGGTAAAGTGAGATATGATGAAGACAAGAATAATGGAGAAAATCATCGAACAAAGACCGATGCCATCCCATCGATGAGACAACAAAAGCAAAATCCCTTGTGGGAAATCTTCTTTTTATAGAAAATCGAAGAAAAAAACAGGAGAGATGGGGCTCTGATCTAATATTTCTTTGACCCTTTTGAGAAAACCACGTGTTAAAGTTAAAACCCGGAATTTCCTACTTTTAAGTTAAGGAACCAATTTGTCATTAATAAATTATTTAAATTTGTTAATCATGCATGCTTATCACATGAATGATCATGAACCTGATCAATATTAATCACAAAAGATTATATTGTTATATTACTAAAGCAGATAGGTAGCGTACAATAAAATATATTATATATATTTGAATTTCAATAACCTAATAATTATATACACAAGGCGGCCAATTAGAAACTGAAATTTTATCATGATTTTTCGGAAACATTTGGTGAAATACGCGCATGTGAAATAATGTAGTGTCTAATAATATAAGAATTTAAAGAGAAAATTAAATAATAATAATAATAATAAAACAACAAGAGGAAAGAGCACAAATCAACAAAAGATAAAAAAAAATAAATCAGACTATAACTCCCTTACGAAACTTTAAAAAAATAAAAAAATCGAACTCCAAAAAAACTTTAAACGAAGTCATTTTTAATCATGTTAAAAAAAAAAAAAAAACCAGGACGAAACTTCAAAAAAAATTATTCTCACTTTTAATTGGTAATAGATAGTTAATAGTTAATAAAAACTATATCGGGCACAAAAGAAACAACATAAAAGCCAGATATTACTGTATTGAAAATTATTGTAGACAATATGAGGTTTATTTAAATAATAGTAGTTGTACTAGTTCATTTCATCCTCATGTTTTTTGTGAATTCACAACCTGTCTCCTTCAAAAGACGTAATGCTCTTATCCTAACTATGATAAAAAAAAAAATTTTTTTGTTTGTTAATAATTTCAAGGGATAATCTCCGACCACTGTTTACTATTGCTCGGTCATGCGGTTGTATATGCACTACCTATATCGTTGAAATGTCTTCCTTTTATAATAGAAATAGAAATGGTGTTGTAATATCATATATAAATCTATTACAACTTTTTAATATATATATATATATATATTTATAGATATATGTGTGTGTCTTGAAATAAGTATATAGGGTTCGTTTGTCATACTAACTCAAATCATTCAACTCAAATTTTTTTTTGTCTTTTTCTCAAAAAGTTTTTGTCTTTTTCCCAAAAATTTTTTTGTCTTTTCTGAAAATTCAAAAAAATTTACTATTCAAACTTAAAAATCTCAACTCAAACCGGTGAACCAAACGAACCCATAGTGGTTTAACCAAATCTTAGTTCTCAAACACGGAAAATGTATTTTCACACATGAATTAAAAAAATTTAGTTACAAAGTTTAGTGAGGGGACCATATAGAGGTGTTAATTTCTTGGATAAGGCACTTACAAAAAAGAAAAATTAAAAATTAAAAATATTGGATAAGGCCTTCTTTAAACCAAAAACAAGTAAAACGTGGGAAACAAATTGAGCGTGCATCGGATCCTTTAGAGCAATTGAATTTTCATTTGAAAACAAATGGCTTTCTTGTGTAATTTAGTTCTTCAGTTCAGACTATAATCAGATATTCAATTATTGGTTCTCATGATATTGCTTCTTTTCCTCTGTTTTTTGTTGGGGTAATTTGTATTTTCTCAATGATACGTTTTTTAAGTTTGTTTTTTACTTTTTCTTTAGGGTATTTGTTTTTGCTTTTTGATAAAAACCAACGTCTAGTCCTTTGAACCATTTTTTTCCTTAAAAAAAAATTAAAATATGAGGCCAAACCAACACCACAATAATTCGATTCACTAAAGAGTTTCAATTAGAAATTTAATTAATTGAAAGAGTTCGGTATGTTTAAATCGAATCAATAATCATACTAGTACAGCTAGACTATCTATAATTCTGATATATGCATTTTTTAAAAAAAATTAACTAAAATTGTACTTAGTTTTTGTTTCTTTTGTGTATCTTGAAATAAGATATATGGTTAAATTTTTGCAGGGATGAAGTTCCATATTTGAATTGTTAGTTTAAAATTCTCTTATAACTTACAAGCCCCCTGTACGATACTTTAGCAAAACAATTTATCCATACATTATACTTCTTATTTAGACACCTTTTTTTTTAATATACTTAATTCTCATTGAAAAAAAAAGATGGAAATAAATAGAACTTGATAAATTAATAGTTTCAGGATAATTTTATAATCAGATATAAGAGAAAAATATATGATTCATAACTTAAAATTATAATTCATTGAATATTTATCAAGTTCAATTTAAAATTACATCATTGTGATTAGATATTTTAAATCTATATAAGCCCTAATACATAATTTTTTTAATGAATATAAGTACAATCATAAAGGTAATATCACAATTGATTTTACAAAAAATGTAGAGTTTGAATATTATTTTTAAATAAAAAACAAAAGGTAGGGGTCAAATTATAAATAAACCAAAAAAATATAAAACGAACACAAAAAAAACAAGGCTTCCATCCAACATAAACATATTTTATAATCTATACATTGGTTTAAAAAAAACTCAAAACACATCCGTCTTTGGTGCCAAGTAATATGTAAGAGCCAATGAGAGAGTGACACGAAGGCAGAGGTGGGTTGGGTGGCAAGAAGAACACGGTGTCTAGGTGTGAGTGGTTAGTAGGTGATAAAAGTGGGACCCATTAGCTCTTCCAGAAGGAGAGGGGAAGGGGGGACAGGTGGGGCCATGCATGGTATGACATGAGTGGTCGACATCACTTTTTGAGATCCACGTCACTTCGTTTCCCAACTTTATTCACCTTTCCACTGCACCCCCGCCTCTGCTCGCCTTGTACTACTAACTACTGCCTCCCAAATTATTATATTATTTAAAAAAAAACAAAAAACAAAAAACAAAATAATAATAAATAAAAAAACAGAAAGAGAAAGATAGCTTCATTGGATCGTCGCTTAGGAAGCCCACCCGCACACCCTCTGTCGCTTGGACATTTGGATGTGCAAAAGATTTTTCTACGTTGAAAACAAAAATCTTGAAACGGAAGAGATAAATTTTTAAATTTAAAAATATTATTATGCAAAATATATTTGAAATGAAAAATATTCCAAAATTATTTTTTTAAAAATTAAGAAACTTTTTAGGCTTCCAAACATCATTTAAAACTCATTTTTTAAACCGAGATGGACTAAACAAAATGTACCAAATAATCCATAAAAGAGTCAGCTTTAGAGAGTGTAAAAGAAGCACCATCTAGGTTTTTTTATTTTTCCTTTCCACAGTTGGGGATTCGAGCTCACCTTAAGCTATACTCTTAAGTTGGGTTTACTTGTAGTGAAATATACATTTTAAGAAATTGCATGATCTATATTTCATTTAACAAAAGTAGTAGAAAATTTTATATGGTATCACTGTTTTTTTTTTTTTTTTTTTGGTTAAATACGGATTTGTGATTACATATATAATTTAACAATAATTTAAAACTCAACTTTATCAAAAAGGTGAAGAATGGTGGTTATATGCATAGTTTAACAGTAATATCACATCCGACTTCATTTTTAGGTGCAATAGTTCAAATTCCCCACCTCTGAGTTCAAAAAAAAAAAAAAAAAAAAAAAGGGTGAAGAATGTGAATCTCCACCCCAACTTTCAAAAAACGTAATTTTAATTTTTAAATTTAATTAAAAATTTTAACTTATTTTTATTTTAAATACTTTAATGGTTTATTTATTCATTTTTTCTAAACCTTCAAACTTTACATATCATATATAAGGAGTTTTTATTTATCAATAGAAAGTTTGAACTACAGCTTTAATAGTTGGATTAGCTTTTTAACAATCTTATAGTACGTGATATAAAACTATCATTATTCTTAAATAAGATCAATGAAAAGTGCATTTTAATTATCAAAATAATATTTTTATTATTAGTGAAAAAAGACAATAACTATTAACATATAAAGAGTTTTTACGATAAGAATGATCATTTTTCTTTATCAATAGAAAGTATGAACTATAGCTTTAATGGTTGGATTAGCTTTTTAATAATCTTACAGTACGTAATATAAAACTATCCTCATTCATAAATAAAACCGTTGAAAAATTTATTTTAATTATCAAAATAATATTTCCTATTATCAGTGAAAAAAGACAATAACTATTAACATATAAAAAGTTTTTACTATAAGAATGATTAATAAAAAGTATGAACTATAACTTTAATGATTGATTTAATTTTTTAATAATCTTACAATACGTTATAAAATTATTCTCATACATAAAACCGTTGAAAAGTATATATTTTAATTATCGAAATAATATTGACATTATTAGTGAAAAAAGACGGTTACTATTATTAAAATACGAAAAAAAAAAAAATGAAGAAAACCGTTCAGTGACGGACAACAGGGTCGAGGGTCGTATTATAAAAAAATAATATATTTATTGTCAAATGTCAATTGTTTTTTTACATTTAACAATAAACAAAAACAAGAGAAAAACTTGAATTTATGACTTCTTTGGTTCGTGAGTACGAATTTAAAATTTTTATTTTTTTTTAAAAAAAATTTTATTTTTTTAAAAAAAAATTTTATCTTTTTTAAAAAATTAACAAAAATTACTATTGAAACTTAAAATTTCCAACTCAAATCTATTCACAAACGTATCCTTAAAAAGAAAAAAAATAATAAAAAAATCAGAAAGGGCAGATTTTACTGTCATCCACGTCACTGTTTGACGTGACGGGAATTGATAATTTTACGGCGACGTGACAGGTGGGCCTACGTTTTTACGTTCTTTACGCGACCTCCAATTTCTTTCTTTCTTTTATTTTCTTTTCTTTATACATCCCCAATTATACATAAAATAAAATAAAAAAAAACTAATATTTTATTTCGTATTAAATTTCAATTCTAATTAAATTATATTTTTTAATTTAAATTTTTATTATTTTTTTAAAAAATTAATAAAATTTATAATTAATTTTTAAAAAAATTATTCTAACTTAAAAATTTTATGACCGACTAATTAATCAATCATCACTCTCACGAAAACCTCCGCTCTCTCGTATTGTTTGTTTTGTTTTATTTAAAAAGTACCTCTGTAATGATTTGGTCAAAACAGAACCCTTCATCAAAGAAGACGAAATTTTTGACTTCTCCTCTTATACAATAACGAAAGGAAAATTTTTACCGTCTTTTCTTCGTTTTCTTATTACAGTTTTAAGGTGAGTATACTTATCTTTTGAGATTTATCTTCTTTTTTTTTTTTTCTTTTTTTCTTTTTTTCTAATATAAGTATTTGATATGATTTATGAATTGTATTTTCAAAAATAACAACTGATTTGTTAAAAAATAAAAACTCAAAATCAAAAAGTTGACTGGAAAGAAAAGTTGTATTTAATTAACACAGCTCTTTCGTTGCTGTAAAAAGAAAAGCCATAAATTTTTTGCAAGCTATTAATTAAGAATAAAGAGACATTAATTTGTTTTGATGTTATTCGTGACATTCCTTTCCATTTATACAATTATATTATGGGACCCAAATGATATTAAAAACAATGAAAATACTTAATTTGTGATAATGCCAATGGAAAATAAAGCATATAACTAGCTAGGGATTTGTAGCCATAATTACCTTGTTGAATTTGCTAGTTTCTAATTATGGGGCCTAATTTAAAACTGAAATGTAAAAAAAAAGAAAATAACTTATTAAAATAATTACATTTAAAAAAAGATTAAAATAAAGGGATTTAGAGGTAAATAATCTTTTGTAGGAAGATTTTTAACGAATAGCTGATATTTTTAAAATTTTGTTAAAATATTCTTTTTTTAAAATGATTAATCAATTTTTCTAAATGATGAATCAGTATTTAATCACGCAATATTGTTATTTAATTATTATCAACCGTAATCAATCAACTATAACGTAAATCACTAATTTTTAAGTCAATCATGTCAATAACTTATTAACCAAATCTAAAAAAATAATAATGACCGTTTTGCTAAAATTGAAAAAAATAAAAAAAAAATTTGCCTGTCTATTTGATTAGGCGATGAAAATATATTATTCGGCTTAATTTTCCTAAAATAAAAGTGATAGCTGCCATTGTCAATTGTGGCCAGTAAGATCTAAACTTGACTCCGAAAGTGGGAGCAGTGAGGTCTAGAAAAAGACCCCACCAAAAGTGGTTGATTTCCTTCCCATTATGGCTACGAAGAATCACGTTTCTAATTTTTGCCGTAAGGGTTTTGCTTTCCAACAGTTTACCCTCCCTTTTTAGTTTTATTTTTTCTTTTCAATTTATTTTCCTTTTATAAATAGGGGTAGAGTGCAAAATAGTTCCACACAGTTAAAATTGGCAAGGAAATTAAAAACTATCGGTAAGGAAACAGACAATAGATGTGAACTAAATTACATTCTCTGTTAACCTTATAAAATAGAGAAAAAATATATATATATATTTTGTGTCATTAATTAAGTAGAAACACAGTAAAAATTTCATATCATTCACCTTTTACTGTATTTAAAGTGTTTCAAGAAAAATAAAATAGAATTTACCAAAAAAAAAAAAAGAGAAAAAATAAAATAAATTTACTAAAAACTATTGTTCTCTGTTTTGCGAAAAGTTTTCAAACTTTCTACCTTTTATGTTTGTGGTTAAGTAACTTCTTTAAGGCACTAGTGTAAAACATGTGGAACAAATTTGAGAAAATTTATCTAAGTAAGAAAAAATTAAAATAATAAATAAAGAAAAATATACATAAAAAGACCCAAGAAAAAGGCACAAAAAAAAAAACCAAAAAGATTAAAGGACTAAAATGGAAAAAATTATCAACATGAAAAATGACTAAAATGAAAAAAAAAAAAAAAAAAAAAAAAAAAAAAAAGAGTAGGGCCCAAAAAAATGAAAAAAAAGTATTAAAATGAAAAAAATGATCTGAGAGAAAACGGAGGACCAAAAAATAAATCCAGAAGTCAAAAAGAGGACCAAAACAGAAAAAAATTGGTCCGAAAAGGAAATAAAAAAGGACTAAAATGGAAAAAAAAAATTGGTCCAAAAAGAAAATTAAAAAAGGACTAAAATGAAAAAAAAATTGGTTCGAAAAAAAACCGAAGGACTAAAAAATAAATACAAAAATTTTTCGTTCAAAACAAACCATTTTTGGACGAAATACGGACGCCCAGTAGCACTTATTGTGCTTTCTATAATATTGTATAGATATATATTTGAGAAAATTTATCTATATAGGGGAAAATTAAAATAACAAGTTCAAAAATATATGCCCATGAAACAAAATAACGAAGGATCTGAAAATAAAAAAAATTAAAAAAAAGAAAGAGAGGTATAAAAATATACAAAAAGGATCAAAGGATTAAAATGAAAAAATTGACCAATACAAAAGAAATGACTAAATTGTTAAAAAAAGAAAGAAATAAAGAAAATTAAAGGACAAAAAACTAAATATGAAACATTTTCGTCCAAAACGAACCGTTTTAGATGAAAACGTTTCAACAATATTGATTATTTAGCCTTCTATATAATGTATAGACGATGGGTACATGAAAAATATAGCATTTTATTTTATTTTATTTTTGCTAATAGAAAATATTTAGAACCTGATTGTACAATTACGATTAGATTGAATATGAAACCACCTTAACATCTTGTATGCTTAAACTCCATGTAAACGAAAAATTGGGACAGACCATTTGTCTTTTGGAATTTTGGGAGACAGGGTTGAAGTCATATGTGGAAATTAACTTCTTCTTTTTTTTTTTTTTTTATCTTTTTTGAGGTTATAACTTTAATTTATATTTCTTTATACTTGAACTAAGACTTAATAATTGGTAGTTTTAAGAATAGACTTATTACAACTGTTATAGAGAAAGGAGTAAATAAATTTTTTTTTAAAAAATAAATAATTATTTTAGAAATAATTGAGGTAAATATATATATTCTGCTGAACATGTAAAAAAACATATTTATGACAAAATTAGCTTATATACATTATTATAAAAAAATTATTTATTATTTAAAAAAATGTTTTGTTTATCATAAATATATTTTAAAAATGACTTGTTTACTGCAATTTCGATCACGAACTAGTATTAGTTGACAAAGTTCCATAATCAAGGTAAGCTATCCTGCTATATTAGTATTGCATCTAAGACTGTTTTGGCCCAATTATTTCGTACTAGTCTGGGAAGAATGTTGGTGACTTGTCAGTAGCATAATTAAGACTTGACATTTATTTTCCTGTTCGTGCAAGGAAAATGATATAAAAAGTATCATGACATTTTTTTTCTTATAATATAAAAATATAAAATATGTATAACATCATTGTTACTTTTAACTCGAAATGTACATTTACCCTTGGGGAAAAAAAAAAAAAAAAAAAAAAAAAACTAGAAGATAGTGTTTTCAAGACCGCAAATTTCACTGTAAGGTGAGAAAAATTTAACTTCTACAATTACTTTCTGCAGAAATACCTATTTTCATTTGACGTGGACTATAATTAAGTGACCAAAATATTAGTTATTTATATATATATATATATATATGTATATTGAGCATCAACCAATAAAATAGTTAAACAACTTTAAGCATAACTATAATTGCATTGGAAAAAAACTTACATTATGTCGAGCAAAAAGAAGTAATATATATATATATATATATATATATATTGGCATTAGAAAAACATAAATGCTTCTCTTTACATTCTTCTCCACTTAGCGTTTTTGCAGCTAAATTTCTTTAGTAATTAAAAAAAGTCCTTGACATCTAATTTGCAATAAATACTAGACAACAAGATTTGTCAAAATGGTTGATGGAGAAAATTCACTTTTTTTGGATAACAAAATTCACAAACAAGATATTACTAGTACCATGCAATTTTGAATATTCAAATTTAACATAAGTGTACAAAAAGAACAGAAACTTAACAAATTTGATAAAAAATCGATGATTTAAATTAATATTTAGCATGTATATGCATTTGATTGATATGTTAGAGTTGTTTGACTTTTTAAAAAATAATTAAAAAATTATTAGCTTAAAAAAAAGTCAAAAGATGAATTAAGTTTTTTCTTTGGATTGAAATATCAAACCTTAATATATATTTTTTTTGTTAATTATACAACGTTAACTTTATTAATTTTTTATAGATTATAAATTGTAAGCATCCGTTTGGTGTTACGATTGAAGTTGAAATTTTTAAGTTGGAGTTGATTGATTTTTTAAAAAATAATTATAATTTTTATAGATTTTTCAAAAAAAAATAAAACTTAAATAAAAAAATTTAAATTTGAGTTAATTTATCAAGAATAACCTAAGTATTGTACTTTTTTGTACTCAACCATTTTTTAATCAGATTTTTCTAAAAAAAAATTGATTATTTAATTTTTAAATGAAAAAACAGAAGATGTCAAGTAAAAACAAAAGAAGAGTAACTTAAACCTCTGTTCAGTGCTGATTCATACGTTTGACCATCAGATACGGTTGGGTCGTCGAGCAGTGGCAAAGAACTCAGAAACTCGCTTATTAAGCTTGAGTTTGTTAAAATTAAAAAAAAAAAAAAAAAAAAAAACCGCTTTCGCCACTCGCATCTGCAAACGCTCACCAAACCCACGCTCTCCTACAGTTTTCCCCGTTTTACGCGCCCGAAGCGATAGCTATGTTCTCTTTCACCAAAGGGTGTGAATTTTCTCGAGTGAAAACTGAAAACTGAAAAAAATATAAAAAACATAAATATAACCGAAGTTAGTTGTTTTTACTTCCAACAAATTAACCGCCTCCAAAACAAACCCGAAATGGTTTTTCATAGAGAGTCTAGAGAGAGAGAGAAAAAGCCTCCCCCACCTGTTTACCAATAAACACAAAATCAAAAGTGATGGGAGTTAGAGTTACCCTTCTCTCTCTCAAAAGCGACTCAGACAGACAAAGAGAGAATTTTGTGTTCAAAAGCGTGCAGACAAGGGAGAAGGATTTTTCTTTTTTATTTTCTAGTCTTATTAAAAAAAATGAGATTTTTTTTTGAATTAATTAGAAATAATTTTTTGTTAAGTTACGAAACACTACTTGGTGATAAGATTCTATTTTAATTAGGCCCGTTTAGTTTATCAGTTTGGTTTAAATTAAACTGTATTTTTTTTATCATGTTTTTTATCTTATCTAAAAAAATCAATAAAAATTACTATTTAAATTTTAAAATTTCAACTTAATTCAAAATGAACTTGTGCATCAAACAGGCCATAGTTATGTCCGTGTTATTATTGTGATTAACATTTGAGAAACTGTATAAGAAAAAAAAAAAAAAAAAAGAGAGGACGGATCTGGGTCAACGGTGTTTGACCACAAATAGAATAACTGGAGGGCTAAAGTTGCAAATAAGCAAAAAGTAAGCCCAATTGTTTAATAAATAAATTAATTAAGTATTTTTATTTAGTTTGGTTTCAATGCCAATAGTTTTATTTATTTGATTAGAAGCCTTCGGCTTTGTCGTTGTTGTTGTTGCGGTCGGGCTTTCGTTGAAGAAGGCGCTTCTTTTAATCTCTCTTTCTGTCTCTCAATATATATATATATATATATATAGGGCTCACTGGCCATTTATTTTCTCTTCTCTTTATCATTCACAGCGAGAAAGAGAGAGTGAAGAGGGAAGGATAGAAGGGAAAGAGGCGATACAGAAGACAAGAACAGAAGAACTAAGTGAAGTTTATATCATGAGAACAAGGAGAGGCCATTGTTACCCTAAAGTCGTCGTCGGAGGCAATTCCATGTGCTCGGAGACGAAGGTGTTCAGCAAGAGAAAAGATTTCAACGCCGGCGAACGGACTGTTAACCGGAAACGGATTAAAATCTTGCCGGATATCGCCTCATCCTCCTCGTCATCCGCCGCCGGGCCGGATTTGTTCGACTCCCTGCCTGACGATCTTGTTATTTCTATTCTCACCAAACTTAGCTCCTCCGCCACTTGTCCTTCCGATTTCATCAACGTTTTGATAACGTACGTGCTTGTTAATTCGTTTCGTTTGCTTTGCTTTTTTCTGTTCTCCTTCTTATTCTCCTTTTTTTTTTTTTGTTCTTCGGCGACGAATTTCGCCGGAATTCCACAACAGAGCGGAAGAATTTCACGCCATTGTTTGGAGTTTTTAACTACTGCTCAAGATTTTCGCTAGAATTTTCTTTTTTGTTTTTCAAAGAAACGGAAATTTTTTTTTTTTGGGTTAAAAATTTCATCTTGATTTTCTTGTGTTCGGTTTCAACTAATATATATTTCGGTCTCGTAATTTTCTGAAATCTGACGTTACTAATTGGATTGAATGAAAACAGATGCAAAAGATTAAACGGATTGGGTCTCCATTCGATGGTGTTATCCAAAGCTTCTCAAAAAACGTTCGCCATTAAAGCTAAGAACTGGTCCGAGTCAGCTCACCGATTCCTTAAACAGTGCGCCGATTCTGGAAACGTCGAGGCCTGCTATACTCTCGGCATGGTAAGTAAATTTTGTTAGAGAATTCCCATCAACGAAAATCCATAAAAATACTATGGAATGAATGAATAACTTATAAATTTTTTTTAAATTTATGTCTTCTCAGATTCGTTTCTACTGTTTACAAAATCGAGGAAGCGGAGCCTCGCTGATGGCCAAGGCGGCGATTAGCTCCCACGCGCCGGCGCTCTACTCCCTCGCCGTAATCCAGTTCAACGGCAGCGGCGGCTCCAAAAACGACAAGGACCTCCGAGCCGGCGTGGCCCTCTGCGCCCGAGCCGCGTTTCTTGGGCACATCGACGCGCTCCGGGAGCTCGGGCACTGCCTCCAAGACGGCTACGGCGTCCGCCAGAACATCGCTGAGGGACGGCGGTTCCTCGTCCAGGCCAACGCGCGGGAGCTCGCTTCGGTTCTCTCCTCCGCTTCGTCGTCCGTTACGTCTATCCCCACGCGCCAGTGGCTGACATGGAATCCACTTCCCCATCCGCACCCTCACCCGCACCCCCAGCTTCGGCACCTGACCTGCTCGGGCTGCCCGCTGCTGAGTGACTTCGGCTGCAACGTCCCGGCGCCGGAGGCACACACTGCTAGCCGGTTCCTGGCGGAGTGGTTCGCCGCGCGTGGTGGCGCGGCGCCGGGGCCGGGGCTGAGGCTTTGCTCGCACGTGGGGTGCGGGAGGCCGGAGACGAGGAGGCACGAGTTCCGTCGGTGCTCGGTTTGTGGTGCCGTTAATTACTGCTCACGCGCGTGTCAGGCACTCGACTGGAAGCTCCGCCACAAGGCCGAGTGTGTCCATGTGGACCGGTGGCTCCATGACGACGTTAACGGTGACGTTGGCGGTGAGGGTGACGATAACGTTAACGGAGCCGTTGACGGTGGTGGCGTCATCGCAGATAGCTAGAGGTTTTTTTTTTGTTGTTCTTTCTTCTTTTATTGAGGCAATAGGTAACTGTGTGACTGTTACGGAAAACAGTAATTGGTCAATACGGGTTGAGGGATGACAAAAAGAAAAAGAGGGGAAAAAAAAAAAAAAAAGAAAAAAAGGAAAGAAAAGGGGAAGCGAGGGATAGAGTGCTACAGGTAGGGAAACAAAGTTGGCCATTTTTGGTGGGAGCATAGATTTTAAGTTAATCATGGCCGTCGGATGAAACGGAGTTTTGTTCCCCGTTGGTGTATAGTGGCGGGTTTTCGGTTAAATGATGGTGGCTATTTTTTTCCTTTTTATTTTTTTCTCTCTTACTTTTTGTAATTTTTTGTACAATAGAGCAACTGTCGGCCTTAATTTCGGTACCAAAAAAAAAAAAAAAAAATTAAACTTCAAATTTTCTTTTATTATTATTATTATTATTAAATTTTATCAAATTCCGCCTCTTTCTAATAAATCTCAATTTGGTAGTTTGGTTTTGGTGATGGGATGCAAATTGTTTGTGAAATCAACAATGCGGACTTTGATCGTAAGAAATACAAGAAGTCCCAATTTTGTGGACTTGTTTGATCCACGAGTTGTTTATATCAGAAAAATCTTTCCAAATTTTTTTTGATTTTGATGTATAACCGAGCAACCATACTGTCATTTATGGTTTCTCAAAAAGGCTTAGCTTTGGGGTAAAGAAACAGGCCTTTTTTTTTTTTTTTTTTTTTTTTTTATTGCTCGTCTTAAATGTTACAAACAGAAAGGGACGCTCGAAATTCGAATTCAATTTACAGTTTTGAGTACAGTTTTTACCCTGTGACGGTCAAAGATCCTGTAGGGATAAGGCCACAACCTTGTTGGAGGCCAAAGGCCAACGGTACCAAAAAAATTTATGCATTATTCTGCCATCCTCACTTAACTTTCTTTTCTTTTCTGGCTTTTGGGTAGTCAAAAAAGAGTCAGACACATTTAAGTGATTGACCAACAACAAGAAGTAAAGAGAAAAAGAAGGGAAAAAAAAAAAGGAGAAGGGAAATGGAGAGTAGTGGGAATGAGGGACAAACAATTTGCAGATTGGTGGATATGGTCGTTCGGGAAAATAGCTTTATGGGCATCAAAGAAAAAAAAAAAAAACCAATTGAGTGGGAAAAAAAAAAAAAAAAAAGAAATAAATTCAAAATATTGCACACAGCCTAAAAAGCATCTCCAATGTGGGAGTGCACTTATTCTCTCTTTTATCATTGCTATTATTCTTCTTCCTCTTTCTTTCTTTCTTTCTTTATTGGAATTATATTGGGGCCAAAAAACAGTTTCAAATATTGCTAGTCAAGTTATTTTATTATTATTATTTTTTTTTTTATTCTGATAGGTGGTCCAGAGCTGAAGGCAATGGTTGGAAACCCAGCTGTGATTGAAAACAAAATTTGCTCTATAACCATTTTGTGCAATAAGTGCTGCACCTTACAGAGCAGAAGGTTGCAGAAAGAGATAAAAGAAGCATGCTGCCTCTAAAAACAAAACAAAAAAATAAAATAAAAAAAATAAAATAAAAATTTGTAGCATCCGATGATGTATTTATTTATTTGCTTGTTGTAGACAGGTTTTTTCTTGGAAAGATATAGGGTTGGGTCTGAGAAAAAAGTTATTAATCTGGCACGTAATTTAGCAAAGGAAATGTCGATTTGAATTTAAATGTACATGTTAGAAACCCAAAAAAAAAAAAAAAAAAAAAAAAAAAAACAACAAAATAATAATAATAAAGAAGCTTGTCTCTTGAGAAAAATGATTTAGGATAGTTGCGGTTGCTGATAGACACTGATGGATACTAGTCTCTCAATTGTCCATCTCTCGACTGGCATGTGCCAAATCTGGTAGTTTTGGTTCTGCACCAACTCGCAATACTTATCCCGTATTATTTTGTATTCTTCTCAGCACTTTATTAATAAACAATTATTAAACAAAAGTGAGAGAAACTTACATTCTATCACTCATGAATAAGCAAAATCTATTTTGGTTTTTGATTTTTAAATGTTTTCGAATGAATGCCTGATCTTCTAAGTTGTCTTAGGTTAATTCTCATATTCAACAGTTAAAATCTCGATGAAATTTGAACACAACTCCTTCTAATGATTGCGGCTTGCATAAAATATAATACCTCAAGAAATTTTAACATGGTTCTGATGTGCCTCTTTTTCTCGAGATTTTAATATTTGGACGAACGAACAGAAAAACTAATCTGAGACAAGTTTATAGATTGGAATTCGCTCAAAAACATTTTGAACCTCAAGGTTCAAAATAGAATTTAGCTTATAATTTGGAGACTAAAAATGATTTTAATCGTTTTAATTCCTATTCTTCTGCCTTTATTGATTTTGTAGGGCTAAAAAAATGATAATCAAGAGATAGTGGTTTAATAAATTCACGGCGGCCGTTTCAAAAGACATTATTGACGACCTAATTGACATTTAAAGTTCCGAGTCTTAGGCTAGAGTAGTAGATATACTTTAGAGAGTAAGTAGGCCAAGCCACTAGATTAAGTTAAAGAAAAGCCAAAACGTTAAAGTTTTCAACTGCTTAGTTGGAAACGGCAAATCTTTTATTGACAAGCCAACAAAGTGTTAATTTGAGCTTAAAGTTACGGGGATAGTTTCATAAGTTAGCAATTACTAGGAAAAATAAAAGGCTTTAAGTAGGAGTTTGTTGGACATGTTACTTAAAAAAAAAAATGTGAAAAAAAAAAAAAAAACGATATGCCCTATATCTTTGCAAAAATTTTAGATTAATTCAAAAATTTATCATCACTATTCATTTATACAATCATCCCTGTCATAGATAATGCAATAGTTTTTATTTTTATTTTTTATTTTTATGAAGCAATAAAAATTCAAAAACACATGAATTGAGATTCCATGCAAAGGCCTAAGGGAGTGGACACTTTCTGGATCCATCTAATGCCCACCTTAAAAAGCCAATTTTAGAGTTTGGATCCAAAAACCCAATAGGCCCATCCTGAAAAATTTGGACCCAACTTGTAGGCCCTCAGACTTCGGCTCAGCAAAAGCCCAGAAATAACCAATGAGTATATTTTATTGTTATTTTTTGTTTAATCGGACGGAGGAAAGGTAATCCTCGATTGAGCTGTTCTGGCAAAGGAAATAATTCGAAGAATCGCAGAAAAGCTTCAAATCTTTGAGCAGGTAAATTCTTCAAATCAATATCTGTAAAAGAAGAACCCATTTGATTTTCTTCTTCATGGACCTGAACACGAACTACTACTAATAATCAGTATAATTTTTTTTTTTTTTTTTTTCGCATAAATTTGTTTGATTTTTCTTAGGGTTTTAGTTATCGTAGCTATACGGTCTGTTTGGCTGCCGGGAAAACATTTTCTTTTCCTTTTTTCTTGTCGAAATAAAATAATGGAGAAATAGAGTAAGGATCAGAATCTGTGGGATGTTGTGGACGCAGGTTAAAGGAGGAAAAGAATGGGATTCATAATGGAATTCGCGGAGAATTTGATACTGAGGCTGATGGAGGACCCGAAGGAGAGGGATAGGAAGTTCAGAGAGCATCTGTACGCGGTGAAGGACAGGTGCATCAAGACGAAGGAGATGTGGAGCTATCCTCTGCGTCCGTACGGATTCTGGACCTTCGAGCGCCACAACGCCCAGCTCCGTTGGGATGCTCAGATCAGCCAGGTCCCCGGTCGCCGTGACCCCTACGACGACCTCCTCCAACAGTCCTACAACTCCTCCTCCTCCTCCAAATGAGGTCTTCGTTCTTCTTTTTCTTTCTCTTTATTTAATTGTTTGAAATATTATCTTAAACTTGACTAATCTGATAGAGAATCTGAATTTTACTCTGTAAGACAATTGGAGTAAAATTAGGGAATGGGAATGGGTAATAAGGTCATGAGCTCAAAATGAGGTAATTAGTTCAGCAATTGCGTAATAATGGGTGGGCTCGATTCGATCATAGGTTCCTTTTTCTATATGACAGTTGAATTCAATGTCTATTATGTTGTTTGTGGCATGGCGTAAGACCATCTCCGATGTAAATGTGAATGCTAATGCTATATTTGTTACAAAAAAAAAATAATAATAATAAATAAAAAAATTTAGAAATAGCATATTTAGATACCTTTCGTCATCATCATTAAGCTTTGGATATTTGCCAAAGTAATTTTAGTATTTATATAACTTAGAAATAGCAAAATTTGTAAGGATTAGATGAGAAAGTTTTAGACATCAACGAATAGCAGTCAAATGCCAAACTTGTCACTAAAGATAGCACTCCATTGGAGGTTAATTTTTTCACTCGAATGCCAAAATTTGGCATTGGCACATTTGATTGGCATTCCATTGGAGATGTTGTTTAAATATTCTTCGGGATTCTTTGGTAGTGTGTTTGTTGGAGTTTGGATTATCATTTTGAGAAAATAAGGGAAATGAACAAGAACAGAAAGAACCCAACCACTATTAGAAAGGGAAAAACCTTACTGTGAAGACTATTCTTGAGAATTATTCTCTAAAATGTCTATTCAATTTAGAAGATTTTGGGTTAAATCTACTACAGGACATTTGGACCATGTTTTTTTTTTTTCTGTAATTTAGGAAAATTGATGTAAAAGAAAGAATATAGAGCTTATATTGAGGGATATTCAGTCTAAAAGTTTTTCTTTTCTTTTCCCATTTTGCTTTGTGATTCAGCAATGTAGATAACTGTCTGCAGGATGAGTTAGATGTATCTTCGAGGAAGAAGGCGGGGTGCTGTTGTGCTGTTATTGTCTTTACTCTTGAGATTTATCATCATGTATGCTGCTGGAATGTCAGCTGGGACTTTAAGACACTATCCTGTGTTTCAATAAGCATCGCAATTCTGTTCTCATCGAATATTTTTATTTCCCATGTAACTTTGTCAAGTAATTAGTTTGAATAACATTTCATTTTATGAAGTACACCTTGTTTATGGTTCGGGTTTATCAATTTTCGATCCACTGTGTTCACGATTGAGGATCCATTAAAAACTACTATGATTTCATGAAAGCTCAAAGGAGGGTAACAAACTAGAAATACAATTCGGTTGAGGTTATATTTTTTTATGTCTATTTCTAAAGCAGGATGATAAGATTCCTTCTCATGAACAAAAGTGGTTTTGGTTTCTCTCTGCAAATTGCAAGACTGCCCTATGTTTTGGCTCCGCTAGTGGACTACAAGCAAGGATTTTTAGGCATGTGTTGAAAACAGGTTTTTGGCTAATGCAGCAAGCAAACTGAACTGGACTGGAGAAATCATGGATAGATCGAAACTTGATATTGGTGTTTGAAGTAAAAATCCTAGGGCAAGTTAAGATCTATTTCAATCTCAAATAACACATTAATGATTAGTTTGATTCACCAATTCCAACCTAAAGATGCCAATTCAGTTGTTTTCAAAGAAGTCAACTATTTCTAACCTAAAAATTCAACTCAAAAAAGCCAAACCAAAATGGGGGCTAAGTTTCTTGTTTTTGGAATTTAAAGCTGATGTGTGCATGTTAGATATGTAACGATTGCAAAACTTAAAAGAGAGATAGCATGTCATCCCAACAAAGGCAATATTAGACATAGGGCCATTTTGGGACAGACTCTAAAGCTTTGTTTTTGACATTAGTACAAAATTTATAGGAAAAAAGTGTTTGATTGGAAAATTATGAAGTGATCGGCACATGACTTTCATACTTTTCACAAATAATCAGTGTACTTGTGCATCTGTTTTAGAAGCAAGCAAGAAATTGCTTTTTCAAAAGTGATTTGACACAAATAAAAGCAATTTTAAAGCCTAAAGCAATCTCAAATTGGACCTAAGGAAAGGAAAAAACATGAAGGTAACTTTTTTGGAGGGGTTAAAATACAGTCTCTCTCGGGAGATCCCAGTACAACAAATAGCAAAACATCAAAGATTGGCAGTGCATTAATCTTGTATAATAGTACTGACAAAATTTACTATACTCTTTATTTCATACAAATATGATGGTTTTGTATAGGTTAAGTGCTCATATGGGTGGTGTGGACGAAAAAAATGAGGTATACAGATCAAAACCACCACCCAAACATAGAGCCTTGAAGACCCAAGATAAACCGGAGTCGTCCCTTCCAGAAAATACTAGCATATCGACGAGCACCCAGAAACTGAAGAATGTGAAAAGAAACAACCATAACAATTCACTCAGAAACCCAATAGAGTTAAGAGCATAGAATTCATTTACATAGTCACTAGCCGTCCGCATATTTTAACTTACACACAAGAAAAGAAAAGAAAAGAAAAAAGATAAATAAAAAAACACGATTAGATTACTTTTTCTTACTAGGCTCTGTAAGAGTGGCAAACCAGTTGAGGAACAATCCACTCCTTCGACCTTACATAAAAGCAGGGTTATCTTTTTCCTTGAGTTCGTCCAACGGGTTCACAAACGGTAGGCCTTCTTTCTTCTTTTGTTTCTCGAATGGATTAGGCAGTGACGAATCAGGCAATGTTGGAAGAGGCAGTGAAGGAAGAGAAGGCATGGGGAGTGAAGGCATGGGCAGGGAAGGAATTGGCAGAGAAGGCAGGGAAGGAATTGGCAGAGAAGGCAGAGGTAGTGAAGGAAGAGAAGGAATAGGAGCAGGCAGTGAAGGAATGGGCAGAGAAGGAATAGGCAGTGAAGGAACAGGCAGAGGAGTAGGCAGTGAAGGAACAGGCAGAGAAGGAACAGGCAGGCTAGGGACAGGGAGTATTCCATGTCCATCAGACGGTATTAGTCTCCTCGCTGCCTCATCCGCTGCCATTGCAGCCTTCAAAAGTTCCACAGGAACCAATGGCAACTTTCCGAAGATTGGAAACTTAGTTCTCATGTGCTTGACAAAACTATTGTACTTCTCACCCCACTCCACAGCCAAAGGCAAGAGATAGGGCCAGAGTGCCTCTCCAATCTTCAGGATAAATGGTTGCTTGCGTAGCCAATTCCACAGTTCCAACGCAATGTCAAAGAACAACTTCTTTAGATCCGATAAGGCGGTCAGAAAAGAGTCATGCAGCCCCAAAGTGTAAAGGTTGCCAATAAATTTCTGAACCACCTCTGAGATCCTCACATTGAGATACCAGAATGCAGAAACAATAATCTGTATAAAGCTTGGAACATACTTGTGAAAAAGATAAATATGACCGTATAACTGCAAGGATTAAAACGAGTTGTTTAGTTATGTTGAAACTTGCTAAATCAATAGTAAATTGTTTCAGCCTTGAAAGTAAACCTCTGTGCAGTTAAAGCACGTACAAGGACAGAATGTATAACTCTTGAGTGTCCAAGAGCTCCTATTTAGCAAGTAATCATAACCAAGCAGCACCATCCTTTAGTAAATGGCTAAAAACATCTTCTAGTTTTGTTTTTTTTTTTTTTTTTTCAGCAAGATGAAATTTCTCCTACGTTTGCATAAATAAATATATATATATATATTATGATTCTGTGGAATCTACATAAATCAAAGATTTCATGCTAAAATAATGGAGGTTATTCTTCAAATTTAACGGTTTACAGCCTTAAATATTGAGTATCAGAACTTATATGCATACATAAAAGAGTTTCATGGTACAAATAACATATATATTATTCCTCATATTCTACAAATAGCATATTATTCTTGACAATTTCACATGTTTTACATCCATAAAATTAGAGAATCGATATTTAAATGCATTAATTAAAGATTTTCATGCTAAAAATAACCGAGATTATGTTTTAATTTTTCTCATATTTTATATTCTTAAATTTATAGAATTAGTATTGTCAGAAGTATCTATATTTTTGTGCTTGCTTTCGACCTGAAAGCCTCCTTTTTTTTTTTTTTTTTTTTCAATTTACTTGTAAGTCGGGCAACCAAGTACAGTTACATTCAAAGATGACACAACCCCCGTTTTCCTACATGAACACATCCTTAACTATCTTACGTCTAATACTATCAATACTTCCACAATTAAATTTTTTATTTTATTCAGTTGCTATACACACACACACACACACACACACATATGTATATAACTGTTTTCACCTAAAACTTAAGTAGTGGCTTAGGCTAGCTTGAGACATTTCAAGAAAGCAGTATATTTGTATATGTATATATAGGGGGGCAAAAAAAAAAAAAAAAAAAAAGGAGAACATACCTTGAGGTCCACGAAAATAAGGATATCATCTGGAATTTCCTTAACCAAGTTGTAGATTGGACCAAAGACGGTGGTGGTAATGCTCTCGTAAGTACTCCAAACAGATTGCAGACGACCAGACTTCCCCTTAATGGAATTGTACACATTCCACCAGAACATCAGCAGCTGAACCGCCGTGGCCCTCACAAAACCCAGGTACTTGAGTTTTGGAGCACTACTTTCGCCCTCGCCCCCGCCCAGTCCCAGCCCCAGCCCCAACCCCAGTCCCAGTCCGAACTAAAATAAAATACTATGAATGAATGAAAGAGAAAGAATTGCATGTGTAATAAGGTAATAAAATCCAAAAACCAAGGTTAATTTGAGGAAAATAAAACATGTTTCATGGAAAAATAGACTAGGGAAGGAATTCAAGTGATCACTTATACCTTGTTCAAAGATATGAAAAAAAAATAAAAATAAATACACACACACACATATATAAAGGAACTTCCTAAGAATACAAGCCGATTAAGGAAAAAAAAATTAAGAAAAAAAAATGAAAAAGAGAAAACTGATCACTTACCGGCTTCTTGTCGGCCATGGTGTTGGTCGACTTTGGATTAACTGAAAACTCTATGAGTACCCTTGTTCAGCTTTCTCCTTAGTCTCCAATCTGAAATGAAATATCAGGGAGTTGAAGTTGCAGGGTTTTATTTATACCAAGTAATTTGATGGAATTTAATTATATATATTTTAAAAAAAAAAGTTGATGGATTTTCGTTTGTGTGATCTACGGTGGATATGGTGTTGAATTTCATAATGGTCCCATTGATTTTTATTTAATGTTTCCTTTAAGAAAGTTTGGAACTGATTCTGGAACTGTTTTTGGTTTTTTCCCACATTTTAGACAAGTGTTAATTTGGTAAAATAATTCACAAGTAACTTGGGCAGAAATGAATAGACTTTTGGCAAAAAAAAAAAAACATGATTGCACTTCAATTATAAAGCCCAAAAAAAAAATGAATGAATGAAAGCTCTATTACGAAGCAAGCAAGAAAATTTTTTTTTTTCCAAAAATGATTGACATTTTATAAAAAGTAAATTTAAATATTAAAGCAACCTCAAACCCGGGCCTCGACAATTATAAGCCAACGTATAACTTTTTCTCCTCCTTTTGCATGGGTTCATGGATGTGGGACCTACTTGGCGAAGTTTTCAAGGCGAAAGTCAAGGTCTCCCCAAGGACACGTGGCATTCCGTACTGCAATTGTTCGTCATAGATCCGGGGCATACAGTTTGTAGATCTTTTTTCTTTGCATGGGACCTGGGAGGCACGTACTCAATAGGAGTCTGGCCTTTTCCGTGCCTCATTTGGTCTCACATTTCTCCCTTGTCATAAGAGCTTATTCCAAATCTTTAAACTTAAACTTTTGCTCAAAACATGGATTAACATCCCGCTAAGATCAGTTCTCAAATCAAAGTAATCCACCGATGATATTATTAAACCGACCTCGTGTTGGCTTTTGGCAAACTATTTTCCATTCCGAGGGTAATAATATTTGGTCTACTTTTGAAACTACTTGGAGAGGAAGGAAATGTCACTATCATAGCAAGTAGATATACCAACATTGCAAAGAAATTATTTAAAAGATGGCAAGTCATCATTCGGGTAACTTGGGCAAATTGCTTCGGTACTGTTATATATATATATATATATATATATAAAAGGAGGAGGAAAAAGGGCTTGTGTGAAAGAAACCATATAAAGATACAGTTGTTATAATAAAACTGTCCATAAAACAAGTATGCAACAGGCAGGCACCAACCTTAAATTTCTTTCGAAATAGAGATCTCCCTCCAAGTCCAAGAGTTTTTTAGGCACAAATAATCAGGGAATCTTCCCAAAACGTAGACAATAAATCCTTATAAGCCAAAAGCATAGTAATCCAGCTACTAACATAGGTTTTCGTATAGCATGGAGCACATGAAGCATTCCGAGAACGTTAGATCTCTAAGGTATGTATGTTGATATGTAAATCAGTCATGACAATTTTTTAGCTAGATTCTGAAATTTCTCCTTTGAATTCGACAATTTTAAGTTGTAAAAAGGAAGAAATTAAGAAAAGCAGTGGAAGAACAAGTGTTCGTCTGTTACAACAGTAGTCCCGAAACATCTTAGGGGGCTTGAGATTTCTGGCGCTTCATGTACTGAAGGATAGGCTCCTTGACCTGCAAGAAAAAGGAAAATCCCAAAAGCCCCAATGTATCACCTTAGAAACAAGGCCTTTTCACAGTCTTGTGTACTTGATACAACTGCTAAGTTAATTCAGGCCATTCTAACTTGAGAAAATAATCAAAAGCATACCGTGCTTCTTTTTCTGGTTCGCTTGTCATCTTGGCTTGACCGAGTGGACAGAATCCCGTTCACCTCTTTGCAGTCATTTGTGTTCCCATTCGCTGCTGCAAAACTTTCTCCGGATGCTACTGGATGCTGTTAAGTTCCAGAACAAATAAGTTATCTATTATCCATATAAGCAGTGCACAATACAGTAGACAAAATCAACAAAGAAACAATTAGGGTAGAGAAGCTCTTGACAGCACTTGCCTGGGCCCTGCTCGTGGGAGTGTTTCCAGGCACTTTTCCTTTCGAAACGGTTTGCATTGAACCATTTTGGTCGAGATCAGATCTTACTTTCATTCGCGTCAGATCTGAGCCAATGGAGTGAAGGAGACCGCATGTGGAAAAGTCCCTGTGGTTGCTTCCTGATATACCAAAAGAGCAGTCTCTCGCTGTTAGTGCTAACATTTATATATGTATATAGCCACACACACACGCTCACACAAAACATTTGGAGTTTTATAATGCTGATTCCATACCCACAGTTTGGCTGGCTAAATGACTAGACTTACCTTGTGGTTCAATGGTACCCACATCCTGTTGAATTAAAAAAATATATATATTAATATCGTGTAGTTCAGGAGGATACAAACACACGCATGGTACAATAAGAAAAGGCTTTACAGTCAATTACCATAGCATCCTTATTCAAGACTTTCTTGACTTCCATTAGCTTTTTCTCAGTCATGACAGAATGGATCACACGTTTGCCTAGGATAAACAAAATCATTAATATAAATAAGTTAACCATAATCCGATCCTCACTCATTAGCTTTTGCAATCGAAAAGTTTGGCTGCAAGTGCACGCACCTAGCCTTCGGTTGCTTTTGGCTTCAACAAAACCATCCCGAGTCATTTTATCAATCATCTTCCGAACTGTATTCTGATTTGCTTCTCCTTCAAACTTGCTTTGAAGTTTTGAAATTGTCACATAATTCATCGGAAGAGCATAGTACAGAGCCTGTAATAGGATAACAAAGTCAGGATAAGCACGTCGTAAAACGATATCAGTAAGTGGTCTGCCGACAAGAAAAGAAAGAAAACACACACACGCACGCAAGCACAATACATCTACATGAAAGAAACCAGTTTCTGACAAGCAAAAACAGCAAGAGATGATTATTGAAAATTGATATTTAGTATATAACTTTTAAGACCTTGTTCAATAGACCATATAAAGAAAGTAGGCGACACAAATATTTGAATCATTGGTCAATGACCAGCGCACCGAATTTGAAATGGCAATTTCCTAGTTCATTCGAAAGTAACACAGGTATACGTGGTTCATTTTAATGATTAGATATGGATATTATGAGGAGTGCTGTTAAACTTCAGATTAAGAAAAAACATGAAGAGACGGAAATGCAATCACCTTCATGTACATCAAGTCATCATCGTGCAAAGCTTTATCGCCAGCTAGACCATCCATTTCTTCTTTCACCGTATTGAATTCAAAGTCAATTGTCTGACTTTGTTGCTGTCAAAGAAAGAGAAGAATGAGCACAGAAGCTAAACACAGTGAACTCTGAAATAAAGTGACATAAAAATTGAGTAACCTTCAGCTTGTTGATGACATAATTGTCAGCTCCTGTTTTTGATAAGACACCTTCTTTAACAAGCTTATCCATAATATCTGAAATTCAATTAACATGTACAAACCAGAAAGTCATAAAATCTTAACCAAAATATCAGAACTGAGTTGAATTCTCTTCGAATTTCACGCATTTAAATTTTAGGTATACTTACCTTCAGTTAGAACCTGCATCCAACAATGGAGAAGAACATTAACATACCGTACGATAAGAACTAAAGATAATAAACTGCAGGAACTTAAGCAGTAATTAGCTAATAGCTAGCCTGTAGCATTAACTATCAGTCTGCAACTGCATGTTTAAACGACAAACAGACCAGTGGAATCTTACCACTGAGATGTCTGGGAAATTAGATAGAACATCAGTAAGTTCAACAGTGTCAAGGTGACGGGAATTTATCCATTCCTTAACTCGGGTCAATTGTTGCTCGTCCTCCATGGGGTCCTGCGTATTGTCTGCATAACAAAGAACGAACTCATCAGACCCGTCATCCTCTTAAATTTAAATCGGAACAAGTTAATGGGTTACTATCCCAGGAAAAAGCATCTTTGGGAAATAGAAATCAGAGAATGAATGGTCAAAAATAAGAGATAAAGGAAGGAAGGAACCGAGAGAGAGAGAGAGAGAGAGAGAGAGAGAGAGAGAGAGAGAGAGAGAGAGAGAGAAGGAAACAGCTCAAGAGTATGCTGAATATTCAAGTTCAACTTTGTGTCCTTCATGTTCATTATGCTTGATGATTTTCTATGCGCAATTGAAATTGTGAAAGTTGTTCAAGTACCTTCATCAGCTGAGGCATTATCTTGCTGCTGTAATTTATCTGTCCACAAAACCATTGTTACTCCCAGCAACAATTAGCAAAATAAATGAATTTCAAAACAAAAAGAAAAAACCAATTATTCCCACAAAAAAGAAAGACATGTCTCATGTAATTCGTACCTACTGGCGCAACTACATATTGATCTTCTTGTGAATGGTTAAACTGAAAGTCAAACAAGCCTTATCAAGTTTATATATTTCAATTTCTCACAGCAACTTATAACAGAAGAGTTAAGTAACTCTTCAGTTCACCTCACTGTCTGAATCAGAATAATCAACCCTTTGCACAGATTCTCCTCCTACACTCCCTTCATCATCCTGTATATCTTCATTTTCATCCTCACATGGATCAAGCACACTTTTCACCTGAATGAAATATTGTATACACATACTTAGTTTTTCTTATGTACCGCAGATCTAATTTCAATCGGTTTCCAAGTAGGTCCCAAACCTTACCTTAAGTGCTAAAACCAAATGCTTGCTGTTTACATTCCCGACCTCCATTTTCAATGGACTTTTGGTCCATGGATTGTGAGCTTCCTCCTCTGTACAGCCTCTGAAGAATGGAGGCTCGTAATCCGCTGGCTGCATCATCAAATCATTGTTTTTAACCACTTTTTTCTTCAACTTCTATTTCTAAATAGCTAAAGGGAGAAAACCATTGCCAAACTCTTTAAAATTTGGAGGAATATCGAATTCTTAGAGAACGCAAAAGGATATTTTAATAGAGATAAATTCAGAATTGGTGATCAAAGGTGCATCACATTGTATATATAATGAAAGCTGTTGAAAATGTTAGAAAAGGACATACCGTCATATCATCATAATAGAGTAGTTTCATAAGTATGGTTCGCTGAAACAGTAACAAAAATTATTAGTAAGCAAGCATGGAAACTACTAATAATATCAAACAATTAGAGCATATTTTAGACCTACTTCTTCAGGCATCTTATCCAGAGTTCTCATGAGTTGAACCAGAGTCCTGACCATCTTACAAGCAGAGCTCCTGATATAATTAAAATCCACCAGAAGTTTAGAGATCAGAGCCAAACAGGAAGATAATGAGAAGGAAATCTCTAACAACTATGGAATCCAATTAACCTCATCTGGTTGGGAGTGATTTCTTCAGTAGAGCTGCACTTGAATGTTCCACCTTGTTTCTTGCTTCCACTACGATTGATATTCATTGAAACCTCCTGGCTATCAGATCCTGAATAGTTGAAGGAAACTGCAGGCGAAGCATATCCAAATAGATCAGCTCTCTGCTAAACATGGGCTTTCAGAAATTCTAGACACTGAAATATCAAATTCGACCAAGATAGAAATGGTTTTACAGTGTCTAACTAGAATTGAGCAAATAAATAGTATGACTTAACTATAGTGTCGTGATTGACTAGGTTCTCCGGTCTTAGCATCTAGTATTTATGCTCAAAATAAGCAAGAATGAGAAGGAATTTGAAAAAAGCTTACATGCATATTCCTCAATCATCGGTCCATCTACTGCTTTACACACGCAGAACAAGAGCGTCTTCAGGTACTTCCTCTGTAATGCATCATAGACACCTGCAAGAAAAAGTAGTTTGTGTGTGTGTGTGTGTGTGTATACACATTTATATAAACACATGCACACATTTAAGATCAGATCACAATTGAAATAGGCTCGATGAAACCTTTCTCCATCCAATCAATAAGTCTACGAGACTCTGCATCCATTGGCATGAGCTTTTTAATCTTCATATCTGTTAACATTTTCAAGATTTCGAAGAGAATCAGCTCCTAATTCCCAAGCAATGAAAAAACTAAAAAAATATAACGAATAAAAATTACTTTTACCTAGAGCAGCAACAGACTTATCAGTGAAATACTTGTCCGGAAAAAGGCCTCTGATGTAGCTGATATTGAATATAGCAATTCGAAGAAGGTTCCTCGTCTGATCTCAGAGCAGGTGAAATAAGACAAACAGAGTCAAATTCGTTTTACTAGCGAATATTTGGTTCTCACAAACTAGAAGAATCTCAAGATCTACAAATGCGATGGTGCTCATGAGAATTTTAGCCGTTTTAAACCGAAATAACTTTATGCATTTCAGCATAAACCACAACTTTCTAAATTTAATGGAACACAGCAAAACTTCATGACATCGAACAGTGAGCTTGTCTAACACGAAATCATCAAAACTACTTCATGAAAGCCTTAATTTATCACGTTATGAAACTTAAACTTGCATAAGCAGTAAATCGAAATATTCCTTAAAATATCAACTCCGAATTTCGCAAAACTTCAAACCGAATCAATAACGTTTCCGACAATTTTCGTTTCAAATCAAGCAAAATTCATCTCAAATTCAACAAAAGCTACAGTTCTTCGGATCCGATCGTACACGCATAATACATGTGAAAACGCTTCCGAGAAAAACCAAAACAGAATTGAAAACAGTACGAGACGGATCAAATTTTCCATAAATGTGATGAAATAGAAAAGAACGAGTGAGTGAAAGCCGATTACCAGAAGAAGCGAATCTTGCTCGGTGATTTCTGCTTCCTTCAGCTTCTGTGCGACGACCTAAAGAAAAACAATTACATCAATGAGATATGGAGGAAGAAATGAGCGACTGAAAAGTGCAGAAGACGACTATGACTACGATGAAAATGCAAGGATTGCTCGGCGAGCTTCGTTTCCTCACCATTGTTACAGGAACCTCCGAAAAACTCTAGAGAGAGAGAGAGAGAGAGAGCTCTGAGCGTTTGGTTTTCAAAAACTCGAAACGAAGGGGAAAAATGAGGAAATATGGCGGGAGGGGAATAGTTGAGGCTATTTATAGACTTTAATACTTTAAACTGCGGTTAGGCTCTGAATGGCATTATCGTAATTTATGAGGAAATCAGGAGTAGTTTACTTGAATGGACCTAGAAAAGAAAAGCTTGCTCGTTTCTGTTATATTCGGGGTGGGTCCCACTCTCAACGGCATCACGTGTCGGAGGCTCCCTTTTGCTCATTTGCTTCTCCAACTCGTTCTGACTAAGCTTGCCTTTGGTGTACGCTGCGGGGTTGGAATGAATTTTTTTGAAATTAGTTAATTTTTTAATAATTAATTATAATTTTTCATAAAAGGATAAAAAAATGATATGAAAATTTTATATTTGAATCTTATAACTAAACACACGTTAAACTCATTACAAGAAAATGTTTCGTTTAGGCGAGTTTTTTACTTTTATTTTTTAACAGTGAAAAAAAAAAACAAAAACTATATGGTTTTTTAACAAGTGTTGGTAAAATATATTTAAAAGAGCTTAAATAGATTATATTAGTATTTAAAATTTCTAATAAAATATTATAAAGAAGTTTTTAATATTTTTTCAGAACTCTTGATACAAGTTTCAAAATCTACTCAAAAAGAATTTTTTTTAGAAATCATATTATATGACTTTAACTACTGAAAAAAAGATAAAGAATCACTTCTACAAATAGTTTTTGAAGTTAGGCAAGCAAAAACAACTTTTGGAAAGCTCAATTAAGTAGACCATAAATACAAAAAAGTTTGTATAGTCACAAGTTTTCTAATTCGAATAGAAATCTTTTAATTTGAATAACTTTTAGTTTATTTTTTTTATTTTTTATTTTTTTGCGCCAAAGAAAAAGAAAGTTCCGTCCAAATTAGAGCCTAGTATTCTGTGCAAATATTCAAACGTACGGGTGAAAAAGAGTACAGATTCTTGTTAATCAAATTCCCAAGTTCAGCAGCCAAAATAATAATAGTAACATTAATAATGACAACAATAACAACAACGAACGACGATGATAATGATATTAATAATTACTAGCTTGAGCAAAGTGACAATTTACCATCACCTTGCAACAAATGATAAAATGCGCAAAATCCTTTTAAATTATTTTGGTTCTTATTTTAAATTGATCAACTATCAAGACGCAAGCGCTTATGCATCTTCATTCTTCCATGTATGAGAAGTACCAGTTGCTGACAATGGTAAATACCCTTTTGATCATATCTCTCATTGTTTCTATTCTTCAGCTAAAATAACATAATTTCACAACAAGCAGAATGGTGTTCCCAAAAGCAAATGTCTAAATTACAGGGAAAACCCAAGACCGGAACTAGCTGTAAAACCGGACCTTCAGAAAAAAAAGTATCAGCTCTAATTGAATGAATTTAGAGGATAAACAGCGGCAGCTATTCTCTTTTGGAGGTTGAATTTCCTCGCTATCAGCGGCCGAACATCTTCAACTCCAACCAAGCTCTCCAAAAATGGTAGCAATGAAAGCAATTCTCTGTCCAAAGGATCATCAAACCAGCTTTCAATTGGTATACCATTGTCCACTTGGAATCCAAATGCCTGAAACAAAAACCCATCTGTCAAATTCCTACAGTTTTCAGGTTTTTAAACATTTTTGTCAACGGAAACCAATTTATTTCTATACAAGAAACAGACCAATTTCTGGAGTTAGAATTGTTTCCCACAAAAGAGCAATATCACAAAGTTGCATCCTCATTTAAGTTGCCAATTTTCAGAGGAAAAAGAAAATAGCGTAGACTACTAGAAGTCCCACCAAACAACTTAACGAATAGTTTCGCAAAGGGCATTCACTACAAAAAACGATACTGATAAAAACTTGATATTAAAAGCAAAATGTACCACTGGTAAGTGGTAACAGAAACTAGAGATAATTTCCTTACGTGTTAGCTTGTGACTACTGGTTCAGAATGAAAAACCAAAACCAAATGCTTTTAAATATATAATATCTCACTGGTGTTTTAGTCCTTTTTCTTTGGTGTGAGAGAAAAAGAGATGGGGGTGGTACCTGTGGGGAGTTGTCGATTATGATAACACGTGATAAATCGCGACCAAGAATTGACAAATCCTTGAGGTAATTCCCCTCCACAAAAACGCAAGAATCACGATACACACGATGACGAAATATCTTCCTTTTTGGGTCAAGCACATTAAGAAGCTGCTCTGCATAAATACTTTGACTAGCTGTAAATATAATAATCTCAAAGAGACTCGAAACTCTCTCCAAGAAATCTCGGAGATGAGGACGGCACCGGACATAGACGGTGTGCTCCTGAAGGTTAAAATTTACAGGAAATGTGAAGTCTGCATCATCACAAGGTTCTAGCGTGGAGTGCACCAGCGTTTCTGCAAAATCAATGTTCCATAGGAAACAATGTATAAAGAGCATTTGACAATTTTACCAAAAAAAAAAAAGGGACTAGTATGGAAAAGATGGTTAAATATGAAATCTAAATTAATTAGCCATCAGAATGCATGTATAGTCATAACTGATATGCTCGCTTTAGTGCCCAAGATCAGTAGTTAACCAAACAGAGTAAAAAACATTAGAAACACTCCAGAGTTAGAATTACATACAAAATAACATGAATTCTATCATGAGTTCTCTACAAATATTTCATTGTTCTCACCATCTAAGTCCAAAACGAGAGTAGTAGGAGGGCAACTCCGTGTCTGTTTTGGCAGCAACATGGGCCGAAAAGTTGGAACAACTGTTGACAAATCAGGTAAATTCTTTATGAATAAATAAGGATCAAAGTCATCAAATTCCTCATAGTCATCATCCTCCACGTAACCATCAGTTGACATTGGATCTTGACCATGTTCATCAACACATTCTAACTTGGAATTTTTCATGGCAAGATATATAGCCGAGACTTCAGACGAAAGGGCTACTCCCCCTACATCTGCATTTACAGTAAGAATTTACGTCATGGGTACCTAAAATAACATAAGCATACAGTGATAACAGAATATTCTCCTCTAAACCCATATCAAAGGGCCTTTTTTTTATTTTTAAAAAAAAAAAAACCATAGTTTAATTAAAAAATCCATATGACACGGAAAGAACATGCACACAATAAAAACCACAGTTTAATCTACCTTCAGTGGTTGTTCCCCCCTCAGCATGTTTAGCTATATGAAAGGTAGGAGAGAATATAGTTTCTAACACGTGATCAGTAGTTTCGTCACCACCACCCTGCAATGGGTAAAGAAAAACTGTCATACAGGTATAACACTGGGAATTAAGTGTGGTTTCCAACACACATACCCACATACGTGAGCCTGCACTTGCATACTTATGGTATGGTATGGCTAGTGAATTACCTTATAATCCATGGAATCGTCGTGATTTCCATCATGCCCCAAGCAGGCATCGGAAACCTCATTACGCACCAAGTCACATTTAGTATCCAAATTTGTTCCTACAGCAGTTTGCCCATTCTTCTTTACCAAATTGTCAGCTGAAAATTGCAGAGGGAAGAGAACAATTAAATTATAAAAAGAGTCCTAACTATTATCTATAAAAATCAATAAATAAATCGTCTACAAGGACCTAATGCCTGATGCAGAACAAAATAATAAGTATAGGAAGTCAATAAAGCCCATAGTTAGTTAAATCATTTGAATACGATGCTAGTTAAAAAGATAAAATACACATTATTCAAACTATAATTCGTCTAGAACTTGTACAAATTACCACCAATGAGTTGTTTGATAACCTACCAAGACTCTGCTTTCTTGCTGAAGATGTAATCAGGTCAGTAACTTTCTTTTCCGGATCTTGCCCATTTGCAGATATTTTCTTCTGAGCCCTAGAAACCCTTGTTCCAGCATTCTCTCGACCGGCTGCTCTTCCAGAACTCTTTTTCTTGGTTTGCATTTCGTCGGGAAGAACGTGCTAATCTATAGAGAGCCTATCAGATAGCAGTTCAAAACTTCATTGTAGATCAAAAGCAATTTTTTTTTTTTTTTTTTTGGGTAAGTACCAACATAGCATAACAATTTCAAAGCTCACTTAAAAATCCCCACTAAACAATATTAATAACAACATAGTATAACTATACCCAAAACTAGAATAGTCATCAAGAAAAAAGAACAAGTAGTGTAAATATGATATTCAATCTCATTATCTTAAAATTAAAAAAATTCCACAGGAAATCACTATTGCCACTAATTATCCCAAAAACCCAGCTTAATCAAAACAACAAAAGTGTTGTCGAACTAAAAACCGAACTATACAACAAGAAATTGTCGGCAATTAACAAACTCTTAGTACAAAACTTAAAACCCTAGAAACCCAAACCCAGAGCTGCTAATCGCCATTTTCGAAAATCATAAGAAAGTTTTAAGAGCGGGAATTCAATAATCCTAAAATTAAGGAAACAACATAAATTCTCGAGTACTAAATCACACTTTAATCGAGAAAACGAAAGATTTTAATGCAAGAAAACCCATGAATTTCTCACAAGCTCCTCAGTACAACTCAAAAATAAAAACTCCACAGCCAAACAAAGATTCGAGAGGAGGAAAATGAAAACAAACTGGGAACTCTAAAACCGTTACCTGAGCCGAAAATCGAGCACTGGAAATGGAGTTTTCAGAAAAAAGCTGAAGTCAAAATATCAAGAACACAATAAATTAGTTCATGTAATCGAGAGAGAAGAAAAGAAAAAACCATAGAAAGACGGAAGAGAAGCGAAGCTCGAAGAAACAAAAACATTACCAGTAGAAGCAGAGGGTTTGGGTTTAGGGCGTGTTTGGAGACTCTTTTTCCCTCCAAACGCTGCGAAAAGAGAGGGAAAACTCGGAGGGATCGAAAACGAAAAATATTTTTGTCTGAAAAAGAGGATGAGAGGAAAAAAAATTAATATGTTTTTATAGAAAATTTTTCTCTGCAATTTTTTTTTTTTTGTTTAAATAATTTCTTACAGTGGAGTTCAGAACCAATAATTGCACACTCATTGTTGCTACGCGTGTTATGTACTCGCTCTGTTTGATTGCCACGTAACCAATGAAAAAACTAGACGGTTCCGATCGAGTCTTTTCTTTAAAGACGCCTGTTTGCGCGTGACGAAAAGATTTTCATGTCCTTTTTCTTAAATTTTGGAAAACACTGTCATTTTGCCATTGAAATACGTTTCGACTTATTTTACAACTGATCCTCCTTTTCCTGAATTTATGAACTTGGCCCCAATTCATTTGAAATTAGAGGGTGAACATGCCTTTCATTAATTTAAAAAAAAAAACAAATAAGGCCCTTAATTTAAGGGTGGACAAAGCCTTATCAATAATCTTAAATTGGATACAATCAAATGTTTACAAAGTCTAAAATTGGATTCAAATGTTTACGAAGTCTATAACTTTATTTCTCTATTTATGAATCTGCCCTTACATTTCTTATAGTTAGCCTTTTGTATACTTTTTCTAACTACAAAAAACGCTAGTGCATAACAATAACATAAGGAATGGCTAGTGTTCAATAAAGCTTAGTAAAATGAGAAAATGATTTTTGAAAGGTACTTATTCGTCCAGTTAGATCATGACTGAGCATTTATATGTGTCCTTAGGGGGTGTTTGGTGAATTAGTTTAGTTTAAGATTTTTAAGTTTCAATAGTAATTTTTCAGAAAAAACAAAAAAAAATTTCAGAAAAAAACAAAAACCATGATGAAAAAAGTACAATTTAGTTTAAACAGGACTTGAAAACAAACAAGCCATAAGGAAAAAATGTTAGAAACACCAACTTAAATATCAATTTTAAAGTATTAACCTATTTGTTATATGATTTGTCGTTTTTTAATTTGTAAGTATTTAAAACATTGTTAAATCAATTGATTGCATCTACTGATATAAATATGATGAATGAATTAGTACTTAAAAAGTTGATATTAGAGTTTGTGTCTCTAATACTACTTTATTTTAAATGGGAAATCAGTGTTCACTTATAATTTAGAACTTTAATCAAAGTTAAAAGGATGGATATTTATTATGAGATCGCTATATAAATAATATAGGTTTGTGACTGTTACTAACTAATTTTTTTATGGAAAAAAATAAACTATATGTTTTTCCAAAATAAACTATATATTTTTCCAAAAGTGAAAATTTTTTTTTTTTCTAGTGAGGCGATTTTCATTAGGACTTATTTGTCAATGCAAATGAATAATATGCCATTTGTTATTTCTTTAATCTTGTTGAGGAATTTGTTCTTTTTTTAAATATAGTTAATGAAAAGGATTTCTAATATAACGAAGGAAATAAAATTTAGAAAAACAAAGGATGGAAATCAACATACTCCTCCTTTGAATGCCGTATGTGAATGTAGTGGCTAGTGCTCAGAAAAGGACCGGTTTCAAAGTCAAGCGAGTAGTGACAAATTTGTCAAAGAAAAAGACTGCCAGAAGATACTGCAGCAATTCAGCTAAATTGAAGTGGTGGTATTTACAATTTTAAAGATTCAAAGGGTTGCTTTCGAAATATTATAAAGATTGCCTCGTGATGAGAATCTTTTTGAAATTTTGAATATTGAGCCCTCACCTTAAGCGAGGTACGCAGAGGTTCAAGTCAAAAAATAAAAAAAATAATAATAAAATTAAAAAAAAACAGATCCATCTTGTCATCATATTTTTCTGCCAGAAAACTGCCACACCGCATCGCAACGCAAATGTCTTAGTTCCACAAAGCGGCGGTCAATACAGGCCGACACGTATGACGTAACGTAATCAGTTTACATACAAATGGTTTACAAAAGTTTGGGCTTGTCAAATTGGGCTGTGAGCCCAAAAATTTGGGCTTCCCACACTGATATTTTTAGGCCCAAAAAAAATTGGGCCATTTTTGACATTTAGTGGGCCAGTGATCGAGTCCATTCTGCGAAGACAAAGAGCTTCCCGCAGAAAACGGGTAAATAATTATCTTTATATTATCAAGTATGTTGCAATTTTCTTCTTCTTCTTTAGGAAGGGCATAATAAAAAGGGGCACTGTGGTAGAGAGTAAAGCCTTTTTTTAGGCCGTTAAGATTTAATCAAACGGTTGAAATGTTGTTAGTGTACCATACTTATCATACACCTTACCTCATATTACCATTTCCACCAAAAGTCTTCTCCATCACCAGTGACCTTATCGCCGCCGGCGACGAATGCCGGCCCCCCCCAGCCACCGGCCCTAGCCCCGGCCTCCCTCCACCTAGCCCCGGCCCCCCACTCCCCGACCCCCGGTAACCCCCCCTAGCCCTCCCCCACAGACCCCCCTGCCCCATCCCCCCCGGCTCCCCTGCCACCCCCACCCCCCCCCCTGGCACCCCCCCAACGGGGATCGTCCCACCCCCCTCTCTCTCTCTTCTCCTCTCTCTCTTCCCGGCTCGCGGCCCCCCCATCCCGCTCTCTCTCTCTTCCCCTTTCTCTTTCTTCTCCTCTCTCTCTTCTCGCGTCGGGGGTGGGTGGGGGGAGGTCGAGGGAGGGGGACCTGGGGTGGGGGGGGCTGGGGCCGAGGTACCGGCGGGGGAGGGCTAGGCGGGTTGTAGGGGGCCGGGCCTGAGTAGGGGGCTGCCGGGGCTGGGGCCGGTGGTGGGTCACTGGCATCGGGGGTGGGTTGCCGGGGTCCGTTGCTTGCGGCGAGAAGGTTGCCGGCGACGGAGAAGACTTCGGGTGGGAAGTGTAATATGAGATTAGGTGTATGATAAGTATGATACACCAACAATATTTCAATCGTTCGATTAAATCTCAACGGCCTAAAAAAAGACTTTACCTGTAGAGACCCTTAAAAGATCTCTACCACAGTCCTACCCAATAAAAAGTTACAATAACTTTATATTTTAAAATTTAAGTGGAGGTACGTGTCCTTTTAACTCTTTGTTTGACTCTACGTGGCTCTGTCACTATATTCTTTTGAAATCATTTTGACCTTTTTTTTAGTTCAAGCTCTATCATTGATTATTTGATTATCCAAAATAGATTATCTATTTACATTAAGAATATCACTACATTGGAGAATAGTTTTCTTGCTCAAATGTTAATTTTAGCATTGATATTGCATTGGAGAGACGGATTCTACATAATAATTTTTCATTTTAGTTTTCCGACTATAATAAAAAGGTCATTGCATAGAATTTAGGTAGAAACTTTCATTAAACATTTGAATAGCTAGCTCTTAAGAACAATCTTGGTGGAAATTTGATTAAGTCGTGTTGCATGTCCTATGCAGAAATAGTACACAAATAGACCTCAGAGAAAGAAATATAGAGAATTTGAGAGTGTGCGAGTTTCTATTGTAAATTTCTTGATCACATAGTAAAATTACTACAAAGACTGAAACAAAGACATGATCTCACATTGAGATAAACGTTTATAAATTTTGTGTTCATGATTGTTTACTTTTTATTTGCGAATTGTATTACTTTCGGTGATATAGAATTAGAGCGGCTAGTTCTTAAAAATATTTGTTTGGTACTTTGCCAAATCTGGATTTTGAGCTGCCCATATGGACAGTTAAAAAAAATTAAAAATTAAAAAAAGAAAAGAAAAGAAAAGGAAAAGGAGTTTGATTGCTTTAACATTGGTGGTCGCATATTTGCTGTAAAAGCGGTATACTTTCTTGTACAATTTAAAATTCATGGATGGATAAAATGGTACACGATGACACATCCTTCACATTTTAACTCGGAGAAATGCTTTTATATATATGGCGGGTCCCAATTCAATCAAACAAGAGTAATGTGGAGCATTAACACGCTAATTGAAAGAGCTTGCTTATGTGAGCCAAATATATATATATATATGTGTGTGTGTGTGTGTGTCTACATATATTAAAAACAAGACAAAAGCTAAAGGGTCTTTTTTTTACCCCTCTTGCCTTTGATGGTGTAAGGTGAGGAAAGAAGAAAAGCATAGACCGAGAGATTTGGATCTAAAAAAGCCAAAACTTTAGGGCATGCCATTAAAAATATATTTTTAATTATGCACAAGTTTAAGGTACATGATTGGTCCAAAAGAGCACATTCTACCTATATTTTTGTAACGAAATTGCATAATCTTAGAATGTAAAATGACTTTGCAATAAGGTCATTGCGGGGCCTCTATCTAGCCCCAATATAAAGAAAGGTGAAATTACGCATTTTTGCTTCTTTTTTTTTTTTTTTTTTTTTTCTTGACTAGTTAATGACTAATGACTATAAACATGTTCCACACCCTTTCGTCATCTGATCATCAGTCCATTAGAAAGCAGCAACTAACAATAAGATAAGCAAAAAATACATAACATTTTTAGGATTAAGATTTAAAATATTAAACACAAAAAAAAAAACTTTATACATTAAACAAAATTGTTTATTATTATTTTTTAAATTTAGATGTCTTTCATTTCATGTATGTACGTGGACAACTTTAGGGAAAGAGAAGTAAAAAGACATAATAAAGGTGATGCGTTTTTTTGCGGTCCATCAAGCTTGATCATTGAAAATAGTCCTATTGTACATTGTTAAATAGCTTAATGCCTAAGCGTGGGTTGGTGGTGGGACATGTACCAAGCCAAAAACTCACTGCTTTTTGTTAAGGCTAGGCTTCTTTCTTTGTTTTTTTTTTTTTTGTTTTTTTGTTTTTTGTTTTTTGTTTTTTTTTTTTAAAGAATCTTTCTGCTATTGCCTTCTCCATGTATCTGCTTGGAAAACGATTTTGATGTGATCTTATCCACATTCCTTTCTCCATTCGGCGATGTATTTCTACTCCGTGAAGTACCTACCTTATGCAAACGTTATGGTGGCTGATCGGCATTGATCTTTGCTGCTAAATTAATAGAGTATAGCATACAATATATAATCGTGTTAAAAAAAATAAACCTAAAATAAATAGGAACATCAAAATTTATAGTGATTCACTCATAATGAAAGAGTAACATCTATGATGTCTAATAATTTCATTATGTAAGACAGCAAAGTATGATAGTGTTTTCAAGCATCGAGAAAATTATAAAGAACTTGGCGGCTGTCTTTGGAATTCCTTAACGGTTAAGCCACGTGTTTACGTCTGCGGTCCGCACGGAATTAACTCCGATATCTATGAGATGAGTTGATAATTCCAAAGATACAAGTTCAGGTTGACCTAAATCGATTGAACACTCCAGCTTAGTCGAAGGGAATGGTTCTCTCATCTTTATTACTTGTATAAAAGGATCATTACCAAACGAGCAAAAAGATGGCAAGCACGCGGTCAAACTAGGTAGCAAAGTCTTCCGGCCAAAAAAAAAAAAAAAAAAAAAGCAAAGGAGAGGGTAAAGAGAAGCAAGTCAAAAAGAAATGTTCAATCATATCAAGCGAATTTAGGTGCGTATTTATTTGTGTAGACAAAAGGATCAATAAACGATCTAGTCGTTGATTAGCCTGTTATAGTCACATGAGTAATTCAAATTAATACGAAGTTGAACTCCAACAATTAGTGATTTGGATATTAAATTTGATGAGTGAAAGTGTCATCTCTGCTATATATAACTTCTAGTTATGACAGTCATTCATACACAAGTGATTACTCCATTCAACACAAGAGATTATATTAGAGATCATGAATTCATGCGCACTCACTTTTACAATTCTCATGGAGGACTTGAATGGCGGGACTACATCAATAATTTCTTACTTTATGATAATCATAAGTCGTTTAATTAATATATATATATATATATATATAGAAATTATTATAACTTCTTTTGTATGCTATAGTTTATTTTTAAGTGAATAATTGCCTATGCATGGTCGTTTTGTGTTATAATTAAAACTTTTGGTAGAGAGATCAAAGAAAAGTACTACTAGTGATTTGGCCACAAAAAACATGAATTTTAATAACTCAATTTTATTTTCACAAAAGCTTCTTTTATCCATTAACATCCAGCAACGTGGAACAGCAAGTTGGCCAAACTTTTTTTTAAGCCTTTTTATTGGTATAATAAAGCCCCATAATTAATATGTGTCATGTCGGCTTTGTCGTGATATCAACCCATGTCTTTGGAGCACTTTGAGCTATAGCTAGCCTATTTCATACTTCAGATTTTGGCAACCTGGCTATGATCTGTTCATGGCGGCCGGCACTAGATGCATATTGGCGGCTATGTTTGTTATTCCTTGCTTCTTCTTCTTCTTCTTCTTCTTTTCGTTTTGTTTTTTGTATTTTGTATTTGGATTTTTGATCCTTTTTTTTTTTTTTCTTTTTGGTTTTTGGAAGACAAGTAATAGCTTTTGTTTAATAATTCCCAACTTAAACCTTTGAAATCCCGGAGGGATAATCAGATTAGAATAACTCTTGGGTAGGATATAAAGACTAATATTGCGCCGTTTAAGACCACGAAGTTAGCTTACATATATATATATGTGTGTGTGTGTGTGTGTGTGTGTGTGTGTGTATTTCCAACTTAACATATAGATAAAGAATTGCATTAATAGGATAGTGTGTAACGCCAAAAAAATTTTAGTTAAATTATCGTTACACACTTTGAATGTTGGGAGGATGTGACACTGAGAAAGTTATCCTGCATTATTGTTTACACTCTTTTAATGTCAGTGTTATGTTAAAATCTAATAGCCTATTTGGGACGGTAATTCCAGATGACAAAACATTATCTAAATCTAAAAATCTAAACTTTATATCAAATTTTTTCTTTTTTATATTTTAAAAAAACTCAAACTTTAAAAGTTTGTAACTTTCTAATTTTAAATCTAAATGAGATGATTTTTATATTAAAATACTCGTAACAATGAGATAAACAAGACAAAATCTATTTTGCATATATTTTTCCGAACACATTTCAAAATTTTACACTATTTTTCATATCATATAACTTTTTCAAAAGTTTTTTTTTTCCTCAAACACACATTTTCAACGCAACCTCCAAAACACCATCTTCAGATGTCCCCCAAACATGCCTTAAGAGTAAGGATGGTTTTCCTAGAAACACTGCAGACAGTATCTCTCTCTCTATACATATACAACTTGCTATAATCCTTTCAGGAGAATCATATAAAAGTGAAAAACATCACATGACAATTACATAATATAACACCCACTTTAAAAAGGAGTAAAACCAAGAAATTTTAGCTATTCTAAGCTATTGTTACGCTTTTAACGTATGTGTTTCTTCAAATATCATATTATTCTTTTTTCTTCTATATACTATGGTGAGAGTATAATCCTTCCGAAAGGACTATAGCAATGCCACTATACGTTTTCATATCATCTCATGATTCATGACTATACATCAGTACACATTGATTTACCTTTTTTTTTTTTTTTTTAATACCATGCTATAATTTTTTTTTTTATAAATTTACTACTATCCACTTTTTTCTTCGTGGCAACAACAGAACATGAGGGAATATGCTTGAAAATGATTGGGAACTTAGGATATAACAGTATTAAATAATGTACAGTTACGATAACAGATTATTACAACATGTTTATTACATAGAAAACACTCCAGGCCGAGACTTGAGATTTGACTCTCTCGCCTTTAACAAGCTTATTATAGCTAGCCACACACACACATTGTAGAAAAACCACGTACATACATTTTTATGAGGTCTTGTACGATCTTCAGTCCTCACATTTCCCCTTTTCTTCACTTTTTTTTTTCACATTAATTAAGATTAAAAAGAAAGCAAGTAATATATATATATATATATATATATATTTTATTAGCTTTTCATCACTAGCCAGCAATGTTGTAACGACGAACCACGTGGCACGCTAGTGGCGTCTTCATTTCCATGGAAAGCCTCAGGCACTCAGAGAGATCCACTAGCTGAGCTGGAAGCCACGTGTACTGTTGCAGAAGCCGGGCGAGCCACGCGTGCACCGTGGTTAGGCCCAGTGCCTTTCCCGGGCAGATCCTCCGGCCTGACCCAAATGGAGCGAGCCTTAGATCCGAGCCCATGATGGTCACCTCCTCTTCGACGAACCTATCGGGCCTGAAGGCCCATGGGTCCTTCCACGAGGAGGGATCGTGGGCTATGGCCCACATGTTGACCATGGCGGTGGTGCCGGCAGGTATGAAGACGTTGTCCACGTGGACGTCGTGGACAGCGAGGCGGGCCCACGAGAGTAGTGGGCCCGGAGGGTGTAGTCGGAGGACTTCTTTGACTACGGCTTGGAGGTAAGGGAGGCTGGGAATGTCGGAGTCTCGCACGTGCCTGTTCTTCCCAACGCACGTGTCAATCTCTAGCTGGATTTTTGCTTGGATGTCTTGGTGCAAAACCATCCTGGCCATAATCCATTCCACAAGTATGGCAACCGTGTCTGTCCCTCGAAATATTAATTCCTTAAAATAACAATATCAAATAGAACATATTAAACAAAATGATATATAAATGTGTTAGTTATTGAATATAAAACATACAATGATACAACTAATTAGCGTGTGAACAGACAAACAGACCAAAAACAAATATATCTCGATATTGTACGTATTTAATTGGATCCTCACCATAATAAAAATCTTATGCAGACAAATATTAATCCTAGTATTATCAAAATAATTGGGCCCACCAAACCTGGTTAAGACTTAATTAAGAAGTCCCATGAAAAAAAAAAATGTTTGGATGGATGGAGAACGTGGCAAGCACCTTGCAATTTTTATGCATTTTAAGATTCTCAGGCTTGATTTATATTGACCATATCAAAATCCTAGATTTGCATCAATTTTTTTCTGGATTCAATCGCTGCCATTCCATGAACTAATATATATACATATACATGTACAAAAAAAAATCACATATATACGTGTGGATATATATATATATCCACTTCAATAAGGCTATAACTGTCTGTTCATTTTTACTATAATGGATGGAGCTTATTATTAGGAGTCGACCTATATTATTGTAACTAATTAAGGTGGGTATTAGACCTAATAAAAAAATAGTTAAAAAAAGAAACTATGATTGAGAACTTTTTCGGTCAGAAACCTTCGGGAAGTTGTGGAGTCATGTCACAATGATTCATCCGAATCTTAAAAACTGTTACTCCCTCTTTTCTCCTGAGATTGACTAATGAGTCAAACTGCTCTTTGGCTGTTCTCAACTCTCTTTTGATAAAGAATTTATGGTAAAATATCTAGTAACGCCCCTTTGAACACAGTCCTAAAATTAACCTAAAAAGAAGAGAACAAAGTAGCTTCTACATATATGGACAACCTAAAAGCTGCAAAAGAGAAGCACAACCTGCAAACTTCAAGAACAACCTATCTATAGTTTCTCTTCTTATAAAAATATTTGTTTTGTTTTGTTTTGTTTTTTTTTTTTCCTTTTTAAACACTGAACAGCCATCCACATGTTACAAACACCTCTACCAAAAAAATAATCAAAAAAGAAAAACTTAAAGCATACGATTTGAATATCTTAATTTCCCCATTTTGTATACAAACTCTTTGATTAAACTACATATAAGCTTCTATATATGCATTGCATGGCATGTGATATCGTTGGATTTTAGTCACAACTTAAAATATATATAGACAACATATATATATATATATATATTTGTGTACTAGTACTCTATCTATCTCGTACAATTACCCAATGGGATCAAAAACCTTTATTATTATTATTTTTTTCCAAACGTGCGATTATTATATATGTTTTGTAAGAGAGAGAATGGAAGAAGAGAGAGAAAGAGTCCTTACCCACAATATAGCCACCATGTCGGAATCACTGAGCTGATCCTCCTCAGGCAAGGAAAGCAAAGCAGTAAGAAAGTCATTACTATTTTCACTAGTACTATGATTTTCACGGCTGATCATATTTTTTCTCTCTTTCACTATTTGACCAACGACACTGTTAACCTTAGCCGCCAATTTATGGCACCTTCTCTTCACACCATGAAAGTCCAAAAACCCCAGAGGAAAATAATCCTCCAAATTAAACGTCGAAATCAGTTCATACCCTTCTTTGACCATTTGCCCTAACTCACCAAAACGACAACTACCACTACCACCAAAAACACTCTCTAGTATGTTTGTTAGAGAGCCCTTCTGCAGTACCCCTCTCAATCCCACCACCCCACGTTCCTCCATCTCCACCCCCACGCGCACCAACATTTCGTCGGCCACGCGCCGCCGCAGGCCCTCCAGTCCGTTTACCGTCCTCGGAGAGAACATGTGGACGGCCGCGATTCTCCTCAGGTGGCGCCAGTGGTTCCCGGCGGGAGCGAATCCGATGGCCCGCTCAAACATGAGCAGGCGAGCCGACGCCTTGATCGGACGGTCAGAGAACGCCGATCCGGCGAGGATCTCCTTCGCCGTGTCCGGGTGGCTGCTGATGACGACGCGGGTGGGGCCGAGGCTGAGCGCCATCAGCCGCTTCGCCCCCAGAGAGGCGGACAAGTGGGCCAGCTTCTGGTGGGCCAGCCCAGAGCCCATTTCGGGTAAGCTCCCCAGCACTGGCCAGCCCATTGGGCCCCGGATCCCGCCGTGGCGGTCGGGACAGTTTGACCATGCAAAACCGCCCGGGACTAGCCAGTGGTTGAGAGAGAAGAAGAGGAGAGAGAAAAGAGTGGAGAGAGAGAGAGCACTACTGAGAGCCCATGAGGTTTGGTATGACCATATAACTATGGTTAATCCAAACCAGATTAGGATTGTTAGTAAGGAGATTAAGTTAGCGAGATTAGGGGTTAATGGTTTCATTATCGTATGAAGTGAAATGGGAAGGGTTTTGGTAATGGGAAAAAGAAAGGCTTAGTGAAATTGTCTAGACTTGGACATCTGTCGCCAGAATGGTTAGTGTATATATAGGGGGTTTTGTTGGTGGGCACAAAAAAAAAAAAGAAAAGAGAAAAAAAGAAAATAAATACTTGGGTTAAGCAACATGTGGTTAGTTTGCTAACCAGGGTTAGCACACGTACGTACGCCCACGTGTTGTGTTTCTTTTGTCTTGGTCAAATACTAAACAGAATCAGAATGCAAATCGGGTTAAGCACGTGGTTAGTTTGCTAACCAGGGTTAAACGCACATATGCTCTCGTGTTATGTTTGCCTTTGTGTTGGAACAATTTATGCATATGTATTGGAGGAAAATAATTAGATTTATCTATTTAATTATTTAGATTTATTTATTTAATTAATTAGGTTTTAGTTTCAAATTTTGTATGTTTATATAATTAGTTTTCTAATAATTATTTTATTAATTTTCTAATAATTATTTAGATAGTTTATTTAAATTTTGAAATTTAAATTATTCAATTATGATAACTATTGTAAATATTATATATAGTCGGTTTTTCAATAAAAAAAGGCCATGTCATCTTTTCTCATCTATTATTCTTCTATATGATATCAGTTCCTAAGCTCCTGAAATCTTTCTTTTCTTCTCTTCTTCTCACTTTCTTTTCTTTGGTGTCTACTCTCATAAATCTCCCCCCATAAACATCATAATACTTTGCCTCCATTCAACGCCCACAGATTAAAAAAAAAAAAATCTCCAAATCATTCACGACATTCCCTTTACACCACACTCATATACACGTTCCTTTTCATAAACCAATCCCACCAAGCTACCGCAAATATCACGGCTACCGACAACAACCAAGTAACCATTTCCAATGCTCAGGAACCCACCAACCTCATTGTTATCAATATCAATAGTCACAACACTATCAAACTCATCACCACTAATTATCTCTCCTGGAAACTTCAGATTGAAGCAATTCTTATTGGCTATGATCTTCAAAAATTCGTCGATGGCTCTCATCCTTCTCCTCCCACCACTAAAACTGAAAATAATGTCACTATACCCAATTCATAATATTAAACTTGGCTTCATCAAGACAAATTAATTTTTGGTGCTCTCGTAGGTTCCCTTACCCCGTCTATTATTCCCTTCATCACTCAAGCCAAAACTTCTCGACAGGCATGGACTATTCTTGGCAACACATATGCCCGACCTTCTCGTGGCCTTGTCAAACTAATTAAGGAACAAATCAAACATTCTCGGCAAACCCATGGATGATGAAGACCTTATTGAAAAAAATCTAGATAGACTTGATGATGAATACAAATCTATTGTTGATGCTATTGAAGGACGTGAAACTCTAATCTCCTTTGATGAACTTCATGAAAAATTTATTAATAAAGAGGTTTTCTTACGCGCAAATCAGTCCACCTCTTCACCAGTACCTGCTTCTGCAAACCCAGCAAACACCTGGCCTAATTCCGGAAACACCGTTTCGGCCCCCCTCAGCCACCTTGGGCATCGTCCACTTCGTCGCTCGCTTTCGTGCCCCACGGTCCCTCTGCCACCCCTCGAGGTGATGGCCCTTCTCCTCGTCCTTATCTGGGTAAATGCCAGGGTTGCCGAGCTCAAGGACATACAGCTCAGCAATGTCCTCTTTATCGGTTATTGTCGTTGACTCCAAATTCCACTCTAGCTTCTCGACCACAACAACAATGGAAACCTTGTCCTCAACACCAATGGCAACCCCGATCCCTGCAATAATAGAAACCACTTGCAAATCTTGCCATCGTCACTGTTTCTGAAAACTCTAGTTGGCTTCTCGATAGTGACGCATCGCACCATGTCACCACTGACTTGAGCAATCTATCTTTTCATACTTCGTATGACGGTTTTGATGACATTATGATTGGCAATGGTTCGGGTCTTCCTATCACCCACACCAGTTCCACTTCTCTCTCTACTCCTTCTCATACCTTCTCTTTACAAAACGTGCTTTGTGTCCCTAACATGCAAAAAAATCTTATCTCTATATCTCAGTTTTGTAAATTGAATAATACCTCTATTGAATTCTTTTTTCTTTTTTCTTTTTTTTTTTTTTTTTTTGTGAAGGATCTACGCACGGGGGCAATCCTTGTGCAGGGCCGGACTAAATATGGTGTACATGAGTGGCCAGTCTTCTCCAAGTCATCTCCTTTAGTTGCATTTTCTAGTGTCAAGACCACTTCGTTCGAGTGGCATCATGGATTAGGAGATCCGTCATCTTCTATACTTAGGCATCTCGTTTCTTAAATCAACTTAGAATTATTGAGTCATTTTTCTTTATCTTTCAACTATAATGCATGTCAATGCAATAAAAGTCATAAGTTATCATTTTCAACCTCTACTCTTACATCTTCTTCTCCTCTCCAAATTATTTTCTCTGATGTGTGAACCTCCCCAATTTTTTCCGTTGATAATTTCAAATACTATGTTGTTCTCGTAGATCACTTTACCAAATATATTTGGTTTTATCCGCTTAAACGTAAATCTCAAGATCACGATGTTTTCATCCGATTTCAATCAATAGTTGAAAAATTCTTTAATTGGAAAATTATCACATTGTATTCTAATAATGGGGGAGAATATCAAGCATTTTCATCCTATCTTGTATCTCAAGGAATTACACATCTCACTTCACCCCCACATACTCTAGAACACAATGGGAATTTTGAACATCATCATCACCATATCGTCAAAACCGGTTTATCTCTTCTTTCCCATGCCTCTATGCCCCTGTCATATTGGTCTTATGTTTTTGCCACTGTAGTTTATCTTATTAATCATATGCCCACTCCTGTACTCCAACTTTCTTCTCCCTATGTCAAACTTTTTCAATCGTCGCCTAATTACTCGAAACTTCATGTTTTTGGGTGTTTATTTTATCCTTGGTTACATCCGTATTCTTCTTATAAACTTAATCCTCGCTCCGCTCCATGTGTCTTTCTTGGTTATTCTCTCACTCAAAGTGCTTACTTGTGTCTTGAACCTTCTTATTCTAAAATATATTCGTCCCGTCATGTTAAGTTTGTTGAAAACATCTTCCCCTTTTCTTCTCTCCACTCTCATCTTCCCCGTCCCTCTTCTAACACTCTCTCTCACTGGTTTTCACTTGCATCTCGGCTCTCAACCACATCATCTCCACGCTCGTCTATATTTTCTACACCTACAATGGAATTACCCTCATGTGCAGATTCTGACTCCACCATGTCGCTCACTCTCATCACCCCTGGCCCAACTCAATTGCTGCCCACAACTTCTTCAATCCTCGACTAAGCCCACAACCCACCTAATTTTGTGCCGAACCCACAGCCACCCCCAGCATCACACCCAAGCCCCGTGCCTTCTAGCCCACCCAACTTGCAATCACTGCCCAGCCCACCAACCTCACAAACACCGCCCAGCTCAGCTCAAACTCAAACTCCACCCTCTTACATTCCACCTCCTACGGCCGTTGACCCAAATACACGTGTCATTATTACCCAGTCAAAGAACAATATTCACAAGCCAATTCACAAACTTAATCTTAATGCCCAACTTGTAACCAACTCTGATCTTGAACCTACCACAGTCAACCAGGCCATTAAAGATCCCAAGTGGTGTCACGCTATGATAGAAGAATATGATGCTCTCGTTCGAAATGGAACATAGGAACTTATTCCCTCGGATCCAACTCAGAATTTGGTTGGTTGCAAGTGGATTTTTCGTATTGAACGTTTACCTGATGGTTCTGTTGATAGCTACAAAGCACGCTTAATTACAAAAGGATTTCATCAACGTCCTGGAGTTGATTATCATGACATGTTTAGTCCAGTTGTCAAGCCCACTACCATTCGTCTTGTTCTCAGTCTTGCGGTTACTCGTGGTTGGTTGCTCCGTCAACTTGATGTGAACAATGCCTTTCTACATGGCCATCTTATAGAGGATGTATTTATGGCTCAGTCGCAGGGACTCATTGATCGTGATCATCCTCATCATGTCTGTAAATTACACAAGGCTATCTATGGTCTTAAGCAAGCACCACGTGCTTGGTATCATGAGATATGCTAGTTTCTTGCCACCTCTGGCTTTATGAACTCTCATGCAGACTCCTCACTTTTTGTCTTTAACACCAGTGGTACCATGATCTATCTTCTTGTTTATGTTGATGACAATATTATTATATGTGACAATGATGGGGCTGTACAGAACTTCATAACACTTCTTGCTCAACGCTTTTCTATCAAGGATCTTGGTCCTCTCACTTATTTCCTTGGAGTTGAAGTTACTTCCCATCCACATGGCTTGCTTATCTCATAACGCTGTTACATTATAGATCTTTTAGCTCGCACGTGTATGACAGAATCAAAGCCAATTACTGCACCACTTACTACTGCTCCAACTCTTAATCTTTACTCCGACACAGCTCTTTCAAATCCATCTGAATACTGGACTATTGTTGGAAGTCTGCAATACCTATTTCTAACACGGCCAGACATCATATACGCAATAAATAAATTATCTCAGTTTATGCATTGCCCCACCAGTGACCACTAGAATGCTGTAAAGAGACTATTACGGTATCTCTGTGGGACCCCTACTGATGGTATTCTCCTATATCGGCAATCTCCTTATCACTCCATGCTTTTTCTGACGCTGATTGGGCAGGCAACAAGGATGACTATACTTCTGTTAGTATTTATCTTGTTTACCTAGGTCACAATCCTATATCTTAGAATTCGAAGAAACAACGGACGGTTGCCCGTTTCTCAACAGAAGCAGAATATAGATCGGTTGCTGCTACTGCTGCAGAACTAAGTTGGATTTACTCTCTTCTCATTGAACTTGGTGTCCCTTTATCTATCCCTCCTGTAATCTACTGCAATAATGTTGGTACTACAAATCTTTGTGCGAATCCAGTATTCCACTCACGTATGAAACATGTTGTTTTGGATTATCACTTCATTCGTGAACAAGTTCAGAGTGGTGCACTTCATGTTGTCCATGTCTCATCGGAGGACCAGTTAGCAGATGCTCTCACAAAGCCTCTTCCGCGAGCTCATTTCCTTAATCTCAAGACCAAGATTGGACTCTCTTCGTGGAGCTCCATCTTGCGGGGGAATATTAGAGGAAAATAATTAGATTTATCTATTTAATTATTTAGATTTGTTTATTTAAATATTTAGGTTTTAGTTTCAGATTTTGTATGTTTATCTAATTATTTTCCTAACAATTATCTTGTTAGTTTTCTGATAATTATCTAATTAGTTTATTTAATTTTTGAGATTTAAATTATTCAGTTAGGATAACAATTATAAATATTATATATATTCAGTTTCTTAATAGAAAAGGCTATGCCATCTCTATAATATGTAGAAAATAATTTTTGTCGTACAATATAGAAATGAGGTGGATAAAAACTGTATATATCTATATAAATTTGAAAACTTTCATATAAGTGAAATAATCATAACCGTTCCTTTTCGAAATCAAACGTTCTTAATTTGTACCCCTATATGTTCTTGTCAAGTAATTAAACAACCAAAAGAATAAATATTATATATATGTATTTGTGTATGATATAGTGAACAAAATGCATGCTATTAAAGTGAAGAATTTTGCATAAATAAATCGTTTATATAGTTTTTTTGTGCTTAAGTGGTTACAAGCACTACTGAACCATATATATACGCGTGTTTTGTACGTAGCGTGTGTATATAAATATATGCATTCAGAAACTTACTATCGAATATTTTATGGTGCAAACATGTGAATTTTTGAAAATCGGCCAAGTATAAACATGGAAGAATCATTAAACAGCGTGAATATAAATAGCATATTATTGCTTGTTGCATGCAGGTTTTATTATTATTGCTTAATTTGGTTTTTTTGTTTTATATAATGTAATTTGTAGTACTTGATTTTTGAATCTCGATCGGGCCTTTTATTTGGATTAAAGGTCATCCTCTCCTACTTGTATGTATAAACTGATGATATTTACGTATACACACACACACACACACACACACAAAATCAACCCCATGTGTATACAATATATATATCTAGGGGCACAAAAATATAAAGTAGCCATCATTTACATATAAATAGACAACACAAATATCTAAAGTCTTGTCAAAATAATATATATATAGTTACGGAGCCAGGATTTATTGGTAGGGGGCTAAAATTTTTTTTTTCGATCAAGCCACTAAACCCACTAATGTTTATAGATTAATAAAAATGTTTTATTTCTTAAAATCTAAATTATTTGCCCAATAAAATATGAGTGGTTGTATTTGCATCTACAATATTGATAAATATCATTACCTACTAAATGTTTACTAATATAAACATAGTAAATCTATCCTTTTATAGATACTTGTTATATAATATCACATTTAATCCTCTCATCACCCGTTTTTTATTTTAGTTTTAATTTATTTTGTTAAAAATAAATTAACACTCTAAATAAGAGAAAAATTATATTTTCATTCTTAAAAAGAAAAGGTATCTTTAAAAAAAGGAAAGGTAATAATAAAGAAGAAAAACTTAAGTAATGTCTAAATAAAAAATTAAGGAATGTCATACTGCATTTAAAAAAAATACATAATATAAAATCATGTAAATGAACATAGCAAGAAAAAATAAATAAAGAGAATAATCATATTAAAAACCACATAGAATTATTTTCAAAGAAAAAAAGAAAAAAAAAACATAATACTAATGAATTAAAAAAATTATAAATACAAATTTCATTAGTTGTTGACTCTTCAAGAGACATCTTTTTTTTATTATTATTATTTTTATTTCACTTGAATCCTCTATTAAAAATTTTCATGTAGTTATAAAAATCTCTTAAGAAAATAAATTGATGATGAGCAATTTAGAGTTTAGAACAATTTAGAACAATTTTTTAGGATTTTTTTAACATTTTTTAATATTATTTCTATTTATGGTTAATGTGATGTATGTTTTTTAATTATTTTATAAAAAAATATTTTCATTTATGGGTATGTGGAGGTATGAGTAATTTTCTTGTAGGGTAAAAATATATTAAAAATATATTAAAAATATTTATTAACTTTGTGGTGATATTTATCAATATTATGGGTATAAATAAAATCTCCCTAAAATATAGAGAATTATTAATTTAAAGGGGACCAAAATTAATTTATACACATACACATTATATTAAAATTAAAAAATATATTATTTTAAAATTAAAAATAAAAAAAGCTAGGGGCCATGGCCCTCCCTCCGTCAGTGTGTTTATATATTCATATATATAATATCGTATAAGGCGGCCAGCCAGTTCATTAACTAATGGTCTCCAACTACTTTAATATCTTACATCTTCTGATGGTGGCCAACAAGTGTTCTTCCTTTTCAGTACAAGCTTTAAGTGTACCCCCCACACCCCCTCTCTTTTTTTTTTTTTTTTGTCATTTTAATTTTGTTCCTAAGAGGTTCTTCTGTTATATATATTATTGACGATGAAAATCTGTCAACTCAAATCATCCTTATAAGGTTACACTCAGGATTATCTTTTTCGTGAATCAATACAAGAAAATGATGAATACAAAGAGATTTATAGAGGTTCATCTTAATGGAGACTACGCTCTCTTTGTGTCTGGTGGTATTTTTCACTATGTTCTAGAAAGTACAAGTGTATTCTCACCTCTAAGAGTCCATGTCCTCTAATAGGACTTTTCATACAATAAATACCATTTCTCGTCTGTCTAAGGTGGTTATTCTTTTCAATATTATAATTGTTTAACCTCTCTACACCATGTGTCACTTGCATTACCCACGTCTGGACGTCCCAACCGTCATTTGGGGGTTACCTTCCCGAATATTTTGGGGTAATGGATGAGCGGTTAAATTCTGAAAATTTCATTCGACTCTACGTTGACGTATATTTATTATCGTCAGTTGATGAAATAGTGACATTGTCGTCGAGGTGCCATAATTACTCCGCGTAAGTAAATAATGCTCAAAAGTCGACTCCTTATAGATGTCTCATCAAAGATCTTCCCATTTTTTTTTATTAGTTAACGTTGAGATTAGGCTATATCTCGATAGGGGTGTGACATATATATATATATATATATATCTCTTTTTTGCACTTAATATACCGTTGATTGCCATGTGTGTGGAAAGATCTTAAGATGCCATCCACAATATCATAATGGACTCGACGTAAAAGTTAAAACAAATATCTTTCCCAGCATATACTTTATGTCTTTGAACTCGACTCATCAGACTCGTGTCAAATGGTGATCCCATTTCAAGATCTTTTCCCGATCTTCTATGATTTCAATGTGGAAGTTGACGTCCATCACTTCCAATTTTTGTCTCTCTCATTCCTGTATATAAATACGCGGTCCGGGATGTTCAAAGGATGAATCCAGTGGTGCCCGCTGTAGCGGAATGGGGTGGTTTAACTGCCTAAAAGAATACTAACTACTTATTACTAAATCACTGGTGATATTTACATTGCGATCGTCAATATCTTTTTAAGTCTACTTTAGTCTTAATTTCAAAATTTGAATCCTCATGATCTCAGTTTTAAATTCAGTGTTAAATTTAAAATTTCTTATGAGAATTATACATTTTTCATATTAAACTGGATGACTCTAGATTAAACCTGATGAGAGAATCATATCTAAAATTATTTCACGAGGGAAAAAAAAAAAAAAAAAAACAACAACTACAACTAAGGAACACTAACAAGGGCAAAAAAATTGAAACTTTGGGCCAATCCAGTTTGGGAAAGCCCATTAGTTATCTACCATGAAGTTTAAGCTCTTTTAAAATCCGGGCTTGGTCTTTTAACCCAAGTGCTTCATTCCATATTCCAAAAAGCGGACCATTAATTGGTCAAGTTCCATTGAGGAAAGCGTCTCAACGAAAAATTTTGAACAGAAATATTTAAATTGTTATCTGAATTGATATTTAGATATTAATATTTCGAATAAAATATTTGAACAAAATATTTAAATGTATATTTGGAAGTAACTATATGAAAAGATATAAATAGATAGAAAATTAACATTTGAAATGTTTTTCACTGTAGAATATATATAAGAATTGAGGTAAATTTTTTTTTTTTTTTTTGGGCGGGAGGGACTTTTTGCTATTTAAAAACAAAAACTCAAAGGATGTTTGAATGCTCCACTTCCAATTATTTCTAACAAATGTGTATTTGGATGAATTATTCAAATGGAATGATCCAAATGTCCCCAAATGAATGCACCAAATGAGGGGTCAAGTATCCCAGTCCAAGCCCCAATTCGTAGCAAATTTTTTCCTGGTAACAAGATAGAGATTCTACAACGCCTTCGGTTACATGGTGACCATATATATAAAAGTTTCATTAATACAATTGTTTATTAAATATCAAACATTGCACTATTAGTACGGACGACGCTGATGTTCACAGCTCGTTTTTCTGGCAATATTCACCGAGCACAAAGGAAAAAGAATATTATCCTCATTTAAATAGACCCCCCCATAAGCCTCATATCTAAGTAATAAAAAGGATCCTCCCTAGAATACTATAATTGTGTAAATACATAGCGTAAAGCAAATCACTAGATTTGCAAAGTGATAAACAGCCAACAATTGCAAATCACTAGATTTCAAATTGTCATGTCTAGTAGACCCCTTAACAATCTTAGCTTGTAGACCTTATAGTGGTACTGTCCTTCTCACTCAAATTTAAAATTCAGGCAATTAGTGGTTTGAGGGCATGAAAAAGCTATTCTACAGCCCAACCATTACTTATACAAGGAAAGAAAAAAGAGAGAGAGAGAGAGAATAACATGCTCTTGGCTAACCAAAAGGCAAAAAAAATAAAAATTAATAAAATAATAAAATAAAAAAAATAAAAAAAACTTGTATTCTTTCTCTCGGACGAGCTTTGCTAGAGAATGAGTGATAATAACATCATCCATGATCCAACAGAACTAATTGCATTTCCCAACAATTCCCATGTTGCTATCTTCCATTGGCATCCAATATCTTTGGGACCATGAGGAAAGCTACGTATCATGTGACAAGGGGATTAAATGGCCAATAATAGCATTCCATTAAAAAGGAGCCAAATAATACGCGTGGATGCCTCTTCATTGGTAAAAGTCTCCATAACATACAAATATAATGTACACTATATTATATTAGTGTTATTATAGATATTAATTATTAATAACATTATCATTATTATTATTACTAATTTAATTATTCTTTAATATGAGGGAGTTGGGGACTTTCCTTTGTTGAAAGCATGCTCAACGGGAAAATATTAAACAATCCATAGAGATCCAATACAACTAGTGCAGACTAATAGTTATTGGAGGAGGCAACCAAATAATTGACCTATGAGCCGTAAGGGAGTGATTAAAAACAAAACTTGAGACAAAGACCACCATTTAGGAGACTTAGCCAACAGGGATTAATCCGTGACGATTTCTTATTAAAATAAAAAAAAAAAAAAAAAAAAAGGGGGGGAAAAAGAAACTGTCCTAGCAGATCCTTCTGGGGGGGAATCTCCAAGAAAGACAACCAAAAAAGCCAATTCCAAAGTGGAATGCTTTGCTTTTTCTCATACTTATTAAAATATATTTATATGTATAATCGTATTACTTCCCAACATCCACACATAAACCACTGTGCATGTAGAAAAACAGGATTTAATTATTGGTCATTATCTTGGTCCAACGAGATCTCTTTCCACTAATGGGAAGGTGACCAACACAAATCTGCCAGCGTAACCCATCACTTCATACCATTAAGAGAAAGTGGTGGGTCTGCAACGGCATTATATATTATATTCTCATGTGTGTTTATATATATGTTTATATATGACAAAAAAGACGCTTATATTAATTAAAACAAAAGCCTGCCTTGCCTTGTTATATGTATTATAACTTATGTTTCCCTTGAGCCATATTCTATCTTAAGTCTCACCAAATCAAATAGAGTCCTAGACCTACCTGATCACCTTCATTCTTTTGGGTAAGAGAGTTGAGCTAATGGGAAGTTAAGAATTTGTTTGGTGGAGTAGTTTGAGTTGGGATTTTTAAGTTTCAATAGTAAATTTTTTTAAATTTTCAGAAAAGATAAAAAACTTTTTGGGAAAAAGACAAAATATTTTTGAGAAAAAAACAAAAAAAAAGTTTGAGTAAAATGATTTAAGTTGGTGAAACAAACATGTCATAATACTTAAAGAGGAGGGCTTTTACGGTTGGCTTTTTAAGCGTCCGTATTGATTTTTGGAGATAAATTACTACATTAGAAATATGGCAACCATGATCATTAATCACAATATAACAAAGGTAAAAAATTGGGAGGGAGAGAGAGAGAGAGAGAGAGAGAGAACAAAAAAGAGCTTGCAATCTTGAAACACCTGGATAAGGAGTGCTTTTTTTTTTTTTTTATATTTTAGGGTTACAATAAGTGAATGATAGGAGCACTATAAGGACAAGGACTGCAGTTTTTTCACCTTTTTTTTTTTTAATTGTTAAGAATAACAAAGTGAAAGTGGTGAGTACTCTGAGTGAGCTTATAAAATAAGTATTTTACTAAAAATATTAATGTCAAGAATCTCAACTTTTAATCCCAAATGATATATGATATGCGTTGTCAACTTTTGATTGTTAAATGTTTTAAAAAAAAACATAAATTTAAAAAATACTTCGGAATATCAGTGATGTTGAGTATCATAATTAATAAAGAGTACGTGTCTTGCCATCATAGTGTGACTCATATTTCATTAATATATGGTGTTTGACATCATTGATTCTCTCCAACATTATTTCTCAATTAATATTGTAAAGTTGAATTTACTTATGGGAAGATGACAACTCATTTTTCACGTAAATTAGTATTAGTAGTTGGAATGAAGGCCGGAACGCTAGTCTAGTAGCCATAAGGATCATGACCTTTCGTGGCCAATGATTGACACTAGGAGCCGGATTAATTAAGAAAGTGTTCTTTACTAAAAGAGGAAAGTGGCTGTGCCGGCCAGAAATTGGATCCCACCACGTAGGAGCCAAAGAGAAGAGAGAATACATGTAAATCAGCTTATTAAAGCAATTAGCTTTAACAGTAATTATGTCCACTGCTTTATTCTCAAAGAAGGATTTTCACATAAACTTTTTGCAGATATCATCCCGAGAAGAAGATTTGCTCTATTGAAATCTTATAAGAAATTTCTCTTAAAAGAAGACACAGAGCTCTAAAGCCAGAATAAAATGATTCTTACGGGACAAGGATTTGGTCAAGTTTATAGTACTAGCTTTTATGCAACGCTAACATGATTGACAATTTGACACATCATAAAGGGCAGTTTGATAGCAATAAAGATAAAACGGGTCCAAGCAAATCCTACAAAACTATAGAAAATAAAAAATAAAAAGATATACATTTGAAGCAAGAAAAGGCGCAAAAATTTATTTCTCTACGAACAGCCATGTTATCGTGTTGATATGATAACAGTTCATCAGTAAACCTTCCAGAAAAGTCTAATTAGTCTGTTAAAAATGCATCACTGAATAGCAATGCTATCTACTAAAATGAGCTTAGGAAATATCAGACAAGCCATACAAGTAAATGCAATATTAACGGTCTCTTTGTTAAAAAAAAAACAAAAAACAAAAAACAAAAACAAACAAACCACGACACTGCTATGGCTGTTGGATGAGGATTAAGTTGAACTCAAGTCAATGTTATCAATGACAACGTTCCCTGCAATTCTAGTGGCATCTCGTATGAAGTATGAGCCTGTGACTCCCACTTACTAAAAAAAATGAAAACACTCCTAGATTTTAACCCGAGAGCTTCTAGCTAAACTGCTTACCTCCCATCTGTTGAGCTAGCTCCAAACCCCCAACAAAGTTTATTGACACTTCAATCTTCAACCATTAGAAATGAGCCTTTGAGGAACATTTCAAGTAGTCAGGTTTCAACCGGTATCCAATTTAGGCAAATCATATCGTATATATCGTAAAGAGTGTTGCTAACTTGGAGAAGGTAATAAGAGCCCTTTACATCCTAAATTCAAGATCATAATTTTAATGGGGATACCAACATAGCATCGCGTTTGCTAGTTGACTTAAAAAAAAGATAATGTTTTCTGCAGGTGGTGGCTTGTTATGAGTTTGGGTTCACATAAGTCAGTCGATACAGGTTACAATGCTTGCTTCATGATCGATCAGGTACGCCCTCTTCAAAATCCAAGTAACACTGGTCACCACCGTTGGGAGAGGAAATCAAAATCAATGTCGATGCCGCTGTTAGAAAGGATAGAGGATTTATTGGCGTGGGGGTAGTCGCTAGAGACAGGAATGGCACTGTACTTGTGGTTCTTCAGTTCAGATTCCAGGTTGCTTCACAGTTCATGTTGCTGAATGTTTGGCAGTTAGAGAGGGGACTCGTTTAGCTGCAAGGTGTGGATTTCATAATTGAGTCATAGAATCAGATGCGATTAATGTGATGAGAAGTATTAAGATGCCGATTGCTAGGGACCCGGAAGATTCAATAGTGGCAGATATCATAGAAGCTATATCTATTGACACTAGTGATAATGTTTGCTATGCTATAGATCTCGTCAAGGGAGTTCTGTAATCCACTTTTTAGCCAGCTATGCTTTTTAATTTGAAATGATGTTTATTGGATTGATAGAGTTCCCGGGTTTTTGGGTCCATTGATCGGATCCTTTCTTCTTGAAATAAAATCCAAGCATTCACCACGGTAAAAGTTACCTCAAATAACTTGGTTCAACAATATCCAATTTTTGCCATGAAAAATGAAACGACAATAAACGTTGAATGTCCACAAATTACTACGATCGAAATAATTGGAATCACCATAATAATCTTAGAGAATGAATGTTCTACAAGTTCTTTCCCTAACTTCCTCGAAAGGGAAAAAGAAAAAAAATGAAAATTCCTTGAACGATAACAATGACAATAACGGGAATCGGAAAGTGCACGACGTTCATCAAACTACCCCGAGCAGCTTCAATGCAATAAATTAAAAGGGAAGCTTAAAACCAGTTAAATACTGGTGCAAGCACACGGATGAAGACTATCCATAATCTGTAATAGGATGAAGCTGACAAATATAAATAATCTTTCTTAAAAATAGCTCCTAAAGAGCGTACCATAGTCATTCTCGAGACTAGTTAGAATACAAATGAATTATAACTCTTAGCAAATAAACAAGGGTGATAGTGATAGGCCTTTCAACAAAAATTTGAACCTTCCAGCGATTAAACCGGTAAGGTTGCCGAGACAATACTCCTGTAGGGTTTATCAAGGGGGAGGTGATGGCATGTTGGATTTTGCCATTCCAACCCATGCAACGATTCCAACAGCAAGGATAACCCATCCCAATATGTCGTACTTGAGATCGCTGCTCTTCTTCAACTTGGAACTCTGAGATATATTTGGAAAAAGGAAAGGTAAAAATTTAACGAGTGACATTCGATCAAAGTTGGAATCATCCAGTTTCAGAATATAACAGGCTGATTAAGCTTTTCTACCACTCGATGCAAATATATTATTTCCGAAATAATGTTCTACCATCTTTCAGTATAAAACGGATTCAAGGACAGAAGGTACATTTGTTTGAGTTTCTTTTATATCACTGGATGTAAAAATATTTTTTCTGAGTTAATTTTCTACAACATTTCAGTATTTGACAGACTAAAGGACAGAAGGAACATTTGCGCACGTTTCATTTTAACAATCAGATTGTTACAATCAAGTCAAGCCACACAGATAACAAGAGCACATAAAAGAAACTAGGCACTAGCTAATGTCCAACTATAAGAAGCTTTACGCTAAAAAAGCTACTAGCAATCCCAGCACAAGTTGCAAGCGCATCTTAAGAGAGCTGCAACTCTACGAGGACTATTACTTCCTATCACTAAAACAATCCACTGTGATTCTTGCAGATCTTGTGATTTGTTAACCAATCCAAAATCAGATGGAATGAAGCAAGTCAAACTTGGATTTTTCAAATTAGAGTAAGTAATAATGTGATATGGCAAACAATGGGGAATAACCTTGAAAACAGATAACAGTAATTTCAGTAAAGAAAAGGCAAATTTAGAATAGCATGTTGAAGAACACACCTTTGCACTACCAAAAGAAGCCTCAGGTCCTGCACTCATAGTCTGACCAAGTCCATTCTTATGGATCTCCATGTGCAATTCTGGGGCCTAGAACAATTAACAGTCACATTCATTGAGTTGTCAAACTTGAATTGTAAGATTGTATACATAAAACTATTAGACAGTAACACCAAAACTCTTAACATCAAATAGTTTCACTAAACAAGATTGATTAGAGTTATAGTTCAACTTCAAGCAATATGTCATACACAGCCTTTCTCATGGCAAGGTACGACTTTAACCTTCGACAGTTGCCATGTAGAGACCTTACTCCAGCTCATGGTTCGCCAAGGTTGCATTACTAGCAAGACTCGATCTCATACCCAAAGATAATTGATTTCTTCTCTAAAACAGAGGCTACTCTCAAGTCTTCCCAAATTACGTCCCACTTACATCTGGTATATATATACATTTTTTGATCCTTTGGTATCTATATACATGTTTGTCTTCTTTTGTCTCTTATAAGGTTAGTTAACCAGCGGTTAGCCCAATCCCAAGTATCATGACTCTTTGTACTGCTTAACAAAATGCCATGTTACATAAAAACAAGCCAGCACAAATCACATTTCTCTACCACATTAGAAAGAGCTAGATTTGAAGATCTAAGATTAACAAAATCATAACATTATTATGCTTGTCCCAACATCAGATGGCCATTAGAACAACACTAAACACCAACACGTCAACAATAACTAAATACGAATAGAATAACTAAGCACAATGCTGCCAAGCATTTAATTAACTTTCACATAATTCTAATAAACTCATCATAATTCAGTAACTAGCATTACGTGCAAGCTTGATCCGATGTCATTTTCTCCATTACATGCCATATCAAAAATGGCCGCCCAACCAACGAGCCATAATAACAACATCAAAAGAAACAGTACTTCTTAAATTAACGTAAAAACGGAAGTAATTATTTTACCTTAGCAGTGACTTCCAAAGACTTGACATAGAGCTCATTACTCGGATCCTAAGACCAAAAAAACAAAAGCTCCACAATCAAATATTCTCTTAAAATCTAAAAGTTTAAAAATCTTAAAAAAAAAAAAAAAAAAAAAATCTAAAACTTGCGAGGTAAATTACCTCGTCGACCGCCTTTTGGAAAAATTCAGATGCTTTATCGAAATAAGGCTTGGCCTCATCGAAATCAGGCGTCAGAAATGCATACGAGGTATGAGCATTTCCCAGACACCACAGAGCATCATGCTTCGAGGGATTAATAAGCAAAGCTTCCTCCAACTTCGAAATCGCATCTATATAATTATTAATAAATCAATTAAAGACTAAAATTCAAATTCTCACTGCAGATTTCACTTACCAACATGTCAAAGTAACTGTTTTTTTTTTTTTACATATATATATTACGAGAACAGTGTACCATTAATCATGGCTTTTGACTCTGAAACGCTTTGAAACTGTGATAACTCCAGCAATGCTCCTCCCCATCTCGTTAAATTCTGCAAAAAAAAAAAAAAAAAAATTCCTAAGATTCTAAAATTCTAAAATTCCGAAAATAAGTGTTGATTTTTGAGGAAATTATTCATTTCGATGCATATATATACACACACACAGAGATATATATATATATATATGTATATATGGAGAGAGAGAGAGAGGGGAGACAGACATCGGCGTCGAGAGGGTCTTTGGCGTAAGTAGCTTCGGCCGATTTGCGATTGTGCTCGAAGAGGAGGAGGCGATCGAAGTCCTCTTGAGAGAACTGCATGGCCATTGATTAAGGTAAGAAGCTCAAACAGGGTGGGTGGGTCTCTCTCTCTCTCCCTTCTTCCCCTGTAAATCCTGCCGCCAATCAACCGCTTTGGAGTTAGGGTTTACACCTAACAGCTACAGGGAACGAAGGAAATCCCCCTACTATTTTACAATTAATTTTAATTTTAATTTTTAACAAGATATAAAAAATTAAATGATAATAAAGCGAGGGAAGGGAGAGAAACAAAGAAAAAATGTTGGGCCATTTTTCACTCGTAGAACGACACCAAGAAACGGGCCACATGCTCACTCCGGCCCTCTTTGGGCCCAGAAGGTCTCTTAAGAGGGACAATTTGTGTCAGGCTCGTCCATGAAGGGGAAAAAAAAAAAGAAGAAGTGATTTTCTCAAGAAAAATGATATTTTATTTTAAAAATTTAAGAATACTGTTACGAAATAAGCAATGAAAATAGACAACAAAGAAAATAAAAAACTAGAACACATAAATTTATGTAGAAAACCCTAAACGGAAAAAAAAATCACAAACAGAGAAGAAAAAATCCACTAAATCAAAGTATTAGTACAAAAGGAGCTTCCATGCAAAAGAACATAATAATAAAACCCTAAAATTACATTATATATATATATACACACCAAAACCCTAAAATCTGACCCGGGTAAAAACCAGGTCCGCTACCACCACAGAGCCTCAAAAAATCTTATAATTAAAGTTCCACTACAAATGTCACACCGCGAGCTTTTAGACCGGGTCAAAAGAGAATTCGGGTCACTAAACTCTAACAAATACATATTTGAGATGTTATTGCTATTTGTAATGTTATAGTATTTAAGCAATTTAAGATGACAGTATTAGAATAATTAAATAGAAAAGTCGACCACCAATCAATTGCAATCAATTAAATTGGATTTTTTTAGAGCAACTCCAATGAAGGTAAAATTGATGTGCCAATGCCTACTATTGATATTTGGATGAAATTATCATCAAATTTGCTTTCAAGTATAAGTTTGAAAAGGAAGGGGAAGAAGAAATGAAACGTGTAGCTCTAGTGATATTAACTTTACACTCGGTACAAAATACGTGCAACATAAACGCCAAGAGAGTTCGATGAGCCATCTAAGTTTCAACGCTGATAGTCTCTCTCTAACAATCTCCTCCCGAACTATGATCCCAATCTTCTTCCATGATACGCCGGGAATGGAGAATAATATCCTCAAATATAGCTCTTTAAGGACCTGAACTCTCATGTGAGATGTAAGTAAGAAAACCAAATGCCTTCCTTCGTCACAAGCATCTACTTCGCAACAATTTATCAAGCAAACTTTGCATCATAATGCACCGAAAAAAAAAAAAGGCAATCAGCACTTGGTCACTGGCCAGTTGCAAGACTGCAACAACAAATAGCAGCTGATGCGATAAAAGATCTAATTCGCTGCAACAACTCGGCCTTCACTGAATCAGGAACAGAATCTGCATAATCCATAAGCAAGGAAAAGAAAAACCACACAACATAATTATTAGACCAAGCACAATGAAAAACTTTCCCGATTTAGAAAGAAAAGGTCTATAACCAAGATCAGTGCTTATAAATTCCTATGAGACTCCATCTTCTTGAGTTACTTCGTTGAAATCAATACGTTTTTGGTTTTGATCTTTGCTGAAAGTTAAAACATGGAAAGAAGGTTCTAACTACCAATGAGTCATTGGAATGCCAATGCACTAATCTCAGCACTTTCTCACAGAATAAAACTGCCAAATCTATCATCTCCTTTGCCAAATCTATCATCTCCTTTGTTTGACATTTTAATGCCGAAAACGTACATAAGATTCAAAATAATGATTCTCGAAAACATGGAAAAGTCGATAAGACCCCATGAGAAAGCATTGTTACCCACATAGCAAATGGAAGCTAGCAGATCTCATCTAATCCAGAATTTTCAAACTCACCTCTGCCTTTTGGCATAATGAGTTGTACAAGATCATCCACTGCAACATTATTCCTTCCCTTCTTCTTTGCAACTGCCCTTGTGAGAGGAAACGTAAATGGGGGAAAAAAAAAAGTCTCAGAAAAACCGTTTCTCTGTATACCAGACGCATAAAATGCACGAGCGATTTTGTCAAAAGATAAAGCAAGCAAAAAGCTATTACCAAGCACACTTAACTGGAGCTATTATTCTAAGATTAAAAGGCAACATGGATAAGGTTTGAACAGTTCAATTTGAACAACTTGTCCGAGTTTGACAACCAAGAAAACCAAATACTAGATATACTTATTTGAATCAAAATCTAATTCTACAGAAGCAAAGACTAAACATCTCTTTCTGTCAAGGAATAAGCAATAAAGACTAAACATCTCTTTCTGTCAAGGTTCAAGCTCCTGACTACTTCAATCCTAATATTGTACATTAACAAGAAATATGCCATCAAACTTAAACATTAAGAAGCAAAGTAATATGAGATCCTCTCCCGACTGAACCAATGCGCACTTTCTCCCTCCATTCTAACAATAGTTACCTTTATGAAGTTTCGTTCACTTACTTCAACATGATTTTGAAGATATTCAAACCAGGACAAGACCTGTAAGCTATTCGATTTGGCCTTTGACTATGTCTCAGATATAGACATCACGAATAATTGAAAAAATAAACCAAAATTAAATAAAATCTTTGTTTTCCCCCCAAAAAGAAAGAAAAAATAAGACAATCTTCAGGAGGAGAGCAATAAGTGGAACCTGCAAAGAGCTTTTATTTCGTCGCTCCATCCACATTCTATAAGCCTTTCCCTGAAAATCTCCTTTAATCGTTCCTTTTCACCACTCTCGATCAACTACACAAGAAAAGGAGAATCAACACACCAAACACCACAATATATATATATATATATATATATATATATTTATATGTTAAGAGACAGAACAAGCATGCAAAAGTAATTTACCTACTTATTGAACATGATTTGTAATTTATACCCACTAAACAGGGGAAACAAAACAAAAAAAAAAAAAAAAAAAAAAAAAAAAAGACAAAATCCAATTCCCCGCCATTGTATAATCTAGCATATATGGTAATTATAAAAAACTTACGTATATCAACTAGTTGAGAATATATTTGTTAAATAATAATAATAAATAAAATAGTAATTATAATACTAATAATAACCTTGGTGTTGATAATATCTTGGAGAGTGAGCTGCTTTTCTTGAATTTGCTCCTCCCCTACATCCGGACTAGGAGGCCGATTGATCGAACCTCTCCAGTATAAAAATATCCATAAACAAACTATTAATGGAAATTTCGGTTTTTTTCTTTTTTTTTTTCGAAGGAAATGGCGAAAATGACTTACATTTTCAAGAGTAGATGGATAATATTTGCGGATTTGGCTTTTAGCTCGTCGAATGCAGAAACAATTTTATGAGGCAAAAGGAAAAAGGAAGTTTGAAGATTTGAGCATTTCAGTTAAGAACAGAGAAGGTAATTCCGCTGCAATCAAAGTTGGAAAATCCAACCGACCTCAGCATCACCAACAGGCCATCACCGTTCTGCTTCCAAAGCGCACAGACTACTCACGACATGATCAACAAAACCCCACATCCTGGCCATCTGTAAATGAAGAATAATGGGAAACGACGATGAACCGCAGGAAAAACGACATGAGACTGAGAAACGACAGCAAATATAGGTTACATCAACAAGCCAAGCTGAAATCCAGAAACGACGGCAATAAGATAAACGACACAAGACAGAGAAACGACAAACAAAAATAAGTAACATCAAGAAGCCACGCTAAAATCGAGAAACGACGGCAATAAGATGAATGATAATTAATCTAAACCCAACCAAAAAAAAATGAATGAGAAGAATGCAGCATAGAGAAATACCATAAAACGACATAAGCTAAAAACCGACAATGAACAAAAAGAAAAAAATAAAACGACATCCTCTAGAAACGACATGAGTGAAAAATGAGATCACAAGTCAAAACGACGATAACCGAACAGAAACAACAAAAACTCTAAATCCTCCCAAAATGTCGTCATAAAATATCAACTGTCGTTTTCAGAAAAAAAGGACGACAACATGTCGGTTAAAAAAAAAAAAGAAAACTGTTGTCGTTTCTAAAAACGAAATAATATTTCAGGCCTCAATACAGCCTGTCTTTCATTTGCGCAAACACTCGTGTCGTTTTTCGTTTTTCGTTTTTCATTTTTTTTAATCTTTTATTTTTCAGTTTCTTTTGAGGGAAAAATAAGGCATTTCCCGCCATCTCGAAACCTCACCCGCCATTTTCATCGTCAACTTTTCCTCCTCCCAAACTAAGCAGTAGCAGCCAAACCATCCATGGCGGAAGAGGACACAGAGACGATTCGACCTGAATTCCCAACTTGCCGGGTCAAGAAGATAATGAAGCTCGACAGAGACATAAACAAGGTCAACTCAGAAGCCCTATTTCTCGTCTCTTGCTCGGCCGAGCTCTTCCTCCGATTCCTCGCCAAGAGATCTGCAGATGTCGCGATCGAGAAGAAGCGAAAGATCGTCAAGCTTGAGCACATAAGGACGGCCGTGAAGAGGCACCGTCCGACGAGCGATTTCCTCCTCGACTCGCTTCCCGAGCCGCCGCAGCCGTCCGATAACCAACCGGCTGAGCAGAATCGCTCTCGCTCGGTGGCCGAAAAGCCGGTTCCGGCTGGAACTCGTCGGATTGACGATTTTTTTCGCAAGCCAGCAAATGAAGAACCGGTCGAGATCAACGAGTCCTGAATCCCGTTTGTTTTGTTGAACGGAAAATGGAATTTGGTGTTGCCTTATGTTTTTCTTAGAGTCACTTATATTTATGAGTTTGATCCTTTTGGTTGTAATCTTAGTCAGAGGAAATTGATAAATACGTTGTTTTTCTAGATTTTCTTATATATTTGTCAGATTTTATTTTCATATCCATATAATATAGGTGAAATCGACCATTATAATGTGCATTGGCGTGTCTCGTTTCTCCCAAAACAAAGTTCTATTGTATTAAACTGTTTCGAATCTTGCTTGCTTAGGAGGAATTCAGCTTTATCAATGTCAAATTTATGTGAGATAATATAATTACACCATTTACATTAGGTAAAGCTTTCAGGCTTCAGTTCCTGGCCAATAGGATGATATTTATTAAATTCAGAATGTATGGTTAACCACAGAAAGGCAAGGTACTTAGCCATGGAAAAGAGGTATTTCCTAATTTGCTTTTGCCTATATTTTGGTTACTTTACTATACTAAATTGTTTAGTTCCTTGTGGTGTTGAAGGAGCAAGTAGGTGCATTCGCTGGCGGGGCAATAGGAAGATGCATTGCGAGTTTAACTTCTGGCAGCAAAACATGGTAACAATCGCCAAACAACTTTTTTCTATAGATTTTATATGCTAAACACCTCTGGTTTTCCCTAGTTGTAGATATATCTTGTTGTTTGAGCTTTGAATTGAATACGCTAGGCATAAGTTTTTTTGTGTAGTATGTGGCAGTAATAGCTAAGACGGTTATACTTTCTATGTGCTTGGCAATCACATATTAATTATATGAGGCAGTTATAGCTAAGACGGTTATACTCTCTATGTGCTTGGCAATCACATATTATTTAATTAATTATTTGAGCTCAAGCTCGGAGAACATTATTTTTTACAGATTCTATGTAGTTGTGAATTTATTATTGCACACTCCGGCATGTTTGGTAGAGAAAATCTAACAATCCTAAATCTTATTCCACAGTCCTCGTCTAGCTCTGGCAGCTGTGCCGGTACAGGGCTAAGTTAAATAGAATGGCTCTTTATGAAACCATGGACTCTCTTAGAAAAGTGACTAGGATAAGAGGCTTGTTATTCAAGGAGAAAATGGGCCGGAAAATGGCCCAGAAAATGTTGATACCACGGAAGCTGTTTCATCCCTAAAGTTAGAAACAAGGCCAGGCCGTGAAAACAGCTTATGTCCCTGTACTTTCTTTCCTTCCTTCGTAAAGGACATGCCTTGTGTGGTTGACATGATGGTGTTTGATCCAAATTGCTGGGTTCCAAGAGAGACCCTTCTGTTTAAAGGGCTGGCGTTTGTAAAGCCTCCATTCAGGCTCCTGTCTGAAAGTCGCCGACTACTTGTGCCCGGCCTTGTCCCAAATGCATAATCTTGCGGAATTACTACTTGGTTTTGGACCTTCTTTTTTTCCTGTGATGAAACAAACTTCCTCATCAAGGATCTAGTGGTTATAAGAATAGGTAAATCTCAGGATGTTAAGCACAAATGACAAGAAACCGTAATATTGACATGTTTTAAGTGATCATATGAGCCTTCCAATGCATTCTTATAACAAAACTTACCCTTTGTCTCTGCTTCTCCTCCTCCTTTTCCTGCCTAGATACGTTGTATTCTTCCAGCATTGCCAGGAGTGGTACCTGTGTATGACTTGGATTATGTATTTGCATTTTTCCGTTGACGTGTGATAACAGAAATTTAGGACAAACAACATTTTTAAATCGAGTCATTGACATCAGAAACTCTAGTTGGCATATTAGGCTTGTTTAAGTAGCAAAAATAGATTCTGATATTGGAAATGTAGCTGACAGTTGACACATTCGATGCTAATCTGTCTAAATTATCTTTGCAGCTGATATGTTGCTGCTGAAAAAAAGTAAGAAAAAGACAAAAGGTATCAAAAAACCTCCCTGAGAGATAAAGTTCAGTCTTTAGTCTAAGTGTTATATAGAATTCAGTTGTATGGCTAGATTTTTTGTCGATCCATTTTTGTTTCATTTTAACATATGCCCTCTCTGGGTTTATTAATCTGGACTAGATCTTATTTGCATTTTCAACCGATGCTTTCGGCAAATAAGAATAACATTAATCAGACGAAATAATTTTGTTAGAATACTTAAAAGGTAGTTTATCGTACCTCATCATACAGGAAAACCTTCTTTCTTTCTTCTTCCCAACTTTTGGTCTTTTCAATTAGTGAATCCACCAAAGCTGCAATTCAAACCATATGATTTTAATTTTTATAAGTTGGTTTGAATATGGATGATTTTAGGATGTCAGATGCTTTAAGTCTATTCAGAAATCAGAACGTAATTTTATGTGCTCTAGTTTCTTTCATTGACACTTTCCTGTTTAGGAAAGTACTGCAAACTTTCAGTTGTGTGCTTTAATGATATTTAAATAAGCTTTTGGTGCATTCCTGCTTCGGAAACCTGTCTTTAATTTTACCTGGGATTTTGTTAACTGCTATTCTAGCACGTTCAGCTCGTCTTAGGTTTTTATGGCCACCTCTGCTGACTGAGTATCGGTTTTCATCCTGAAAGTATACAGGCACATATATTAGTACCTGCATGGTTCACTTTTACATCGATTCGAACAACTCTTAATATGGCTCAATGTAGGGGAAACATACCATGCTATACTCTTCAACCAACGCTCTTCATCGTGTGCAAGCATCCATTTCTCCGCCTTCTCCATGATAGCCTTTCTGCTGTAAGATTCTTCTTTTGCTTTTGATATCTGTTCATCCATACTGACGAGGAGATCGGCATGGTCAATCTCCCCTTTTATACATGCAAGTCAGTTTCTGGGTGACTCAAATCTTTGACAAAGAGCAACAGATCCTTCAAAACGGATATTCAACACTGCCTACCAGAGTTAATGAGGTTGATTATGTTTTCCATTTCTGCTCGGGAAGGAATCTCCATGTGCGACCTATGACATATCTCCTCAAGCTCTCTCTGTTCTTGAGGAATAGTTCTTTCATCTTGCTTGCTTTTAATTGATCCAGTCTCTTGACTTCAGCCTCAGTCTTAAAAATTTTTTTGAATATGTTATTTCCTGATTTCTTCTGATGCTTTTAATGCATAATGAATATCAGTTAGTAGTTACCTGCAGGAGTATATTTTGGGTAAGGCTTCCTGGATCTGATATCTCTGCTGATGAGACTGATAACAACCGAATAACATGGGAAAACAATCGACGTTCTTCATAGGGTGTATCCATAAGATTCCACAAGTTTGTTAATGCTTTACCGAGCTGGTGAAGCTGCATTGATAATATGCAGGAAATGTATCATGATGGTGCTTTATTTGTCATGAAAGGAGTAAAAAGAATAACAAATTGCTGAAGCTATCTTGCGAAAAATGTTAATTATATTTGCTTGCGACGTAGATAGGCTTTTTCCGTGCTCTTGTCGCTATTTTTCATCATTGAACATGTGTTTGGCTTCAACACAGGTGCCACTAGTTATCTAGTATGTAAATGAAGACAAATCCAACAGCACAGGTTGTTCTCACCTTTTCAAGCCGCTTTTGCTTTTCTTCCTCGAGGGATTCCACTGTGCTGTTGAGTTTAGCCAAGACATTGTTGCTTATGTTTTTTGAAATCCCACACAGGTCATTTAGGCTTGGATGAACGTCGGAGATGATGTTGGTGGAATCCAATCCCAAAATTGTAGACAGCTTGTGGACCCCATCTAGATACTTTTCCACCCTCTGGAGCCTCTCGTTCTTCGGAGCAAGCAATACAAAGGTAAAATGAATTAAAAACTTATTGACTAACACAAAATAGTCCGTTATAAATTTTAACGTCCACAATAATTTCTAAGCCGTTGTTTGTATATTACCTTCTCGTTATGCAGTCTCTGTAGCTCAATTTGATACTCCTCAAGTTTCTTTAATGAAAGATCGTTCTCATTCATTTTGAGATTTAATGACGAGTCATTAACCTCTGATCTACCTGCTATTTCTGCAGAAATTTTCTGAATCTGGCTTTGCACGGATCGAAACTGGTTGACCCTCTCTTCTTTCTTCAAGCGCATCTCCCGCAAGGCCGGTGTGATTGAATCTAGTTGCTCTTTCAGTGTTCCCGCCATTTTCTCTGGCTAATAAGACAGACACATAAGAATCAACTCATTGAAGTTCTCGTAACAAGATTCTATCCTAACTACTATTCACTTTATGTACCAGCATACTACAATGACGTACTGTAAGATAATCATCTGATTTGACACTACAAAGGGACTTATAAATGAATTACCCGTCCAGGGAATGATCGTTCACCAAGCGACAAAAGAAGATGGGTGAGTTCGGCTTCCGCTTCTGCCAATTCCTGATGGAGCCGAGCTCTCGATGTATTTGCTGCATCGACTTTTTTCCTATAGACCTCCACACACTCTTGTTCCAAATCGAGTAAAACCTTCTCCCTATCAAACTTATCCTCTCCTACTTCATTCCATATCATCTGTCAAAATTTAAGTAAAAGGAAAGATATCAGAGAGAAAAACATAGAATAAGTCTTTTTTTTTTTTTTCTTTTTTCTTTTTTTCATCTAGTAACGGAACGAAGCTCTTGCCTGCAATTCTTGAAGTAGATATCCACATGAAGTTTCTATCATCGCGGAACTTCGCGTTCCTATTGACGTCTGAAATGAACTCATGGGATGCTGGTTTTAGTTTTCTTTTATGTGCAGATCTCAGAGAACCTTTTTTTTTTTTTTCTTTTTTTTTTTTTTGGGTGGTGAAAAGAGGTTAAAGTAGAGTGAAGTTCCTTGATTGGCAACTAAGGAAGGAGTGGCAGAGAAAAGGGTGTTAGGGAGAGAGATGTAGTGGAGCTTTGGGTGTGAGTTTTGCTTGAAAGAAAAGTGTTGGCAAAGGTAGGTAGTTTCTAAAGCTTTGGGTTCAAGAATCACCCAGTTAATGCATTTGCAGCTTTTGCCTTTCCCTCTACTTAACATTTGAACTGAAAGAATGTGCTAAAATGGAACCATCTCCCAACTCATTAAGTTAAAGTCTCACATTCAGAAATTTTATTTTTCCACTTTGCACCATACTGAATAGACTTACGTTCCCAAAAAAAAAAAAGAAGACTTGGTACAACGTAAGTTTTAAGTAACATGTGCCTTTGGTGAAGAAGTTCTGAGTTCAATTTTAGAATGTAGACATTTGCTTTTCATGGTCAATTTACCTGTAAACTAATATTTGATGAACAGAGACTCAACGATGGGCCACTGCTTCTGCAGGAGAATAAGAACCATCCGATCTGGTGATGAACACCTTTTTTAAAAAATTAAAAAAAAAAAAAACGTGGGACCTACTTTTTTTAATTTGAAAGAAAACTCTAAAATCTTTAACATGAGATCTTGAACTTCTTCTCGCTGAGCTAGCTTTGGTGGGGTAAATCTGGTGTGATCATTGATCAACTATGAGGTTCTTTACTTAAATGATTAGCACATAAATCTTTGTGATTAGCTCATCAATTACTTCAAAAAAAATTTAATTAATAATTTGTTTCTTTTTAATCTAGACAAAAAGGAGCAGGTAGTACTCTTCCATCTAATTGATTAATTAATATTAATACATATTAGTTTCAAGATCTAATTATTAATTCATCTTTAGCTTAAAAGATTAATTCAAAATATTATTAGTTTCATATTATTTTCTTTTTGTTAATGTTCTATGATTAATTCATATTAGTTTCAAGATCCAAATTAGGCATCATCATGACGGGATTAAGGGCTTAATCTGGTATATTTGCAATAAAACAACATACTTTGATTGCCTTTCTAATATATAATTATTGTAGATTTGAGCGATTAAACTCTTGCACATGAAGACTTGGATGTGGGGACTGGTGGAGAGAGAGTCCGTCACAATTGGATACCATGAGTGTCAGTGACCTAATGGTAGGATATAAATGTTGAAAATGAAACATATTTTGCACTTTGAACAACTTTTTTTTTTTTTTTTTTTTTAATAATTTACTTTGAACAACTTTCGAATAAAAAAAGATGGACTCTTGATAATAAGGTCCCCTACTATTTTGCTAATCGAAAACGAAATTTGCAATGCAAGAATTTGGGCCACCAATTGATAATATTAGGGCACATTGTTTGTTGCTGTACCCAAAGAGCAAGTTTTTTAATTATTAGATTAAATTTTAACTGTTTGATCTATAAATATGATATATGTTTTATTATTTCTAATGTTGATGTTCATCGATCATATGCTCAATATTTTATCAAATAAAAAGTGAAAAAAAGTGCACTTGTTTTTCCCTACAATAAAAATTTTCCTTCTTTTTTTTTTTTACAATGAAATGTAATAGAATTTTACTGAATGAAAGGATATATTCTTGTTCCATCGACAGAGCAGTAGAATTATTGAGTCAGTGACCTGTGGAGTTGGAATGAGTACTACATCTTAGCCATTCCCTACACTCAAAAGATGGACATGTAACTTGTCAGATAAGATGACAGCAAGAAAGTAAAAGGATAGATAGGATCTAAACATCTTTCTATTTATCCTACGATGAAAGTGCCGATGCCGGTGGAAGTGTTAGAATTTTAGATTAAAATTTCAGAAAAATATCATCGTTAAAAATTTTTATTAAAAGTATTAAATATTTGTTTCATAGCTTAGTATTTGTTTTTTTTTCCCCCCAAAACTTAGTATTTGTTTTTGTTATTTTAGGATTTAAGAAACATATTATATATATATATATATATATATTATACAAGTTTCAAGTAGAATTGAAAATTTCAATTCCACTTGAAACTTGTCTGACACAAATATTTTTTGTGTTTTTTATATCCTAAAATAATTTTAAAATTTGTATATTTCCTAAAAATAAGGAAATATACAAATTTTATGTTATAAAATTACCTAATAATTACTATCAAAATATAATTTTTTGCTATTTGTAAATACTCTATTTTTTTCCCTTCCAAAACTTTTTTTTTTTAATTATGCCCTCCATCTAAACTTTCTCATCTTAATACTAAGAGATAAATAACATTTTTTTTCTGAAAATATTTATCACAAATAATATAGTTTAAATTTATCTCAAATAATGTATTTTTAAAAGTACTGGAGGAACAAATTTACGGTAAATAATTTATTTATGAAGTATACTATTAAAAATTATCTTATAAACATTCTTGTAAACAAATTATTTATTATAACTTTGTTATTATCTAAAATATTTTAAAATATATAACTTGTTGGTATAGAAAATTATGGGCTAAAAGTCGATGGGCAGCAATTATGTTTGAGCCCATACGTTAATGTTAGTTGGGCCCCAACAAAAGGGAAAAGCTTGGGTGCCTCTGGCGAGTCGCATAAAAGCGCCATTCAGCAAAGTTATCCCACATTGAAAGTTTACGAAGGGTAATTGTGCTTTATAAACGAAGACAGCAAACACAAATAGCGTCCCTTCGGGGACATCCGATAAAATTGGAACGATACAGAGAAGATTAGCATGGCCCCTGCGCAAGGATGACACGCACAAATCGAGAAATGGTCCAAATTTTTTTTTTTTTACCCTGATTTTCCTATTTTTCAATCTTCCCACACATGCCTGCAGTTCATTGCTTTTTCCTGTATTTCAACCTCCATCTATGTTGTCAAATGGTCCATCTATTTCCACTTTTCCTCTCTTTCAGCTCTTAGAACTCTTCACAAATATGCCTGCAGTTAATTACTTTCATGTATTCCATTATTTTCCCCATCTTTTCTACCTTTTCTCTGTTTTAACATTCTGTTACCCCACCAAGATATCTGAGAGGATCTTTTTCCTCCACATATACCTCAACTAGCAGGCGGGTGGCGTGCTTATCTCGTGTAACAACACTGTATTGAGAGTGGCTCTTCTAGGCGGGCAGCTGTGTGACAACACTACAGAGAAAGCGGCGCTTTCATGTAACATGCTCTGGTCTCAACACCCATACGAGGTAGTGATGACTTTCATGCGCTCTAAGCCCGGCCATTATATATGTTTATCTAAGAGGGCAATTGTACTTGTGCAAAATAAACCGATCACAACAGAGGTACTTTCTATTTAGTACTTGTACCTTATTTTTCAATAGAGAACATATCTCAGCTCGTTATTCCAGGAATCTAAACTTTTACACCAGATTAATATTTCGCTAGTTTAATAAAAATTTCGTTACAATTTGCAAATGTTAAAAGACACCAAATGAGTTTCCTGTCTTCAACTCTTCAAAACAAAATCTGCCAGTCCTCAAATATACACAATTTTGACCAATGGACATGAAGACCCTTTGCGGTCTATTCCAGTAAGATATGAAAATTGGAGCACTTTGAGCAGTCAATAGGGTATGGTTGGAGTGGTGGAATCAACCAAGTGGAAGATGCCACGTGTCATTCAGAAGATAGAGGTGAGAAAGATTGTACAATTCTAAGATCATATGGAAGATAATTAATCAGATAAATAAAACTGTAATTCTTGACCCGGCTTCTTTGTTGCTTGCCATTCAAGAAAGAAGGCTGAAAGATGGCATGTCTTCGATTCGAAGGACGTCGTCCATTAAAAGCTCCCTCTCCAATTGAGCTCGAGTAGATTTCAAAACGTCCTGAAAAAATATGTACAGGTTTAAAGACTCGACCGAGACATAATTTTCCCTTGATTGTCTAAGGTTTGGTTTAGGGTTACTGTGAAAATGCATTGGTCGTGTCTCTGCAAAGTATTCTTATGCATTTTTACCAAACACACTACTTGTATCGTGTTATGTCCAGAGGGCGTTTGGAGCATCTAAAAACAATACCAAACTGACTCTAAATTTGCTAAACCCGTAACGATACAAATTTCGTGAAGCATGAGTTGTAACCACAGCAAGGTTTCTTACATTGAACTCCATGTACGTCGCATTTCTCTCAAGCCATTGCTTGTCCATGACGACGAAAGCCACGCAATAAAGCAAGTCAAAGGCCCACTCATTTTCTGAGAACAGATTTTAGAATCACAATGTGAATGTGAAAATATATAGGTCCACAAATTTTAATTAAACAAGAATGCAATTTCAGGCTCTTACCTGACAACATCTGTAAGAAAACTGGTCTGACGAAAGTCCTGGGTTTTACTGCAAATGAAGAAGTCGCCCTCATAAGCAAAGTTTAATAATAGAATTAGTTATTCCAATTATGAAGCTACTCTTCGCTCGTTCATAATTATACATACAGGCATCAAGGTCAAGCATTTGCATGATCATAAAGGTGATATTTACACCAGCAACAGCAAATGGATATTCCCAAGCAGCTCGCTTTCCGCCTTGCTTCTTCAGTAGACGCTGAAAAGATGTCTGCAGCAGTACGTTGCGGGAAAAAAGTAAATACAAATCTACTTCATCTCAATGTCTGAGCAGATCCCATTGACTCAAATGAATGTTACTTTTCAATTTTCATACTTCTATTTTTGGAATTCAAACTGAATACCTACCGAAAATGTCTTCGCAAAGAACAGGAGATTCTCCAAAGAAATGAATCCAGCTCCTCTGTTCAAGTAAAACAGTTAGGAAAACTGAATTGGTTAAAGAAAACCAAAGGCCAGAGAAGAGGAAGAGAAGTAAATTTTAACCTGAAATCGGTTGACGGATCTCTTCCCTGCCATCCCATTTCCTTCCATTGATCAGATATCAAGCCGTGAAGCTCCTGATTAGGGTAGGTAGCAGACCATAGAGCTTTCAATGCTTCCTGTTCTCAAGAAATTTTCATAGCAAAAAATTAAAACCAACTCATGTAGAACATATATGAAAAAAAAAAAAAAAAAAAAAAAACCCCTCATAGCCCTATTGGTTAGTTCAATGGGTCATGTGAGAAGAGCAATTTGTTGCCGTTTTTTTAAGTTATTGTCTCCAATGGACGAGACTTGTATTAGGAAAAAGTTAACAGATGTACTTGCACGGTTGTAGTTAATTAAGAGCATGAACAGACCTGGTGATCTGGTCTTGAAGCATCAAAGTAAACCTTCATTCGGTGCTTTAGCCGCTTCAATTTTTCTTCCTGCGAGTTATTGAATAATTCAATATGGGAAGCATAATATTTTTTTTTTTTAAAAAAGGTAAGAACTGAATCTTAAATTCGGGGAATCCACCTTATTCGCTTAACAAATTTTTCTTTCGAAGAAATTTCTAATCGAATTTTATGATAGACATTTGGATGTTACATCAAATTTACTAAAGAAATTACAGATGCAACGTCAAGATAACCAGCTTTAAGCTACAAAATAGTTTTTTAACCGCTGGTTTGCTTGCCTGTTGGGGTGTCAAGTTAATGCAAATTCGTTCGTAATGTCCCTTTCGCTTGAAGCAGACACAAGTAAGGCCCTTGCCAATCCATGTAGGCGTAACACAAATTGCATCATCTGCATAGTTTAGCTTTTTTTTCCCTATCAGTAAATTGATTGACACAATACTTAAAATAATAAATATGCATTTCACTTCTAATCTCAGCTCCTGAAGAATTGAAAATTTGTTACAAAAAAATTCAGCAGACAAAAAATCTTTAGCGATCTGAGACAAGAGCTACACCAAGGCATTTTCATAACAGCAGCGTGTTTTAACACTGATATATTTTGGTGCTTCCATTGAATTTTTCTGTTTCACAGGAAAATAGGTTTTTGTATGCTAGCCAATATATCCAACACGCAATCGAACACCAAAAGAAAACAACACAAAACAGAACACAAAAGGAAAAAAAAAAAAAAAAAATTAATTACAGAACTCAGTCGCATTATTAGTGTACGTTTTTTCACCACACGTATCACACATAAGACATAATTTGCATTGTATAGCGTTGCTTTAAAAATCAACACAATAAAAATCCTATGTTGAATTATGGGGGAAAACAAAAAAGGAAAATTCATGAATTTGATGTCTCAACTGAGGAAAAAAAATGAAAAAAAAAATATATCATAGAAAGTGTACCTAACTTTATACTCTCCAACCAACACCAACCACCTCAACCATTTTTTATTTTGTCCAAAAATTTAAAAAAAAAAAAATTAAGAAACACTATACTGTTTGCACAACAAAAACGGTTAGTACACTAATAATTTGAAAATGGAAATGCTATCTCTAATTATTGGGAGAACCGAGATAGTGTCTTGATCTCTCTATCCGGATGACATTATGGACACGTTCTAGAGAGATTTCAAGGAGACACAATCAAATGGTTTTATAGCATGTAGCTGTGGTGTACTATTCTTTGTCATATTATACTCCATCCTAACGTATGTAGTGTCATGTATAGCTCCACACAATTATACCAACAATAAAAGCTATTTATAGTTCCAACCAAAAAAAAAATATGTAGATAAAATGGTTTATATATTGGATGAGGCTAGTTCCTAATAAGAAATTTTTTTAGATCTTATCGTTACACTCACTTTAATCAGTGTTGTTGATTTCAATACTTCTGTTACATTTTATGTATTTCGAGCAACAACTCCAATATTAAAAACTCAACTTATTTTTATCTTTTTTCTTAAAACTTAATAATAATTTTAATTAGGTTTTAAAAAGTCAAATAGTTTCAATCTAAAAAACTCAACTCTAGTCTATACACCAAACGCATGCCGGTCAAAAATGAAATTTTTAGATTAAATTTGTTTAATTTTTTTAAAATTAATTATAATTTTTATTTATTTTTTAATCTGATAAAAAAATTAAAATGGAATTTTTGCGTCCTAAAAGGTTTTTCAGGCTAGACGTACTAACATGTGGGTATTTTGTTGTAAAAGTTTGGTTGACCCCACGAAATTGAATTATCAAGGACCGTCGGCATGAGATGGGTCCCACACTAAATGCGAGGGACCAATTCCAGTAAGTGGACGGTCAATGATTAGATCGAAACGCACAGCGTTTACACACACTCACACACTGTACCAAATTTCCGTCCAATCCGCCACTCTCAACTGATCTCCAGATTGCAAACCAAACCGATCTCTCTCCATTTCTTCCGAAACCCCCAAAACAAAAAATCTCAAAATTGCCAAAACTATGGATAATATCGATAAAGGCCACAACATTAATATTTATATACACAAATAAATACAAACGTAGACAGAGAGAACCCAGAAAAAAAAAAAAAAAAAAAAAGAGAAAAAAAAAATGGTGAAAGTGATCGATGCCTACCTAAAACTACCTAGAAATCCCACAAACTAACTACTAACTGAAAATTAAAAGGATTTGAAGAAGTGAAATCAATGAGATCAACATGTGGGCAAAACATTTTAACTTTTTGAACATAGAAATAGAATTATAGATCGAGATTGATTGTAAAGCTTAATTTTTATACACTCATATAAACATATATATATATATATGATACGTGTATGTGTGTGCGTGTAGATATATATATATATATATAGAGAGAGAGAGAGAGAGAGAACCTGAAGAAGCAGAGTCGTGACCGCAGCAACGGGAACTGGTGGAAGAAGAAGAAGAAGAGGGAGAGATATTACGGATGGCCGCAAAGCTACCTTGAGTTCTAACCACGCTCATCTCAGCTGACTCCTAATCCACTGGCCAATTCCCTCTTCTTTTTTGCTTCTACACTTTTGGTTCTCTCTCCGAGACCCTCCTAGAGAGAGAGAGAGAGAGAGAGAGAGAGTGAGAGTGATAGGATGTGGTCTTTTGGTCCCGACTTTCGTGAGCTAACTTTGAGTAGTGAATACTGACGTGCAACGGTCCAACTAGAAGGGGCTATCTGTAAAATGACAAACAACACTTGTCAAATACGTGCCCTTTTGATATTTTTGTCGTCCTTTCATCCAAAAAAATTAGATAAATAAATTACAACATTTATTCCTCACTATTTTCTTTTTTCAGCAAAAGAATATTAAGTTGCCAAGTGCTGTCTAGTGTAAAAAAGACGAATTATACATAAAAAGAAATAAAAAGCAAAAAATTATATAGCTGCAGTTAAAGACTAAAAGATTATGGCTTTATTTTTCGTAATGGTTGTTGTTGGACCTTTTGTATTTTACAAGAAATAGTTAAACAAATAATGTCTTATAAAGGGTAGTTTAGACTTCAGGATTTTTAATTATTAATTTGTTATTAAATTCTTTTTGCAGTAACAAAGCGAGACACGTATTTCTGGTTGGTTGACAAGAAGTCCAACACCGTGAACAGATTCCACATGGCAGCCCTCCCTAGAAACTCCCGGCTACGTACTAAAATATTTTGCATCAACTTTCCTCCGGACGGAATTACTAAAGTACTACAACAGCACAACCACGCGCTTTTTCAATCAATAACACCCTAATTATTAATTTTGAAAATTTGTTTTCATAATTTATGGAAATATTACAAGGTGTAGATTGATCAAGGATCTCAAGATTTACAAGAAAACATTATATGTTTATGTAATGTAACAGAAAGGGTGATTTATCTACCAAATTTCCACTATCACCCCCAAAAAACCAATTCTACCTTCCGTAAAATTATAAGAGAATGCTTAAACTCTAAAATTAAAATTACTACTTACATACCTAGTATTAGTCATAATTTTGAAGAACATTTTGTAGTCTTAGTATGACGGGAAAAGGGTTAAGGATTTATTCAGTATGAGATATTATATTATTCGAGAAACCTAGATGTTATTAGAGTAAATGATCGTCAACAAAGACGTTATAGTGCGTTGTAGATTCTTATCCAAGACTTGTATCATTTGATGATGCTATGTGAATAGTTAGAAACATGTGAAGTGTATGGTTAACCCCATAACGAACATTTTGTAAGGAAACCAGAGTAAACTATCATGAAACAAAAGATTTTCTTTCTAAAAAAATATTACTTTTTAACCAAACAATGATTTAAAAAGTAAAACTTTGGAGATTTATACAATAAAAATATTATTTTTCACTATCAAAATGAACTACCTCTGTAACGCTTGGATTAGTTCTCCAATAATTCGATAAATAAATAAAAGTTTTTATGCAACATGCATTATAAAATTTTTAATGTCAATACTCATATATTAAATCATTGATAAATTAGTCCAACAATTAAATTTACAGTTTTATCTATAGTGAAAAAATATAGTTCTTGTCTTGTAAACTTCCTAGAGCTTTTTAATACTTCTATTGCTTGAGTAACAATTATGTGAAATGGGTCTTCAAAATTAGAAATTAAATTAGGTTCTCAATAAAATGATTGTTTTGTAAAGTAGACGAGTGTTGGTAAGAAGTGAGTTTGGGCGCGTGAAGTAGGAAAAAGGAGGGTATGGGAGATGTTTGGCAGGAAAGAAAAGGTCTGACGAGAAAAGCAAAGAAAAGTTTTGAGAAGCTATGTGTTTGGGACGTAGCCCCCCTGGCCTATAATATGTCGCCATCTAATAGGTTCTTCCTCTGAATACCAGATAATAGATATGACTGCCAGATGGGCAGTGAATGCGACATCTCCAAAAAGGCGTCAAAGACTTAGAAAGTAGTGAGTTGGAGAGGGGCTTTTTTTTTTAACCTTTTGGAGCCTTAAAGACACGGCAAGTTGCCCTCAATATGAATCATGGATGTTACCCACGCCACGCTGCGCCTCAGATGGCTCTCTCTCTCTCTCTCTCTCTCTCCTCTTCTTTTTTACACCCACATGTCCTATTACGGCTGAAGCTTTAGACACTTCCATGATAATGATTAAAAGAAAAATGCTCCAGATACTATTATGGCTCTGTTTGTTAAATGAGTTTGAGTTAAAAATTTTAAGTTTAAGTTAAAAATTTTTTATTGATTTTTTAAAAAGGATAAAAAAAATTTTAGAAAAAAATAAATTTTTTTTAAAAAAAGATAAAAACTGAGATAAAAATTTTGAGTTTAAACTCGAACGATTAAGATTCGTTTGGATAGAAAGTCCAAATTTTTTTAGATTTTTTTTAATCTATTTTTAAAAAATTAAAAAAATTATAATTAATTTTTAAATAATCAATCAATTTTAATTTAAAAATTATCTCTTAAATCTGTATTCAAAATGCATGTTTAAAGATGATCTTTATTTTATATGGTGAGATTATATGTAATATTAAAGTAATTTAATACTATCTGTATCTCTCAATATATTTTTGATAAGAATTGTCTCTCAATATTATTCAGCGTTCGTTTAGTGTTTGAGTTGAGTTTGAGATGAGATGTAATTTTTAAGTTTGAGTTGGTTAACTTTTTAAAAATTAGTTATAAATTTTGTTGACTTTTCAAAAAAAGATAAAAATTAAAATGAAAAATTACAGTTTAATTGGAGTTAAATCCGGATACCAAACATAGGCTCAATTTAAAACATAATATCTTAAAAATTCCTAACCCCAACCCTTTAAACATATTATCTTAAAAATTCCTAGCCCCCAACCCCCCACCAACCGTAGCATGACAATGGAATCACGCCAAGATTTTTTTTTTTTTTTTTTTTTTTTGAGGTAAAACTTGCAAACTTCAATTAATTAATCAAATCGGTACAAATAATATCTGAAACATACAAAGACATAAAATTATTGTTGAAATATAAAACTATTGTTGACCCACCTCTTAATAACTTAAGTTTTTAGGATAGATTAATAAATTAACATGATATCAAAACGGGAGGTCCTGACTTTGAATTTCTGCGATTATACTCTTTAACCCTTTTATTGACGGAAGAACCTCTAATATAAAAATATAAATAAAAAAAAAAGTTGCAACAGAAGATGAGATTTGGGCCATGGAGAAAAGCCCATATATTTCTTGTGTCTCACTTTGTACGTACAGCTGGGCCAGGTTGAATGAGCAAGCCCGCCAATGGTGGCGGGCTGGGCTTGGCTTCATGGCCTGGCTGCATAGCGCTTTTTAATATATATATATATATATATATATTTTTTTTTTTTTTTGGTTATTTTTCTTACAAAATGAAAAGGAAGAAACAGCTAAAGAGTATACATTTATCTGTAATACATATATATATATATATTTATATTAACTAGTTAAAGGACAACGACGAACTTTGGACCTCCTCTAAAACTGTCTTTAGAATATATGTATTATGATAATCATTCGAAAGAATATACTTGTCACATATATGTTGATAAAGGATTTTCATTGAGAAAAAAAAAAAAATTTGTTGATTAAGGATTTTTTTTAATTTTAATTATTTTAAAGAATGCTATATTTGATAGGATGGACAAAAGGAAGCAAATGGAATGAGAGAAAAGTAAAGGAAAAATAAGGGAGTTGATTGTTTGGTAAGAATGAAAAAGAGAAGGAAAACGAAAATAAGAACAAAAAAAATTATAGTGAGGTCCACTATGTTTTATCCTTTCAAAAATCAGTGGAAACATAGATGCATTAAAAGATAACTAAAATTTGTGATCCTCTTTTAAAGAGAAAGAATATAAAGAAATGAATAATATAATAAATTTATAAAATTATGTGCTTTCCCTTTTATCTTATATCTATCAAACAATTTAAAAGAAAATTAATTTCCTTTCTATTATTTTAATTTTTCAAATTTTTATAACTTTCTCTTCCTCATATTTCATTCCTACCAAACAGTTATACTATTACCCTATCGAAAATTGGTAATAAGGTCCTGAACATTACATGAACACTTCAATTTCTCCCTACAGAGTTATAATCTCATTCACATATGACTATATTATGATAAATTGAAAGCATTTCTATTTCAACTGTTAAAAATATATATCCACAAACATATGTTAATTTAAAATGAGTAAGTTAATTTCGAGTATTAACGGGTTCTATAGCATTTTCTAAAATTTAAAGGTAGTTCTAGGTTCATACCTTTATCTTTCCAAGCAAAAGCAAAAAATAATAAGAGTATCATTAATCCGGTAACACGATCTCAGTTAGATGATCTCTAATACATGTCAATCCTATTTTTGTTATAAAATAATGTGAAAAAAAAAATTTTATTTTATTTATAAAAAAATTTATTTTATTTGAAAAAAAAATTTATTTTATTTTATGCTCAAATGTATTATGGTATTTCTAATATTATTTATATATTTATTATTAAATAATGTGAAAAATAACATTATCTTATTTTATACTCTAATGCATTATGTTATGTTATTTCTAATATTATTTCTACTTTATGTTATTGTGCTTTAAAGTTATAAAAGTGAACTTTTAATACTTAAATAAGTGAAAAATAAAATTGTTGTAATAATTACATGAGATAACAATCGATATAAATTTAAAGTGAAATTTGACATTAACTATACCTTGTGATAATATAGCATATGTTAAATTTGACATGAAATATAGCACTACATTATAAAGTATTTTTTTCATCTAAATGCCAAAATTTACCATTGACACACTAATTAATTTAGTTTTGCATGGGGATGCTCTTAACATGTTTAGTTGTAGGCAACCATAGACACAACACAAACCCTATCAGTAATTACCCTATCAGTAATTCTGCAACTGAATATGGATTTAACTTCAGATATAAAGTTCAAATCCAAGTTTGAATCATCAACCTGTATTAAGTTAAAAAAAAAAAAACACACACACACACATTGTAAATACTAAATAAACACACCATAGAGAATTTCTATCAGTCCAAAGGTACTGAAACAACCAGATCTGCTGCCATTGTGACGAACATACATTTTCAAAGGAGACGCCTGCAGAGGGTAAGTCCATCCCCAACAGAAACAAGAGACGATTCGATACGAGGATCGGCGGCTAGAAAACTATTCAACTCCCGCAGGCATTTCCTGTTTCTTCGAAGACAATTCTCCACTTCATCGTCCTCAGAAATTGCCACAGAGCCAAACCATAAGGTGTTGTCGTATGCGATTATTCCGCCAATCTTAACAAGCTTCAGCAGGAGTTCGTGATATCTGAGGTAGTCCTCCTTGTTTGCATCCACAAATACAAAATCAAAACTCCCTTCTTGTTTGTCCTGCAATTGCATAGTTTAAAACTTCCACTTCAGGCATATCTAGGACCCGCTCGAAGTTAAAAAAAAAAAATAATAATAATAATAAATAAATAAAAACTACTACAACAACAACAACGTTCGATGTATATAAACAAACATGATTTTTTTTTTTTAACCGTCCAATAAAAACTTGCATTAATAATTTGAGAGGATATCAACAATTTGCATCTTTGCATCCTTCCCCTTTTCCAGGCAAGAATTTCAAAAGATTTCCATCTAATATGAATCAATTATGTTGCGAAAGGATAAAAGTGTATATGAATAAATTCTGTTCTCATTTTCTCTTGCTTATGGATTAAGACGATAAAATTCTATCATTTTTTCTTTCCCTTCTCTTCTTTTTTTCCAAACAAGTACTATAAATGTTGCAGATTCCATTCTTATGCCTTTGAGAGGACATCACCAATTTGCATCCTTCCCCTTTTCCAGGAAAGAATTTCAAAAGATTTCCATCTAAATTGAATCAATTATGTTGTGAAAGGATAAAAGTGTATATGAATAAATTCTGTTCTCATTTTCTTTAGCTTATGGATTAAGACGATAAAATTCTCTCCCATTTTTCCCTTCTCTTCTTTTTTTCCAAACAAGGTACTATAATTGTTGCAGATTCCATTCTTATGCCTTTACTTTACCGGAGAGAGAAGTGGAGTGGTGTGTGTTTTGTGAAATCAATATGAATGTTATATATACATACATACATACATATACATATATATATATAGGAACTATGCACAAAGTGAGAACTTACAGTAATGAGCTCATCAAGGGCAGAGAAAGCATTAGACTGAATAAAGTTGATTTTGTGATCAACACCCGCTTTCTTAATGAACTCCAATCCAAAATCATAGGTTTCTCTGTTGAGATCAATTGCTATTATCTGCCAAAACATTGTAATGAAGTACTGATTTATTTCTATATTAATTAATCCCTCGATCATGAATATAAATGAGTTCTGGTCACGTCAATTACTTTAAAAAAAATTATATATATATATATATATATAATGAACAAGCTAACTAGGAAATTAAGAAATTTACGCTGCCATCGTCAGGAAGCGCAAGAGCAGTGGTCAGAAGAGAATAACCAGTGAAGACTCCAAGTTCAAGTGTCTTTTTTGCGTTCATCACTTTTAGTAACATCGACAGAAGCTGCCCTTCGTCCACAGGCACGGTCATCACACTCCTGTCACGTGCATTTGTATGTGCATCATATATATACATACATTGTTTATATATTAAATATATGTGCGTGTATGTGTGTTCATCAGCATACAAATTAGATAAGGTTAATTTCAGGGAAAATGGAAGAGTAAAACAACATTGATGGTGGATTATAGCAACTTTTTTGGATATTATAATTATTAGTAACTATTAATTAGGGCCATCTGGGGAACAATTAGATACGGAGTTTTGGAGATGAGTTGAGTTTTTAGTATTATGCGTTTGGTTAAAAAAAACTGTTTAGAGTAAACTTTAAATTCTTAAAATATGTTTGGAAAAACATATCAATATGGATCTCGTTTCATTCCTCTCGAAATTCTATGTAATTTAAAAATTAAAAAAAAAAATCTTATCTCGAGCTTTTAAAGTTTGAGTTTACTATAAAAATTTGAAGTTTGAGTTTATTACAGAGATTTAAGTAGAAGAGAGAGACAAAAAAAAAAAAAAAATGAAATGTACTCCCCCAACTGAGTTGGTAAGAGAGGTGGTGGGTTAAACGAGGGATCGAGGCTTAAATTTTGGGAATAGCTAAGAATGTCAGTGATATTTTAAATTAAAAAAAAAAAGACTTATTTAAACTTTTTGAATTTAATAATTTGGTCCCTAAACTTTTTTTTAGGGCAATTAACCACTTGAACTTTTAATTTTTGACAATTCAGTCCTTTTTACTTAAACTCATTAAATTAAGACGATTTTTTGCACAATACTTACACATTATAGCTCAAAAGAGACAATATTGATCATTTTTGTCTAATTTCAATACAAATTTCTTTTAAAGTTTAGGTTTAAGTTTGAGTATAATTGAATTAAGGTTAATATTTTCAAAGGAAATTGTATTGAAGTTAAGCAAAAATAATAACAATGCTCTTCATGGACTATAATGTGCAAGTTATGTGTTAAAAATTGTTGAAATTTTTACGAATTTAAATAAAAAGGACTGAATTGTCAAAAATTATAAATTCAAGGGACTGATTGCCAAGGAAAAAAAAGTTTAGGGACTAAATTTTCAAATTTAAAAAGTTCAGGGGATAAATGTACAAATTAAGTTGAAGAAAAAAAAAAAAAAGAAGGTAAATGTACTGATAATATAATATCATAATTTATGAACACACCATTGTGGAAATTTCTGGATAGTGGCTTCCCTCAGTTCTTTCAATTGTTCATGTTCTCTTGGATAAGCATTTGTCTCGAATATGTACTGCCATGCCATACATAAAAATTTCAGTCATGCATGCATGTCTCATTCATATCATGATTAAACAAAACTGAAACAAAAAATATGTATATATGCATTCATGTTATATATACATGTATGAATATATAAAAGTTTTAAAATGAAGTGAAGAAAACTGAAGCATATACAAAGAAAAATGCGGCTTTTTTGTTTAATTAATGAGGAGAAGTACCATCCTAAAACAGATATATATCCTAATCATGCATACAACTCTTCCCCCCCCCCCCCCCCCCCCCCCCCCCCCCCCCCCCCCCCCCCCCCCCCCCCCCCCCCCCCCCTCTCTCTCGTCCTACAAAAATTTCAGTCATGCATGCTTCATATATCTTGACTTAAAAAAACTATATGAAAGTAAAAATATATAAGATACTAAAATGAAACAAAGAAAACGGAACCATATAAAGAAACAATAATGCGGCTTTTTTGTTCATCTTGGGGAGAACTCCTATAAAACTGATCTACATCCTAAATCATGCATAAAACTCTCTCTCTCTCTCTCTCTCTCTCTCTCTCTCTCTCTCTCTCTCTCCAATTAACTTGCATGAATAAAGAGAGAGAACTAAAAATGAGCAAATTAAAGAACAATACCTGCAGAAGAGTTGGGCTGGTAAGGATGCACTTAGAAGGTAAACCGGCCATCATTGCTGAAAAAACTGGGGGTTTTTTTTTTTTTTTTTCCTTTTTTTGAAATGAAAAACTGGGTAATTTTATGAGATGGAGAAAGATAGAACTGAGAATGGGTAATTTATAGTTCAGAAATGAAGTAGTGAGAAGTGCAAAACATGTGAGGCTAGGCAGGGGAGGACGAACTCATATTATTGAATGAATTACATATGGCATCCAAAAGGGCTGTTTGATATGCCACGACTTGAACATGCATATGGAGGAATCTTTTTTAATTAAACTGACAATGACAACTGGTTTTTATGCGTTTCTCCTACGTGGACGCCTTGAAAGTTACGAATTACGATTAACGATTAACGTTTCTCTTTGAATGAATCCCATTATATTTTCCAAAATATATATATATATATATATATTCATAAGAAACTGTCTTTTCTTCTTCTTCTTCTTCTTTTTTTCCTCTTTTTTTTTTTTTTTTTTTTTTTAAATAATCAAAATAAAACCATATTGGTCACACTCTTTTCAGTATCCAAAAAACCTTTCACAAAAAAAATAAAATAAAAAAAGAAAAGCAAGTTAGGTTACGTCCTTGCTTTTCCTTGCTTGTATTAATTAGATATAACTATTGTAATTTCATGTTTTGAATAGGTTAGGTTGGAAACATGCAATTTATGAATGAAACAAATATAGAAGGTTGCTTACAATAATAGTTTCCAAATGTTGTACAATATAATGATTTGGAACTTTAACAATTATAGTTAATAGCAAATTGGAATGTAAATTATTTGAATATAAATCGAGAGAAAATCTGACCACTCATTTTTATTTTTATTTTTATTTTTTTGAAATGGGTAATCTGACCACTCATTCAAGTAGTAAGTTTGAGTCCCAAAAGGTGAAGTCAAAAAATTTATTTAGAGGAGTTTGAATTAAACCAAATTTTTAATAAACTTAATAGTCTAATGAAAGCTAAAAACTTTAAGGCTTTCCTTAAAAAAATATATATATACATATATATATATCCATTTTTGGGAGGCTAAAAGAGAAAAATGAGGCAAAATAATTAGATTTTTAAAAAAAATAATGGACCACTATGGACCTATGATAGCTTCGTCCATCAGTGGTTAATGTGATTGGACATTCTCAAGAAAAAGCACATATAAATTTAAAGAATATTTTATTAATATGATATAAAAAATTAATATTAAATCAATATGATTTAAAATTAAACTGGATTTAACTAAAATTTATATCATTTTGGTTAAGAATATAAAATTTGTGTCATGTTGGTTAATAAATAAATAAATAAAAAAAAGAAGTTATTTAGATAATTTTCTATATATTTTTCTCAAAGTTGTGAATTGTTTTATGATGATTAATAGCAATTGCGAGGCTTTTTTTTTTTTTTTTTTTTTGCTAAAAATAAATAGCTTATAGGGACAAAAGTTAGAGTGCCCAGATAACCCGTTTATAGGACAATTAATCCATTTATTTTATCTCATTTCACGTATTAATTACAATCAATATGGTCCCACTTTAAGTTCGTGATTCAAGTATTCTTACAACTATGTACTCTACTAGGACTTTTTGTCTAATTAACACTAATGTTTTTTTTTCAAAACACCACACAACAATCAATAAGAAAAGATTTGGATTTGAACTAGATGTAAATGGGTGTGGGTGTGTACATATATGTAGGTATAATAATTTTGAAACAAAGTGTCTTAGGTATCCACCCATGCCTTGTGCAAAATTTTATTCGGTAGGTTGAGCAAACAAGTTCTTGGTAGGTGGCAAGTAGTCTTAAAATGTGCCGTCATTGATGTATTAGAAGCCAGGACGAAACTAAGAAATTTTTTTTGGAGAGGGTTGAGTTAACTTAAGTTTTAAATTAAAATTTTAAAATTAAATTAATTGTGTAATTAAATATAATTAAAAGAAATAATTAAGACTTGAAATGAAACTTTTTGACTGAAATTAGAATTAGACAAATTTAAGGGGGCAAGGTATCAGCTTTAAAGGTATAAATGTAATCTTTTAAAATATTTAGCATAAAAATTTGGAATTAGAAAATTCTGTATAAAACTTAGAATTAGACAATTTGAAGGGGTAAAGTAACAAACTTTAAATCAAATTTAAGGATATAAATGAAATCTTTTAAACTATTTCGTACAAATATTTGGAATTAGAAAATCCTACGGGGGCTATACAAGAAAAAAATAGGGGTAATAAAGTACTAAACTTATGATTATTAAGTCAGTTGAGCCATCCCAAATAATAAAATTTTAAAAAGGACGGGGTGGCCCTTGGACATGGCAGCCAACATGGGAAAAAATGATGATGAAATGACACAATTTTTGTGTGAGGAAAAATGTTTGAGGGGGCTATCAACATTGAGCACCAAAACAAATAGAGAAAGTCTAATATGTAAATTCCATGCTTTAAGACTCATCAAGTCTATGGTGTTCGTGTGCCTGTTGCATTGTTCTTCTTGCGTGAAATTGGGTCAGAGAGAGTCAAAGACTAGTTATTTTGAAGCATAAATAAATAAAGTGTGACCTGAGAGAGGAATACGTACATGATTCAACGAGCCTCCGTTTGATTCGTTAGTTGGATATATAATTTTTAAGTTGAAATTAATTGACTTTTTAAAAACTAATTATATTTTTGTTGACTTTTCAGAAAAAAAGACAAAAATTAAAATAAAAAATTTGAGTTCCAATTGAAACACCAAATAAAAATTAAAGTGTGTACCGACGTACTTTTACAAGATTTTTTACCTTTTGACTTCTAACTTACGATAAATACTGTCCTTCAAAAAAAAAAATACAAAATATACTAGCTTTTGACTTGTTAAATCCGATCTAAACAGGCCCTTGTTCACCTGTCCATGATTGTAGGCCTAAACGAACAAAGGCTACACCCGTAACTCATTAAATGTGAAAGGTAAGTCTAATTGGCCTTTAAAACCGAGTGGCCAAAAATTCACATTAGAATCCCCCGGAGTCAAAATTAAAATTCAAGATTTCAAATTTAAACTGAATGGTTATTCCTGTTTAAGACGATCATCAACTCTAGCAGAAAAAAGCTTTAGTAAAATGATTCATTTAAAAAAGGTAAGAGGGGGACGAGAGATAAGTCATAAGATAATTCAAAGATAAAGGAAAAGCAGACAACTCCATTCATTTGCACAAGAAAACCTTAAAATGTCGAAAAAATACAATTGTAACAAATGAACATCATCTCCAACAAAATCTGAACGTGTAAATCCCTGTGTAATTACAGTAGACGAACTCACCTTTCCATGTGGAAGTCAGGAAAAAAAAATATGTCAGCCCCCAATGTTATAGACCATCATCGTCATTAGAGGTCACTCGACATACGAATCTGGAACGCGAAGATGATGCCAAGCAATCTGGAAAACGCACTTGCTCAATCTGGGGTTTGCAACTATCTCTAGTTATTCTCTGCCCACTTAAGGGTTGAAACTTGTAACTACGATGGTAGAGAGATTCTGAATGTACAAAGACATTGGACCCCTGAAATCATCTTTTCCTTTTCCACCAATCTGGAATTTTCAACCTCTGGCTTCTATGTACACCAAGTTTAACTCGAGGAAGCTTGTGCTTGACTTGTCTCCACAACATATCTACAGCATCTTCCTTTTTTGGCGGGTACTGGAATTCGAAATGACGTGAGATGGCCTTAATCCGCCTCCACATTTCAACCCATTTGTCCTTTGGAAAATTCCGGAGCTGATTAACCATATAACCAGGTTCCAAAGCCTCTTTGAATGAGAAGAACAATGAGAATTCACTGTAGTCAATTTCATCCTCAAATGGGAGCTCAATTTGATCGCTCACTATGACAGGAACACAATGGCTCACAATAGCATCGAACAAGCGACAAGATGAAGGAGTATCTCCGGCAGGATGCAAGCAGAACTTTGATGACCGCATTCCTAGTGAAGACTGGTATAACACAGGCAAGAAAAAAATGAGACGGGCAAGATGAGCATAATTCATAAACAGGCAAACACAAATTTATACAAAGAAAAACAGCGCACGCTGTTTTGAAAAGAGCATTGGGGGTGAAAAGGCAGTGAGGACAGGGGTGAAAAGTATACTTGCTTGATTCACTCTAACAATTTCTCTTTCCGATACCAAGTCCCCCACCCACCCAAATGAAAAGGGAGAGAATATCAGAATAAGAGATTGTCTTAAGCTTAGCAGGATCTTGGGTTTAACCACGATTAAATCAGAAAATGCGGCTATATATTCGGATAAAACTATTAGTAAGTATGTATGATATCTAAGAATGACAGGATAGTAAACCATTTCGAGCAACTAGATACATGCCACTCTCTTTGTGGGTCCAAGATAGACTAGGCATATGGCACAAAATGAGCACATAACAGCATCATTCACATCTGCAAAACTTCACCACGTACCGCTTTTATATTTTCTCCAGTCGCAACACTCCTTTCGTAGCGGACATCATCATAACCAGCTAATACCTTAGCCAACTTTACACGAACAATACCTTCCTGAACATGGAAGGACACAAGATAGTCAGTTCTGCTCAAAACATAAGGTTCCAGGACAAGTTTTTCTATTCATCTTTAACGTACATCTTTCCTGAATGTCCTCCCTCGAAAGAAAAGAAGCGTGGTCCGAGACTCATATGGGTCTGAAAGCTCATCATCCGTAAAGGAGTCAACAACATGCACATAAGGGGCCACCACATCTTTGCTCAAATTTGACATGGTTCTGGGATAGCGGCCGAAATCTACAACAATCTGAATTGAAGCATTTAACTCCGCTCGAAGAAACCTGAAAGCATTAGGGTGAGTCACGGGGATCACATGGTCTCTACCTCCATATCTCTTCCAGTACTTAGATTCCGCCAAGAATTTGAGCAAATCAATCTGGAATCAGCAGCAATTGGACAAATTTAACCATAACAAGAATATTAAAGCACAGGAAGAAACAATATCAGTATAGTGGGATAATTATACTGCGCAAGGAAAGCACAATTCAGGGGGAAAAAAATTTGTGTTACTGAACAGAAATCGCACAGCTAATGACAGAAGAATAGTACAAGATTGGGAATTTGTCAATATACTATTTCAGATACTTTTGGAGTAGAAATTATCCAAATAACGACCAAAATTGGAGCAGATAAACTACAAAGTCGAATCATAATCTTGAAACTGAATCCTAATGGAATTGCTTTGTTGTTCGACATCAGAAATTCCAATCTCACCGCAAAATTTCAATGCATACTATCCAAAATCATGGTTAAGAACAGAAAATTCAAGTGCATTTTGTCTCTTCAATACCAATTCAGAATCGGAAGTTGGAACAACACGACAAGGAAAAAAGATTAGATTTCGGAACCAATCGGAACACCTGCAATTGACGATCAATCCGGGTTTTCGGATCGGTCATGTTATGGCCGTGAGTGTTGAAGCTGAGAGAGGAAAAGAACGGCACAAAGAAGGCTTCAGCCATTTCCGGATCCGAGACCCTAACGACCTCTCTCCCGTCGCCATCGTAGAGAAGCGAGCCCATCATCCAATACTCGACGCTGTGCTGCCGCTTCAGGCCGGATTTCTTCGGCCACGGCGGCCATGTCAGGGAGGTTACCGGCGTCTGATCGGTGCTCCGGCGGTTGAACATGCCGACGTTGAAGCGGCGGGGGAGGTCGTACATGAAGACGCGGAGAGGGACGGGGTTGGTTGCACAGAGGGGGCGTGCAGCGGCAGGTGACTGTAGCAGGGGGAAGAAGTAGGATCGGAGATCGACGGTCCCAATTGAGATTGAGAAGAAGACGACGAGGACGATCACGAAGGCCAGAGAGAGTGCGGCTCTTTTTGCGTACATTTTGGTGGATCTGGCGGTGAGAGTAGCACTGTCTCTCTGCAGAGTGGGAGTGACTATTCCATGGATTTTGGTGAGGAGGCGCAGAGGAATATTGGGCATAATTATCGCTTTTTTAGGTCGCTACGTGAATTGTTAAACGAACAAGACGATACCAAAACCTTCTTTATTCTTTTAATTCGGGGGGTTTTTTTTTTTTTAATCTTTTCTTTGATCATATTTTGTGTGATATTTTATACCGTAATTTTGGGATAATTTACATTATTTGAGGTTGCAAGAGATTATTACATATGGAGACGGGATAACTATAAATGGTGATTGCCAGCTGAGGCCTGATGAGTCTTTTTCTTCATCTTCACTCTTTTTTTCATTCAGTAAATCTTTTTCTATTATTTTTAAGATATGAAGATTGAACGGAGCCAATTGCAATGAAGATTTTAATGACCATAGATGGAACGTTTATGCATATGCATTTCTTTTCTTTTTTTTTTTTTTTTAGGGAAATGCGTATGAAATAAGGCTCGATGCAATGGCTGTCCTGTTTATTTCTGTTTTGTGCAGAATAATTGTTGTCGTCTATTGAAATTGGTTGCATCCATTGCCAAAAAAGTGCCAAGTGTAAATCTTTTTTTTTTTTTTTGTCAATGAGTCTGTCTTCATTTTTTAAGTATCAAGTCAAGTCAAGTGACAGTAAGTTATATATATATATATATATATATTTTAAATATAATTAATTAATATAATAATATTTTAAATATATATCGATAAAATAATAATAATAATTTAATCTATGTATTATTTAGAGATAATCTCTAACATTCTTCAAATTTATGCTTTCACATCGTGACAATAAATGAATCTTTCGAAAAGTCTATTAGTTTGAGTCGTAATGTTGATGAGGAAATTAGAAGTGAAGTTTAAGGAGGAGTATCAAGCTTGCCCGATAGTTGTCTTTTACATATAAACATTTTGTGGCTTTTTTTTTTTTTTTTTTTTTTTTAATTGTGGAATCTTATAGGATTTAGAATTATAGAAAGTTTTGGCAAAAAAAATTGCAGAAAAAAAAAACTTGTAATATCTTGTTATGGTTCGGTAAAATGTTACAGGCATAGAATTATGGATGTTTGGAAAGACGGTTTATTTGAATTCCGTTTTCATTGTTCTTGTGTTAAACTTAAAGTACTTTTTAAGTTTAAAAGATAATTCCAGTTGAAGCAAAAATTTTTTTTTTTTTGTGCTAAGGTTCTTACAAGTTTCTACTGTTAAAAATGTGATTGAAATGGCTATTCGGTGACGTTAATTATCTACCATGACTTTTTGTTTCAAAATATTCAAGAATCAGTAACATTTTCGTAGCAGTTTTATTTTCTTTTATTTTTCCTAACTTGTCAAATGTCATTGGATATTTAATTTTAGACCGGAGCATTGTTTTTCATCTTTATAAATGAAGACCGGGGCATTTGATGCCTGTGAACCTGAAAGAGTTAAATGGAAAACCGACCCAACTAGAGCTTGTCCTAATTGTCAATACATGATTAAGAATAGTATGTAAGCCTTCGGGTTTCCCTTTATCCTTGAGATGCTTTATTTTATCCTACAAACAACAGTATATATATAAAGACTGCATTCTAATTTTGTTTATATGTGACTCTATATGGTTGTTGGGGTTAGACTTTGTCTTCCCAATAATGACGTTAGCTTTAACAGTTTGTCTAACGAACGATGAACTCCCTATTCTAACGCCTCCATATTTGGACCGGACCCAACTCACTGTGAAGTCAATAACGAACGACCATCGATCGTACAATTGGGCCGGACCTAATGACGCGATTCGTTCGAAGTTAAGCATCGAACATCGAACTAACGGATCAACACTGATCTTTCATTTATTGACTTTATTGACCGCGAACGATAGATCATAAGGACAAAGCCTTATTTTCTATTCATCGTTCATATTCAACAAGGCTTATATGGTTATACTCTCTATAACAGTCGAACCCAATGTCGACGATGATATGTCATACCATTATGATAACTGATCAGTTCATAACTGGCAATAACCGCTAAGCCATAATCTGCGGAACATTACAATAACTGCTGAGTTCATATCATGACAGGTGTCCCCAGTGGACAACGAAGGAAAACCGCTCAACATCAGTTATTGGTCTTTCCTCTATAAAAAGAGGAGGACCCCCTTCAGAAAGGAATCGAACTCCCTGAATTCACATTGTTATACTGCCAAAAACGTTCCCAGAAATTATTCTTGTACTTAAGAATATCCATACAGTGAATACATATTACTCACAGAGGACGTAGCACGGTTTGGCGAACCTCTCTACATCTTGGTGTTGATGATTCTCTCTCTCTTTCTTTTACTTTTATTTCTGGTTATTTTCATACTAATTTGCTTTATGAATTTCAACAACGATTGTCAAGGGCCCATTCAACTGTTTGTTATTTCATTGTCATAACTTTCTGTTAAATTTTGACTGTAGAAAAACTAGCATCTACAATGGTTAAAACAGAGATTTTGGAATTGAATGATTTGCTTTTTGTTACCATGGCTTGTCAAGATATACGTCTATGTTTTTTTCTTTGCCTTGGATATCTTGAGTTGCTAATATTGAATTAGTACTTTGATGGCGCCAAATAATTAATTTTTTTTATTAATGTTAGTGCATACATGTACCTCTTTTGTGACTTGTATGCATGAAAAATCATTACTGGAAATGAGAAATTCGTTTGTAAGTTTATGTTTTGCATCGGTACTTCTGTGACTTGCCGTTCTTTTTCCTTTTTTTGTTTTTTTGTTTTTTTGTTTTTTTTGTTTTTGGCTTCTTCCTTTTTACTGCTGTTCAAATGGAAAAAAAATGAGAAAGCGTAAAACAAATGTTGTTGTAGATATGACAAAAGAAGCAATGGTAGATTGTAATGTTCTTTTGAAAAAAAAAAAAAAAAAAAAAAGGGAAAATAATGAACAAAATAGTCACTGAAGGGAAGTTGATGGATCATTCTAGCACTAATTTGAACAATTACTTTTTAAATAGGTTTTGTCACCTTTTTTTTTAATGAGTTTCATCTGTGCATATAATATTTGAAATTTAGATATTGTTTATAATTATATTGAGTTTCTATGAACGTGTCTTTTTATTATTTATTTTTTATTACAACACGATTTTACAACCTTTACTTTTTACAGGCGGTAAAAAAGAAAATCAATCCTGTCTTTATAAATGCTTATTACTTGAATGTGCATTCTTTGTAGTATTTTAAAGTTGATATACCTAAATTAATTTCTTTTTCAATGTCAGGAGTACATTTACATGATTATTTGACGTTTGCAGGAAGTTTACATTTAAGAAGTTAATCGACAAATTTTTTGCTACGTTGTTGTGTTTCTCCTGTTTTTCCCATGTTTCACAATAATCAGGTTCGATTGTACGTGTGTATATATGTATTTTGCATTAACCTTTCAGCTCATTTCTTGGCTTTCTATTTCAGAGGAAGTTGTTTGAAGCATTCCAAGCATTTATTATAAATTATTTCACCCTGATCATCATATTTGGTTTTGACTTCTTGCTCAAAATCATACATCAATATGCAAAATTTGGTATTGTGATTTCCACGTAGAAGATAAACCTCTGTTAGGCATCAAAACCTAAATACAAAAATGTCCAAGAAAAAGAAAACATGTCAAATACTGAACTTCACCCACCAAAAAAATACTGTACTTAACCAAGAAAAAGATTATGTGTTTACTTCTTTTCAAGAATCAAATAATTGAAACGTCTAATTAAATTTGTATTATTGGACCCAAATCACATAAAAGTATCAAGCTTAACATTTTTGAACTCGTATCACCATACAACCGGACCAGAAATACAAGTAAATGAATATATAATATGTGTGAACCATTTTAGATTTTTGTTTAAATAAATATATTAAACAGACTCTTTTAGTTGACATAAAAGAGAGAACTAAAATAGGTAGACAACTTGGGAAAACACATATATAAATAATAAGCATTTGCAAAGACAATATAAATTGTTTTTCTGTAGACAACTTGGGAAAACACATATATAAATAATAAACATTTGCAAAGACAATATAAATTGTTTTTCTTACCACCTTCAAAAGTAAAGGTTGTAAAAATAGTGCTTAGTCAATTTGCCATTAAGTAAAATAACAAGCTTCAAGTCTTGCAACAATCTTAATTAAAAATAAATTAAAAAAACTCAGGAATATTACTGAAATCAAATCATGAGTAAACTTTTTAAGCACTAAAAGAATTTCGCTGGTAAGGTGATTTCAACACGGCAACATATGCGGAGTATGTTCTCAAACTAGTTAATTAACAAAATAGATATTTTGGTGGTGTTTGATTTTGTTTTCAAGTGCTTTTAGAAATGTTTAGGCATGTCTTTTGAGGTGCTGAAATAAAAACATTTTCTAAGTAATGTTTGTCTGGTGTATTCTTTGAAAACGATTAGGAAAATCAAAAAAAGTTTTTTTGAAGGAATGAAAATTAATTAAAGTTAGGGCCCGGCACCATTCCAGATGATGTCATTTCCGTCACTTTTCTAAACTTGTATTTGGGGTGGTTTTGGTTTCCAAATCCACTTTTTAAAAAATTTACTATTTCACATTTAAAAAAAAATAATCTTTTATTTTTTTTGGTATCCAATCAGCAATACACATACCATCAAAACAATGTTTTTTTTTTTAAATTATTATTCCATCAAGCCCAAAAATCCAAACAATTTTTTTTTTTTTCTCTAAAAATGTTTTATCCTAAACTCACACTTTCGAAATTCATCTTATAAAACATTTTTAAAACTCCACTTCCGAAGTACCTTCCAAATAGGCCCTTATTTTCTTATTTTCGTTTTACCATTATATATAACTTAACTCATGTTTTCTTTTCAATAACATACACATATATATATATATATATTTATTGAGTCTCCGTTTGGTATTCAAGTTTAGCTTCAATTAAACTGTATTTTTTTATCTTAATTTTATTTTTAATTTTCTGAAAAATCAATAAAATTTATAACTAGTTTTTGAAAAGTCAACAAATTCTAACTTAAAAATTTTATCTTCAACTAACTTACCAATCGGAGGTTGAGTTTTTTTTTACTCCAAGACATGGACCATTGTAGAGTATGTGCAACTCTCTTCTAGAGGCCGTCGGATCAAATTCAATGGGTGTAATTACGGGTCCCATCCCGTCTATGAGGCATAAATCAACACCCCGTAGTTGCCTCCTCCATTTTTAAAAAGTTCCTATTCCTTTACGTTTCCCCTTGACATCCTTTAATTTGGCTCGCACTGTCGCACAAACACAACACAAAGCATATTTCGTCAAAGTACGCCTAGAAAGGAAAAAAAAAAAAAAAAAAAAAGTTCTCATCGCGGGAAGGTCGTTTACATTTGTTCACATTTGTGTAGCTTTCTCTCCACAACGCTGTGATCTCAATTCACTTCCAAAATCAAGAACCTTCCCAACTTCCAAGCATCCTCCTATTTGTCAAATATTTGGGATATCCAACTCCAACACGCTTCTCTCTTCTCAACACTCTTCTAATCTTTCCCAGTTTTTCATTTCTTATATAAAAACCAAATCAAACACACCACACTCCACGTTTCACCCCTTCCGCGTGTTCTTCACGACATTAGACTTAGAGAGAGAAAGAGAGAGAGAGAGATATTTCTGGAGCTCTCCAAGGATCGACAATGGCGTCTAGGTTTACTCCCGCGGATTTCTCCGCTTTCAAATTCCTTTTGGTTCTGGCGGTCGTGTACGGACTGCTGTCGGCGCTGTCCTACTCGATCGTCAACATGAAATTCATTGAGCCGCAGAAGATCGACGCTCCTCTCGATCGCTTCTCCGAAGCCAGAGCGATCGAGCATGTCCGAGTTTTGTCCAAGGAGATCGATGGACGCCAAGTGAGCCTGCATTTTCAATTAACTTCTAATCTTTATTATTTTTTTTTTTGGTGTTCAATTTGATTCTCTTCCGTTTGGTTTTCGAGAAGGGGTAGGAAAACGACACAAGTGAAATTCTAATTGTGAATTTTCATTAATTGCTCGAAGATGAAAATATATATATATATTTTTTTTCTTGGATCTCAGTTTTTCATGTAAGCTACTGGGCAGAGAGTTACTATAATTGTTAGTGAGAAATTGATATTTGTTAGAGAGAGTATGTTGTTTGTTGGGTTATTTATTGGTAATTTAGTTTGGTTGTTGGTAGGAAGGGCGACCTGGTCTTAGAGAAGCTGCTCGTTATATCGAAGGACAGTTGGGAATGATAAAGGAGCGATCTGGATTAAATACGAGGTCGGTGTAATTTTACGATGAGGTTGAATTATGATTTTTAGTACAGTTCGTACTGTTGATTTAAAAAACTACAATCCTATGTAAGATCTTTTATCTGTGTACACATGAGTTTGACTATCCCGTTTTATGTGTAGGATTGAGATCGAGGAGACAATTGTTAATGGGTCATTCAATATGATGTTTTTAGGCCATAGCATATCTCTCACTTACAGAGACCACATAAATGTCATCATGAGGTACCTTCCTGTTGTCATGCCTATTTATTGTACCTTTCCCTTGGTTGTACTAACTATTAAATTTTGACACGAGGACCTGCTTTATGCATCGATTATAATGCAGTGTACCATACTGCTTTCATCTTGTAATATTTGCGAAAGAGCAATGCTATTTGGCGTCAATGGCCTCGGCCATCACTACTCATAATGAGCAGGTTCCACACATGAGCCCTCAATACATGGGGCTTACTTAGTGTGAGTAGCGGTGTCGGGGACCAGTGAGGCGCTTTTTCGTTATTCTTTGAGAAAATAGTATTGAGGATTAACTGTTTTGTAATGGCAGAATATCATCGGCAGATTCACTAGACTCTGACCCGTCGGTAATGTTGAACGGCCATTTTGATAGTCCACTTGGTTCCCCCGGTGCGGGTGATTGTGGTTCATGTGTTGGTAAGTGCACAAAAGAAAAAAAAATTCCATCGTTGAGCTGCAGGATAACTTGCACAATTAATGTCTTGCAGTATTTTGTTCTTTACCTTTTTTTTTTTTTTTTTTCCCAGCGTCAATGCTGGAAGTGGCGAGACTTATAGTAGACTCGGGTTGGATTCCTCCTCGGCCTATTATTTTTCTTTTCAATGGGGCTGAGGAGCTTTTTATGTTGGTACGATGTTATCGCATTATTCTTATATTATTGGGCCCTTCAATGATCCTAAGCTTAAAAAGGACAGTTGCATTTGTTGATTCAGGGAACACATGGCTTCATGAGAAATCATAAGTGGCGTGACACAATTGGAGCTTTTATTAATGTGGAAGCATCTGGGATAGCCGGGCCCGGTAGGATTTTTTGGTTGCCAATATCGTTACGTGCTCAACGCTAAAAATCTAAAGTATGCACATAATTTGTTCCTTCTTTGCCAGAATAAAAACTGACTGGTCAGGGTTGTCATTTACTCCTGATCAAAGAAGAGAGCATCTTGTAATTAAGAATTTGAAAAACCTCTTTTCATTACCAAGTCCAGGATAATATACTATCACTTCATATGTCCTTATTAAGATAGTAGCAATTGCTTCATCGCTATTACGAAATGTGAAGAAAAGTTTACATGTTTGGTATGTTTTCTTAAATTTCAAAGGTATTGAAAGCAAGTTTTTGCAAAACTACACACACACACACACATATAATGATAAGCACTTTGATGCTGCACCAGTCTTGACTTATCTGTGTGTTTCCATATTTGCAGACTTAGTTTGTCAATCTGGACCTGGTCCTTGGCCATCTGAGATCTATGCTCAATCGGCAATATACCCAATGGCACATAGTGCAGCCCAGGTTATTTTCTTTTCAAACATTTCAAATCACTGTGGCAACCTTTTAATCTTTTTCATCTGTGAGTGAATGCTTGATACCGGCGTCTTGGTGCTAATGTGGTTTTATTTAGTGAACCTTTTTTTTAACATTAATCTAGTTATCTATTTGAGGAACATCATCTTTTATAATTGCAGTGTTTATGAAATAACGACCGTGTTTGTCCTTTACTGATTTGATCTTGAATGTGTACCATATGCAGGATGTTTTTCCAATTGTTCCTGGAGATACAGACTACCGGATATTTTCGCAAGACTATGGAAACATTCCCGGCCTGGACATTATCTTTCTCCTTGGCGGTTATTTTTATCATACCACCTATGATACAGTGGAGAGACTATTGTATGCATCACAACTGCTATTTTGGTACAGATTTACTTAAATGGAATTTCATATCATCTCATTCCAAAGAACTTCCTCTGACTCATCCAAATACTGACAGACCAGGAAGTATCCAAGCACGTGGAGAAAATTTGTTTAGCATTCTCAAGGCCTTTGCCAATTCTTCTATGCTAAAAACGGCCCATGAAAGAGAATCTCATGAAGCTACTACCAACTCAGAGAAGAATGAACGTGCTGTTTTCTTTGATTACTTAAGTTTGTTCATGGTATGCTACAAAGTTGATGATCAGTGCTGCTCATTAAGTTAATTGCATAACAAGCATCTTTTAAAGTGATTCATACCCTTTTTTTGTTGGCTTTTCTTTCTTTTACTGTTGCTTTCATCACAGATATACTATTCAAGAAGAGCGGCTCTGGTACTCCACAACATTCCTCTTGCCATTTTCTTCATTATGCCAGTCCTTTTACATTTAAGGTCCTCTGGGCTGCATTCTTGCTTTGCAACTTTATTTGATTTTATTAAAGGTACATAGTTCATTTTTGCTCACATATGTGTGCACTTATCCATATGTTTTATTTTTATGATACCCGTGGCATTCTAGCTGATGTTCTTATCCTATAATTGTACTGTTTTTCCCTATTATTCTGTTTCAAAACCGTATTTTGGGTTCAATGCCCGTTGAGAATATTAATAATGTTTGCAAAATTGGTAATTTTCAGGTATGTTATTCCATGCAACTGGGATTATTTTTGCAATCATTTTTCCAATAATCTTTTCCGTGCTGAGATTGCTGTTTACTAGTCATGCAATGAATTGGTGAGGTTTATATCTTTATGTTGTATGTATATCAAAGGCTACTGCCTTCTTATTTTCTTTGAGATTTTAATCTTAGAACAAGAAATATACAGTTGTCCGTGAGGTTTTCATGGTGGTGTAATTTATATGAGATGCATTTCTTGTAATGTTCATTACTTTTAGAAGAATTTCAACTTTTATCATTGATGAAAGAAATGCCCGTTATGCATGATAAATTTAAGAAAGAGCTTGTATTCAATCTAGCTATTTGGAGTAAATTTACTTTCAAGAGAGCTTTCTCCCCAAGTGTGAGTTGTTTTGCAAGATTCTTGTTGACATGCATGACTTCAAATGCAGGTTTGCTCATCCATACTTGGCTTTCATCATGTTCATCCCTTGTGCACTGTTTGGTTTGTCGATTCCTAGAGTTTTTTGGAGTTGCTTTCCCCTCTCGCAGGATGCTTCAGTTCTTCAGAAGTCTAAGGAGGTACTAATTCATATAACTCTTGACCAAGGTCAAGTAAATCGATTCTATTCTTCTTAACAGTCATTGATTTATGCTTTGTAACAAAGGGAGAAAAAATTAAAATTAATTAATTACCCCAATTGGATTTTGGATATAATAAATGTTACTTGATGGATAAAATTTTATCTTCATAGTTGGACCAGCACTTTCTGGATTATGATCTTTTCAACTAGCAAAACTAAGTCATCCGAAACTGGTGGGGGTTAACCTATCTTCATACCGTATTGAAGAGCTTTTAAAAATGAATTTTAGGTGAAAAAGAAAAGAACTCTTCTGACACAATTAGTTTCACTACTATATTGACTATGCAACTTTTCAATAAATAAAAGTTGGATGTCCTTGGTAACCAATGGCTTGGGGTATGTTTATCTGTCTTAAATTCTCTCAGTGCATTGTGAATCACTTTGTGTAGCCATGGTAAATTCATATATACTTCAACCTTCATACTATCATTAATAATTTGAGGGTAGCGAAAATTTTATTGGACGTGTGAATCTTACAGGCACTATCTGTTGAGGCAAGATTTTGGGGAGCTTTTGGGTTATACGCTATAGTATCTACGGTATGTGGTGAGACTATTTCTATAATGTTTAGTGAACAACTATGGATTAAATGAAATTAATTCTTGAAGAGATGTCTACCTGAGATATATGACCTTTTTAGGTGTTCTATCAATTCCTTTTATTTCAAAATCTGAAGCAGCTAAAATTAATTAAGTGAAAGCAGGCATATCTTGTATCTGGGCTGAGTGGAGGCTTCTTGAGTTTTGTTCTATCGGCTTCTATGCTTCTTGCGTGGATTTTATTTTGCTTTGCAGTTAAATCTTGTGGTCATCAATCCCTCAGGTATTGGTTTCTTATGCTGCTCTTCTTTAATAGTCTCGTTTTGTATTAATATTTTAGTCTTGTTTTACTGTTTGCGTAGGAACTGCAACTCATGAAAACACACTAGCAGAGTAGTCTGATTTTTATTGCTTCTCTCTCAGGGCAACGATGTTCTACGTGATACCTCAAATTCCATTCCTTGCATACTCTGTTTATTTTGGTGGGTTTCTTGTCCAATTCTTGGTTGAGAAGATGGGCATGATGGGTTCTGTTCCACCCCCATTTGGTGAGCCTTCCTCAACTTCTATCAACTCCTATGTCGATTATGATTTATCCACTCTATTTATTTTATACAAGTGTCATTGTCGAAGCATGATGCAATAGTAAGATTTTGCAAGATCCAAATTGGTACTGAACTGCTTGTTAGCTTGAAGGCCATTTTTGTGTGTATGTGCGTACGCGCTTGCACATGTCTTGGGCTCACATAAACGGACAACATGTAAAGTGAATTCAATAATATACTTTTCATAAGCTGCAATGCTCGACACTAAAGGTTGATGTTGCTACTTTTAGGCTTAGCACGTAGCCACAAATTCTACAATTTACTAGTTTGTTTACAAGATTTGCAGGGGCGCTTAAATGGATTTTGAAAACTAATTTGGAGATGCTAAAAACGGACTTCCGTTGCTTGCAGGTTATTTCATTCCTGATATCGTAGTTGCGGCAATTATTGGAGTTGTTACGGGGTGGTGTGTCGGCCCTCTTCTACCTGTTTGTGGTCACTGGTTAGCCAGGCGGTCTGTTATGCACCTTTTGCTTCATCTTACCTTTCTAGGCTTGGCTTTCTCATCCCGGTTCTTTCCATACACCAACGCTGCACCTAAGAGGGTTGTTTTTCAGCATACGTTTGTTACTTCAGGTACAAAAAAGCTAGCAACATTAGTGTTAAGTAACTCGCATGATTTTAACTCTTTCTAAAAGTCCGATTGTTGTTTTAGGATTATATAGCTTCACAATGATTTTTATTACTATAACCTAGTTTAGATGGTATCCCCTATGCAAACGATCCAAGCTTTTTCCTCTCTTTGGCTTATCCTCAGAAAACTGTTTTTGCTTTGTGATTGCAGATTCAAATCAAGTTATCGACTCCAGTTATGATCTTGCTGTGGTGGATTCCAATTCCTTACTTTTTCTTTTCAAACATGCACCTGAAGTGGCAAAGGAATTGAAAATTGGTCCAGAGTTCTCATTTGAAACTGCAAAGTTGTCTCACCGAGAGACTTGGATGGTATGTGGCATTAAGTTTGAAGACGATAGATAGTTATGTCAACTTTTTGATTTGGGTTGGTCCTTCTATGCCGACTTCATTGCCTAATTATCGAAGAGCAAGTTCTTCCTTCTAGCATGCAAAATGCAAACCGGTTGAAGGCCATGCCCTGTGGTGATTTGATACACTAGCTGATGTTTGTTGCCTTTTGTTCGAGTGATTAGTCATTTATCCATGTCCCCTGACCTTGAAGTGAAGCAATCACTACTTTCGCTGATACTTTAATCATGGTTGGAATTTATTGTGTTTCTTTCGTCTTTTGCAGGCACTTTACCCGGTTTCCTTTTTGTTTTCAAGAAGTGTGAAGTTTCCAGAAAAGAGTGATGATGTTTTGAAGCAATACAGACAATTTCCCCTTCTCTCTACTCATGAGCCCCATACAACCTTTAGCAAGGAAACTCGAAGAATTCACTTAGAACTTTCCCTGGGGTAAGTAGAACGAGACACATGTGCTATTGGAGTAATTTTGATATGCATACATGAGACAAACATTCCAAACTTCTTCATGTTTTACACTCTTGTGAAGTTGAGCCACTGTTGTCTTGGATCTTTTAACTGCTAGTTTTTTCATTTTAGTTACACTGTTGTGAAGTGAACCTGTCTCTGATACCAATTGATAGGAACCTGGAAGTGTAGACATTGTATTGAATCAAAACGGAAATACTACAATGGAAAATAACATGATAACGGAGGAATTCGAGGACCCCCTGGCCTCCCAATAGCCTCAGCCAAACCCTTACAATCACTCAATACTCATTCTCCCCTCTCACAATAGCCCTCAAACCCCTTTTATACTAACTATCCTAATCAGCCCCTCCAACTAATACTCAGCTACTAACACTAATATTTAGCTACTAACATTAGGTTCCTAACAGGTACTTATTGAATTGGAAGAAATTTATCCTGATCTGCAATTATGTAATGACTGGCTCTTCATCTTACAAAAACGTTGTTTGATTTCTGCAAGAGAGTACTGTATTTTACAAAAAACGTTTCTCTTTTTCCTCCATTTATTTGTGTTGATACAAAACCAAAGATGCAACCTAGGAATGCAGTCTCAATCTAGAAAGTAACCTCTAGTATTGAGGTAGCCTTTCCATCAATTTAAATCGCCTCCAAAATCTGGGATAAAGGTTGACTCGTGACACGGAAATTATTTTTTCTTTTAAAGCATCTGATAAATGATTTATTCGCGGGTGGTTGAGTGTACATAACATACTGTTCGAAGATTGAATGTTTTAGGTTTTTAGGCTTGGTTTTCTGGGGCAGCATATTCAATTGCAATCACTCTCACAGCTTATTGTATTTCTTTCAGATCCTTGAAGGAAGTTTGGGTGGCAGTCCTCAATATTACTGGCCCATTATCTGGTTGGTCATTTGCTGACAATGTGGTTCCAGGTACATAGAAGTTTTTGATTTATACACTTGGAATCTTAGATTTTTCTCCCCTCCCTAAACTCTTACCCTTAAGAAATTGGTACAGCTCCTGAAATATTTGACGGAGGCCCACCGTCATACATATGTCGCCTTAGCGGAGCCAGTCATGAGAATTGGACCTTCTGGTTAGAGGTAAAATTGATTTCTCATAGGCAGTTAGTTTGTGTTTCTACCGTTCATACAGCACCAATTCTTCTCTCTTTTCCTTAAAAAATAAAATAAAATAAAAAAGTAGTTGACTCATTTGAATGTGATTATTGCAGGCTAGCAGTGGCGAAGACTTGAGAGTTGAAGTTGCGGTGTTAGACCAACACATGGTTGATGCAGCAAAGAAGCTGAAGAGCCTCTTCCCGGATTGGGTGGATGTCATTGCTTACTCTAGTTTTTTGTCCAGTTATGTGTTCTAGCGACATTACCAAACATCCATAGGTCGATTTTCATTCTTAGTGAAAGAATAACGTAGCCTATATGGCTTTGAAAATCAATTTTGTATGGCATTGTCTTAATGGAAACTTACGATACAAGTTATTCAGTTTTAGGGTGCATTTGATTCTTTCATTACCCTCTCCATTTTAATATGTTTTTCCTTTCGCTTGACTACATGCTGCCACAATGACCTTGACTGAAAAAGGAAGTTGTCTTTCGAGTTTCGTTGCTCTGCTAAATGGGCACTCATAGCGCTCATAAGAAAACCTCGTTTGTGCTAATTTCGTCGCTCTGCTAAAAGGGCACTCATAGCACTCGTAAGAACCTGGTTTGTGCTATATAGGCAAGACTTGAAAAAAAAAAAAAAAAAAAAAAAACCACACACACACACACAAAAAAAACAAAAACAAAAACCGCTCCATGGTGTTACTAAGTTACATTGGGTTTTAGTTGGATAGGTGTTAGCTTTTAAACTTAATTAAGCTAAATAATAAAAGAGTAAAAAAAAAGTAGAAAATAATTTGTGTTGCTAGTATAGTTTAGCGATGATTATATAACTAACTGCATAGTACTTAAAAAAAAACTATTATTAAGTAAATAATAAATTTAAAGAATATAATGGTTGTAGGTATAATTTAATTTTAATTACACAAGTGATTACATTATAAAATATAGAGTTTAAATTCTCTATCTTGAAATTAAAATAAAAAAAATTTACAATGTAGATTTATTATCTTCATTTTAATTTTTTTCGCTGTAATATGTGTATGTGTAAAAAGAACCAGAAAGCAAGGCAATTAACTGCTAGTTTTTGTAGGAATATATCGCATCACAATAAATATATATAAGTTACATCATGAAAAAGCCTCTTCCCTGTTCAGTAAAATAAGCTTCGGAATTTGTCAATTCGCAGTTATTTTATTTATTAAAAAAATAAAATCTCATTTTATCATAAAACGAAAAATAAAGAAGAATGTATGATGAATAGTTGCAGATTTAAAGTGTTCTATGATTAAAAGAGCTGTGGCAATATTATTGTTAAGCACACTCAGTTGTTTATATCTAGGCGTGAACAATTCTATGAATGAAAGTAAATTATGAATAACTACCGAACAATCTTGAAGCTTTTATTTTGTTTTATTTTATTATTACTAATTTTTGGCTTTATAATCAAATTAAAAACTATTGTACACAAAAATGTGGTACTAGAAAAATTAAAATTTGTGTCATTTTGATAAAGATAAGAGAATTTGTGTATGGATGGTGGATGAAAAAAAAAAAAAAAACGGTTATTTGAGTATTTTTTTCTATTATTATATTGAAAAAAGTATCTGAATGACATAAATTTAAAAATTATTGTACCAATATAACATAAGAAAGCAACATTAAACTAATATGATATAAAATTAAAAGTAAACTAAAGTTTTTATTTATTGAGGAGTTTATATTTTATTGGTGAATAGATAAATTATTTGAGTAATTTTCTCTAATTTTTTTCCTTTGAGCTGTTTTGTAGAAACGATGAGCCCATTACATGATGGGCCCCCAAAAGTTTAGCCCAGCAGAACCCATGGTTCTGCCAACTGGTGTTAGGGTTTTATTAGCTCTGAACCCGCCTCTATAAGAGCAAACCCTACCGCCTCCATTGTCTTCTCTGCTGAGGTAAAAATACTAAACCTTCTCTCAGGCTGTAGCAGCTCCGTTCGCCGCCCCGCCATGGTAGCCTCCTCATTTCTCTTCTTCCTTTCCATTTGCTTCTCTTTTCTCTCATCAACATCTGTTCATCTTCCGTTCCAAATCTCTTAACCTCCATTTTTGTTTGAAAATTTCAGGTGAAGTACTCCAGAGAGCCCGACAATCCCACCAAGTGTAAGTCTCTCATTCATATTTATTTTCTTTTATTGTTTTCGTTTTCGCTCTCATTTTGTGTTTAATTTATTTTTTGGTAAATTTGATTTCAGCATGCAAGGCTAGGGGATCCGACCTCAGAGTTCATTTCAAGGTATTAAAAATAATCTGTTAATTGGAGTATTTGAATATTGATTTTGGTTTTTTGGTTTTTTTGGTTTTTGGTTTTTGGTTTTTGTTTTTTATTTGATATTTGGAATTAGTTGGGAATTTTGAGATGTGTTTGTGGTTGTTGAACCTGATGGAAAAAATTTTTTTTTTGAGATGTGTTGGTGGTTGTTGAACCTGATGGAAAAAAGCAGGGGTCTATTATTGTCTTTGTGAATCGGCCTCTCGTAAACGTCAGGGAAATCAGTAGTTGAGCATTGTTATTGGGTGAACCTCTGTTTGTTCTTTGTGAGCGGTGGCTTAAGGTTCAGTAAATGATGCTACATTTCTCTAGTTTTATAGTTTTTTTTTTGTGGAGTTTTAAGCTTCTGTATTCCTTGAACTTTTATTTTTTTATATTTAATTTGGCACTTTCTAAGCCTTTTTTTTTGTCGTGGTAATTTAGTTCTTGAATGCACAGTTAGTAAAATTTAAAAAAGTAAATTTTTATCAGTGCTGGTTTAGATAATCATTTGCATTTTTGTTAGTTGCTTGCATAGCTTAGTTAAAATAGTTCCCCAAAATTAAACCTCCCTTGACAGATGGAGATGCTTTTTTTTTTTTTTTCACTTTTTTAAAATTCTGGGGTTAATTTGCCTAAAGAATTATGTACTAAAGTTTCAAATAACAAAAGGGACACAAGTGCTATTTATTTATTTATTTTAAATATATTTGAAATTTTTAGATATGTTTTGATTGCTTATCCTGATGATAAAAGCAGGGGTCTTTTGCCTCTGTGAATCGGCCTCCCGTAAACATCAGGGAGATTACTCTGCTTTGTTTTTGGGTGAATCTCTGTTATGTTCTTTGTGGGCTGTGGCTTAAGGTTCAGTAAACAACGTGACATTTTGTTTCATAGTTGCTTTAGTTTTTCATCTTTGAACTGTTATTTTAACCATACTGATAACTGTTATTCCAAACCTTAAGTGCGTCTGATGATTTGAAAGTTGATGACTACGCTCGGGCCGTGTTGCCTCTTTTGTGAACGGCTCTTTTGTATTAATCAGGAAAATTACTTCCATTGTTATTGGTCAATATCATTCTTAATTGTTTGGCCAACTTCAGTTTTTTCTGTGACTGGAATGGGTCTATAACAATGGCACATTTGCTTCCAAAATTAGGGTTTTTTTCTTCTTTTTCCCTTTTTGTCAACGAACTTGTTTTCTTTCTGTTTTCTTTTCCTTTGTCAATCCAATTATTGTTTTTTGTGCTATAATGTTTTATGTGCTTGCATTGTTGAATGATAGTAATCACACTAAAACTGATTTAATCTTTCCAAATCTTAAATTATTGCTTTTGATACTTTTAAATCTGATGCACAACCGTGGGCTATGATGCTCTTATTATCTTAGCTCATCTATTACATCAGAAAAATTACTTCCATTGTTATTGGTCAATTACACATGTCTTAGTTTGGTCGACCTCAGTTTCTTTCTGTGACTGGAATGGGTCTGTAATGATGGTACATTTGCGTCAAGTTTAAGTTTTCTTTTTAATTTTTCTTCCCTTGTGGTCAAACATGTTGTTTTTCTTTTATTCTGATCTCTTTTTATTTTCCCCAAACAATGACACTGAAAACTGCAGGTTTCTTGCTAAATCTTACTTATTGAATTTTATATTTTGAAATCTGTTGACTACATGGTTGTGATTTCTCTGGTTCAAATTGACTCTTGTTCTGATCATGAAAATTATTAACATTGGGAATTGGTGAACCTCTTTTTGTTAAAGTCTGGAATGGGTCATTAATGTTGATGTAGTTGCGCCTATTTAGGTTGCCGTGGTTTATTAAGGGTAACTTGTCTCATGTATTGATGATATGCAGAACACTAGGGAAACCGCATTTGCTATCAGAAAGCTTCCCTTGGGCAAGGCAAAAAGATACTTGGAGGATGTTCTGGTCCACAAACAGGCCATACCATTCAGACGGTTCTGTGGTGGTGTTGGGAGAACTGCACAGGCAAAGAACAGGCATTCGAATGGGCAAGGTCGTTGGCCAGTCAAGTCTGCAAGATTCATTCTTGATTTGCTCAAGAATGCTGAGAGCAATGCCGAGGTACTGATCTGCTTGTCATTGATTTTATTTGGTGTTTTATTTGGTCTTAGTGATGGTGCTGATTTTTTTGTCTATTTTCCAGGTGAAGGGTTTGGACGTTGATTCGCTCTACATCTCCCACATCCAGGTCAACCAAGCACAGAAGCAAAGGCGTCGTACCTACCGTGCTCACGGAAGAATCAACCGTAAGTTAATGCTATACAAGGATTTGATTTTGTTTCATGTCTTGGAATTTAAATTAACGTTAAATCTTAATTTCTTCCAGCTTATATGTCATCCCCCTGCCATATTGAGTTGATCTTGTCTGAGAAGGAGGAGCCTGTCAAGAAAGAGGTACTTTGGTGATTGTTTATTTCTTATTACATTTTAACATCCCATATGAATGTTTTTATAGCGTGCTAAAGGCTTGCTTGGTTGACCAAACAATGTAATTGTTTTTGCAGCCTGAGACCCAGTTGGCAACCAGCAAATCGAAGAAATCTTCGGCTCTCCGCAGTGGCGCTTCTTCATGAGTTCCATTTGTTCAGTCCGATTAATCGAGGGCTATCAGATTTTTCATGTCTTTTGCTCGTGGAGTTTTTGTTGCTTTTCATATAGCATGAAATGTCATGGAGACAATTTTCAGACGACTTGGAGACAATTTTCAGACAACTTGTTTTGTTTCAAATTATGTTTAGCTTGATGGTTATCCGTGAATTTTCGCTGAATTTTTTATTGTTAGCCAACTCTAGAGTTTACATATATGTTAAAAGAGTTTTCCATTAAATAACTTTTTATGTCGTATAAAGCCTCGTTTAATTAAATTGCTTTCGTAGCTCCTTTAAAGTACGGTCCCAAAGAGTATTAGTTAATGAATCGTTTTCCTCCTCTAACTATCGTTAATGGCATTGATTTTTTCCCCAACTAATAAAACTATTGAAAATCCTTTTTACACTCGATTTGCTTTTGAATTTGCATTCATGCACTTGAAGCATAGAAAAGACATGCTTGAGAGTTTTGGCCTTGGTGAGAATTGAAGCTGGTATCTTCAATCTCGAGTGACTATCAAGTATAATAAAATAGTAATATTGACGAGTGCAACCCAAAAAGAAAAAAAAGGGGGAATTCAACAATGGGCTCATTTTTTTACCCCACCGATGGGGTTCAAAAAATTTTGGCCATTAGATTGAACTTAAATGGTTTAAATTTAATGTGCACACAAAACTTATAGTGCATCCAACCACATGAAATTCCTGCAAAACTCTTAAAAAAAAAAAAAAAAAAAGTTTGTTCTTCATCTTCTAGTTCACCGGCCGGCGAAGGAGGCAGAGCAGTCGCTGGAGAAGGGAAAGCTCTCCTACGCCTCTGGCCATGCTTTGGTGCCTCCATTGCTAGCAGGCGAGGCCCTAGCATCCATCGACGAGATCCGACGACATCGCCAACATCGTGTGAAGGAAACGAGGTCCACTGCAATCATGCCCTCCAGATCCGACGGAGAAACTCGCGTGTTGAGGGGGGGCCAACCGAGTCGCAGTGGCAGGGTGGGGGCGAAAGGGCTCGATGTCGGTCGAGGAGGTAGGGTTGCCGTCGCCGGGGGGGGGGGGGGTCTGGGAAGTTTGCTGGTTTTTTTTTTTTTTTTTTTTTTTTTTTTTTTTTTTTTAAGTATAATTACATGTAAATACTTATACCCTAATTTGTATACCTTATCAATCCACCCGTTGCCATTCGTTGGATTTGACCCCATCGGTGGGGTAAAAAAATTTGATCCCATTGAAGAATTCCCAAAAAAAATCACCTTATATGTTTATGTGGGAAGATTATCTAAATGATAAAAATTTAAAGATATTGCACCAATATGACAAAAAAATTAACACTAGAATAATATAACACAAAATGAAATTAAAATTAATTAAAATTTATATTATATTGATCAAGAATGAGAAATTTGTGTCATGTTAGATAAAAAAGGTAAGACTAACTCTTTTTATATACCCAATTGGTATAGTTTATTTTTAAATCATTCAGATGTAATCAAGCGCTGAGATGTTGTCTATGTATGATAGTTATAATACACCTACCTTATACTAGTATAGACTAATAAATTAAAAAGTAAATAAATAAAAATTAATATACTCCTGACCCTATCAACCAAGTCCCCCACCCCCCCCCCCCCCCCCCCCCATGATGCCGGCAACCCAGTCCCCCACCCTCAAACGACACCCCCACGGCCAGATCCAAGCGACCTAGGTCCCGCCCTACGCGCGACCTTTAGCAAAGTCGCCCATCTCCGCAGACGACAAGAAAATGTCCGCCCCGCGACCTTCAGTGAACCCCCCCACCCCCCACGGTCGCCGACGACCTTCGCCCCCTACGCCGACCCGACCTGTGATGTTTTCCTTGGGGTCCCGTGATGGTGAATCGCCCTCTCCAACGACCTTCCACCAGCCCCCCTCCCTTGATCGAGAAAGAAGAAATCAAAGGGACTTCAAAAAAAATAAAATTTAGTGCAATCCTATAGATATGTATGTATTGTAATTATCGTACATCCTTAATTTCTTGTTTGTTCGATTAAATTTGAATGGTCTTGTATAGCTCTACTGATAAGATATATAAAAGAGTATTTATCGCCGTCTTACCCATAAAAAAAAAGTGTGATTATTTAGGTTTTTTTGTTTTTTTGTTTTTTTGTTTTCTTTCCTGTTACTTGTTTCTTGCTGTAATTTAAAATTACAAAATCCTCCTCTAAATTCATCCCTCTTGATTCTAGCATGAGAATAAACCGTCTAATAAACGAAGAAAAAAAGAATTTCCTGCCCTGAGAAGCCGTCGAGGTTCGAATTCGGTGGCCTTTCCGGCCTACCACAAGGTCGCCGTCCTACTAATTATTTTTTATTTTTTATATGTGTTTTCAACATCGCCATCTAAGTTTATTTTATATATATATATATATATATATATATATATCTACCGAGAATTAATTAATTTTTAGAACTCTTGATAAAGTGGAGTAAGACCCACCTACTTGACCATATAAGCCACCCCCAAAGAATTCATTCTGCATTTCTTTCTAACAAGGAAATTCCGTCATTCTCTCTCAGCCTTCGTCTATTGCGATTCCAGAGCTCGTCTTCTTCATCTCAGCCTGATAAGGTACAATCAATCTTCATCCTTCTTGCTCGCCAATTTCAATCTGATCCTAATTCCAATCGCGGTCTCTGATCTAGGGTTTGTTTATTTTGCTTCAACAATTCTGATTCTTTTCGTCTCTTTGTGTTTGTGTGTGTATGTGTGTATAAGATGGATTGGCAGGGGCAGAAGCTGGCGGAGCAGCTGATGCAGATAATGCTGTTGGGATTCGCAGTGGTGGGATTCTTGACTGGCTATGTGCTGGGATCGTTCCAGATGATGATTCTGATATACGCCGGAGGTGTGTTGCTCACCACGCTTGTCACCATCCCCAATTGGCCCTTCTTCAATCGCCACCCTCTCAAGTGGTTGGACCCCTCCGAAGCCGACAAGCATCCCAAGCCCCAGCCCCAACAGTCCGTCTCTTCCAAGAAGAAAACCTCTAAGAAATAGGTCTGTTTTTTGATGAATTGGTCGAAACTGAACTTGGATTTTGCAGGGGGTTAGTCCATGATTTGTGATCTTCCTGTGATGAAAAGACTGTTTTACTGTAGTGTACTGTCTCGAGATTTTCCTTCTATAGAGAATGACTTGGATTATAATATCTTAGTTGGTTCTTGACGGCCTTACTTTAGTCACACCCCAATCTTGTCTTTGTTTAGCATACATAGCTATGCTTTCTTTATGTTTTTCGGGAAATTTTTGGATGATTGGTTCGTTTGTATGTGTGTTTAGCCTAGCCAATTTGTTTGATGGAACAATCAATTGCGTCTTTCTGTGAAACAGAACGTTTTTGGTACTCACAACGTGCAATTGCTGACAAAATGATGCGGCTATAATTTGTTTAGGATAGATTTATAGGCTGCTTATGCTGTGCAAAAGTTTCTTTATGTATGTTTCTCCCCCAAAACAAAGCCCTACTAGGTTGCCCCAACCGAATGTCGCCTGCTGTAGGTGGTTGATGGCTTTGTAGATGCGGATTTCTTGTTTTATAATTCGTTTTTGTGGTTATTTTGAAATTGGGTACTAGACTAGGCGTTTCTGTTTAGTCTTGTTAATTTCTGGTTGTAGCTAGAACAATTAGGTGTAGGTTTCTTATCATTTCTTGGAAAAAAAGGATTAGCATTGTATGTCAGTATGAGATACGTGATAATCCACACAATTCTGGGGCAAAAGCGAGAAGAAGTCATGGACGACATTACGTGATAAGCTTTAAAAGCAACTAGATAGCTTAAGGGAAAATATGAAATTTCATTATACGCTCAACATCTGGCGTGATAAGATAGACTTCTGGAATCTGCTTTTTGTTGTTATTATACCGCATATGTACAAAAATTTTGTTTTTCATTCCACCAGGAAAAAAGAAAGTACAAGGCAGATCAGTTGAAATGTGCTTTTTATGGATCATTTGGCTTCATTACTTTCTCTAAACAAAGATGGGGTCCTATTAACTATTTACAATCTTGACCAACACACTACCGGCCCTCATTCCCAATAAAACCTTTGATCTGATCATCATCGTCGTCATCCAGCTCATCTAGTTCATCAAGGATCGACTGGTTCAGGCTCTTGCGAGATTGTCTCCTATGCTTCTTGAGTTCCAACCGTGGTTCTGCTTGTTGAACCCCTCTATCTCCCATCTTGTACCTGCAAAAGATGCAAGGCAATTGATATTCAGTAGTCTTATTACTTTTTAGCGACAAGTATGATACTGTTCCACAGATATAAGATATCAACATTCTGTGTCATCCCTTTTTCTTCACTAGGGAGTTCGAGAATTTAAAGAACCATTCTATGATTATCAAGTGCTTACAAAGAGAGACAACATAAACATTCTCAGCAACACTGAACTGTTAAATAGGTTTAACATACCTTACATCACCCTCTTTTTTGGTTCCAAATGTTCTCAACTGAAATTCCTCCCTGATTCTTATCTCATCGAGAAGTTGAAAATAGTACGAATATCTTTCCCAATCCCCTTTGACAATGCATCCTGGTTCCCCAAGATGCAAGCAATCGTTGAATGAACATCTTGCAGGATCATTGGCATTAAGCATTTGCGGGATCTGAAGAGGAAATAAACATAAGTCAGCTGGAACAGAAATATTGCAACCCATGCTAAGAATGTGAGGCAAAAGAAATCCAAGCGATAAATGTAGTACTAAACAAACCAACCTCTGGGAAAGCTTGTGCTAGAGACTGCTTTGTTACTTTCAACAAACTAGGCTGGTTAAAACCCGGAGTATCAGCAAGATAACCACCTCCAGATAATGGAAGCAAAGCAACATTGCGGGTGGTATGCTTCCCTCTGCCACTTCTTGTTGAAACTTCCCCAACCCGCTGATCCTCAAGCCATTTACTGCCTAAGATCTGGAGTAACAAAAAGAAAAGTACATGAGAAAGTTGGAAATTTGATATCACCATTCACATATGCAAACTAGAAAAATGAGCAAAAAAAAAAAACACACACAACAAAGTGATAAAACTCACTCTGTCAAGCCAATTATCTTCGGCATCACGCGAAGCAAGCTGGTCATTTCTTAGAGCATTGATCAGACTAGACTTACCAACTCCACTTGGACCCACAATTACAGTTGTTTGGTCTCTCAAAATAAATGCAAGGGTGTCGAGTCCATGTTTGGATTCAACACTGCAAAAGATTGGTTCATAGCCCCAGCTGCGTAGTCTTATCTTCCATGAAATCATTGTCTGCATATTCCTCAACGGTTAGTGCTAAAATTGGCAACATCATGCATATTTAGATGCTTAACGCTGGGCAAGAAATAGATGGATTCAACCTGCAACAACACGATAGGACCCAAAGAGAACCCCAACAAGAGATTAAGAGCTTTGTTCGGTAGGAGGGCAGAGTGGAAAGAGAGAGAGCGGTGGGGGGATTAGTGGAAGGATTTTGAGAGCCATGTTTCTTTGTAGAAGAATAGATATTAATTGGGTGAGTGATTACAAAGAACTCCTAACAAATCTCTCCAAATAACAATATGGAGGGATTAGAGGGAAACTGAACATAATTAGAGAAAAGTCCTCTCCTTCCTCTCCATTTTCCTTCCTATTTTTTCCCTCTTACCAAACATAGCCTAACTGAATTCCAAACCCCCTTACATAACACACAATCTAATTCTAGCACTAATCAGGCACATTCTTATTACAGCATAATCAGTTTGAAACAACACTTCCATACTGCAATAGGACTCGGTAACTGTGATAACCTTCCAAGAATTAACTTCTAGCTTTTCCTTGAGCATAATAAACTAACGATCGAAGAGTTGAGGTACTTGTACTTTTATCTTTAAAATCCATTCCTAAAAAATGGTGGAAAACACTACCATAGTAATCAAACTAATCCAGAAGAGCTTCAGCTGATCCATAACTGTAAGGACCCTAGATTCTTCTGTTAGTTGTAATCTGTAGTTACTTTAGTGAACAAGTGGGCTTAGATTTTGTTAGCGTACTAAACTCTAATTATAAACTAATGTACTGGTTAGTTATCAGCTAATACAATGATTAGATATTTCTCTGTCGGGTTAGTTTCTTCTCCATTTTCATCCTCAGACTTATTCAAAGCAGTTATAGAACTATACAAGAATCATTATAGCAAAGGAAGCAACAATTGAAAAGGCTAACCTCTTCGTCAACAAGCTCCGATTTGTTCAAAGCGAGGGTGAGAGGAATCCCAGTGGACTCGGCCTCAACCAGAAACCTAGTAAGCGTGAAAGGCTCCGGCTTCGGCTGGTCCAAGGAGAAGAGCACGAGAAGATGATCCACATTGGCGACGGGAGGATCAAGGATCTCGGAGCTTCTCTGAAACACGTTCTCGATCATTCCCCTACGGTCCACCCAATCAATGGACCCCACCACCACCTTGTCCCCAACCAGAACCCTCCTCCTTATCTTCTTCAGCACCGCCTTCACCACGCACAGGAGCTCCATTCCGATTCTAGAAGAATCGCCCGTACTACTCCCGGCCTCGAAGCTTCTAGAAGGTTCCTCGGCGGGGGCGCGGGGCTGGACGATGACGCGCATGAAGTTGGCCTGGGCGGCGGCGACGGTGCCGATGGCCTGGGTCTCGGAGAGAGGGGGGGCGTCGTTGGGGGAGAGCACCGGGCCGAGGGAGGAGAAGTCCTTGACGGTCTGTTTGGCTCGGAGGAGCTTCTTGCTCGGCTGCTGCTGGAGCTTCTTGGAGACGCTGCCCGGGTTCTGATGCTGCTTCGCGGCGGCGATGGAGAGGCATCGGAAAGCTCCGAAGCGGCGGAGGACGCTGGTCAGGGCCGGGAGAGAGGCGGTGTGGACGGCGGCTCTGTCGCGGAGGATGGAAATGGAAGCGATCGGCATGGCGATGGCCGATGGGAGATTGATTGATTGATTGATTGATTGATAATTTTGGGGTTTGGGAATCTGATTGGGAGGTAAAGGAGTGAAAAACGTAAAAGGAATTAGGTTCGGTGAAAAAATGGAGTTTGTGAATTGGGCATGTTATTATCCGTTTTTCTGTTGTTACAAGGGAGTGAGTACGGACTTGTTTGGACGAAAAAAGGGGAGAGACGACACTGTCCAGTGGGTTTTCCGTTCATTAGCGGGAGTGCCACGGTATTCTGGCAGCTCCCAGTCAAAAAGACTCATCAATCTAGTCCTTAAGAGACTATTATCTGAAATGATGTCGTTTCAGAAGGTCCAAAACTTTGGGCTGGTCCAAGTCCAGGCTCAAAGTTGCACTGGATTTGCCCGAATCAACGGCAGCCCATTTGAGCCCTTTTTCTTTGAGAAAATTGTCTTTTATTCTATGCTTGCTTGAATTTTTCAGGCTTCATAATTTTTTAATTGGGGGTGAAAAACTGAAGCTATTATAAATGGAACAATAATTCATAGATATGTGCTTTGAGTGGCCATCCAACAAATCACCCTTTTTCTTCTAACACTTTTTATATGACTATCTGAGAGAGATATGAGGTTTTTTTTTTTTTTTTTTTTTTTTTTTTTTTTTTTTTTTTTTTTTTTTAATAGCTTCAGCAGGCATATCAGTTGTAATGGGCTTTATTCTCATATCCACCCCAATTTCATGCACTATGAACAAGATAGCAGTGGGTTACATTCATTGACAAAGCAAATTAAATAAATAAAAATAATATTAGAGATACAAACTCTAATATTTAACTTATTGACTCACATATCATATTTTTATTGGTAAATAAAATCAATTAATGCGACAATATTTTAAATACTTATCAATAAAAAATGATAATTTATATACCACATTGATTGGTAATTAAAAGTTGAGATTATATTTGGTATTCTTAACAAATTTTCAATAAAAAAATAATGTCCCTATATCATTTATATTTCGTGATGAAATTCAAACAGTGTCTACGCTAACAGCTACATTTCGCACTAATACAATGTCTCTTTGTCGTGCATGAACCAAAGAAAAAGTCCCTTTGTCAATATCAAACTATTCTTTCGGATTCGAATCTAACGTGCAATCGAAACAATAGCCACATATCTTTACAAATCAATTAAACAAGTGATATTACTGAGGGGTATACTGCACTTTGTCAATGAAAACTTTTTTCTTTGTTTCCAGAGTGGAACATGAGCTAGCTTATAATGTTCCCAAATGGGCAAAGACAAATGAAATGTGCCTCATAAATGAAAGGTTTGAATTCCCTAATAACTTGTTTTATATTTTTGTTGCGGCGTTTTTTGTTTTGACGCTCGCGTGTGAGCGGCTGCCTTACTTATTTAATTATTTTGATAAAAGTTTTTTTTTTTTAGGATTCTCATTTCTTTCTTTCTAATTTACTTATAATTTATTTTTCTTTTACTTTAATATATTCTATCAAAGTTTATCTGAATTGGTAACATTTTTTTTTTGGTAGTCAAAATTCAACTATTCAAGGTTGAGTGCCAAGGAACAAAAGTCACATAAACTATCAAATTCCTTTGAAAAATCTTTTTTGTTGTTGCTTAATTCCAATTGCTAACTAAAACTGAGGACCAAATTATCAACAACTGATGGAAATTTCGCACTAGTATAATTTAAGGAACAAAACGTATAGTTTACCTTATCATCATTTCAGTCTTTGGACCAAGTACTCGGTATTTAAGTCAAAAGAAAAAACTTAAGATGTCCTTGAATTTCGTAGCATGCATGTTCGGGCAACTCAGTTATACGTCAGACTTTAAATCCTTATCTACTCTCAATGGTATAAATTTATGAAATATATACCATGACTAGATCAGAATTAAGATTAACCTCTTAAAAATTTATAAAAAAGGGCCTCAAACCAAATAAAAATGAGTACGTCTTACCAGTTCCAAATGATTAAGATACAAGCAATCCAAAAAAATAAAAAAAAAAAATAAAACGAATTTGGATGATTCCTCGTAATAATATTTTGAAAAATTGTTCATGCCTCTTCAACATTGCAAAAGTCAGATTAAGAGAGCCAATCCTTAACTTTGCAAAACCTCTTTCCTCGCCAACAGTTTCATAGGGACAAATGAGGCGAATAAACGACTTTTGGATAACTTAGATGTGATTCTCTATGTAATCACACCTTAGAATCTCAATATAGCATTTTATAAATAATATACATATATATGAAGTGACAAATTCAAACTCCGAATCTCACTATATAAAAATAAGAACGTTATGTTAACAACTAGTTTAATACTATGCTTGATAGAGTTGAAAAGTTGGAGAAGAAAATAATAGAATGATTTTTGAAGAGAAAATAAAATTGTAGCTTATCAGATAGGGAAAAAAAAATAAAGAAAAAATTACTCATAGTTTCACAGCTTTTATCTCTCCAAAAGGGAAGAGATTTTTGCAGAGAAAACTTATTACATTAATTTAAATGATAATCAAATTACTTTTTTCTTTGTATTAAGCTAAATTAATATTAATTAATTGATAAATAATTATTTACTTAATCATTTATTTTCTTTCATTCCAATTGTATCAAACGAAAAACAAGAAAAACAACTTACTTTTTCTTTACATTTTTTCAATCCCTCCCCCTTTTCTTTACCAAATAATGAGTGTAAAGGAGATTTTAGGGAAGTCCTAAAAATAAAACTGGCAAGATTAAACTTTGCATCAAAAGTTCAAAACTGTTCATTTTCTATGGGGTGTTTGGCATACCGGTTTAACTCAAGTTAAACTGTATTTTTTTTATTTTTTTTTTTCTGAAATTTTTTTTTGTCTTTTCAGAAAAGTCAACAAAATTTACTATTGAAATTTAAAAATCTTAATTCAAACTCAAATACCAAACATCCTCTTAAGTTTACTGGGGACACTAGGTGTGGTCTTTAAACTTTCAGAAATTTTATATCATAAAAATAATTTCCCAAAAATACGAAATAATATTCCTAGATTTTCTTGTGATTTTTCAAATAATTCATCTCTCACCTCCAATAAAAGGCAACATTAAACAAAAAGAGAACAAACTTTCAGCGGACATTATTTAGAATATTTAATGAAGAAATGATAGCATCTAAAAAATGGGTAATTGTCAATTATAAGCTCAAGATGTTCTGCACTAATCCCTCGCCGACAAGCTCTCCCAATCTTTTGATTTGCAATACAGCTGTGGCAAGCAAATTTCAGCCGATAAAGTCTACACCAAGCGAAGGTTTGCCATTTAATAATGAAATATGCTACGTTTCAGCAAAACGCAGTAGGTGCGCAGTCGGTGGGCGACCCACTTTCTATATATATATATATATATATATATATATATAACTTAAAAAAAAAAAGAAAAAGAAAAAAAAGTTATGAGGTGTAGGAGGCGTACTAAATAACACAAAGGCGTCATACTATATGAAAGAATTGTTAATATACTCCGATTATCACAATATTAATTCTAATTTAACTCTAGACTTCTTATATACCAGAAGAATTAACTTATCATCCCATCTTAATTTTCGATAGTCTCTCCACAATTACGTAAATCCCAAACTTCATTTCCTAATTCTTAGAAATTGAAACATCTCTAATACAATACTAAATTAGTGTGTTAATGGTAATTTTAGTATTTAGATGAAAAAATTACTCTTCAATATAGTGTTATTTTTCATGTCAAATTTGTCATACGCTAAATTTTATGACAACTTTGCCACGTCAAGATACAACTAGTGTCAAATTTCACTTTTGATTATTATTGATTGTTGTCTCAAGCACTTATTATAATATTTTTATTTTCATTGATTTAAATACTAAAAGTTTACTTTTACAACTTCCAAACACACAATAATGACAAAAAATAAAAATAACATAATGCATTAGAACATAAAATAATATAATATTACTTTTCACACTACTTTATAATAAATATAGCATCAACATACCTAAATGCATTGGAGATAGTATTAGACCGCCCTTTTCCAATAGCAATTGAAGAACGTTCCTATCTAGTTTTCTCTTTTCACAAAATGTCAAATTTTAAAGTCTTGCATCGATTTTTCAAAAAAAATAAAATAAAAGTCTTGCAACGATAATTAATTCCATTAAAGGGCATCATTTTCGGTCGTGGAAGAATTTATGGTTGTACAACTACAAGATAGTTTAGTAGTGAAACATTGTTTTTAAATGAGAGTTTTATCAAGAGAATTCTTGATTTTTGACTACGAAACTTGAGAGTTATCTGATTAAATTTTGACCAATATTTAAAAAAAAATGATGACACGACATAAAAGACTAGGCAATTAGGGAAAATATTGAGGTTACTTCTTTGTAGAAGGGTGAAATATTACGAGCCACTGCCAGATAGTCATATTCTGATCGTATTTTATTAAATAAAATTACATATCATATCATTTAATAAAATTACACAATTACGTAAATCCCCCACCCTGTTTGTTTGTTTTTTTTTAAATGTAAACTATGGATAAAGATGTTAATCTCATAGAATTCTTTGCATTTGAGCACATTTTCTTGGGAAATGCTTCATAAATAAGCACATACACGCGGTGATGGAGCTGTCTAAAGACAAGGGGGCAGCTATCCCCATTATTAGTTAGTTTGTTTTTATTTCAGAAAAAAAAAATGTTCTATAAAATTCATGAGAGAGGCTATCGTAGAGTCTCTCTCAAAGTAACTACCGGTAAAGTTTTTTTTTTTTAACCATTAAGATTTAATCGAACGGTTAAAATATTATTGGTGTACTATACTTATCATACACCTTACCTCATATTACCCTTCCCACCCCAAGTTTTCTTTGTCACCGACGACCTTCCTGCCGCCGTCGGCAACCGTCTCGACATCGACGACCCAGCCCCGGCCCCCCACGCCCTGGCACCCCCCCAGGTCCCCCCTCCCCCGGCGCCCCCCGAAGGGGACTCCCCCCCCCCCCCCCCCCCCCCCACCACTCTCTCTCTCTCTATCTTCCCGGCCTGCGCCCCCTCCTTCCCACACCCCCGTCGCGACCGACTCCCCCCGGCGAGATAAGAGAGATAGAGAGAGGGGGGTCCCCATCGGGGGTGGGGGGTTCACCGGGGGGCCAGGGGTAGAGAGAGAGGAGAAGAGAGAGAGAGGGGGGGGCGTCGGGAGAGAGGAGAAGAGAGAGAGAAAGCGGGGAAGAGAGAGAGGGCCGGGGAGGGGGGGCGCCGGGCTGGGGAAGGGGGTGCCGGGGGGAGTGGGGGGGGGGGGGTTGCCGGTGATGGGGTGGGGGCCGGCTAGGCCTGAGGTGGGGGGGGGGGGGGGCTGGGGGTGTGGTCACCGGCGTTGGGGGGTCGCCGGCGACAGGACGCAGGTCGCCGGCGAAGGCGGGAAGGTCACCGGCGATGGAGAAGATTGGGGTGGGAAGGGGTAAGATGAGGTAAGGTGTATGATAATTATGATACACCAACAATATATCAACCGTTCGATGGTTCAAAAAAGAGCTCTACCGATAGTTACTCTAAAAGAAACTCTATCACAGTTTTATAAAAATTTATAATCGTTTCGCTTTACCACGCGTATATCTTCGTCTTTCATTAAACTTAACAGTTTTCATTTATATATATTTAAAAAGTACTTTATATACAAATATTTTCTTAATGAAACAAAAAATGGATTCCATCGTTGCACGCAGGCTATACATACAACAAAGTAAGAAAAATAAGCATAAAGCGGAGTTAGCAGAGCCGTTTGGATCACAAGTGGGCAGTTGGACTAAAGCTAAAAAGCTTGAGAGATGCTGGTGCTGCTTCTATCACAATGCTTCAATTGCACATGCTCTCCTTCCACGAAAACTGGTGACCCATCAAAGACATAAAAAAGCTGCCCTGCCCTGCCCATAACGCCTTAACGGGCGGGACAAGCCATCCCTATCTGTTCCGTCCATTCACCCTTCCACTGCCCGTTGGGTCCCACCAATATTCGAGTGATCCAATGGTTCATCCGCCATCAATTTCGACCAGTATACGTAGTCGTCTTCAATTGACCCAAAAGCCAACAGACAAGTAGACGACCTTATCGCCAGTTATCTCACCAGTTTATTTATTTTTTAAATATTATTATTATAATATTTGAAAGGCAAGTCGTCTCACCACCAGTCATCACCTACAACGTTACCCTCAAACTTGACTTTACTAATTAGTTTTTTTAGGGCTTATATGTTTATTAGCTATTGCCACGGTTAACTGAGAAAAAATTATTCAATAGATCAAGTGTATAATGTCATCATATTTATGTGTTATATCCGTTCAATTAAAATTTGTTATTGGGATACTTTATCCATATCATCTTTTTGTTTTAGGTTTCTCTTTCCTAATAAATATTACCTTAATTATTGAATCAAAATCAACATAGATATCTCATTTAAATTCTTTATAGTAATCTTTTCTAAAAATATTCTTTATAATAATCAATTAACTTCAACTAAATTTCGTATCTTATTTTCAAAAAGAATTTTTTAATATATTTAAATTTCTTTAAGATTGAAACAACCTTGTAAATTAAAAAAAAAAAAAAAACTTGTGATGTCTTTTTTTTTTTAGTAGTTTTCATTTATATAAACGAAACTTTTTCCTTTAAGTTGTTTTTGTTTATGTTACATAAGAAACCTCCTTGAACTAATAGTTGTTTTCAGACGAAAACTTTATTGCTTGAAATAAGGACATTTCCTCATACAAATAAACTAAAAATCAAGAAAACAAAAAATAAAAAAACAAAAAACAAAAAACAAAAAACTTTTATGCAATTCGGTTAAGATCCTCTCGTGTTTTCATGAATGAAGTTTTTTTTTTTTTCCTAATGGTATGAAAACAACTAATCAAAACAAATAAAAGAAGAGAAACCTTTCAAAAAAAAAAAAAAAAAAAGGAAAAAGAAAGAAAAACCTAAAACAAAAAGATATCATGGATAAAGTATCCAAATGATAAATTCTAATTGGACAGGTATATCACATAAGTATGATGATGTGATACATTTAGTCTACTGAATAATTTATCCTGAAGTAGTAGTTATTTTTAGACCAAGGTCCATCGCCATTCACCAGTATTGCTAATATAGAATTTTTTTCCTTGTAAATGTAAAGGATTATTAATATCACTTCATTATCTATATATCCTTGTTGATGCCAGAAATGGTTCCGGCAACAACACCCAATGAGATCGGGTATCTCGACCAATACTCGCCGGTTACTCCGCCGTCGATCACCTGCAAAATGGAAGCACCTCGGAATGATGGGGACACCGGTGTGGTGTCTGCCGCGGGCACTCCGATGCTTAAGTCAGTCAGGGTACTGATGCAAGGGGAGAGGCAGAGTTTTGACAAGGCAAGAATGACCATACCTGGAAGTGAGGGTTTTTCCTCTATTTATAGGTGTTCTTAGTGGGCCTGGGTGCTCGGGGCGACCCGGTTGAGCTGGCTGCCTAGGGTACAGGGTGGATAGGTAGGCCTGCAGGGGCTACCAGCCCAATGGATGGGTGCCACGTGGCCCTAGGCGTTGCGCAGTGAGCAGCAGGACGCAACGGGCGTCACCGGCAAGGGGGCAACAGTGTCTGTCAGAGCGGGGGACAGAAGGGTGGTTGTCTCTGACGGTAGATCCTGCTAGGGCAGGTGGTAGTTGTTGGTGATGTGATGTGCTGCAAGAGTAGGGGGATGGTCTCCGTAGCTGACAGGTGCAGAAGCAAGGCTGGCTTTACTACCCGGATCCAGGTGCTCGGAGCACAACACCGTCCGAGTACGTACCTGTTCCGACGAGAACGCGGGAGGTGGTCGGCCAAAGGACATATTCTCGGAGAACGTCCGGCCTTAAGACTTGCCGAGTACATTCAGAGACAGTATTTTGTGGTCGGAGAATATATCGAGACCAACAATCCTTGTCGTCAAATAATTTATTATGATATCATAATCATGAAACATGATAATTGCAAGTAAATTATCATAAATCCAAATCTGATCGATCAATAATTGTTAATAGAACATGGTTGTCTAAGGATACTTTCACGAGAGTTGAAGCCACGCATGTCCACCCAAATTCTTGGATAAAAATTCCACGTCCTACTTTTGAGGAATTATTATATCACTAACCAAACACATGGCTAAGTACTTGGGGAAGTGGTCAACTATATATGATATAAGTTGTGGCTTCCATTAGTTGGTAAAGTACTTGTCGTGTATTATTCTTTGAAAACTGACTGTTTAATCAATCAGAAACATATCTTTTCTTATGTGACGCTTGTGTTCTAAATTCCATGGAATCTCTCGTCTATTCCACCCAAATGTTGGAACTTTTAATCGAGTTAACTTCTAGATAACATTATTCCTTTGTTTTTGGGTCTAGATTGTTTGGACTTTCTACTGTTGTTTGGCATTTTCTCTGCCCAGATTCTGTCGTGACTAGTGGTGGCACAGGTACCAGGCATTAATTCAGATCCGACATTTTTTTTTGGTTGAGCAGATTATACATAGCTTGAGAAACAACAACACTTCGTGAGCCATAAACGTCGGGGGGTAATTTGATAGTTAAACTTGGATGACTAGCTACAGAAAAAGATAGTTACTTAAATTTGATTTGGTGATATAATAAATAACAAAACTCGTGTCTTTTTTCTCGCTTCGGAAATTGATTGTCCAATCGAGAAATATTGGCCATTCGCTTGGTCTTTTTGCAGAATAGAAGATTATTATTAAAAATCAAACTAGATCTTCATGGACCAAAGGGGACCTCCCCTAGAGAAAATTGGACACAGATAAAGTTCTGTTGCTTCAACTGCCTCATTAACCGCTTTAGCACAAAAATAAAAATACTGCAGCAAATTAGTTCATAAAACAGCCATTGTGCTTGACCCATGAATATCACGTGTTAGGAAAAAATAAAAATTCTCCCCAACAACCAAAATAAAAGATAAATTTGACTCTTCACACCACAAGTGATTAGTGGTCCGCCAAACGACCCTAACTTTTAAGATACACCGGATTCACATATATATAATTTTTAACCGTAGTTTATAAAAAAAATTATGGATAGAATTTTATTTGTTTTAGGTAGATAGAATTTTATATCTTAACAATCAAATTTAAATTAAAAGAAAGCATTCAAAATTTATTTATTTATTTATTTATTTATTTTTTATTTTGATATGAGCTCAATCAGATTTACAAGAGAAATTAGGGTTTGTTTGGTGTATGAGTTTGAGTTGAAATTGATAAGTTTAAATAGTGATTGATGTGTACTTTTTCAGAAAAGATAAAAAACTTTTGGAGAAAAAGATAAAAATTGAGTTAAAATCCATGGGTTTGGACCTGTGGTCCAAACGCACCCTTAATTATAGTTAGTTACTCTATTTTTCCACAATAGCTTTCCACCTTGCTTTCCGACACGCGTTGAAATCATAGAACCATAAAAATAGTTCAATCGTACGACGCGGATCTCGTGCGCAGAAAAATCATACCCTCTGAGTATCTCACCTTACACATATTTTCAGATTTAAAAAATAAATAAAAATAAAGAATTTCCAAAATATATATATATCTCCTTTATATTCGGGAACACAACCACACGAGCCAATTTCTGTCTCCCCCTCCTTGCCGGTTAGGAAGAAATTTCGTTCTGACGTGGTCGGGCTCTGTCAGCTCTATCCTTCCCATTCCTCCATTCCCCCATTCCCATCCCCTACTCTTTTGGATCTTTATAAATCATTCCTGATAATTCCACCCACTCCCTCACTCTCTCTCTCCACTCCTTCAAGCATTATCCGCTTTTTCTGTATATTTATCTCCTATTTTTCAGGTAAAGATATTTCTTTTCCCGTTTTAACCTGTCCAAACTAGATTCAGATCATTTCCTTTTGTGAAAATGAGGTAATTTCTTGGATTCGTATTCAAAATACTCTTCCTTGCAGTTCTTCTTCAACCCCCCCCCCCCCCCCCCCCCCCCCCCCCCCCCCCCCCCCCAATTTTTTTAAGTTCATCTTCGTGATTTACGCATGGTTTGGTCTTTTTATACTGCTACTCTGCTTGAGCTAATAATGGGAGTGGATTTCCATTTTTTTTTTCCTTCCCTTGTAGCGTATTTGTGTATTCAGATCACGAAACTTGAACAAGTAGCTCAAAAGTTTGGACAATTTTCAGATTGTTTTGTGTTGTTGTAGATTTGGAATCTGATAATTGGATCTTTTAATTTGTTGTCGTAAAAGTGGCTTTAGGTTAAGTACTCGCGAGCTGAGATTTCTGTGTTCATATGCTTGTCTTTTGCTCGATTAGAATTTTCATTGATTTCCGATCTACTTTTTTTTTTTTTTTTTTCCTGTGGTTTTCAGATTCTGTGAATTGGGTTTTTAGATCCGACATAGCTTCAAATTTGGATATTGATATATTCAGATATAATTTTTTTAACTGATAGAGGACACTGAGGTTAAATCGTAGTCAAATGTCATGATTTTTAGCTTCGCTTATCAATTTTGTTGATGAATCCTGTTATTTCTATCATGATTTTATTTACTCTTCATTCTCTAAAATCAAATGATGGTGACGGTTGGGTTGACCATTTTTTTTACCTTCGTTTACGAAAGTATAGGTGATTACCACATTCAAGAAAATGGATGTTTCCGGAGGCTAAAACCGGGCTATATGGCATTGCTAGGTATGTTTTCTGAAACCTCTTAAAATTCCGTGACTATAAAGATGATTTGATGAGAGTGGATTGTTTTTTGTGTTTGTCATGTTGCTGTAGTTAAGCAGTATGATTTATTTTTGTAGATATTTGGGAAATGTGTGGACGACTCGGTACTAGTGGCTTAGGAAATAGTCTGCGTGAAAGAAGAGGAAGAAATTTTTCTAAGAGCAGAGCCCGTGGCATGGAATTTGAATTCGACTGGACAAAGCACAGGATATTGATGGCATTCACCGCTGAAGTGATTCGTTCTGCAACATGTTTTATGCCTTGGTCTTGTAAAATTCCTATAGGTGATGGATTTCATGAATTTCTTTAATCAAAAGTGTTGTTGTAAATTATTGATTCGTCGTCTGAGTTGTATAACTGATCAAGGACGAGGAAGCTTCTATTGATCTATATGCCTCTCGATCTAATTACCTGCTCAACCCAGACAGTGCCAGATTTTGTGACTGAAAAAAAGAGATTTAAAGAACCAAGTATGATTTTCTCTGATTCACTCAAACACGATACTTCAGTTTGCTCGAAAAGTTATCCTAGTTTGAATTCTCGATTGCTAGATGAATATGACAGCCCCATTCTTCCTGGGCTGCCTGATGACGTGGCAATGTTTTGCCTTGCGCTTGTGCCTCGTTCCAACTTCCCGGCCATGGGTGGTGTGTGCAAGAAATGGAGGTCCTTTATTCAAAGCAAAGAATTTATTACCGTGCGGAAGTTAGCCGGGGTGCGTGAGGAATGGCTTTATATCTTAACTGTGGATGCTGAAGCAAAGAAGAGCCACTGGGAGGTTTTGGACAGTGTGGGACACAAAAACCGTACTCTTCCCGCCATGCCTGGTCCAGCTAAATCTGGGTTTGGTGTGGTTGTTTTAAATGGAAAGCTTCTTGTAATGGGGGGCTATTCAGTGCTCAACGATGTTGTCTTTGCATCACCAGATGTTTATCAACATGATTCTTGCCTAAACAGGTATGTTTCCTTCCTCTGTTAAGAGCCGGAGTTGATTTCTTGTTTAGAATGCATCTATTTGAAATAAGCATGCTTTTGTAAAATGTGATTTTTCTGCCTGCCAAGTGTAAGAAGAATTCTTTTTCCAGTTGTGTGACACATTATTTTTATTTGCAGCTGGAGCAAATTAGCAGACATGAACGTTGCTCGATATGACTTTGCTTGTGCAGAAGTCAATGGATTGGTTTATGCAGTGGGAGGCTATGGAATGGACGGCGACAGTCTTTCTAGTGTTGAGGTGTATGACCCCAATAAGAATAAATGGGACCTTATAGAGTCTCTTCGTCGACCTAGATGGGGCTGTTTTGCTTGTGGATTCGAAGGAAAGCTGTATGTCATGGGTGGAAGGTCAAGCTTTACAATTGGAAACTCAAAGTTTGTTGATGTCTACAACCCTGAGAGGCACACTTGGTGCGAGATGAAGAAAGGCTGTGTCATGGTCACCTCTCATGCTGTGATAGGGAAGAGGCTCTTCTGTATGGAGTGGAAGAACCAGCGGAAGCTCGCAATTTTTAATCCAGTAGATAATTCGTGGAAGATGGTTCAGGTCCCATTGACAGGAAGCACTAGTATCGGCTTTCGATTTGGAATACTGGATGGGAAACTCTTGCTATTCTCACTGCAGAAAGAGCCAAGTTATCGGACTCTACTGTACGATCCGAGTGCAGCCCCCGGATCTGAATGGCAGACTTCCCAGATCAAGCCTTCGGGTTCATGCTTGTACTGTGTAACAATCAAGGCGTGAGTGCTAGTTTATCTTAATATTTACTGAAGTTCTTGGATCGGTTTACAGTACTTTTATTGAAAACTCTCTCTTGTGCTGTGATGTTAAATTTGTTGTTGTGTTTCAAAGTGCTTTTGTAGCGCAATTTGGTTTGTGGATACTCTATTAAAACTTTTATTACGTTTGGATATGAACTTGTGTGATTGGAATACTGTTCACAGTACTCGTACCCAAAAATAACATCATTTGAGATTTTTCTTCTCACTTTTTTTTTTTTTTACTTCCATTGCAGATTATATTTGAGGTTTTTTGTTTTGGATTTGGTTTTTTTGTTTTTGTTTTTGTTTTTAAAATTCTGATAGAAGTTATGATTTTGGCAGAAGGATATCAGTTTGAAAAGAATCAAATCAAGGGAATATTAAGGAATTGCGACGTATGATTGAAAAAGTAAATTATTATTGCCATTATAAATTTTGAGAAAATAATGTTCTACTAAAACAAAGAAGAAAATATGGTATTCCTATATTTGAAATGCTAATTTCAGTTCATTAAAAAGTCATTTTTTTAAGGGAAAAAATCCTAAAAAAAAAAAAGAAATTACTTTTTAACAAAAAAGGGTGAATGAACCAAAAAACATAATCCATAATCCAAGTATAAGATTTAACAAAATAGCAGGTATTTGAAAAGTGGAAAATTATAGCATATCTGATTTAAATTTTTTTTTTTTCAAATTCCCGTTTTACCCTCACGGCGTCACCCCATCTTATCCAGCTCAGATATGCGCTGGCGCCGGCGAGTGGCGTCGTCAACGGCAGGCACGACGAGAAACGCAGGGGAACACGATGGCGAGTTCTCGAACGAGAATTGCGGCGACACTCAACCACGATCGTTGGAGAGATCGGCGGAAAATGGAGAGGACCATCGCCGGAAAATCCTGACAAAAAACGGTGTAAAATCTAGAGGAAATCGCCGCCACAGGTGCTTCGGTCAAGCTGAGGCTCCGACGGGAATGGCGAGGCTACTCGACGTCGCAACGGTGGGATCGCAACGACGATAAATCGCGATATCAAAATCGCGTACTGTCCCCGCGAGATATCGTCGGCAGCGGCGAGAGATCCCGGCCGTCTGTCCTCGTCGCTGTCAGCACGGGACCTCCGGCCTCCTCGCGCTGGTTTCTTCGACGGTCGCCGGGTACTTTGTCTTCTCCGGTGAAGCTGGCTTTGGGTTAGGGTGGTTTTAGAGTTTTTAATAAATTTAGGAACTATTATTAATTAACAATATTCTATAATTTTCAAAAAAAAAAAAAAAAAAAAAAAAAAAAAGTTAGTAAATAAATTCATTTTCAAATAATATATTTACTATATAATACTATATATACTGAGAAATCCGATATTTAAAATTAGGTGAGTCTGTGATTGAGAGTCTCTACCGGTACATCCCTTTTTTAGACCGTTAAGATTTAATCGAACGGTTGAAATGTTGTCAATGTACCATATTTATCATACATCTTACCTCACATTACCCTTCCCACCCAAGATCTTCTCCGTCACTGGCGACGGACGCCGATGACCCACCCCCGATGCCGGCGACCCACCTCCGGCCCCCCCACCACCATCCCCAGCCCCGGCCGGCTGGCCGCCGGCGACCCCCCTCTCTCTCTCTTCCCCTTTCTCTCTCTTCTCCTCTCTCCCGCGGCCCTCCCCCGCCGGCCCCCAGCCCGCCCCCCGGTCCCCCAGCTTGCCCGGTGCGCCCTCCACCCCCCGCCCCCCTAGCATCCCCCTGACGACCCCCCCGGCCCCCTCTTTCTCTCTCTTCCCCTTTCTCTCTTTCTTCCCGGCCCTCGACCCCCCCACCCCCGGCCGCCAGGCGCCCCCCCACCCGCGACTCCCCCACCCTACCCTCGACGTGAGAAGAGAGAGAGAAAGAGAGGCCCACCCTACCCCCGACGTGAGAAGAGAGAGAGAAAGAAAGGCCCACCCTACCCCCGAGGGGGAGTCACAAGTGGGGGTGGGATGGGGGGCGGCCGGGGGTGGGGGGGCCGAGGGCCGGAAAGAGAGAGAGAGAAGGGAAGAGAGAGACAGAGAGAGAAGAGAGGAAAATAGAGAGAAAGGGGAAGAGAAAGAGGGGGTCGGGGGGGGGGGGGGGGTGGGGGGAGGCCGGGGGAGGGGGGCCTTGGGTGGGGGGGGAACCGGGCAAGCTGGGGGGCCGGTGGGCGGGCTGGGGGCCGGCGGGGAGGGGCCGCGGGAGAGAGGGGAAGAGAGAGAGAAGATAAGAGAGAGAAAGAGGGGTCGCCGGCGGCCGGCCGACCGGAGGTGGGTCACCGGCGTTGGGGGTGGGTCGTTGGCGTCCGTTGCCGGCGGCGAGAAGGTCGCCGACGACAGAGAAGATTTTGGGTGGGAAGGGTAGTGTGATGTAAGGTATATGATAAGTATGATACACTAACAACATTTCAACCGTTCGATTAAATCTCAACGGTCTAAAAAAGGGATGTACCGGTAGAGACTCTTTGGGTCTCTACCACAAACTCACCCTTTAAAAATAACAAATCCTATAAATTTAAATTTTTACTAGTAAATCTGATATTAGTAAATTTAGTATTTATTAATAAATTCAAATATTTACTACTAAATACAACATTCTATTTTACTTTTGATTTTTTTTTTTATTTTTACTATGTAAATCTTGTATTTACATATTGTTAATTTAATTTTTTCATTAAATCCCCATATTTACATAATAGTATTTACTAGTAAATCCACATCTTTACTTGTAAATGTCATGTTTATTTGATAAATTTGATTATTCCAAATATTTACACTGATTTTAAAACATTATATATCTAGTAAATCATAATATTTACAATTTTGTTAATCCAAATCATACTACATCAAAAAATTTACTAGTATATAATTGAATTTACAGTTTTTTTTTATATATTAGATTTATCAGTAAATGTGGTATTTATATGTAAATTTTTTACTTGCGTTGATAATTATATGTAATTTTTTCTCGATAAATTCTCATATTTACATTAAGATATTTACTAGTAAATCCATAAATTTACTAAACAAGTATGGTATTTACACGGTAAATTTTTTTATTGCATTGAATTTTATACTTTTTGTATTTTTCGTAAATTCAATGTAAATATCATAATTTCATGTAAATATTTTAGTTCTCATTAAATAAATTATTTCATGTAATTAAATTACAAAATACACCCCAAATTATTCCAAATTCAACAAATCCTAATCCTAACCTAAAATCCCAAAATCCCTAGTCGTAAATAGCCGCCGTTGCCGCTGCCACCGCTACTACCATCGTCGCCTTAGCGGACTGAGCCGCCTTCGCTGATCGATCTCACGAGCCTCAGGTGGAATGAGCGCTAGTCATTGTAGCCACAATCGCCGTCGAACTCAGTGCCGGTAATTGCAAAGAAGTAAAGGCCATAGTTCGCATTGTAGAGCATAGAGATCGAGGCTCGCGGAGGTTGAAGTCTCGTGATGGAGAATCGCAACCTCGTCTCCACCGCCATCGCAAGATCGGACAAAAGGCTTTGCAATCATCTCGGCCATCAAAAGCAAGAGCGAGACCTTGTCTCCGCCGCCATCGCGAGATTAACAATAGGCTTCGCGATCACCTCTGCTGCGTCGATGAAATTGTTGTCTCCCCGTAGATGGAGAAGACCTGACGCCGGCAATGAAGACGCTGATGTCGAAGATGCCAGAGATGTAGAAGACAAGGGCAGTACCGTAAATTCAAAACCTCTTTAAAATAAATATGCTGTTTTATTCTCATTTTAAACTAACCTGTTTTTTGTTCAAAAGGTCTTTTATAAATATGCTATTTAGTATGATTTAAAAAAAAAAAAAAAAGGAGAGAGAGAGAGAGAGTATTGGAATTGTAAGTGAAACAAAAAAATTGAAGTGAAAATAATATTCTTGTATAAATTAGATCGTGTTTTCCTTCATAATCTGTACTTCGCACCGACGCCCATAACCAGCAGCCCAAGAAAAGCCCATTACGATCTCAATCAAACACACAACCAGTCGAAATCTCCCAACGGCACCTCCTCCCGCTTGTAAAGTTGAAACACCGCGGGGGTTTCATTTCCTTAATTCTCTGTCAATCTCTCATCTTCACCAAACTTCCCAACCATGTTCGGCACTCCTTCGTCAACGCCGGCGTTCGGAACACCTTCGTCGACTCCGGCGTTCGGAAATCCTTCGTCGACTCCGGCGTTCGGAACTCCGTCATCAACGCCGGCGTTCGGCGCGTCGGGCTCAACTCCAGCATTCGGAGCGTCGGCCTCAATGCTATCCTTCGGCACTCCGTCGTCGACGCCAGCCTTCGGAACTCCGTCCACCACACCGGCGTTCGGAACTCCGTCGACGCCTTCTTTTGCCGCCGGCGGCTTCGGCTCCTTGCTCTCCACTCCATTTTCTTTGCAGAGTCAACAACAACAGCAACCACCGCAACAGACTTCGTTGTTTCAGCAGCCGCCGGCTTCCGGTGGCTTTGGCTTTCAGTCTTCGCTACCGACGGTGCCGCAGATCTTTCACTTCCCTAATTCGCAGCTCACTACGCAAATGGCTCCTGTGGCTCCCATCCCTTTCTCTCTTGCCGATCGCGACATTCAAGTTAGTACGATCCTTCGTTTTGTTTCGAAACCCTAGGTTTCCTTCATATAATCTTAATTTTCTGCATTCCATATGCCATTTTGAATTTCCCTATTTTTTTTTTTTTTACTTTGAGTTAGTTATCGAGACGTTGGAAACCCTAGGTTTTGTTCACTTCTCTTAGGTTTGCTTTGTCATTAGTAATTTCTGTATTTTTGCAGTATGAATTGCTTTCGTTCGAGAGGTTTAGTAGTTCGTTCGGTCCCAATATTCTCTATTTGGCTTGTGATTTCTTAATTCTGTTTCTGTAATCTGAATTAGGCAATTGTTGAGGCTTACAAGGACGATCCTGGAAACCCTAAATATGCCTTCAAGGTGCGTTTTTCTAATTTATGTTTCTGTAATCTGAATTAAAGCACATTGTTCTCTGCTCGTGTTTTGCATTATATGCTCTGCAAAAGTCGGTTTGATACATCACTTTGTGTGTTGATTTTTGCAGCATTTGTTGTTCAGCGTTACTGATCCGCAGTTTAGAGTGAAGCCTGCTGGTGTATCAGATGTGAGTTTATTCTTTTCCGTTCCTTTTCGTGATATCTAACGATGTTCCTGTTTTGTTATGAGCATTACTTATCTCTGGTTTCCAACTAATTTTGGAGAATAGTTTGCAATGCTAGATCGTGTGGGCAGAGGCTATGGGGAAGCTTGAGGGTATGGAAAGTACAGACCGAGAACGGTTATGGCCTCAGCTTGTTCATGGTTTTAAGGATCTTTCACAACGCCTAAAGGTATTTTTGTTATTTTGAAAGCATTCGTTTATATAACTTCTTTGTTTGTATTTTGTATGTTGCTCGTCATTGATTGGGAATCCTAAGCAAGATTAAAAGGTGCTTTTGAAAAACAATAACATGTCTTGGATATTCATCATGTAACTTGTTGGATTAAATATGATTGTATGTGTAAAGGTGAATATTATTTTAACTCTGTACTGTAATACTGTTTGTTGAAATCTAAAATTTGCACATGCAGTCAATTAGTTCTTTTGTGTGTACTGCCAAATAACTTGACTGATTTACAATTGCCAAAAGTAAGAAATTATTCTGATTGTCTTTCAGTAGTTGAATTATTCATTATTCATCTCAATAACTTGCCAAACTTTCAAAACACGTGGCACATTAATATATGAACAGCGATTCACGTTAGACATGGTAATGTTTCTGCTAGCTCACGTTGGAATTTCACTTTCTTAGGTCTTTGATACACCATTTGCAACCTTAGGTAGCTATGGCTACAGTAGTAAAAATTAATAATCCTGAATGTATTTGCTGGTTAACATATATGCTTGAGATTGTTCCCTTTACTGGATATACAAAAACTGAAGAATGATGGATTAGTAAACATATATTTTAGCCAAAATAATAAGCAGAGTTTAACTTTATGCTACTCTTGGAGTTGTGTGCTTTTTTCATTTTTTTTTAGTTGTGTTGGTAGCCTAGTTGCCTGACATATTTTCCTTTTGAGGATTTTGCTTTCCTTCCTTCTTGTTATCATTGGCTCTTGGTGACTTTCTTGTTGGAGTCTGAAGTTCTGCCTCTGTTGTTTCAGCTCCAAGACGAAGTCATTCTTTCAGATTCTGAGAGATTGAGAATGACCCAAAGCAATGTGAAGATGGTATCATACACTTTTTCTGATCTGTATGTACTGCTTGTTAATGGGAAAGTATGCCTATCATTTTTAATTTATCTTTTTTTAATAATCTGCAGCTTCAAAGGCATTTTCAAGCAGACGCTTTGCCACGTATAGAAAGAATGAGACAGAAAGAGCAAGGTCTTCAAAGGCGCCTTTTAAGGGTGGGACAATTTATGCTTCATGTTTGAGATCACTCTTGATTGTTTGTACAGTAAGAGCTTGCTCATGTTGTTTTAATTCATCTTATTTGTCATGTGAAAAGGTAATGAAAATAATGGAGGCATTAGAGGGAAAGGGTTGTCGGCTACCCTTAATGAAAGGAGAAGCTGAACTGGCTGAGAAATTAGCTGCAATCACTAGACAGGTAGCTTTTTTTTTTTTTGGTCCTTTAACGTTCTGTGACGTGTTATAGCATCTGTTACTGAAAAGTATACACATTTCAAATTTGTAGTTGAAAGGATCTGGTGCAGAGCTTTCTAGAAGGGTACAAAATTTGCTCACCATTTCCCGTGTTCAAGCGAATTCTATTGTTGGTGGTGGTTCTGTTTATCTTCCTGGATCAACCAAAATACATGAGCAGAGTCTTGCTGATATGCAAGAGGTAAGATAGCGGGCTTCTTGTGTTTTTGGTGGGTTTTGCTTTGTTATTCAGTTTCTCGCTATAGACAAAAATCATTTTCTGTTTTTGAGTTATGCAGGCGACTATCCAAAGTATCCTCTTAGGACCTTAGGATTAAAGCTAAGGGTTCTTGGCCTGTTTATTTTGTGTATTTTATTAAGTTTGAAAGTGTGAATATTAATGTTGCCTGATTAAGGTATGAAAAGAGCTTTTCTGCTGAAATATCTAAAATTTGGGTTATTTGCCATCTGAAATTGTTTGTTTTATTATATTTGCTTGGGATTAAAGAGTGGTGATCAAAGATTTGTTTCGTCGTGAAACCTGCGGATCTTGATAAGAAACCATTCTTTTTGGTGGGATGCAGGTCTTACAACAGCAGACGGAGGCAATTGCAAGACTTGGCAATGTGTTGAAGCGGGATATCAGGGACATGGAGATTATAATGGCTGAAGACACAGAAGTGACTGATGATGTAAACTAAAAAAGACCTACATTCATCATCACCACATCTTTTAAAGAGTTGCTTTTTCTGTTAAGTGAGACAGTAGATTAATTGTTTTAATAGCGGAAATGTTTCTTTCCTGGTTCTAGATCCTTAGCGGTGCAGTGTGCGTGTGTGGGAAGCTATTTCTTTCCCCCCCCCCCTTTTTTTTTTTTTTTTTTGTGCTGGAACAATTCTGCTCATGTAGAATTGTTGGAGCACTCCACCGGTGGGTACAGATTGGGCATGGACTCGGAACGCCTAATGAGGTGTTTCAGATTAGCTTTTTGTATGCACTTCTGGGCCTGACTTGGGATGACATAATACTAACGTCACTTTAGTGTCTATGGCTCATAATTGATAGTGCTAAATAAGTGATCGTACCGTACAAGTTTCTTTATTTATGTTGAGAAAACTTTTTAATTATTAGCTTGCTTATTAAAAAAGAAGATGTTGTTGAAGAACTAGGCTAAGTTCGGCTGCTATTGTCGCAAGGGGTCGCTGATTGAAAATCAGGGCAATCTTGACTTACTATTCTAAAACTGGGCCATCACTGAAATATTTGGGCCCAGTTGTTTAGAAACTGCCGGCTGGGCCTATATTTCGCTTTTCTGCCCAGTAGGCCCAAAAAAGTCCATCTAGTGCTCGTTTTGACCCTGCAAAAGCTTGTTTCTATTTTGTGAGGCCAGCCCATCGTTAGTTGCAGCCCAATAAAGGGTACTGTAATGGGCTCTTATTGGGCCAATAAGAGCACACTGGGCCTGCTTGTAGGTTGACCTAAAGTGGCCCATTTTGGTCTATCTCGTGCTCATTCCGGCCCAATGAAACTTATGTGAGCGCATTAAGAGCCTAGTTAGGACCGATTAGTTCATTTTGGAGATGCCAGCCCCTCGTTAGTTGCTGCCCGAAAGGGACCAATCGGCTTCAATTGGCCCAAAAATCGCACTGGGCCTGCTTATAAATGAGCCCGATAAGGAGCACTGTTATGGGCTCATTCTGCCCAAAACCCAAGAATCTTTCTATTGGCCCAATAGAGCCTACGTTGGCCCATTACTCGAAATACAGGTATTCCTTTCATTCCTTTTACGCTGCTAGTCTAAAAACATTCTGTTCAGTTGAAACGGCCATGGTATTTCGTTTTTGTTTTGTTTAGTTTTAGTTTTTTGTTTTTAAATCTTTTCAAATCTTAAGACTCTTTCCTTAGACAAATTCTTTTCGCAAATGCTTGGAAATTCTAATAATGACTCATAAGTGCTGTGACTTTATAGCCGACATCTTCCAAAGAAAGAAAAAGAACCCAAATAAATCAAACTTATTTTTAAATTAGGGAAAAAAAAAAAAAAACTAGCTAAATATTTTGTTTTGTTCGTTTTTGTTGTAAGAACCAGATGGCGGGTTCTTCAATTTATCCGATGTCTAAGAAAATATGTAAGTACCAATTATAGTGATGTGATCTAACTTTCAGCATAAGCTTCTCCCATCATCAGTAGCACGAGAGATGTCCAACCGGTGAAAAGGCGTGCCCCTTTTCCCTTTCCGGTTTTCTGATCATACTGTTCCCACAAAAAGCCAGTTTGGTGATAATTGCGAACCACATTTCTACAGCAACGGACAACGAAATTAAACCTTTGAAAGAAAACTGATAGCATTAGACAAGCAAAATATTGGGAGAGAACACGTAACCAGTACCTAATCAGATTGCCCCTCAAGTCATCATAGATGGTTCTCGCTCTCTTTTTAAATGGCCCCACCTCTGGAACAAATCGAACAGCAAGTTAGACCGAATTGTGTAATCTATCTTCAATTGTTTCTTTATCTGTGAAGCTATACCTTTAGAGTAATGGTCAAGTGCCGACAGAATCATGTAATTCATATTCATCCAAATTGGACCCCTCCAATATGGAGGATCATGCTCTGTATTGCGTTTCATGTATAAGGAGCTGTATACACGATACATTATTTATATCAGCTAAATCAAGAATCTCAAGCTGTTTGTAGAAATTTGCTACAAGGAATAATAGTCTCATACTAACCTTGTTTTGCCGAGAGAGCGGATGCCAAAATCAGTCCATAAGATACTCCTGTTTGATATAAGGTCGAGCTGTTTTCCCAGAATCCATGATTCCTGTCTCATTGACAAATACAAAAAATTGATACTCAAAGCAAGAAAACAAAATGAGGTTGCAACGAAGATGTCTTAAAATCACTTTATTCGCAAACAGATAAGGCGCAACTTACAGGTGGTATGATCTTCCTCATAAACGGGAAAAGACTCGCATATCCAACATGAGGAACCAGTCTCAATTCGGGTTTTTCTAATACTTCACGAACAAGCTCTCGACTTGCATGATTGTTTCCAATCTCTACTTCTTTCCAACTTAAACGAACCTTAGAGAAAAACAACTTCAACATAAGCAGATAAATTTGGCAAAGCATAAAGAAAAGGTAAAGGACATTCATCTCAAATTATAGTGCAGTGATATATTATATAGTGATCCAACAATATATAGTAGGGCATTTTATTTTGCGGGCAACGATTTCCTATAAGACAATAAATTTGTCTGCATCTACAAAGGAGCAGAAGATGATGGTACATAACACTAACAGACTAACAAGATCGTGTTCAGAGCACATCATTTCCTTGTAATTGGAAAATATCTTTAACCAGAGAATAAAGACCACGCATTTTATGTTCTTTTAAACAGCTGAAAAGAAATACACTTCTCCAGATCCAATTCAATAGGTCAATAAAATAAGCACTTGGACCCTACACGGAGCTCATGTTGGTGCTCATTCAAGAAGAAAAGGCTTCCTATTCTTGGATGATAAAATGTAGAAGGCAGTGCATACCTTCTCTGTATGGTAACCGAAATCAAAATATGCTCCATGTGCATCATCGAAGTGCATCTGTTAAAGTATCAAGCACAAAAGAGATTAGGCAACTGTTCCATGACCGCTCTTGGTAGACAGATGGAAACATCTATAAAACAAGCCTCAATATGCATAATAATCACAATAGCATTGAAGTACAACAGACCTCCAACATCTAAACCTAATAAAAAAATCAGGCACCAAAAAGAATAATACTAGAATCAGAAAAGGTTGACTAAGAGAATAATGAATCTGAAGAAACCTGATTTAAAAGTTCAAAATCGTAAAGAAGCTTGGCTGTGCTACCATAATCCTGCATCATTTTATTACAAGGTTAATACAGCAACGTGTATTCTAGTATCTCTTGCATACTGTTTTTCATTTCCATACCTCTCCAGACTTGGTTGTCTTCCCAAGCAGCTCAGTAATAGAATGCAAGCAATCGGCTGCAAGGAGCATCCAACATCTAAGATCTATGTGACGTTCATCCTCAGTTGGGTGTGACGCACGTGGATAATCATCCAACCCAGAAGAAAGTGTCTGGAGGTGCCAAAATATCAAACAGTTTATTTTTCTCTTCATTTAGAAAGCTCCAATAATGCAAATACTAACAAAGGAAACTACTTAAAACAAGAAAAGTCCGCATTGGTACTATGTTGAGATATCACTTATGTCAATAAAGCATCTTAATCACAAGTTACCGGAGGAATTCCAACTAGCCCAACTGGTGCAAATCATATGAAGTATTTGGTGTCTATTTATAATCCAAATACCAAACAAATCTAGAACCCAATTTATAGCCCCCAGTTGAATGATAATACTACATCGGCATCCTTAAGGTAATCAAACTTTTGCAAACAATTCTTAAAAAAATTAAGCCCATACCCAATACCTCTAGCACTCTATAGCGCATGATCCCAAAAATTATAAGGTCCGTAGACAACAAAGGGAAGACAAAGAAGAACACTATTTATGTAAAGCTGACAATTTAATATCAAGTGTTTCCAGATAGAACCTTTGGATTTAGTTCCCGTGTTGTTGAATTGTCTCTCCCATGCCAATAGTAGCTACTAATTTCCTTCCCTGTTACAAAGATAACAGTTCAACTCAATCAAGATTTACACTTTTTCCCCTAAAGAGACTCGCAACATGTCATGTGTGTAAAAGAGAGTAGAAGAAATGGTTCTTTATGACTCTACATATATCATGTGTTAACACAGATGTTTCCTTTAGCAAACCGATGAGTACTGAATGTACCCCAAAAACCACCCTTGGGAGACAAAAAAAAAAAAAGGCAACGAAACGAAACAACAGGCAGTTAAAAGGATCATATACCTGATTGAGTCGTATTGAACCATTGATACCATGCTTCTAAGCGAACAAAAGCTCGTTCCAGGAATGAGGAGATGTCATTACTTTCAGTGGAACTAAGTTTGTTTTTCTTTAAACCACGGACCAGATCTTGAAAAAAAAGGTTTATGCCACATTAGAGATCATCCTTTCAACAAGACAACAAAAGTCATATATGGAACATAAAGGCAGAGAAAGAGGAAAACAATAAAGATATAACATCTAAATGTGCATCACAATCAAATAGTAGCGGAAAATGTTTAGCAATCTCAAGGAAACTGCAGCACGCCTGCAGAGAAGGAAGGAATAATGAATACATGCGCATATTACTTGATTTCAGTCTACATGAAAATAATTCCCTTTAAATCTACCTGAGGGAAGTTTGCAATTTTGGTGTAAAAATGATAATATCACAAGTAAGCTTGAAAAAAAAGGATGCAAGAGTGATCACCAAATATATTACTCCAAGCAAACTTTTTCTATATTCTATATTATAAACATCTACCCGATCCAGACAACTAAGGTATCATAAGGACGAAGTTGCTATTTGTTTTTCCAGATTTAGATCACGGCCAATAATAGCATTACTCTCAACAAACTAGTAAGTTCACCAAATTAGAGAAATGAGCTAGACTCGTTACCATTTAACATCAGAAATAACGTTGGTGGATTGCCATTTGTTGGATGCTGAGCAACAAATTCCTCAGGGACCTTACTGTATAAATACAAACATATACACACAAAAGAAAGACTTAAAAATTAGTTTTTGAACATAATTAAAAACGCCAAATGATGCATGTAGTTGACCAAGTATATCACCTTAGAGCTTCAGCACCTAAAATTTGTTCACGTGGAATCCATCCATCGATGTTCATTAGATCCAACCAGTGTCCAATAATATCCAAGGAAATCCGAATATCCCACCGTCTACTCAATATTGGAAAATTTATAAAAGAGTTGTCTAACTAGAAAGTAATAATAAAAGAAGAAGCAATTGAACTCTTATCCAGTGGTTTACAAAATAGAGGTGAAGGAACATACTGGATCAGTAGTTGGTGAAAACCTTCATCCCACAAAAATCCCCTAGGAAAGAAAGGTCGACTTGGAACAGCCGTGTAAAGCTCAGCAGGCCAATATGCAATAAAATTATCACGACTTCCCACCTGCAAGAAAAAATTGCCTGCTGTATGATTTTTGTCAGATGTTCAAATCTATGATATCTGGTCACAGGCACAGAAAAAATTTAAAACAGAGAAAAAAAAAAAAAAAGATTTCACGTGTGCGTGTGTGTGTATATATATATATATATATATAGAGAGAGAGAGAGAGAGAGAGACGTAAAAACGGAAGTATTCATAATAAAGTCAGATACAATGAATAGTTTTTTGTGCCACTGTTAATAAGCCGATCTTCCAAGGCCCAAATAAAAGTAACTTATAAATATCAGCTCCGTCTCATTACCAAGGTCCATAAAGATATTCAATTGTCTCATTCTAAACAAAATTTTCACAAAAACAAAAGAAACAATAAGTTACTCAGCTAGGAATCAGTAGGTTCTGTTTGGATGGCGACATAATAGTTTCTTTTCTTTCGGTATCTTTCTCCACAAAATAATGGAAAAAAGAAGAAAACAAATTACTTACATTGGAATCTTTTGGAAGTGAAATTTTTGACTGGCCATAGAAGTAGCCAATGCCACCCAACATGTTTGCAATGGCAGCCTTACCAACAACAATAGAGTCAAAATCAAGCTGAAAAGATAACAAGTTGATTTCAGAATTCTTCTATTTCAGAGAGCATAGACACATAGGTGCATTGGAATTAAAATTGAGGGAAAACTAACATGAATTTCTCATGACTTCACTAACATATCTCTTTTTGAATTTGGGAATTCAGAACAAAAAATTTTAAAAAAATATTGGCTGCATGGCAGTTGCAACTCTAGTAATTTACCATTAAAATCACATGCTTCTACAATCTAACATGATGCAATAGTAAAATGTACAGTAAACAAATACTTTTTAATATACCTTGTCGGCCGTATTAAACTTCTTCTGAAACTCTGTGTCAAATTCTCTTTTCTTCTCTTTCAGTTGACTGGTGAGTGAGGTACCTTAAAATTACAGAGTTTAAGGGATTAGACATAGGTTCAACTGAATCAACTCTCTTTTGGGACAAGCTTAGCTGCACGTCAGTGCCACTGCACATACTAGACATCTCCATGAGTTACGTATAAACAAAACAGAAAAAGACACTGCATCTGTATGCACCCACCCGCTACATAAATCTACATGAAAGCTGAGGCTTAGTATATTCATTACTACGAGGGAATATAGAAACACCTGTAAGGCTGCTGATTCGTTCTTCTATTCTGGAATTCTCTGAACCAACCCCCGAGAGAAATGCAATATCTATCTTCAATGGCATCCTGGAAGAAATCTGCACAGAAACAAATTTTTCCCAGAATAGGTTAAACAGAAAAAGTAAAGAAAAGATAAAAAGCTGCCAAGGTTCAATGTAAGTATCACTCATTACCTCCACGACAACATACCTGAAAAACTACAATATTTGGAGACACATCAGATGTGTCGGGTAGCTCAAATCGACCAAACTTTCTAGCCTTATAAAAGGAAAAAAAGGAAACAAAGTCAGAGTTGCCAAAATGTTTGTATGTATATATATATAATAAGTTCAAAGAACATTATATTAGTAACAATGTTAAAATATAGAGTCATATTTCCACATACTTGCGTGGCGAGATTTTGCTGCACAAGATCAGATAAGTTGTGAATATGAGGTGTCCTAAAACCAGAATAATGAACTTCCAAATCTTCCTGTGCGATGAAGAACAAAAAGACGGCCACACAGTTTATTTTCTACAACACTCATCAAAATACATCAAGAGAACAGAAAAATAACTAGAAGAAGTGTACTTGTAGTACCAGTATCTAGTGAGGGTCATAAATATCGGAAGTGAAAAGGTTAGGACTAACTTTTACCTGAATAACTCTGCAAAAAACTGATAAATTAGAAGGCTATGGTTTTAGTTAATAAATTTGAAACTATTTGATTGCCATAGGATAAACTGATGGTACTCCACCAGAGAGTTCCTATAGTCTTGTTGACCAAAAAGGAGAACACTTAAAAGTTCAAGATAGTACACCTTGGTCTCAAAAAGACAAAGATAGTGCTCTTCTGGTAAGATTACCTGTGCTTTCAGATGTAGCTGCCAACTACCAATATCCCCTCGCGAACCAGAAGTGAGAAGAGAATTTCCATGAACCTCCAAGGTATCTCCACTGAAACTTAGAACACTTCCATCTTCATCAGCTAAATAGAAAAAAAGATGTCCAGTATTTCTCCATGGTTCCTCGCGATCAATAGCTCTACAAACAGAGAACAACAAAAGTTACCATAATAGAATCGCATTAACAATGTACCCCTAATAAAAGCAACCAATTTCGACCAAGTTCAACATATCATGGTTCTATACAAAATATGCAGAATAGTTCTGAATCTGATTTTCAAAACACAAGCAAGAGAAACTATAAACCATACCCGGAAAAACTACTGACCTACAGTCCCAACAGCTCCCTAAAACCAAGGTTTAAACAAATATACAAAATATTATTAAAAAAAAAAAAGGAAAAACAGGAAAAATATACCTCTCGCTTTGCACATCTATCCGAACCGCCCAATCTCCTCCATAGCCGCTTCCCTCCTGCTTCGACTTCAAGAAACTCGTGGCCAAGGTCATCTCCTGGTCAACAATGACTTGATGTCCAAAATCGCGTCCATTATGGTGAGTCCAACCATATTTGCTCATCTCATCAGAATCTTGGCAGACGTGCCTCATCAAAAACCTTCCGTCCTTTACACCAATCCACATCAATCCAGCGATCAAAGAACGAGGAGTCCTAAACAGGCGCCAAATCTAAGTTACCTCCAAAATCGCATCACTCGAAATTCATGAAGATCGATCAAAATATCGCATCAAATCATACAGAAACACGATTCATGAGAAAACCGAGAGCAAATTCTTCCAACGAACTCAACAAACAAGGAAATAGGCGCCAAATCGAAGTTACCGCCAAAATCGCATAACTCGTAATTCATGAAGATAGATAAAAATATTGCATCAAATCATACAGAAACACGATTCATGAGAAAACCGAGAGCAAATTCTTCCGACGAACTCAACAAACAAGGAAATACCTGGCACGAATTCCGAGATAGACGTGAGGGCGATATGTTCCCCAATACAGGCTCTCCTTGTGATCCCCATGAAACTGCAGAGGAAAGAAAAACTCAACCAAAATACAGAAAATAACTCGGGAAAAATGAAATATAGGTCACGATTCTTACCTGAGGAAGGTCCATGACTTTGGGAGCAGGGAAGGGAGTGACGACCCTAGGTCTTCGAGATTGTTCGGCGGGAGTGATGAGGTGGTAGATGAGAAGAATGATGGCGAAGAAGGCGATTACGCTGATTCCTAGCATGAGTTTTATATCGACATTGAAGATTCGAATGGAGTCGTGAGTTCTACCTCTGTCTCTGCGGGGTCTGGGAGTTGGTTTTGGTTTTCGCAAAGAAGGAGGTCCGTCGCCGCCATCGGCGTCTGCGGAGGAGGACTTGACTCTGCTTCGAGCGCTTGCTCTGCCGCCTCCGGTCATTTCAGACCAGGATTCACTGACGTCGAAATTCGCAGGCAACTCCGAGAAAAGTTTTGAGTCTGTCTGAGTGATCAAAATGACTCACGTAGCGGGAGCAGAATGTTCGGACCAACTCCGGCCTGGTTGATTGAAATTAAGCCCAAACTCAGGCAACTTTCACCGGCCCAGCCCTATTCAAGGTTTTTCTTCTTGGATACGGTAAAGGGAAAGCATCTAAATGATATAAATTTAGATATCATTATACATATATGATATAAAAAATTAATACAAAATAAATATAATACAAAATTAAACGTTGACTAAAATTTATATCATATTTGTTAAGAATGAGAAATTTGTGTCATGTAAGTTAATAAATGAAAAAAAAAGTTATTTATGTAATTTTCTCTATGGGGTAAATGATTGTGTTTTAAGCTTTTATTGGGAAAAAAAATTCAAAGTTTCTTCAATTTTTGGTAAAATGGTTGATCAATTTTTCAACATAGCCTATTAACAATTGATCATGTAGCATGGATTGAATGATATCACTATATGTCGTTTAATCGGTCTGATTGACCTATTGTGTCTACTGTCTAACGGCAGAGCCACTTGAGGCCAGTTTTTTAACTGAGCTCTAAAAATTTACGAATTTTTTGTTTTACCCCAGTAACATGAAGTATGTAATTTTTACACGCATCCTCACTGAACTTTATATTTTCTTCAATTACTCTAATGCAAAAAGGTAGATAGTATATGCCCCACTGAAATTAAAAACTGGTTCTGCTGCTGTTGTCTTGCCAACCACAGGGACGGAGCCAAATAAGGCATAGTGCCCCCCGCCCCCCCCCCTTCAAAAAAAAAAAAAAAAAGAAAAAAAAAAACCAAACTTTTATTTTTTTTAACCTATATATTGCTTTATAAATTTTCCCTCTAAACACCCCCTCAAACTTTTTTTTTTCTTTATATTCTATATATATATGTATATATATTTTTTTTGTACAAATTTACATATAACCCCTCTCATAATAATTTCTATTTGTCATTGGCCAACCTTGCACTAGATCTGCAATACCGAGCAAATAAATACTCAAGTTGAGAAGACCTCCATAAATGGATACTAAGTTAGATAGTCTTTTTACTCATGCTAACAGTAATCAAGACATGTTTTTCATGTAATAACAAAGTCAATTAATAAAACTAACATGTACAAGAATTTACTCTAGTTTTTGTATTTCAGTTTGAGTAGTATTCTATGTAATAGCTGGACACAGAGAGCGATATACATAAAGAAGCATAATTTAACATAACATATTACACATAGACTCACAATTCACTCCTGCATGAAAACCAAAGGAGTGTGTAAAAGAGCTTCTACATCACAAAACAAAACATACTAAAGCTATGAAACAGCTTGGTAGGTCTAGGGGAGACAGTTTCCACTCCTATATAAAAAGAAAAGGAGCATAAACAAGGTCCTTAAAGAAGAACAACACGAGCCATCCTAGTAGTACGAAATACTAATTAAGTTCGAAGAGTGAATTTGTTCCTGCCATAACTGTAAACACTACTCCACCGTAAAGCTTTGCCACCTCGTTGCAGTCCATTACACTCCCGTGTCTTTTCAACGGAGGAACTTGATTCCTCGTGTAAGCTTGTTGAGAATGTCCTTTACGAGCAACTGGCTGTTGGTAAAGCTGATACTGTCCTTGATTAACAACAGTGGCATGCAGAAAAGGCCCTTTACGTCCACCATCTTGCTGATAGTAATTTTGCCTTTGATGATCAACAAATGCCTTTTGCTCTGCTCGTTTCCCAAAGTGTTCCAACATGATCTTCACGGGGTCTTCTTGTAACGGCACCATGGAGTGTTCGTATTTCTCTTCTCTGATAGCACGGTAGCGCTCTTCTCTCATGACAATGTGTTCCATAGAAAGAACAAGTGAAAGTACGTAGTATGCAAAGTTAGTATATAGGAACTTTGACTGTTGGTTCACTGATGCTTAGGCTAAAGGGCCAAACCCCTCTTTTATATAGAGCGCACGGAAGCTTATCCGATAGAGATTGTACGAAAATTTTCAATGTTTAGACTGATTCTTTACACACAAATTTGTGGTTGTGGTTGGTTGAAGGAAATTGGACCTATAATGCGAGTTCTATTTACTTGTCTACTAATGTGCTCTTTTTCCTAGAAGAGGAATCAAATCTTTGCATGTTAATCACCATTATACAAAAGATATAACACATGTAAAAGGAATAAGGTTGACAGAAAAGAAAAAGGTAAAGAAAAAGACATGCATTTTTTTCTTCCAAAAGACGGAAAGGAATGGGATTGGGAGATATTTGGTTTATTTTTTATTTTGGAGCTTGTGAATGAGAAATATTCTTCTTTGATATGAAAAGAATCCGTAACTGCAATTATTTGGCATCTTTTATTGCAAAAGAGGATACGCCTTGTAGGATAATCCTTAGACACTTTATCCCTTCACTACCTTATAATTAGACCATCTTTATAAAGATGTAATAAGGTTTTATCTAGAAAGGTTTCTAACGAGGAACATGTCGAGGGGTGTATAAAGATGTAGCACGTGTTTGGTGCACGGGGTTGTAACTGAATTTTTTAGGTTGGAATTGAGTTGAATTGAATGTGTGTTTGGTTAGGCATTTGAACTGTCGAAACTAAAGAGTATTAAAACTTGAAATGTATTGGGAAAAAATATTACTATAGAGTTTGTTTCATTTCTCTCGAAATTCTATGCAACTAAAAAAAAAATTCATCTCATTTAGACTTGTATATGCAAAGTTATTATGGACTTTTGAACTTACTAAAACTATGAATAGTGAAATTGAGATTGATTTTTCAAATAGAAACAAAAATGAATTAAATTTTTTAGATTTGGATTGAGTTGAACCTTGACACGAAACAAGATGGTAGTTTCGGCTAATTCTTTTGAAAAGATATTTCAAACACTGAAAGGATATAAATGGAGATCGATCTTATCTTTTGTTGCGTGGTGACTTGTCTTCGAGAAACATTTTCCTTGTCCATATACAAATAAATAATTCGGAACTCCAATTATTTACATATTTGAATTTAAATTAAAAAAAAAACACTTCTAGATATTTTATCTACAAGGGTACAAGTTGTACATGTTTAGACATTCTATATGTTGAATAATAATTCCCTTGCCAATAATATTGAGCTTAAAAATAAAAAAGCGATATTTTTTTTTTTTAGTTACGGGTAGGCAAGATCGGAAAGGTTCAAGTTGGGAAATAAGTCTTAACTTATTGGTTGAGCACAAACAAAGTAAGAGTATATATCAAACGGAATTCGAGCCAAACTTATGGACATGAATCCATTAAATTCATCAAAGAGGATTCCTTCTTTGAAAAAGAATGTGAAGTGGCTGAATTAGAATTCGTCAAGAGAGGAGAAAGAGGAAATGATTCTCGATTCTCTTTTTTCTTTTCTTTTCTCCTTTTTCTTTGTGTTGCTTCTGTTCATTTAGAAAATTGCGCTAATAAATGGGGTTTATAATCTTCCGATTAGATCTGTCAGTCCAAAAAAAAAAAATCTTCCAATTTGATCCGTGGTAGGCCAAACTTTTTACTTGGTCTAAGATTCAAATTGTGATGCTTATGAAGATTGAATGAGTCCTAAATTTCTACCAACTTGAATTGTTTAAATCTTTGTTTTTTAGAATATCTGAATAAATTTTTTGACTGACTCATCCCCAACTCAAGTGTTATATTGCTCTATCTTATCTACAATTAAAAAATTTGATGTGGACATTGTTAGTGCATGTTATTTTCGGTGACTAAGTTTTAAGTATTTAATTTTGATGCAGGAGTTTTGTCTTTTGTCGTTTCTTTCTGTTACATTTCACGTTGTTGTTGTTGTTGTTGTTTTTATTTATATATATATATATTTTAAATCTTAAGTATTGTGTATGCTAAGAGACCCATATGTAAGGAGCACTTTTGAAGAACCAAATAGAGAATTGTAATCCCGTTTTGGATTGTTCGTGATTTCGCCTTGATCGGCCATGGATATATTTGGCCTTTGCCATGGATTTGTGGCTTTCTCTTGTTACCTTATAACAAGTTTAGGAGATCGCCTATTCAACAATATGTAACTAACCCTTTGCCATGATAACATCTCATAACATTTTCCAAAAGCTTAGTTTATGACGTTATTAATTTATTGTAAGTTTCTTGCCTGTTCATATACTCTGCAAGACAATATTAAGAACACAAGAAATAAATTTACTAGGAATGGCAAGTTGTGGCTTTTCTTCATGGTGATATTTTTTGTTGAAGAAAATGTAAAACGTCTCAAGTAAAGGAGAAAAAAAAAAAAAAAAAAAAAACCTATAGTTTAAATGGTTACTAAATTTGACAGTCTTTTGAAGTTCTGCTAGCAGTAATCAACACATGGTTTTCTAGTATCGAAATTATGAACAAGTTTGAAACACTAGTTTTTGTGTTAATAACTTGAGTGGTGATATACTTTGTCATAGATTAGGACAAGAAGATCATATACATAAACAAACATATTTCAAAATTATATATTATATGAAGAGAAACATTTTTACTCCTATGAAAAACCAAAGGAGTGAGCTAAACATAACTGAATAGAAAGTAATAGTTCTACATAACAATGACGACCGTGCTTAAGCTGTGAAAAGCTTAACCGAGTCTGACAGGGATGCGGTTTTTACTCCCAAGTAAAAACAAAAGGAGCACAAACAAGGTTCATATAGAAGTACCAACACAAGAGATCCTAGTACAAAATACTAATTAAGCTCGAAGAGTAGATTTGTTCCTGCCATAATCTGTAATAACTACTCCACCAAAAAGTTTTGCTGCCTCATTGCAGTCCATTACACCGCCGTGTTTTTTCAATGGAGGATGAGCAATATCCACAGGCAGATAAGGCCCTTTATGGCCAACTTGCTGATTGTAATTTTTCTTTTGATAATCAGCGAGGGCCTTTTCTTTCGCTCGTTTTCTTTCGCTCGTTTTCACAGGGTCTTCCTGTGGCGGCGCCGCGTATTGCACTTCTCTGACAAGACGGTAGCGCTCTTCTCTCACGATGACAAAGTGGTCCATGGAAAGAACAAGGGAAAGGATTAGTATTGAAAGTTAGTAGGAAGTTTGACTGTTGGTTTACTGATGGAAAGGCTAAAGGGGAAAACCCTCCTTTATATAGAACCAACAGAAGCTTGTCCTACACAGATCCTGTAAAACTTTCCATGTGTAATGATTCATAACTTACACACCACTGTGGTTGTGGACGGTTTTTTATCACCATTTTGTTTACACCATCGAAGATGTTGTCGAACAGAGTTTTCGTCTCTTCCTGTTTCTTCTGGTGATCATGCACTCATTTTTTCCCTAACCAACTCTCCAATTTAGGACAGATCAAAAATTGGGTATTTTAAAGGATTTGATGTCCCTTCCGCTTTTCTCTCCCACCAAACAATCATAAATGTCAAAATCTTTTCACTATTCCCTCTATTCCTATTCTTCCTTCCACTTTTCTTGTTTACCAAACACACTCTCCTATCTTGAAAAGTTAAATCCATTTATGTTTTCCTCTTCTTTTTTGTTGAATTTGTAAGCCTTTTCGGTCTGTTCATCTTTTATTGTCTTTCGGTCTAGTTTCACTCTTATATTTTATATATTTTTTTTTATATTTAATTAATTGAGTGAAGGCTTGGTGTGGGATAAAAGCTAGCTCTAGTGTGTGCCATTACTGGGATGTACTAAAAGTTTTCTGATAGACTAATATTCCCTCTTTCTTTTGCTGTGCAAATGGGAAAAATAAGAAGTTGAATAGAATTTATATTTATTTATAATAAATGAATAGAGAACAACTAACATCAAAGAAATTCAATCATCCCAATAAGGTTGGTACCCTACTAAACATCTTGTTGTACGTCCACTCTAATCTAATAAAAGGGAATAAAAATTACAAAGTCTATAAAAAAAATAAAATAAAAAAATCCCAAAAGCTTACATCACAACTCAGAAAAAATGAAAAAAAAAAAAATTAACAAAGGTTTTTGATGGACATTATTCGCCGTTTTTGTAGTAGGGAATTTGAAAGAACAACCATAATAAAATATGGCTTAAAGGGATGGTCTAAAAACCATACTGTCCTAAACTTTGCAGAGGGATTCATTCATAGGCAATTTTTTATTTTTGTTGAACACTAGCAAATTGTGATCAATTAAAAAAAAAAAAAAAAGTTATACATGTGAGGAATAAATCCAGAAAATAGGAAAAAGGTAGGTATAAAGTCATAAAGACATGCATTTTGTTTCTTAAAGAGTGAAAAGAAATATGATATGGAGATATGGTCTGATTTTTTTGCGTTGTGGCTCGTGGAAGAATAATATTCCTCCTTGAAAATATAGGAATAAAATTATTTGGTTTCTCTTTAAGAAAGAGATCAGAGAACTTAAAATTACATCAGCTCGTAAACGTTATGGAATGTGCGCAACAATAAATATAAATATAGATAATATTTATAAGTTAAAAAATATAAATACATTTATATGTATATTTTCAAGAATCAAGAGGCTTATCTTTTCCTTTGTAAAAAGCAATGTTAGTTAGCAACGAAAGTACTAACCAAAAAGCAACAAATAGTAAGTTTTCAGGAAAAGTTAACAATTTAAATATATAGTTCGCTTTACTAGTAATTCTGAATTGAATTATCCAAATAAGAAACCTTTTACATTTTAGGAAATTTGATAGTTTTGAATAACTAATTATAACTGATTCCGTAATTATAACTTGTATTTTATATGACGTCCATTATATTATTCCTCACCAGTAAATCTTCTCGTTTTTTTCCTAACCTGTAAATGTAAATATACATTGTCAAACCACGTTAAATCTTTATGCTCTGTCCTATCCTTTTATCTTCTTCTTTTGTTTTAAATACCAATTTTTAAGGTCATATATTCTAAAAGGCTCTCCTACGCAATAACCCAATGAAATCTGCAATAAAACGGTAGAAGGAGAGGGGTTTTGGAGAACAGTTCTCAAATTCGAAACTTACAAGTATTGTTTTTGTTCCTCTTTAACAAACATGAAACATAGGCCCCACACCACAAAAGAAAAAAAATGCAATAAAACTTGCAAACACAAGAAAAAATTTATGGCTGGAAAGAATTAATTGACTTTCTCTCTCTCTCTCTCTCTCTCTTTTTTTTTTTTTTTTTGTAAACAAATCTGTATATAAGGCTTAGAGACATGCAATATTACAACCATAGATTAGAATTGCTGTTTGTTTTCAAACATTACGTTATAACTTCCCTTTTTCCCAAAGATTTTCAGGATAAGTTTACGTGACATTTATTTACTGGGTATAGATTGAAACATAATAAAATGAAACAGGAAAGGAAATCAAAGAAAAGATATTGTCTATCTGTTTACAAAGAAATAAAATATCTTATATACTCACACAAAATTTTTTTTTTTTTTTTGACAAATATAAGATAAAAATCTCTCCATCCGCAAGTTCAAAAAAAAAATAATAATAATATTGGTTCACACAACGACATATTATCAAAGACACATTTTTTAGTTTTTGGAATGCTGCTCCACTTTCATGAAATACAAACATCAAAAAACGACATCAACATTTTTTTTATTTTTGAAAGCGGAACTAACAGAAAACGACATCGATCTAGAAACAAAAACAATAAGAAAAACGACGTCAAATCAGAAAACGACAACAACCGGAATTAAGTTTAAGAGCGAGTTACTTGATCCATTAAACAATTTCAGCAAGAGGAACAAATTCTTGGTCTCATCTTTATGGAATATGCTTCAAGAGCTAGCAAAGAAAAATTTTAGCTGTCTTATAAGTTACATTAAATGAAGAACTCAAGTTCAAAAAAATAAATAAGAGAACTCAAAATTTCCCACCGCATCCCTCTTCTTATATAGGTGGTTTAGTTTTTGTCCATCCTTAATTATTTCTTCAAATTAACAGTAATAACAATTCTGCATATAATTTACACTGTTTAAAGTAGCTTCAGTGTTCAAAATCATATAAGCAGAGAGAGAGAGAGAGATAATTAGGAAGTAATTTATTGTTCCATATTGCTGATATACATAAAATAATTACATAGATATATATAAGTTAAGTCGTGTAGAGCCCACTAAAAGACTAGGAAATAACTCTTTTCTAGAGCACATCCGGCCATTTACTAGGTGCTAATAAGAAAAATATCAATAATTATAAGAAATTGGCCCCTTGATCAAGCCCAAATAGGCCTATATTTCCTATAAAAATCTATGAATACCACCGTGCCAAAACATTTTGCTGCCTCATTGCAATCGATCACGGTTGCCGGCCGGGATTTTATGGTTGAGGAAACTAATGCCCCTTGTCAGTATGGTTATGAAGAACATTACCAGCTTTTAATTCTGCTCTTTTAGTCAAGTGGTCCAAGTAATAACTTTGAGCTGTTTAATTAGTTTAAAGTAAAAGGCCTATACCATAGGTCAAGCGTTGTCCCAAATAGATTCTATAGGACAATTTACTTGGCATAACAATCCATTCATAAACGGATTGAAAAAAGGGAGAAAGATAAAGAGAAATTTCGAAAAGCCAAAAGGATATATGCAGAATTTTATCTTTTGTATTCTTTGACTATATGATCTCCATTTGAAGACAGATTCTATCTGCAAGGACACAAGTTGTACATGTTAAAACTATTTATTTGTTCAGTTATTATGATTCGCTTGCCAATTCTAATATTGAGCTTATAATTAGGAAGCCGGCAAGAAAAATCATCTTCTTAATTATGAGATATGAAAGATTTAAAAGGTATCAAACGGAAATTATGAGATATAGTAAAGTTTATTGCTTTAGTACAAGATATAAATCAAACGGAACTCTAGCCAAATCATGAAGATGAATTCATAAAGTCTATTAAAATAAGGATTCTTTCCTTCAAAAAAAGAATGTGAAATGATAATTAGTCAAGAGCGGAGAAAGGATTCTTTCTTTGATTTTTTTCTTTTTTCTTTTTTTCTTTCTTCTTTCTTTTCCTTTTTTCTTCTCTCTCTCTTTTCTCTCTCTCATTCTCTCTCTCTCTCTCTCTCTCTTTTTTGGTTGCTTCTGCTTATTCAATAAAAAGACACTAACCAATGGTGTTAGCCTCCAATTAGATATGTGCAGGTTGGCCCAACTTTTTACTTGGTCTAATATGCAAATTTGATCCTTATACGGAGTTTGAATGAGTCATAAATTCATACAAATTTGGGTTTCTTTGAATCCTAGTCTTCTTAAAATCCTGGTATAGTTCTAAGAATTTTTCTTGCTCAATGAATCTGATTCCTCCTGAAGGAAAATCATGTTTCGGCTGACTCATCGCCCTTCCTAAATGTTAAAATGTTCCTTCTTATCTACAAAATGAGAGTGATTGAAAAAGAGAGAAAATACGATCTATCCGGGTCGATGTTAAAGTTATTACCAAAGCTACAAACAACACACTAAAACAAGAATATGTTCTTTTCATGGACTAAGCATGCATTTGGTGTTAAGATTTGAATTGTAGAATTTGGGTTTGAATTGATTGTGCGTTTATCGAGATATTTGAATTGTTGGAGTTAAAAAGTGTAAAAACTTGAAATGTGTTCGGAAAAAAAAATCAATATGAAGCTTATTTCGTTTGTCTCGAAATTCTATGTAGTTAAAAAAAAAAAAAAAAACAATCATATCATTTGGACTTGAGATAAGTGAGTTTTGTACTCATTGATTGAATATCTTTAGCTTGATATTTAATTGGTTTTTGGGCCTTTTTGTTAGCATTTCACATGTATTTTGTATTATTTTGCAGTTTAGGAATAAAATTGGCATTCAAGGTTAAAGAAAGAGCAACAAGGTATGAGAATAAAGTCAAAAATCATCCTCCATGCAAGTGGAAGTGCCACAGCACTTCATGGTAGCGCTATGGCGCTTCAATTCAGCATCTAACCAGTTTGGAGATTTTAGGTGTCCACAAGAGAGCGCCTAGGCGCTGGCATATAAATTTGGAGCGCCTAGGCGCCAACAAGGGAGCGCGTAGGTGCTCGAATGCTAGGAATGGAATTTTAAACGTCTGATTTTTCAAATAAAGCCCTAAATTGAACCTAAGACTTGGAGCCTATAAATAAAACCATCTAGGGTTCATGAGGGATATCTTCTGATGGCTGAAAACAAATGAAATAACTCAGTTGGAGACAGAGAAAAATTGCAAGACCCGGAAACGGAGATGGCGTGATTCAACTTCAAAATTATAGTTTTCTTCTCTCTCTTTCTTTCACCATGTCTAAGACCATGATTAGGAGTTTATTTAATTCAGTTATGTTCTAAATTTATTTTCTAGGGCTATGATGTAGTCGGATTATAAATATTTGAATTTTTCCTAGATTTAATCAATTGATGTCTATTCCAGTTTTATGTTGAAGTAATTTAATATGTGCTTAATGCTTGTGAATTTCTGGCCAACTTTTGCATGAATTAGTATTTCATTTGAGATTTAGAAGTGATAAGTGATAAGTAAATAAGCCTTTATTTAAATTACCCTGAGATTGTCATAAACTAGAGATAGTTATGAAACTTGTGTAGCACTTTAAATTTTTTGTTCTTAATGAATTGTGATAGGCTTAAAGTTTGAGACATAAAGGTGATAACGGGCTTATTGTGAGATAAATTGTTAATGCTTGAGAAAGATTAATGATTATATTAGTGAGATTCGCTGGCAACATAAGGAATATACGTTGATTGATTAGGCTAGAGGATTCAAATAGGAGTAATCCGGTGAAATCAGAATCCCTAGAGCTTTAGTTCATTGATTGTTAAACTCTTGATTGCGTTTTGCATTCTTTTAATTTCTGTTAATTTTAGTTTGTGCATTTTTTTTAAAAGATTTTCTTGAATCTCTCAACTTTCGATTAGTTCAGATAAAGTTAATGTAACGCCAAAAATGCTACCTAACTATAACGTTAGAGAATTAACATGGATAATGTGATGAGATTGTAATTTCTTAATTCTAATGTTATGTTGAGTTATTTTTCATAGGTGACGCGACGAAGACTCGATATGCTAGAACAAAGTTCATGTCAAATTGATGAATTTTTTTATGATGACTTGATAATTTTGTGTGATAGCTTAAATATATATGTATGGTATGTAGTATTTGTGATGATGTTAGTGTTTAAAAAAGGGGGGGAGGGGGGGGGGGAGCTTGTTATCCGAAAAAGATATATTTTATATGATGTTAATTTCCAACTCAATTATGAGTCTTTAAATTTCTATAATTTAGATAAACTTATAGATCTTTTCATAAGCTTTCCAACGCCTACTCATTTGTGCAAATCCGATATCAGAGTAAGAAGTTATGACCAGTATACTATCCGGATACCTGTTAGTAACCAACCAGTTTACCATGTGCGATTTTAGGTGCGAAAATTCTAAAAGTTAACCTAGTTGTTTCCTTTTCCTCCCACACGTTTTCACACCCTAAGGACAGCCATTCCACAGCTATTAAGAGACAATTAAACCAAAGGATTCAATCCCAATTAATTCCAAAATTTATTTGGGATTAAATTACTCACAAATTAGTTTATAATTTTCAAAGTTTCTCTTTTTACATGCTCGCTCTCTCTCCCTCACATCCCTAGCCTTTTAGGCGCTGCTATGATATGAAGGATGTGTTTGATGAATTATTATGAGCTTCCCAACTCCACTTATCTTACTGTTGGATCATCGATTCTTTTGGGCTTTAACCAGTTTGAGGGTTCCATCCCAATTAGGCCAAACGTGACACTCCTCTCGTTAAGGAACATTTTACTTTCAGGATCAATTCCATGGAACATTGGCCAAGAGATGTCGCAGTTGGAAGATTTATATCTTTCTGATAATTTCCTAACTGGTAGCATTCCACCCTCCATCAAAGAAATGCGGAATTTGAGTACTCTCGATATTTCTTCCAACAAATTATCTGGAGAACTTTTTGAGCAGTGGATGGGTTTGGAAAAACTTTGGTTCCTTGATTTGTCATACAACCATCTTTCTGGTGGCATTTCAATCTCAATATGCTCACAACTACCTAGCTTGTCGTGGCTGAAACTGGGTGGTAATAATCTCTCTGGAAGGTTTCCTTCATCCTTTCCAAACTGCACTTCTTTGGTTGCACTTGATCTTCGAGAGAATGGATTTTCTGGCACCATACCGAATTGGGTCAATGCTGAAGACATGGCTTCCCTTAACTACTTACGTCTACGAAGCAATAGGTTACATGGTGAAATACCGGAACAGCTCTGTTATCTTCCCTCTCTCCATGTTCTGGACCTAGCTTATAACAATTTATCGGGGCCAATACCTAAATGTCTGGGCAATGGATCGGTGAGAATGAAAAGCCCGGGATATTTATTTCATTTCATGTCATTAACACGACATTTACCGCCCTCAGCCGATTTAGAGTTTATAGTGAAAGGGAGGCTTACTGAATACTCCAAAATAGTTTCACTAGTAAATTTGATAGATCTTTCATGCAACAATTTATCGGGAGAGATACCCGAAGAATTGTCTAACCTCTCAAGATTGGGTTCTCTGAATTTATCTTACAACAATCTGATGGGAAAGATACCGGAAATTATTGGAAAGATGCAGCTCTTGGAAAGTCTTGACCTCTCATCTTTCAGGCCCAATTCCACCAAGCATGACGTCCATGACAGCCTTGAACTATTTGAACTTGTCGCATAACAACTTGTCTGGTCAGATTCCGTCTTCCAACCAGTTCCAAACCCTCAATGATCAATGGATTTATGATTGTAATCCAGGACTTTGCGGACCTCCATTGCCAACGAAGTGCTCGTTTCCAAGCAGTGACGATCCGAGCAACAGAGACCAAAGTGCGGACGAAGATGACGATCATGAAACGTTATGGTTTTACGCGAGCATAGCTTTGGGATACATTGTGGGATTTTGGGCTGTTTGTGGCACCCTGTTGATGAATAAGTCTCTGAGGCATGCATATTTCAAGTCCGCATATGCATGTAAGAAAAGCTCGTGGTCTTCTTTGCAATTTGTGTGGCTCGTATCTGCGAAGAAAGCTGAAGATGTCAGTAGATTAACCGAGGTAAAGACTAGAAATTAGATTATAAAGATAGGCAAAACTTTTCCCCCTTGTTTAACGTCAACTCTTGTTTGTTTTTTTAATCTCTTTGTTGCAGTGAGTTTGGGCTTGTCCTCAATGGTCCGAGAGAGAGGACGAAGGGGAACTCCGTTATGTGCTTAGAATTTCTTTAGCTACTTGTTTTATGTAAATTTCCGGTTAATCGATGGAGTTTTAAATAAATTTGGGGTTGTATTTTGCAGTGTATAAGATTATGGAAGACTGTACAGTTTAAGTAAGGCTTGTACCCATATATATATAAAATAATATATGTCTCCGTTCATACTTCATAGCATCCACTTTTGCAAAATTCAGTTACATGATGTGCCTCTTCTTGACAACTGATTGTTTTGTTAATTGTTATGCATGTCGTTTGTTCTGAGTTAAAGACAGTCAACAACTTTAAAAATATAAACGACGAGTCGTTTTCCAAAGTAAAGGACGAGACGTGAATATAGACATCAAAAGACTAAAACGTTAATTAATATACGGCAGCTAATTTTATCACAACCAGACGTCGTTTCTAGTAAAACCACACAACATGTCGTTTTTCAACTGAAGAAACAAACATTTTGATTTTTGGGAACGCACCAGTGTCCAGTAGTGGTTCTCGCAAGGAAAACTAACTAAAGAAACGACAGTAGTAGCACAATATTTGAAACTTTCAGAACAACAGCGTTTGGTCGTTGGCTCCTGACAATTTAATAGTGGCAGATGTATTTGGCGGTTAGGGTGTAGTGGCTTTTTTTTTTTTTTTTTCCTTCTTCTTTTATTTGTACTCTAAAAGTTTTATATTTTTCAACTTTGTCCTCGTTTAAAATTAAAAAGTCTCACAAAACCCCACAAAATTAATTCTACCACAAAGTTTTATGATTTTTCTGCTTTAGCCCACTAAAAATTAAAAATTCTTGAATAGTCCCTATTAAAATTTTACCTTTTAATTTGTATACTTTGATGTTGTTTATTTTTTGCTTAAAAAAAATTGGTATTCGCACTCTCTCAAATATGTGTCTTGCTCCACCTGATGACATAAAATAAACTTTAAAGAGACAGAGAGAGAATTGAAGATTAAAGTAATTGGCAGCTTAATTTTTATTCCATTTTCTCCTAACACCAAGACAACTAGCGTGGCTTTCATTGCATAAAGCATGTGAGAGCCAATTAATTTCTTCTGATAATTATTGGTTATGGCATATTGGTTTTGTTAATCTCCCTTGTGGCAAATGGAATCTGTACAGCCTTGGCATTATTTGATTTAATTTCTATAAATCCCATGTGGCGTCTTGAGAAGAGAAAACTATGCAATTACATATTAGTTTAATTTTCCAATTCAGCCATGTTAATTTTGCAAAGTGATTCCAATCGTTCTGATATGAAAATGGTAAATAACTGACGAATGGTACAGAAATATTTCTATCACTTCCAGTTAAATTTTCATTTAGGTTATGAAATTAAAATTATTTTGAGTATTAAAAATAAAAACTGGAAATTGAGCCCCAAAAATATAAAGTACGTGAATTTACTAGGAAGAAAATACACTATTTATATATATGCTATCATTTACAGAAGTATATGCGAAGTTTTTATCTAGGCTAGCTAGCAAAATTTTGGATGCCACAATTTGGTGCACAAAGAGGGATTTTCTACATTCTAGTAGTTGAGGATGTTGAGAAGGGAAAATCGAGTCTTGATTGAACGCCTGAAGAGGCACTCTAGTCTTTCTTCAAAGTCTTGAACGCACTGCTCTAGATTTTTTAGCTCACTATGCATCTCGTGACTCGTGAAGAAATACAAAGCAGCATCCACCTTTGCGAATTCATTGGCGTGTTGTGCTTCTTCTTCGCAGCCAACTCTTTTGCCATGCATAAGCTTGGAAACTAGAGACCAACCACCGAGCTTAGTTTGAGCCTTTGGTCCATAAACAAAGGCAACAAAGACTCAAATATGGCGAGAGTTACAGTTTCCACATCTCTTAATGCACTAATCAAGGCTGTGGTTTTTCTGTCTTTGTTGGAAGGAGAGAACGAGCTTTTTCTTTCAACACTCTTCAAACTACTCAGAGCTTTATGGATTGCCTTCTTCACCACTTTCCTAGAGGCTGTGTATTTCTTAACCTCACTCTCTAGACCAACTTCAGCCCATCGTCTTCTGCGCATGATAGACTGAATTTTGCGTGTGCATTCCTTTGTATGCAAAACGGCGTCCTTGGCTGCGCTGCACAAATCCAAAAGCCTAAGAGAGCCATCCACCAGTTGATCAACCCACTGCTCTTGGCGGCCTTGGACAAAGGCTTGTTGAGTGGGGGGTAGTAGAAGCAACTTTTCGACACATTCGTGCAAGTCCTGAAGACTGCTTAGTTTGTGATTTAAGGATGATGATGAAGCTGCATCATCATTCTCCGATCTACCCAAACAGTCGTTGCATTGCTGAAGAAGTGGGTGTGATTTTGAGGGCAAGCTGTTTGAGCGAACATGGAAGTGGGATTTTAAGGCTGCCGTTCCTTTCTATCTCAAGAAAGAAATATTGACCTTGAAAGAATATTTGCAAGTGTTAGTTTTGCAAGTTTTGCCTTATTCATTTGCCATCTGCTATATGTTTATATATCATGAGATGAGATGGTGGACTCATCAAGCATTTTATTATTCAAATGACATGTGTGACTCAGATTTGGATCTGAACACTAATCGCCGATGTTCCTGCAATGTTCCCCGACCACCAATGTCTCCAACTCATTTCCTTTTTTTTTTTTTTTTTTTTTTAATGCAAAACTCATTTTCCAATTGTATTAACGTGCAAAAATCTCAGAGCATCTCTTTCCATGTTCCGGAATTGCAGCATTCTAGATGATACACGAGTGGGGTTGACACCATTTTCAATAATTCGGGGGGAGTATTTATTTACTCAATTATTAAAATGTAACAATCTTGCGGGTCTGTTGCTGTGCAAGTAGCAGGCAAGATCTGCATATCCGCTTATTAAAAAACATGTTTGTAGAGGTGAGCAGGGTTCAAGAATATCGTGTGCTGCAGCGTCAATATCGCCACTCGTGCATTGCAATTTTGATTCTATTCTGCAATGTATTCCTTATAGTAAGGTATGCTGCCAAACTGAGGCATATATCTTTTATTAAAACTCAAAAATTGTTGGAAATAAATCCATACCTGGTGGTGGGGAGACATATAATAAGGCGTGTATATAAAAATCACAATCATTTTGGCCTCCAACTCTATAATGCAGAAGATGAGATTCCTTCCGTCTCCCTTACCCTCTTGATATATATATACAGAATTGATGCCAAAAGAAAGCAGGAAAATTATTCATTTAAAAAAAAAAAAAAAAAAGGAAAGCAGGGAAATTGTAAAGGACAATTGAACTTTGAACAAATTCTTAGCCTCAAGGGAAGTGATGAAGAAGGCACTCCATAAGGCCATGCAAACAGTGACGGAGCAACGTTTTACTACCCTAATTTTAAGAATAACTTTCTTTTTCCCCTAAAGTTTTAGTTGTGCCTTTACTTAATTGGAAAAATTATAAGTGTACCTCCACTCGAATATTTTAAAAATGTAACTATGTTTCCATTTGACAAAAAGTTCTCTAATGACATATGCAACAGTCCTCTGAAGAAGGACAAGTGGTTGGTCACTAGTTTCCAACGTGATGCACTCAAAAGGAGTATTCACTAAACCACGTGGGAGTCTGCCCAATTCCGTGGGATCTTGTCAATATTTGATGCAGACTCTACTGACTAGGAACTCCGAATTTCAGTGGCAGAATTCCAGGGAGTATTGGGCAGTTGATGCAATTGTATGAATTAATAGTCCGTTTAGCAAACAGGTTTGAACTCACAATTTAAACTCTCTCTTTAACCATGTTTTCTCTAACAAAAATTTAAAATTTATGTCCTAACCCATGAACCAAACACGTCACCTGCCTTTAGGGAAGTTTCATATGAAGGAATGATATCTGAAGTTCATATAAAGCTTCCCAAATCCATACAATTCTCTTTTATGTTCTTGGAAATTCATTAGTGACGTACCTTGGCCTACTGTGACGTACCTCTTGTTGAGGAACAATTTACTTTGGGGACCGGTTCCCTCAAACATCGTCGAAAAGATGTCGTTGTTGAAAACTCTAGATCTTTCTAGAAACTTCTAAGTGGCAGCTTTCCATCTTCCATTAGTAGTGTAAGGAGATTGAATTTTTTTGCTCCAGCATCCAATTGCTTATCCGGAGGACTCTTTAAGCAGTGGAACGATATTGAAAATGCTTCGGGTCTTGGATCTAGTTAAAAAACAGTCCCTCTGGTGGCGTTCCAAGCTCAATATGCCCACAACTACTTTCTTTGTACTGGTTGAGACTGAAAGGTAATAGTCTTTTTGGGTGGCTTCCTTTGTCATTGAGGAAATACAATCATGTGTTCACACTTGATCGGAGAGAATGATTTTCTGGAGTCATGCCAGCTAGGACTGCAGAAGACTAAAGTCTCCTCAACTATTTAAGTCTACGAAGCAACATGCTAGAACAACGATGATCCTTTCCCTAAATGTCTGTGGTTTAGTTCGTCTCCCCATGGAAGTTCCACAGCATTTCTATGCCAAGGACCCAAAAGGAGTCGCCTCGGAGTGTTTAAAGTTTGTCGCGAAAGGAAGACACTGAATGCATGAGAAATGATGAACCTCTCAAGGTTGGGTTCTTTGAATTCATCCCGCAGCCACTTGGTGGGAAGGATACCAGAAAACGCTGGCAAAATGAAGCTCTTCGAAACTCTTGACCTCTCTTGGAATCATCTTTCAGGCTCATGTCGTGCATAACTTCCTTGAACCATTTGAACTTGTCGTATAACAACTTGTTAGGACAGATTCCATCCGCCAACCAAGGGACTTGATATAGGCTAGAAGATTAGTGGAAATCCGGTGTGTGTGTCATAAAATTTTCGTAAAACAAAATTCGAAATAAAGTTTGAATTATGGTATGGAGGGTATAGAAGATCCCACTTCTGAAAAATAACAATGATAATTATAATTGGCTGCTCGTATACACGTGTTCATTCATATATCTCCACAAAAACTGCTTTGCTAGAACTTCTAAACAGGACATATTAATCGATTCACGCAAAAATAAAACTACAAAAACTCTCTCTCATTTACATAATCTCAGCAGTGGTTGTGTTCTTTTCTCATCCATTAAAGCAACGAGATGGGAAAACCTCAGCTAGAACTCGGCAGCCAGCACAAAATCCAATCTCACGAATCAATCAATCAATCACTCCAAAGAAAAAGAAACTAAAGGGAAAGAAATTTGGCTGCACCTGTTAAGGATTCCAATCCAAACTTCTTTATGTTGCTACAACATCAAAAAGCCTAACAGGTTACCTACCGCACTGTATCTAAGCGGTATCAAGCGCCTTCTTCTTCTGGCTAAAGCTCAGACTTTGGACCAGATTTGGAAGACATGATTTTGCTGGCCTTCTTCCGTTTGTATTTGTCGGATTGGAGTGTGTTTTGTTTTGAGTTTTTTTACCTCTACGAACACGGTTTACTAATGACACAAAAGAGCCTTTATTCGCTGACTTTGCAGGGAAGTTGGCTTGTTGATCCGGCTCCTGAACTGATATTTGATTGTCATCGTTGTTGAAGCTATCGCGATCAAGAAACTCAATTAGAAGCTTGTTTGAAGAGGGTTCGCGTTGGGAATCTGTTGAATCATCTATGTGAATGGACTTATCGGGTTGAGCAGTTTCCCCTGCTCTGCTTTTTCCGATTGACGTTTCGTCTAAAGACGGTGTGGTATCTGCACAAAATGTCATTATCATCTTTACATAAAGAAAAGGGCGGAAAAAAGAGTAAAGTGGCATTCTGGAGGTAATCTTACCACCATTGGCACTGTAAAAGTCTTCACAATCGGAGTCTATGGAGAGATTAGTATCATAAAACACCTCGTCTTTGCTACCTACAGAGAGTACAGAACACATAATACAGCTTTGACGTATAAAGAGAGCCGGATTGGATGCAATATAACAGTCATTTGTATGCAAATCTCAAATAAAAATAGATTGCTTATAGTCAAAAAGTTTTAGAGAACATCCTTTTCTGCTTAAGGAAAAGTCATTGATTGAGATAGAGAGGTAGCTAGTAAAAAATAAATAAAAAAATAAAAAATAAAAATAAAAATAGCAGCTTTAAGCACTTGAACTTATGAGAGCACTAAAGAATTGGATCGCTTTGAATTGAAAAAAAAAAAAAAAAAAAAAATTCCACAGAAGCTAGTCATAAACACTTAAAAGGTCTAAATCATTCCAAAAGAGATAAAATGTTGGAAACAATGCATGAAATATAGAAAGCTTCTAACAATGGCAATAAATAATAATTTAACAAATCACTTTTTCATTTAAACCATTAATAGCATTGTAAGAAAAAGCCTGGCCTGAGTCCTATCTTGAAAAGTTCTGACACGCAAAAATATCACATAACCAACATAAGAAAAGGAAAGGAAAGAGAAGAAATACTACTTTTCATAGAAAAGATTACTACAGTGAAAAGTAAGAATCATACTTGGTTCTCGAAAACTCGACTCCTGCAGCTTGATCACGCTGATCTCCGACGTATGGAGTTGGGAACTGGCAGAGCTTCCCTGAATCGGAGAATCGATCGTTATAGATTCTGTATTGGCATGGCTCAAGCATTCCGAGGCAGTGTTTGTAGCTCTCTCAGTTTTAATACAATTGCCCATTTCCAAAAGAAAAGAAATACCAGCTACACTAGTCATATATAAGAGAAGGCCATTTTCTCTTTCTTTCTCTGGAAGATTTTGCAAATAAGAGGAGTTAGTTGGCTCTAGGCTTAAAAGGAATTGAAGTTTGCTCAACTAAAATCTGGAAAGATAGGGTCTTGGTCTTGAAAGCAAAGTAATGGCTATCCGCTGAGAGTGGGTCCTCTTGTGAAATTTCTTTCACTGTAAGCTTTCTTTGATATCCTTCTTCATTATTACTTCTTTTTAATGGGCTAGCTGCAAATTTCTTGACTATCAGAAAGCAATTATCAAAAAAAATCTATGAGAAAGCTGCTTTCTGGATCTCCAGCTAAAAAAAAAAAAAAAAAAAAAAAGAAAAAGAAAAAAAAAAAACGAGGTGTGCTTTTTGGAGTGGTTGCCCATTGGCCAGGTTGGTTGTGTTGCATGCTGCCGTTTAATTTTTCTTTACGACTTTGAACACTGACTCAATGATGGTGTAAAAAGTAAAATTTTGCCCTATGTCAATGATCTTCTTGTCGGAAACATGTCACAAGTAACGACTACGTGAAATTTCTAGTGTAGCAACTGTCTTCTTCTCACTATTGGTACGACCGTCAGTTTTTGTCGTTTGTTTAATTTTTCAGGAGTTTGAAGTCTGATTTGTGAGTGTTTATATTGAAAGTTTACAACAGGTGATATAAAATTATTCTTATTTATAGATTACACTGTTGAAAAATAAAGAAAATAGGTCAAGGTGGTAAGAAGAAGTGAAAAATAAGCAAAAACAAGTCCTCATCACGAAAAATAAGATAAGGATTTTAAAGATCTTCGTGGCGTTATAGCCAAAGCTGCTCATGATTTCATGCTTTTTGTTGGTTTTGAAGGATAAGACTATACATGTTAATCATTTTCAACGTGCCTTGTTGGGTAAGTGACAGTTTTCCAGAGGCATCAACCTTAGTAATTTAAGGGACATACATTGATGCCTTATAATAAAAAATAAATATAAATAAAAAAGCCTTAAAGATTACTTTTCTTTTTTTTTTCCTGCCAGGATTGATGCGACACATACAGTGTCCCCCTGACGGCATTCTGCTTTTTCTTTTCTTTTCTTTTCTTTTTTCTTTTTTCTTGGTCGTCTAACTGTAATTGCTCAAGGACACTCTAAACAGATAAGGTCACCATCCACCTTTCATCGTTTTCAACGTGCCTTGAGGAGCAAATTCACCGAAAGTTAATCTGCATAGCTACAACTTAAATAAAAATAAATAAAAAATCCGGATAGCCACTCAATACTCTCCAAGTAACTGTCTCTCCATTTGGAAAGCTAAAAAATAAGATGTTGACAATTTGCATACATTTGAGAACTTTTCAAACCGTAATGAAATACGCGCGTGCGCGCGCGCGCATATATATATATATATATATTTCAACGTAATGTCCCGCTTTAACACATTAAACGTCGTAAAAAATAAATTAAAATAAATAGTAGAGGAATATTCACTTCAAACACAGGACAGGCCAAATACAAGGTTTAACCATCGTTTTCAACTGAGTTATATTTCTTGTTATTATATCCTTTTTCCCCTAGGATTTAACTTTGTCAACTTCGGAATTTCCTAAACCCAAAACTTTCCTCCAATTATAAAACCCTCTGCTTTATTTGAGCAAATTCCATGCTAGCTCCTTCTCAGGCATGGATTCCAAAGGCGGCACCGAGATGAATGGGATGCGGTCTAGGAGCTTCCGCGACGAAGACTACAACACAAGGAGGGTGTTCTTGAGGAGCTATCCTCTTCAGTGGGGAGGAGAGGAAGGAACAAATGAAGAAGAGTTGCTGAAGATGATGGAGAGCAAAAACAGCACTACAAAGAAGTACATAAAGAAGATGATCCTAGCAGTGATCCAATGGAGTAATGGGAAGGCTTTGGTCTTGAGGAAGGTCAAGAACAAAATCGCTATATATGTTGTTGCTTGTATTCGGATTGGCTTCAAGCCCCCAACTGCACTTATTTCCGCTTAAACATCCATTGTTTACTGTCATACTGACATTCTATAGTTATACTTTCCATATATATATATATATATATCAATATACCCTTCTTTATGTCAAATGGCTGCAATTACTGCGTGCAAATTCTTCAAACATCTATGGTAAGGAATTTCATCACACAACAGAAACTTCACTACATGAAAGCCGTCCGTCTTTTTGCCAAAAAAAAGAAAAAAAAGTGACAGGTTGCCTGAGTACCTAGTTTCAAATGGTTTTCCCCATTTTTGAACAAGTCTTCAGCAGAAAAAAGAAGCCCCGAAGAATACCTCATCGCATGATTTTGCATTTAGTACTTGCAATTAAACAGAACAAAACTGCACAGCGCACAAGAAGCAGCAAATTTAATGCGAAAAAACTAAAACCATAATTATCCCATCTACCGCAACTAATCACAAGGTCTGCAGATTTAAGAAATTATGTACCTGTTTTCCAATCAAGGATATCAGAAAATTGCATCTTCAACAACAGCAGGTACAAATTCTCAACACCACCACCGTTAGAATCGAGTGAATGAAAACTGGTGTGCTAACCAAGAAAAGGCACTTTCTAAAGTATATGTTAATGAAATAAGTTGAAATTTCCCATTGCACTGCATAATTTACTAACTTTTTGGAAAAGGGAGGAATAAAGTAAATATGAAGTTCTTATTTCTTTTTCAATAACCCTTTTTCACTTGAAAATAAGGTAAAAACTAATGTTACAACAAGACTTGCCTTTCAGAAAACCAGATTCATCTAATTAGCACAGTATATTTCACATCTACAAACCGAGCCTCCCTGGTCTCTTTGGTCTCGAATAGGCAGAAGGTCCCTTGGGCGGCAAACCGGGCATTGACACACGTTGTTGTTGCTTAGCCCTCTTTTCCCTCTCCTTCTCCTTGTTTATTCTCTCTGCCTCAGCCTGCTCCTTCCTCAGATTCTCCATCTCTTCCTCCATAGCTGTTTTCTCTTCCTTCTGTCTCTTCTTGTGCTCCAACAATGACGTGTCGGAGTCCTTGACAGAAAAGAACATAGGCCCCAGCTCGGCCAACCACTGCGGCTCCACCGCTGTTGCACATTGCATATACTCTTTTGTCGTCAAAATCAATTCATGGTAAACTAAATACTCTGGTGTGCAACCCATGCCATAGAGAGCGCTGCTGGGATGTAAATGGCATGGCATTCCGTTTCTGCAATTGACATACTCCCCCACACCCTTTAATCTTGCTGAATTGTGAAAATATGCCGAACAAATGGCTTGTCGCACAATGTCCGTATCGGGCCAAGATGATGTCAAGGGAATTTTCAGCGTCTTCAAAATATCCAGCAGCTGCGATCTAACCTCTCTAGCTTTTCTTAATCCTTTAACATGCAAAAAATGGTCATTGCACCAATCTCCTCGATAATCATGTTGTTTCCACTGCTGATAAACATTATAGAGCGTCAAATGGTCCGACTCTGGGATGAAGAATTTCTCACGTGCAGCATCACTCTCCTCTGCCCTGTCTTTGGGCCTGAAGAATACTGATGGCACCGAAAGCATTGAAACAATAGTCAAAACCTCATCCACACATCCTAACTGTTCACCCATCAAAAGCATCTTAGCAAGAGGGGGATCCAATGGGAACTCCACCATCTTCCACCCAAGGTCGGTCAAGCTTCCAACATTGTTAAGCGCACCCAAGACCCATAACTGGTACATAGAATTTAGGATGTTGTCTTGGGGAGGCGGATCCATGAAATCAAAATCAAGTAAGTTCTCGACTTTCAGAGATTTGAGCAACAAGACAACGTTTCCAAGGTTGGTCCTTTGGATCTCTGGCACAGGACTGGGCAGCATTTCATTTAGGTATGCACTTTCCGTATACAAACGATAACATGTACCGGGCCCAGTTCTTCCTGCCCTTCCCGCACGCTGGTCAGCAGCAGCACGACTGACAGGGAATACTTGCAAGGCATCCATACCCATCCTAGGATTGTAAACCTTCATCTTTCCATATCCCGTGTCAATGACATAAAATATTCCATCTACGGTCAAAGACGTCTCAGCAATGTTTGTGGCCACAATACACTTGCGTGCTCCATCTTCAGCCTTTTCAAATATTTTTGCTTGCAAGTCAGCAGGAAGCTGTGAATATATAGGGAGTATCAAGAGCTTTGGAACCGCTTTCTGTGTGGATGAGATAAGTTGTTCCATGCGTTCCGCTAAGGAATAACAAGCTGCCTCAATTTCATCTTGGCCAGTCATAAAAATGAGAATGTCACCTGGAGGACTAGTAATATGGATAGTCATAGCTTGCTTTACTGCACCTTCAACATAATCTTCACATGGGCTTTTGCTGTACAAAATATTTACAGGAAATGTTCTCCCAGGTATGTGGAATACAGGAACACTGCATCAAAACCCAAAAATAAATGTATATTCAACAAGTTGATGACGAACAAAGATGACCACAAGACCAAAATCTGAAGGAAACTTACCTTCCAAAAAAATTTGAAAATTTTTGTGCATTGAGAGTAGCAGACGTTACAATTAGCTTGAAATCTCGACGTTGGGCGACAACTTTTTTCAAAATTCCAAAAAGAACATCTGTGCTTAGTGACCTCTCATGGGCTTCATCCATCACAATGACCCTAAAACAAAAAACCAGTAAATGTGATGATTTTGTTATGGTTGCCATAACCAAACAAGTATGAAATCAATTGGATATATAATTGATAAATTACCGATACTTCTCAAGATCAGCATCCTTGAGTGTCTCACGCAGAAGTACTCCATCCGTCATGTACTACAAGCAAGAAATAGACAGATTAAGCAGATAGTAGTATAAAGTGGAGATGGCAGCCTCTGAAATAACTTTGTGCCCCCAAGAGAAAAATTAAAAACAAAACAAAACAAAAAAGAAAGAAAAAAAACAAAAGACTTGGAAAACAGATCATAGAAAGTTGCAATTCAATAACCATTATGAATAATGAGTGCCTCTATGGGAACGTATCACTGAATATTATTCAAGTAAGCTTATAATAATAGACAGTGGAAGAGAACCTTAATTAAAGTATTTGGCCCTGTCACATCCTCAAAACGAATAGCATAACCAACTTTGTCACCTAGCTCAGTCTCCATCTCCTCGCTGACTCTTTTTGCAACACTCATTGCTGCCACACGTCTGGGTTGGGTGCATCCCACAATCCCATTTGAAGTATAGCCATCTTCAAGTAGATACTGTCGCCAAAAAAAAAAAAAAAATCAAATGCCAATTGATGAAGTACACACACAACCCACACACGTCTTAAAAAATAAACCCCCACTTTTGTGCCAACAAAAGAAGTGTAAGTGAACCTGCGTCAATTGAGTTGTCTTTCCTGAACCAGTTTCTCCAACGACGACAATGACCTGGTTTTCACGAACTACCTGTACAGCAGAAATTCAAATTCAAAATGGAATCGGAAGTGCACAGATGAGACTTATGTGCATGCGAGGATGCAACTGAACACATAAACAAAGATCAATGCTCAAAAGTATATCAAAGGCATAACCAACTGGAAAAAAGGGTAAAAAATTCAAGTTTCTTCAACTACATATAAAAAGAATAACACCTCACCTGCAGTAACTCATCGCGCACTGAGTAGATTGGCAGATACTGTCGTTGTTGTGATATTGTTTTTGTCTTCGCAAAGTCACTCACAGCTTCCCCCTTTTTCAAATGTTGTGCAAACTTTGCTTCTTCCTTGAAATCAATTTCACCATCTTCGCCTACAGCTGCAGTATCTGCATCTATCTGAAAAATTATTGAAATCATTAGAGTTTGGGAAATGAGGGATGATGAATCAATGTCAAACTTACAGCCTCATCTCTAAAATACCTGCTCTGCTGTTTTCTCAACACCGAGGATATCACCAAGTTTGGAGCCTGCAAGCTCCCAAAAGCGCTGGCGAGATTTGTTCATACTTTGTTTCTCATGGATTTCCCTCACTAGAGTAGATCCTTTGCGTGAAATTATAGCCATATCAGATGTAGGATCCTTTATCGGCATTATTGGCTCTGCTTGCTTGGTGAAAACAACCCTCCCATCTAGGAAAGGAGGTTTTGTATCTGGTACAAGAATAGGTAAAGAACAGTTAGGTAAGTGAGATAGCGATTTCTTTGCAGAAGTTGCAAGTTAACCATATTACACTAAACAACTGAGCTGTCTCATTGTGGATTTTCTTACCATGTACTAGAAGTATGACCTTGCGTTCATCTTCGTCATCAAACTCAGTCTGTACCTCAGTGCCACGAACAGCTCCAGATCTCAATAGTTGTCTGTCTTCCCACTGAGCATTATCAGCAGTGCGCTGAGACAACTTTTTGCTTTGAGCAAGTGTCATCTTTGTTCCATCTTTCCGCACCTGTCCCAGAGATATAAAATTACATAAGGAGGGTGCCAGTAATATGTATGTATGTATCTATATCTGGAACATTTAAGATATAACGAAACAAAAAAGTGTTATCAAAATAGCAAAACAAAAAAGTAAATCAATGTACCAAAGATGGAGAAAAATAGTTAAAGAAAGCATAATTGTCACATGCGCGAAGTTTAAAATGGTATCAGAGGCAGGATACACCATTACAACTGTATTAGCATAAAAGATAAGAATTTAAACTTCATATCTACCTAAAACTCAATATCCCACTCCTGTAGAGAATCTTATCAAGCATAACAGTTATGCACCAAGCAAGAAATAATTCAGACAAATCAATAAACAGACAAGACAACTAAACATACCAGTCTTTTGGCTAACTCTGCTTCTTTCTTTTGAAAAGAAGCCTCATCTCCAAGAAAAAATGATGAGCTATCAGCGTCAAACATTGCGTTACCTTCTTCTCTGTCATACCTGTATAACAAGGCTACGTTAGTCAACTATACTGCCTCTAAAGTTCATTAACCCCAAACCCCATTATACAGATACCACAATGAAGTCAATGAAGTTATATACATATATATAGAGAGTTAAAAAATAAAAAATAAAATATAGCAGACTGTCTATTACCATGCACGGTCAGCATCATATTCCATCTCTAAGCGCATACTTTCAGTAATCTCGTACTTGTGTGCTTCGGCTGAACCATTTTTCCTCATTTCTTCATCCTGTAGACATTGACAAGGTCAACATAGTAATTGAATAGAATGTTGAAGAAATTATAAAAATAAAAATCATGCAACCATATGATGAAAAACAAAATCCCTCTCTTTTTTCCTGAACAAAGGAAGCACAAGACATCTTATTTCCATGAATGAAGAGATGCTAACTGGATGTCAAAGTTTCCCAGATTGTCCAAAAGAAAATTACCTCGTATGATTGTGAAGCTTCTGTAGAATTATTGAGTTGATGGGACCTCCCACTACGTCTAGAACTGTAAGTTCTGACTGATCCAGAAGCGCGTATTGGAACTGGTGGTGGTGAGACGTTGTCCCAAGCAAAAGCACTAGTACCTACATCAACCCAAGGTCAATCTATCAGCCTGAAACAATATAAATCGAAACAGTAGCTGGTCCATTATCCAAGTAACGTACCAGTAGAGTACGGGGTATGGCCACCTAACCACGGGGAAACAAGTCTTGCATCAGGTGAGGCCCCAACCAGCATAGGGGACGGTGAAGGATTATGGCGCCTGCTGGAATTATAATAACTATCTCGACAGGGAGTATCTTGCCATTCCCATTTCCCATCATCCCAGTCAGATCTGCCTGAAGTTTTTGGAGGTAAAATCAGTATAGCCATGTATTGCTAAATATACAGATTATGTAAAACAGATAGATGGTTTAAATAATTAAAACAAAACTTTGGAACAACTGCATGATAAAAAAATTTTGCTTAAAATGTAGACGCCACAGTAGCACAATGCAAATATATGTATTTGCTTTATTTATTATGTCTCTGAGAATTTAAAAGTCTAGAAATAGATACGCACAAGGACAGACCACGTACCAGATCCCCTCTTTGGACTTTCATATCTACTTCGTGTCCTTCCATAATCTCCATCATACCGTTGCTTATATTCGTCCCGGGTTTCCCTTCCATAAGATTGACTGTTGTCATCATTACTATGCTTCTGTCTTACCCTCCTGTTGTCAGTCCTGTCATCCCTGTAACCTCTTCTCTCACCACGACTGTCATCACTGTCATAGCGCGACTTGTAATCTCTGCCATGACCATCTTTGTAATCCTTGTACTCTTTTCTCTCACTAACTTTCTCATCTCTGTCGTACCTAGGGCTCCTTGACCGAATGCTCTGGGAACCCTGCATGGATATAGCTGAAACCTTCAATTCTAACACATTAAATGGAGCATTTCAGAATCAATATACGACATGTTTTAAAAGTTCTTATCCACAACTCATAACTACCAAAACCAAACTAATAAGCAGAAGAAAACAGTTCGACCTGTAAAACATAAAATGAAGCAAATTTGAGGCCTTTGTTGTAGCAAATAAAGAATGAACATAAGCACATAATACTGACAAAATAGCACTTGGTCAGAAAACTTACTTCTGAAGGTCTGTGTTCTCTAACTTGTTCTTCTTCAGTTAATATACTTTCTGCAGTCCAAGGATCCCAAGTTTCATTAGGCCACTCAAAAGAGCTATAGAAAAAGAAATACAAGAGAACACCACAATATACCAACGTAATAATATGAATAAAGTATTAAGAGGTCTTAACTTTGTAAAATTCAAAAGAAGGTTGATATAATAAAAGAATCCATTGATTAATCTAAGGTCAACAAGCTAATTTCTCCCAGGTTTTTGTAACTAAAGGATCCAATAAATTAACCATCATGTTTGTCTCCTTGAAACGCCATCTCATTACCAAACACCCATAAAGCACGCCTTATCTCTTTCAATGATAAACTTATCCTAAGAACCGGACATAACCTAAGCCAACTCTTTAATGAAAGCCAAAACTTAAGGACAAGCAACCATCGTGTAACAATGGGATTTAAAAAAGAAGTGCCGGTTGCCATGAATAGAACTAAAAATACCAAAAAGAAACCAAAAACTACAGATGGATCTTTATTTTTAAAAAATATCAATAAAATGCAACATCCAATCCTTAAATTCAGATAAATGCTAGTCGAATGTAAAAATCTATCTTTCCCCTGCCAAATGAAGAAGTGAATCCTCAAATACAACCCATCCAAACAGGTTTAGGCACGTAGGGATTCATACATAAACAGTACTCCAAAAGTTCTGATCTGCACTCTGCAGATGACTTTACTCATCATACAATAATCCATTGGCAAACTAATTAGAAGTAGTATCAACCTTTGAAAAACAAGATCAAAAGTCGTTGATTAATTTGCATGATGAAACAATATTTTCATTTTTCTAAGCTTAAGGGGGGACTTTAAGATATACCTAATCAAGATTATTGTTTTTTTTTTTTTTTTTTAAATGACAAAAACCATTATTGCATTCGTTTACATGTAATAGAGAACATAAAGATGTTCCCGGATTAGGTTATCAAGCCAGGCAGGGAAAAGTAATCATGTCCGTGATTTCATAAACTTTATAGAACAGGACATATAACCTGACTAGAATAATCTTTATAACAATCAAAAGAAATTAATCAGTTGACACAACATAAACAAAAACCATACCTCTATATGGTGTCTCATTTGCAGCTACTTCACGATATCGCCTGTTAGCAGGGTTACGCTTACCAGAGAATGCATTACTTGTGTCATCTGTTACAGTAGATCCATTGTTCTCCTCATCCTCCATAGATGCCACAAGAGAAGAGGCAAGTCTATCTCTTTGGACTTTAAAGCTTCCATCAACCTTCGACTCCCCCCGCTTCGCATTAGCTAGGATATCAAGCCCTGTTACATCACAAAAATTCATCAATTTGAATTGTGAAGTTCTTTCAGCTAGCATCGAAGCAAGAAATTACCCCAAAAAAATTCTTTGGACAAAATTTAGGTTATACCTAGAAGGGATTTCCTCTCAGGAGGTTTAAAAACCACCCTGTCCTTCCCGGGAAGGTATAAACCGCCACCGCTGATCTTCTCACCTTCCAAAGTCTCCTTTGTCTTATTGAGGTCAATAGGCGCAGCATTGTTCTGAAAGAATTAAACAAGAACATCAACAGATAAGAAAAGGAAAGAAATAATACTCATAGTTGTTGATTATTACACAAACATTTCAATCTCTAGCTCAAATTTTAGATTTCAAAAAATACTAACCTCCATTATATAGTTGAAGAAACTATACACTGAACAGCACTACAAAAATGGCCGACCTGCATATGGCGCGAAAATGTATGTCAAAAACAATCTCCCAAAAAAAAAAAAAAAAACTCATGAATTCAAGCAAAATGAAATGAAGGACCGATAAACAAGCACCGAATTGAAAAGATTTATAATAAATAAAGACATAAACTAGTTGAAAACTTGCAGCAAAATTCTAGGGTTTCATGATTTGTGATTTCTCAACTAAGGAAAAACGCCGAGATCAAACTCAAACCAAAAATTACATAAAATATATACATATATTAGAAATCGATTCCTCAGTAAAACATAAGAAAAATTATATATTATATATATATGGTTTTTCAAATTGAAAAGGAGAGAAAGGTACCTGTGAGATTGGATGACAATGGTGAAACAAAGAGTATCAGAAAAGACGGGCCTCTGGTCTCGTCGTCTTTAATCTAATCATTAAAAATAAAAAATAAAAAAAAGTTTAAATTGACAAAGGCAGCGAATTTTCGACCACCGACTTTAGATTCAGTTCCCTCTGGTTGATTAACATTTCACAACGATGGCATGGCACTCTTTCGTCTCTCTCTTCCAACTTTCTTCGGAAAATTCAAAAACGTCCCCTAAATTTTAACAAATTACACAATTTTTCCTGAAATTTTTCTTTTTGAATAATTTTTCCTGAAATTTTAACCAATAAAAAATTGTTCTTTCAGTTTTCTAATATCTTATTAAAGGACCCTTATATCGGTAAGATTTTTAAATTATTATTTCTCAATTTGTGTGCTTCGTAATTTGTAATCTTTTATGTGTCGTTCTAATTTTATTAGATGTGCTTAAAATGATCAATTTAAAAATAAAAAATAAAAAATAAAAAAAACCAATAACAACTTCAATAGTGCCTACTAACAAACAAAACAATATAAAACTAATTATAATAAGAAATTCTTTCTTATCTACCAAAAACAAATTATAAAGAAACTTCTAAACTAAAATCCCTGAAAATGAAAGTCACGGTTAGTTATAATTCAAGGGCATTTGAAGTATTTCGATCAAAATCCTGGGATATTTTTTGAATTCCCCGTACCCTTGTTTTTTATTCCCCTCTATTACAAAAAAGGAAGAATAATAATAAATTATAGTGTTTTGAAAACTTTGCTGTCGTGTAGGTCAATAAACGACGTCCAAATTTTTATAAAAGTGAAAAAAGTCTAATTCGTCCTACAAAGACAACCAAATTTGGATGTTGTTTATTGTTGTCCAAGACATCTAATTCGTCCTACAAAGTTTGCTGCAGCTTAAAATAAAAGAAAACGCTGCCGTTTTTTAGTTTTGGTTGTCGCCTATGTCAACAAACGACATCCAAATTTTTATGTGAAAACCACATCTAATTTGTCTTACAGGGTTGCCGTTTATTTAAAATTGTTGTCGTTTGCGTAATTAACTACATATCATTCATTTTTTTTTTAAATCCTGTAGTTCATAGTTTGTTTCATATCAAAAAGTCCAGGAAGTCTTTATTGTGTGACCAAAGAGGCTTCCCAAACATATAGAAATTTTTACTGCAAGTTTTCCTTTCAGATTTTTATCTCTCAATTAAAAGCTGGTTATCTCACTTCTACCGAATGTATAGATGATAAAGGAACATAAAGTGCGTGAACAAGATTTCACATTTAAGATCCTTAAAAAAAAATCCAACGTTGGAACCTTTGATCACATGCACATTGTTGTAGTCCATTAACGCTAGGTTGTCTCACTTGGTGATCTGTCGTTCAGAGTTTAGGCTTCAGAATTAGAAGTTTGCTCTTAAAAGTCAAATGAACGACAAGCACTCGTGCCAAATCTGCTCCTTGCAACTCTAATGTTATTTCTTGTCTGAAAGGATTTTCAGTACCTGTGCGTTTTGAACTTGTCGTTGTTTAAAGTGAACTCTTTTTTTTTTTTTTTTTTTCTGTCATTTGTGTCAATACAATATGTGTCGTTAGCACTTTGCAAAATGAATGACAAGTCGTTCTATGAATTACAGGGAAGCCTAAATTTTACCTTAAGCCTACAGTTAATAACAGGACAAACATTAATGACATGTTTACTTATGTGTAATCGGAGTAGGCATGAATCGGGGTGAGTTGGATTCAGAGTTAGAATATGTTGTTTACTTGGGTTCCAAGAGTTGGAGTCGAAATCATTGTCAATCCCATTCATCTATTTACTTAAAACAGAAATCGGAATCAGTTATTTTAAATTTACTTATTTACTCTTTCAGTTAATTTTGTGTTTTCAATTTAAACTAGTAGATTATATACTAATTATTTTAATACTAGAATGATTTTTTTTGTGCTAAAAAAGAAGTAAAAAATTTGAGATAAATTATTTTGTTCTACTAATTATAGAACTATTTTCTTGAAATATATGTTTATTTTTTGAAAACATAATGTTGAGATAAGTAATTTATATGCTAATAGTAATTATATTATGAAGATTATTTTTTAAATAAAAAGGTCAAATTTTGAGATAAATAGTTTATTCTAGTAAATATTTGAAGATTATTTTTTAAATAAAAAAGTCAAATTTTGAGTTAAATAGTTTAAATGTTTTTGAAAGATACATTTGCTTAAAAAAAACATAATGTTGAAATATATTTCTAAAATTAAAATTTTGTTTGTAGTTGATTTATTATGGCTCACTTTTTTTAATTTTGATAGAGCATTAAAAAATTTTAAAAGCAGCATTAAAAAATTTAAAAATAAATATAGGGTATGATATAATCATCTTTTAAACAAAATAAGTCTCAAATTATAAACATACTAAATAAGTTCCAAGTTGGGGGCAAAGTAGTAATTTAACTTTAATATCAAGAGTGGGAATGTTAATCTGATGGGGGGCTTAAGATGCAAATCTTCTTGTTTAATCCCAAATTAGTGTGGGCTCACACAATTTCACTCTCATTCCAGAATTAAAATAAGTAAGTAAACATGTGGTTGATTCTCATTCCTCATTTCGATTCCCTATCATGGAAAGTAAACAAGCCAAGTAAACAAGCCATAAAGTTTATCTCCCCGTTAAAGAACAGTAAAGTTTATCTATGAAACGACATGTCGTTTAGATGACAGAAAGTGATTGCAAACAACATGTTGTTTCTTTAAAAATAATAAAAAAAAAAAAGGTACTCTCTTGCGATATCCCGACTCTTTACTTGTACCAACGACATGTCGTGCAATAATGCTTAACCGGCAGTAGTTCTAATGAAAAAAACGACGGTATTATGAACAAAAACAAAAAGAAAACAAAAAAGACCTGTCTTCGTGCAAATTCCAACGACAATAAAACGCCAAGAAAACAAACTACATGTCAGTTCCGCAAATAAGGATTACAAAAACATATTGAAAAGATAAATTCTTTCGGCATTTTTCGAGTGGCATTAAGAAAGTAATTATTTCAAGTTCATTCTTCAGAAAATGCTGTTACATAGAAATTTAAATTACAAATTGAAGCTACTTCTGAATTGTACCAAAAGGCGAAAACAAATGTAAAATCAAATAATGATCTAAATCCCAAAACTGCAAGACATTTGGAGATTAAAACAAAAAAAACAAAAAAAAAATTCCTGGGTTGATCAGGAATAAGTTGGCCTTTCAATAGATCATCTTGATCACATTGAACCCGATGAAGATTCTATACCCCTACCAAGACCATGTTCAATTCAACATGAATCAAAATGATTAAGAAGTTATATCATAGAACTTCACGAGTAGTACTTTTTTATGTCCATTCCTCTCACGTTCCAATCCTGTCAAGATTTTCGGAGACGGTTTTCATCCTAGGCCTAACCTCGGGGTCTGCCTCGGTACAAGCCAGCGCCACATGAAACACAGCGATCACCTCTTTCTTCGCATGCACTTCTTGGAGCAACAAAGGGTCAACCATGTCCGAAAGCGGGTTTTCCTCCTCGAACCCTTTCCTCACCCACCTCACAAGATCGGGAACCTCCAGCGATGTCGACGTCGTTGGGGAAAGTTCCGGGGACTTGCCGGTGAGCAATTCTAGCAGGACAACGCCGAATGAATACACGTCCCACTTTTGTGTAGGCCTACTGCCGGGAACACGAGCCTCGGGAGCTCGGTAGTTGTTGGTTTTCTCTGTTTGGACGGACTGCAAGTAAGGAAGGGCTCCACCAATGAAGCCGCCCGAGGAGGGGTTGTTGCCTGTGATGCTGATGAGTCTGTTGAGTCCGAAATCGGAGATGTGGGGTTGGAATTCGTTGTCGAGGAGGATGTTGGACGGTTTGATGTTTCCGTGGACAAACTTTCTGGGGCTGCACTCGTGGAGGTAGGCCAAGCCCCGGGCGGTTCCCTTGGCGATTCTGAGCCTTGTGGCCCATGACAGGCTCGTTGATGGCTGACCACTTCTACCTGTCAAGAGGCATAATTGTCCATTCATTATCTTGGACTCGAATGAATAAAAATCTAAGGGTTTTTTGGATGATAAACTGCAAGATTATAAGGTAACATTAAAATAATATCAAAATAAATATTCGAAAATAGCACTAGTAAGTATTCTTTTTGTACCATGTCAAAACAAATTTTTGAATATAAAATTGAAAATGTTTTCCATCTAATGTATGCCAATTGATGGGGTAAAGTGGAAGTAACTTGTAATTGTCGCAAGCATATGGACTATTTTCAGGCTATAGATTTGATTGAAGATTGAGAAAGTTTGGAACTTGAGAAAAAGCAGAAGCTTGTTTCTGAGCAACAAAAGTTCTACTTTTTGAGGCTCTTGATTGATGCTTCAAAGCTAAAAATTTCCAAGAAAAAAGCAAGAAAGAAAGTGGAAGCAAATTTCGCAGTAAATTCCAAACCAGAAAAAAAAAAAAAAAAAAAAAGGAATTTAGTAGCAGATGATTTCAAGGCCAAAAAGCTAAGGTGGTCTACAGCATTTATTAAGAGATAAGAACAGAACGCCGAAAACAAGACTCCGGGATTATTATCTGGCCCCACCCACCAAATGCTTTAAACGACCTCTTAGAGATGCTCAATAACACCAGCCACGTGGGCATGGGCATAATTTTGTGGGACCAATTGTTTATCAGGTAGATCTCACGCCAGATGAGAGTCGTGCCACCAAATTTACTACCCAACTCAAGTCCCTTCCAAGACAAATTGTGCTCTACCAAATTTACCCAAGTCAAATAGCTTCAAGTTTAAACATAGGGGGTTTATTATTATTATTATTTTTAGCTTATAAATAGACAAAAAAAAATTTAAACAAAAAAAAATTCAAAAAAAAAAAGGACAAAAAAAGTGGATTTTTTTTTTAAAAACAAAAAGCGTGGACAAAAATTCATATTTTTTGAGGCATAAATTTGTGTTACCGGATTTGGTATTGATTTTATTTAACTGAATTCAGAAAAATATAAAGAAGATAGCAATGGCAGCACAATTTCTCATTATGTAAACCCAAAAGGCAAACAACTTTGGGATTGCACAAGAGAGAGAGACTGTAAGCCCCGCCCATCCACCCATGCGTGTCATCAATGCCAAGACGCATGGTTTTAAAACAGATCAAGATTAGTAACAAATTTGTAATTTTCTAATCTCTTATGAAAGAAACACAAAAACAAAACAAAACAAAACAAAACAAAAAAAACAAAAATGCAGTCCCACAATAGTCAATGCCTGATTAGATTATTCTAGGCACAGGTGTAATTAACCTTAGTCGCAAATTTGCAATTAAACCGAACACATACTGAAACTCTGGCCTACTGGTACTCTTCAAATAAAATAAAATTGATTAAAAATAAAAAATAAAAATAAAAAACCTCCCAGAATCGCTAACAGACTGGAAAAAGACAATCAAAGCAGACACAAAAACAACAGTAGACCTAACGTTCAAAGTTTCATAGTCACGCTGAAAGATGTTTTTGTATTTTTACTATCTGCTAAAAATTCTTAAAAAAAAAAAAAGCAAAGAAAACGTACCACGAAGAGCAGTGCCCATATTGCCATTGGAGACGAAATCACTAATGAGAAGCTTCTCATCCGGAGCCCAATAGTAGGCCCTGAGCTTGACAATATTGGGATGCTTCACCTTCCCAATGGCCTGCACCTCCGCCGCAAACTCCTTATACCTCTGATCGCCGCCCTCTCCAAGCCTCCGCACCGCCACCGGCACGCCGTTCCCCAACACAACCTTGTACACAATCCCCAACCCGCTCTTCCCCAACACATACGCCGACGCCCTCAGCAGCTCGTCCAGCTCAAACGTAAAGCCCTTGTCAATGGCCACCAAGTCCCCACCTCCTTTCCCGCTCTCCGACATGTCAAGCTCCTCCGGCTCCGAATCCTCGTTCCCGAAACCTCCGACACAAGGACACGAACACAGATGTGTCTTCTCGTTGTCTCCGAACTTCCTCTTCCCCGAACAGCTACACCCATTGGCATTGTCCTTTCTTTTCCAGTAAACGTAGACAATTATCAGACCCACAATCGCCACCCCAGCCGCGTCGGCTAAAGAGATTAGGATTATCGCGCCTGGGCTCAGGCCTTTTTTCGGCCCATCATCGGATTCCCGAGCCGAACTTGGGCTCCCAGGCGAGCTCTGAGCCGTGTCCTTGCAGGGCTTTTGGAGGGGGAAGCCGCATAAGAGAGGATTGTCGAGGAAAGCCGTTGGGCCTTGGTTTGAAAACGACCCCGTTTCGGGTATCTCACCGCTGAGATTGTTGTGCCGGAGATCGAAGCTAACTGTCACCGGCAATTCGGCGAGGGACTTCGGGAGCTTCCCGGAGAGGTGGTTGAAGGAGAGGTTTAGGGTTCCGGAGAGGGACTTGAGGTCTCCGATGTTGTCCGGGATCGAGCCGGTGAGTTCGTTAGAGGAAAGGTCGAGCTGGACGAGATTCTCCATCTCAGACCAGATTTCGGCCGGAATTTCGCCGGAGAGTTTGTTACGGGCGAGGATCAGCCTCTGCAACTGTTCGCATTTCTTGAGGTCGTCAGGGATTTGGCCGGAGAGAGAGTTGTTGGAGAGATCGAGGTTTTGGATCCGCGGGAGGGTGCAGATCGAGGGGGGAACCGGACCGGAGAGGTTGTTACCGTAGAGGAAGATGCTATGGAGGGAGGTGGCGTTGAAGAGCTGAGAAGGAATGGAGCCGTGGAAGTTGTTGCTGTGGAGGTTGAGTCGCCGGAGGTAGAGAAGAGTGCCGAGCTCCGACGGGATGTAGCCGCGGAGATTCTTGCCGGAGATGGCGATGCCGACAACGCGAGGGTCCGGGGAGCCGGTGATGTTCATGCAGGAAATGCCGGTCCAGCGGCAGGGAGTGGAGTCGTCCTCGTTCCAGTCCGAGAAGACGGAGCCGGCAGAGTCTTGGTCAACGGCGGATTTCAGAGAGAGGAGAGAGAGACCGTCGGGGGTGAGAGAGAAAGTGAAGCTCAGAAACTGAAACTGGACGAGGAAGAATATCTGAATCAACGGACGAAAGCTCTTCTTGTTCTTCCTCATCACGTAGTCAAAGTGGCCGTTGAGAGATGGTTTTTCGGCCAAAGTTTTGGTCCTTCTTCTTCTTCTATTTGTGCTGTTCTTTTCCAGGGAAAAAGGGAAGATTTTCACTTCTATAGTTGACGTTTGTGAAGTTGGTCTTAGAGAGAGAAAGTCGGAAGAGGATAGCTTAGAGAGAGACAGAGAGAGGGGTGGGGAGGGTGCCGGCGGGGGGGGGGGGGGGTGCTGTGTTTGTGGGGGTCGGGGGTGGTTGGGACTTGGGTGAAAGTGGTATTTATGAGAAAGAGACTTGGGACAGACGATATTTTGATTGGTGGGCCCACCTCCCGCCAAAAGAGATTAGCAAGACTTCCTAATGGAAGGGGGAAGTAGAAGAAAAGCAATATCCACTTCTGTTTCTCTCTCTCTCTCTATATATATATATATATATATTTACATATATACAGTTCTGTTTCTCTCTCTTTATATATACCTTGTTATTGTTATTATTGCATTAAAACTCAATCACTTGGAATATAAGAATTAAGATGTCCTGTGGGTTCCTTCTGTAGTTTGGAAAATTATATGTACTTTCTTCTTTTGTTAGTTGTCACTTAAAAAGCCCAACCCCCCTCCTTTTTTTTCTTTTTTTTTTCCTAAGCAACAGTGACTAGGTGACACACAACATAAAATAAAACTTCCACTTGTTTTTTTGTTTTTGTTTTTTATTTTTTTTCCCTATCAGTGAATGTCTGCTGTGAATTCTTGGTGTGGTATTTGATGAAAAGAATTTATTTTGTATTTTCTGATTACTTGACCAGATATGGTAAGTCTGGTTTTATTTTTGACTGTTGGAATTGTGTATATCTGATTGTCAGCAGCAAATTTTGTATAGTCTGTCTGGCTCTCTCTCTCTCTCTCTCTCTCTTTTTGTTCCCCTCTTCCTCTCATTTTGTGTCAGTGTTGTAAGTTGTAACTACGTGGCTGTGAAAATCATTTGTAGTGGTTGAGAAGAAGAATCTTCAAATTACACCAATTCACGGGACCAGATAAATTTTCAGTTTCTCAAGCCAACACAAGTTTCTCTTTTGTTCTCTTTTTCTTCTTGACCAATGTGCAAGACAATGATATCATTATCAAAAGGGTTAATTTGAAACGTGCAATAAAATTGTTAAATTAACAAATGGCCCTTCCATAGTTTGGTGTGACCAATAAAGGCAGCTATAGTTAAGAGATGACAACTATAATGTAGTTTCTACGCCGTAGAGGAGATACCCTTTTACAGAGGATTCAAATGATAACTCATAATATCATAGAAATTGATGTTGATTTAATTTATGATATTTTCATGATATTAAAAAAATAGAAAAGAAATCTGTGATGTTTTCAAATTCTCGTATGTGTTATTAGAAAAATCTAATAAAATCAATGAAATGAAAATGATTCTAATATTAAACTTTTAACAACCAATCGACCTGGTGTCTAAAAGATCTAACATATGTTTATGTCAAGAAATAAATTATTATATATGAGATGACTCAAATTTTTGAATGAAAAAAATCAGAGTAGATTCTAAATAAAACGTCCACATTACTGTGTCACCACGATTTGTGATGTATTTTCGTGATGGCTGTTTTTTTTTTTTTTTTTTAAATAAAGATATTTCAATGATAGGTGCAGAAGCGAGTTGGCTGTTTGAACAAATCACTATCGCACAACCAACGCCACTTCCGTTTCCACTCTTAAAAGGACTCTCTCCTCGATGACTCTATTTCACAGTCTTAAAATGCAGTGCCCTCCTTTTTTTCTTTTTTTTTTTATCCTGAGTGATTCCAAATAGTACAGCAGCAAGTGGGGTTTCAACATGATTACCTTGTGAAAAGATAGAGACTGAATTATTTAATCGTTGAGTGAAAATGAGTGCCATGATTTTTTTTTTTTAATATCTTATTCTCAATCATGAAAACATGCTTAGAAGCTAACTAAACAAAGACAGACACAGAGAGAGAATGTTTTATCCAGCTCGTTATTAGGTGTAATTATGTTGTGTCTTGTTTTGGGTGGTTGAAAAACATTGGAATCTATATATATATATATATATATATATATATTATGTAGTTCTCTCCATTTTTATTTACCCTTTAGGATATGATGAAAATGGGGATTCCCATCTGATGCTATTTACTTTTTTTTTGGTAATAAAAAAAAAAAAAAAAAAAGGGCATTACTTGCCTAGCTATCAATTTGCATGCATTGGCACGCCAATTTATGAATCTGGGACACCCTTTTTCTTTATTTGATTTCAATTTTATAACTTTCAGGAAGCATTTATATCTTACATGTAATAATCACTTTTGGTTTTTTGTTTTGTTTTTTTTTTTTTAAGCGAAGGACGAATAATAAATGACCTTCGAGGGGCAATATTCGCGGACAAAAGTGACAAGAGTAGGAGTAGAAAAAACAAAAAGTCCTTTACTTGGTATTTAAGGGATTGAAGAGTTGTAAGTATTAATTGAGTTGCCACTCTAATCAGTGTTTGGTATTTTTGATTGTTCAACATGATCATGAAGAAAGTGGGTCCCACTGCCATTAAAATTTCAATTTGGTTGCACGATTTGGCTTGTATTTCATCCTTTCCCCTACTTGTTATGTACACAGTCTCGGCCTCTTCTGAAGCTTGATGAAATGAAACCTTTAACAACAAGCAGGGGCAGAGACAGCTGGGAATTCGCGACAATTCACAACGAAAAATTGCCCAACTCGGGGATTCTGAACCTTTAACAGCATGCAGGGACAGAGACTATTGGAAATTCAGGACAATTCACAACGAAAAGGACCACACTTGGGGGTTTCAGAAGATACACGGTTCAAGTAAGTCGCATCCGTCTATCCATAAACAGATATCTTACCCCGCGCTGTCATACCAATAGAGCTTCGCTGGGCTGGGGCTTCCAGGCAAGCAACTTTAGTTCGGACTTGAATTCAAAATCCACATTGATTCCAGTAGTCATCCCACTACAAAGACCCAACAATAGTCCACTCCTTATTCCATAGGAACGCCATGATATTTCTTCTCCTTAAAATGCCCTGGCCATGCAGAAGGAATCCTTGGACGAAGTTCAATGCTGAACCCCGCCATCTTCTGACTCCTTTTTGGCACTTTCAAAGTTTCATTGATCTTCCCAAACATCAAAATTCAAATGCCATTGAAACCCGAAAATCATGGCAACACGAACATGCACAAAACCAAAATGGCAAAATCCATGCATGATCAATGAGAATCATAAGCATGAACACTATATGAGACAAGAAGTTTTAATTCTAAAAGCCCAGGGACATCAGAGACAAAAAGCGACTAAACAATCAATTGTACATGAAAAGATCACAATGGGAGCACTTTTACAGAAACAACTTCAACAATCTTAGTCCTATGGACGAAATGTTCCACGGAGCATAACATACATAAAATAATGTGTGGCTTCCTTAGCATGTTTTGGATTCTGTCTCTTCCTTCCGATGTCTGACAAGAAAAACACCTCAAACCTGGTCCAGATGAACAATTCTATGCCCCAGATACTTCAGCCATTTCTTGTTCAACTGTCCCTGCAGTTACTGGATAGTATTTGTAGTGCATTTCTCCAACATCATCACCAGATAGCTTCTTCCATCCATCTGGTCCCACGTAATAAACTGACAAGAAACAAATCCCGCAAGTAAACTCATTAGTCTAAGTACTTTCCCAGGCTACTCATGCATACACGTATCTATGTTTTTGTGTGTGTGTGTGTGTGACAGAAGAGATTTTGAGAGAGAGAGAGATAAGAGGAAAAAAGAGAGTACCGCTAGCAACTCCACCACTGGCTCCATCGCGGAAGGTAGCATGATAAATAGCTCTTCTAGCCAACTCAGCTGCTTCATCAACTGACATGTCATACCGATATCTGTGTCCCAAAGCAAGAGAACAACAAAATAAACAAATGCAAGAACACATTCAACTCAAAACAAATAATGCCTGAGAAAAAAAAAATTAAAGCGTGACACAAAGATTACAAGAGATATCAAGAAAAACAAAATGTAGATGAAGAGAAACATTTCAAAGTAACTACAATCTTATGGAAAGACAGTCAAGCAAAAAACAAAAAAAAATCACATCGAAAGACAGGGAGTGGTAAAGTTCCTTGTTCATTCACAATACTCAAATAGATTTCACTTCTCAGTAACATTGCCACTTGCTTCTTGCCTATTTTTTATCTGTTATTATTCTCATCCCGTATATATTAGAAAAAATGGCATCCTTGCTGATTATTTGTCACTCGTCTGATAAAAATAGTCAAAGAATCTTCTTTTGTTTCAACAAGTGGGCTCTACCCCAAAGCTTTGATCGCAACACAGAATTTGAGGCCAATGTCACTTAGGTATTCATTAAAGTAAGGTCGACAATGTAAAAATGAAAGGGGAGAATGCACAGACCCATCATCCAGTACACCATAAGCATAAGGTGAACCAGATCCAACTGAAAATCGTGCCCCTTTTAGCCTTCCCCCCTCACTGTCCACATAATATAGTCCAGGACCCTGCAGCAAAAACAAGCAGAAATTAATACTTCAAATGGAAATTGTAGCATTCTAAAATAAGCTTCAAAGTTTGAATTACCGTTTCATCCCATCCAGCTATCATGGTCCCAACAGACAGACCCATGCCACGATATGAATACAGAATGTTGGCCAACAGCTTTGATGCCCCTGTAACTGAAATTCTGCGCTTGTTTGCTAATTCATGCAGGCGGCACTAACCATGGAAGAAATTGTCTGTTAGCACTTGATGTAAAAGAAAAGCACGTAACATGTTTTCATATGCCTTTCTACACAATAAAAATTGTCAATTCACAACAAAGAAGTTGCAATAACTGGGCGAGACCAAAGGGTCAGATTATTTTCGATTAACAGGGAAAAAGGAATAATGGGCAGACACTTCATATTGGGCTAGCCAACTAATAGAGAGAACATTCCTAAGCTCAATTTAAAACAGGTAAAAAACTGTTGTTAATTTCTCCATTTTACATGAAGACGGTAAGCAAAAAGGAAAAGGGGAAATACATTAAATCTAAATTTCCAGAACAAACTGCAATTCCTTAAGAGGAAAACAAGAATACAGAATACAAGTTCATCGGATATTGAATCGTTTTAGTTTATCAAGGAATCAATAGTAATACTTTCTCATACCCAAAGCACTGTTAGTGAGGGCTAAATTCACCCATATAACATGTCCTTTAGCTGAAAGGCATAAAAGTGCAAAATTTAACATGAATAAAAGCAGGACACTACCTTAATCCCAAGATTTCTGTGCCAAAATTGGCAGTCGGCTGCTCCTCCAGCCATTGTTCCGAGCATGTAAGGATTGATTTCAATGATTTTCTTTACAGATTGCGACGCTGAAAAATTAGAAAGAAAAGGTAAGTTTACTCTATACAACATTGCATTCAACACAAAATGTTGAGAATACACTGGCCAGGAAGAGCTATAACCTAAGCCCCCTAATCTAACGCAAGAAAGAGCCTAGAACCAAAGGTTCAATATCACACTTTCATACACACACAAGCATTTTCATCTACAATCGAAGTCTATCACTTGGCTATTAAACACGATAAATGACTTTGAAACGCAAAGAAATCACATCCGTGCAGGCAGTAGAAATATTAGACTTTTATTTTCTTTCCTTTCAAGTCAAGAATCACATACATATATAGCCTCCCATGCTAGCTCGAGAATCAGCAGCGACCATGACACCCTCCTTGAAAATGAAAGCAAGCGTGGTTGTCCCCTTCGCCGGCTTCACCATTTGGACCGCCTCTTTCAGAAACCCATCAAGCTGAAATATAGGGACACAAAGTTCATAACCCAGTTAACACTATACTTATCTTAGTGTCATAAAAAAACCCAGATAGGAAAACATTACAAAACTCACATCAACATTGCTTGGAAGATCGAACGAAGGGGCAGTAGATAACCCATCATGAAACTCATTGCTTCCCCCAAACAACGGTGCAGTTGACTCCAAACCGCTAGTGTCCAGCTTCATGATTAAAATCCTGTGAACAAAGACTATGAAAATCCCCCGACCGCAAAATTTTACACAATATTTTACAGTAAAACACCAGAAAATGAATTCTAACTCGATCAATTTCTGAAATTTTGCTCTCTAAACGTGAAGAAAAACTCGAAAATTTTCAAAAAAAGATCTTTATCTTTCTCCATATACGATTGAAGTGGATCGAAATTGAAACCCTAGAAATGGAAAATTGTTCCGCTCCGTTTACGAATTTAGTCCTGAATGGTCATGAAATTCGAAAATCGAGAGTGAAAAAGAGATAATGGCCGTACCTTGGTGATGAAAAACGAAGAAAACGAGGAAGAAGATAAGCGCAGAGAGAGATCGAGCAGGGAAATTCAATGGAGGTTTTGTGATGTGAAGTTGCCGAAGCCGAGAGCGCTTTTAGCAGAATGGGTTTCTTGTGCTCCAGGTCAGTGGGGGAATCGTGGGCCCCATGTAATGGGCTTCCTTTCTAGTTTCACCTTGTGCTTACCTATGAAGAAGAAGCCCAATAAACCATGTGTTTTCTGGCCCATGCTTTTTTTGACAACCCAACTTGGATGATTGGCCCACAAAAAAAATCCTAAGGAGGGAAATTATAGTGAATAGCATATTACGAAAATAATTGAAGTAAGTAGTAATGTTTCTAAAATATTCAAAATAAATTAGGAATTTGGTAGGTAGATATAAAAATTTGTTAAGTAAACAACCTATTTACATTTAATTAGAAATATTTATTAGATAAATTTCTTATTTACTGTTATATACTTCAAATATTTTTAAAACATATTATTTACTTTAATTATATATGTAAAAATTCTATTTACTTTTTTCTAGGACGGTGCAGCTGGTAATAAGCATATGAATAGATTATTTGTAGGATTGTCCTTTAAAAAGCACATCTTTATATCATTATCTCAATTATAATAGTTTTTTATTTATTTTTTATTTACATCTAATTAGATAAGTATGAACTTTATACTGAATCAAAAATCTAAATAAACAATTGGGAATGATTAAAAAATACGAATATGTTCATTTTAAAGGATTGTTTTCATAATTTTCTTTGCATTTTTTAACTATTGAATAGATATGTCCAAGCCTACCGTCCTTCAAGATCAATGAAGTGGAAATAAATTTCAACTTTTTCCTTGAGCAAATCAGGTTTTGGCTTTTTTCGACACAACAGTACAAACAACTCTTTAATTCTCGAAGTAGTTTTCATGCAAAGAATGTGGACACTCGCAATGTCACATGCAATCCATGACCCACCAATGAGACCCATTTATACAAGTAGGTCCTAGCCAATTTGATGAAATTTTGATCCACAACAAATAAAAATACGAAATACGAAAGAAAAAAAAAATCAATCAACGAAATATTTCAACGATTAAGTGTTTTTGACAAAATAATCCATGCTATATTATTGAAACTCAATTTCGGGCTTTTCTTCTGAATAGCTTAAACCCTGATATGATTGATTAATTAACATTGTGTCAAGATAATGTGTCATTAAGCTTATAGATGTTAAATTCTTTTATGTCAATGTTCGATAATTAATATGATTTATGGTTGCAGGCATAATATAGCAATAATGCAAGTTGGGGTTAGATTTTATCTTCTTTTTACAGCGTTAACTTTTAACTGTTTGTCTGATGAACGATGAACTCTAGGCTCTAATTCTGACATTTTCATACATGGGCCAGACCCAATTCATTGCTCCGTTCGATCGAGAACGTTGATCGCTCGTATAATTGGGCCGAACCCAGTTGACGATTCTAACTCATGTCGTCGTGATTTGCGAACATTTACATCCGAACATCGAACCTGCAGGTCAAGCATAATCTATTACATGCTGAATTTCAAATAAGCCGCGAACAATGAATCACAACGACGAAGTCTTGTTTTCTAGCTACCGTTTGTCGCTCGTTCATAACGCATATTACATGGGGTGTTTCCCACTGCCGTCGAACCCAAAGTCGAAGATGATGTGTCATGCCTATTATGAAAACGGACAAGTTCATAACCGACAAATGCAGCACATTAATAACTGCTAAGCCCACAATCTGGGGAACATCTCAATAACTTCTAAGTTCACATCGTGACACGTGTCCCCAAGGGACAACAAGTGAAAACCGCTCACCCTTAGTTATTGGTCCAGACACACGATCTTAACTCTATAAATAGAGGAAGACCCCTCTTCAGAGGGGAACGGTCTTTTTTCTGATTTTACATGCTCTTACTTTGTCAAAATATTCCCAGAAAGAATCCATTGTACTCGGAATACTCACACAGTGAATACATTACATTCACAGAGGACGTAGCACACAGTTTGACGAACCTCTATACATCTTGGTGTTGATGATTCTCTCCCTCTTTCTATATCTAATTATTTCAATATCATGCTGTTTTATGAATTTCATTACGATTTCCAAGGGCCCAATCGATTATATATATTGATCATTTATTGACTTCTGTTAAATTTTGACGGTAGATATCTAGCATCTACAATACCACACTTGATTCGAATCTCCAACACTCCTAAGTTAAAAAATATATATATAGTTAATATGATTTGAATCTGAGGAAATCACTATTAGGGCCATTTCTAATATCATGCAAAATTTTTATTTCAATTTCAAATTTGACATTCGGATAAAAGGAATATTTTATTCTCCAACGTGAAGCAAAATTTATAAATGAATGCTAAAATCATAATTCGTCCATATAATGTTGTACTTAACATTAAATTTGATTGGTTAATTTAGCACCAAATACAACATATATTAAATTTTGACATTTAAAATATGTTGCTTCTCCAACGTGAAGCAAAATTTATAAATGAATGCTAAAATCATAATTCGTCAATATAATGTTGTACTTAACATTAAATTTGATTGATTAATTTAGCACCAAATACAACATATTTTAAATTTTGACATTTATTTTTTATCGGTTAAAATGTTGATTTCTTTATTTAACAGTTATAACGTTGTCATTTTTAACTAATTAAAATAAAAAGTGTGCTTACAAGTTTAAATCTTAACATGTACGTATGATAAAAAGTAGACATAGTATTGATAAAAAGTAGACGTAGTAGTGAGAAAATTAGGTGGCCATATAATTTTTGTATATCTCTAGATATATGTCATAACTTAGTGGTTCAGATTTCTTGGCAATGATCTAAAGTGATATTTTTTTATGAAATTTGTGAAAATTTCTCGCTAGTATTTGAAATTTCAACATGCATTAAGACACAAAAAATGGATTTCTCGTTTGCGTCATTACTGGGCGGGCCTAGCCCTCTTTCTTTAGATTCAACTGAGACGATTAAACTTTCAAACCTCTTTTTTCCCACTCATTCGTCTACAAGGCAAGGCTATATGGCCAATTTAACTCATTAAGCGTGTGCTAAATTTCTACTAAAATGTTCATATGTTAACAGTATGAAAACTCGGAGTTCAAAAGTTTTTTTTTTTAATTCACTGTGTGTGTCATTTCTTTTGTTTTCTTTTTTATTTGGGGATGGAAGAGATCATCTTATAGTTGAATCAGTTGTAAAATTATCATGAGATTATATATGCAACCATTTATAGGTGTCATTTTAACAAAAATAATAATGATGATGATGATGATAACAAGAATAATACTTTGTTTGCTAAATCTTTACTAAAACGTCATTTAAAAAAAAATACTAAAATGTTCATGTGTGTTAACGGTCTAGTGTATCATTCCCACAAAAAAAAAAAAAAAAAAAAAAGTTATTTTAACGGTCCACTTACAGGATCACGTTACTCTTGTGGGCAACGATAACTAAAAAAACAACAATTATTATGAACCAGGTAAATGGGATTCCTAGCCATGTTAACTTCCTTTTTATAACACATTCTCATCATTTTATTTTTTTTGGCACACCCCACTTTGAAAAAATAGCCAACAAGTGTTTATATATCTCTTTTACATGAATTGGACAGTAATAATAAGAATAATTTATGGTGTTGCAGAAAAGTCCAAATCTTTGAATATTCATAGCTCACCAGAAAGAAAAAAGAAAGAAAAAAAAAAAAAGGGGTTCAAAATTAATAAAGGAAATTGTAAATGCGGTCAACGCAAAGGGAAAGGGATATATAATCATGTGGTAGTGTTTTATGTAATTAGGACCACAGACACTCAATGATGGGCATGTACCATAAGAAGAAAATTGCATGGCTGTTGTGATGATGAGTTTTCTTCGTCATCATTTTTATCTTTCATATAAACATAAACGAGTTGTAATTAAACTGATTTTTGCTTAATTTTATCTTCCACGTTTTTTTGAATTTATTATCATGATTAGCATTAGATAAGGTACAATTGCAAGTGGCAATTATACTGGCCGAGTTCACCGACATGCATGTTCCTGTTCATTTACACGCCACGCATAACAAAGTAATAACATACCCATTGACATATCTCATAAACTTTCTTTTTTTTTTTTTTTTAAATAATCTTTTTTCCAACACGTTTCATGGAACTTTTACTTTTAGGACCCATTTGAACTAATGATTGAAGTTAGAATTTTGTAGTTTAGAATTATGTACTATTTAAAAAAAAATCATCTATTTCAATTTAATATTAATAAGAAAATTATAAATTTTTAAAATATAATTTTTTTTAAATGTAAAAGAAAAAAAGTAAATGTAAATTTATGAGTTTTGAAGTTGAGTTGTAAAAATCTGTCTAAAAAGACGTTGTTCCAAACGGTCCTATATATTTATGAAGGCCCTATATTTGAAAATAGTAGAAAAGATAAACAAAAACTATGTTTTTTTCTATGACTATTAAAAATCATATTTTAAAAAAAAAACTTAAGTGATCAAAATAATTTTAAAAATTTTTTAATCAACAATTAAACTGTTAGAATGTAATCTTATGATTGGCACAAGTAAATATGCTTACAAGAGTTTTATTTGAGAAGTTACATTTTATGTATTTGACTAAAAACTTTTTTAGAAAGTAAAAGTTTTTTTTTTAATAAATCATTTAAATACTTTTAAAAGCAGATTTTAAATCCAATAAATAAAAAATCAACTTATAAAAAGCTTTTAAAATTTAACTATGCTAGGTATTGTATAACCATTTAATTAACAATCACAAACATAATTTAATTGTAATTTCATTATTTATTTTTATCATTACGTATAGAAGTTGACCTTTTTTTCCCCTCTAAATTCAAAATTTAAAATTATTCCAAGATAAAAAAAAAAAAAAAAAAATAAGAGTTGAACTTGATATTGAAAACATAATTTTATCGATATTTTTTGTTTCATGTCCTTTGTAAAAAAACTCAATTATTTTTTGTAAGGTTCACGCTGAGTTGGACATGAACGAGCAAAGTGCCTGGAACACTCACCATGAAAAACACCCCACCAAATGAAAATAATGATCCTGATGGCTATGTTTTCCAACATTTTACATACATATTGTTTATAGGCCCAGCTCCCTCCTTGGGAAAATAAAAACACCTTTTTTTTTTTTTTTTGGTAATGTAACACATCACATAAGAGACCCCTCCACTTTACTTCAAAATTGTCCCCCGGTAAATATCTATCCTTTAATTTGTCTCCAAGGTCGTTTATTTATAGAAAATAAATACACTAAATTAATATGTATTTTATTTGGTTGAGGATTTTTCTCCTATAAAAATCGTAATTGGGAAGCCAGCCGCATGTTTGATGCACAATCCAAAAATACGATTTTGACCCAAAAAAGATGCGACTCATTTTGGTCTAGTGCTCCCAGGAACAAAGACCTTAATTAATTAATTTTAATTAATTATTATTATAACAAATAAATAATATATATATATATATTATATATAGATATTTTGGCTGAACAAGGACCTTAATAATTTGGTCAGCTTTGAGAATCTTGGTCCCACAGTTAGAGATGCCATATCTTCCGGTTCAATCCCCTTTCCATAGTTCCAAATGTATATGTTATTAATTATTGAAGTTCTTTTCTCTACTTACCCTTTCTCTTACTAATTATTTCAGCAGTTTCCTCAGAAATATATTTACGACACCCCCACCAAATTTAGAAAGAGGAAATTAATTTTTCCCTTTAGTTCTTCAACCATTCTGATGATAGATATCGTACTACAAGTTGATATGCAACTTACTTTGCTTGTTGGTTCAATAGGAGGTTTATGTGGTTAGATAACTTTCGAAGAGATTCAACTAGATATAAATACTATAACCCTTTTATACAAAAAAAAAAAAAAAAAAAAAAAAAAAAAAAAAACTATAACCTTTATTAGTGTTTTTAAAATTTAGACTCTAGATCATCATTAAACTCAAAATTATGCAAGACCCATTAATTGTTCGATACATATAGAAAACTTATATGGTAGAACTTAGAAGATATGATCAAAATCTCAATTAAAAAACACAAAACCAATGAAATTTTGATTTAGATAGCAGCTAAAAACAAAACTCTATTGATTGAGTATTTTGGTCATGCCTTATCCTAAAATTCTTTTAGTCTCTCTCAAGATAGAACAATGTCAAAATAACATGTTACTTCAATTGGTTAGAAAAGTGATTATATTTCTTGAAAATTTAGGAAGCTTTGGCCTTTACTTTTTTCTTTTTGCTTTTGTTGAAAATATTATAGTAAGTTTGGTTAGGACAATTTCTTCAACCGGCCATGGATTGAAATATTTGGATTCATTGAGAAAAATAAATCAAAGCGTATCAATCAGTATCCTCCTATAAAACCGGATTACAATAATATTATTATTTTTCTTTTTAAAATTGGGCCTCTCATTCCTGACATTTTCTCCTAATTGAACAAGTGGAATGTCAAGCTGAGAGCGGCCCACGTGCAATTCATACATAAGATGTTGACGTGTACCGGTTGAAAGTACTATTTTCTTTTCTTTTTTTTTTTTCCCCAACTAAATGAAAACAAAAAAATTTGAAAAATTAAAGCAAGAAAAAAAATTATAAAAAAAAAAACTTTGAGATGGATACAGTTCCACGCGCGAAAATGAACTCGTCCTTTCACCGCCGTGTGTCGACATGGCGCTATCAATGAAATGGCCTTCAATTGTAGGAAAAAAGAAAAGAAACAACAACATAATTTTAATATTTTAAAATATGATTTTAAAATTTACAACATCAAGACAGAAAGAGAAAGGGTATGTAAAAGACAATTTATGACCAAAAATGACTCTAGAATGTCAAAATGATACATATATTTTTTAATGTGAGGCTACCATTTTAGTATTTTATTTATATAAAAAAAACCAGAAACTCATATAGTAATCACGAAAAATTAAGATATGAAAATGATTTTCTTTAATATAAAAATTACCTCAGTGGTACTTTTCTTTTCTTTTTTTAAGAGAAACAAATAATTTTTTTCTTTTCTTTTACTAATGTGAAAGGAAAATTGTGGATAGCCCACGTAACTGTTGGAAGTGTGTGTATACTTTTGAGCACAGCACGAATCTTTTACCATCAATATAAGACAACTATAGTTTATACAAGTAAGATGCATTAATAATAATAAGTAGGACATCGATGAGATTTATAGTCTAATTCTATTTTTTTTTTTTTTTAAAGGAAAAGGATCGGAAATACCCTTAATGTTTAGTCAAAACAGTAATTTTGTCTCTTTTTATTTCACAAATGTGGAAAATCATTCACAATTGCTCCCTAATGATGAACTTTTAGAAATATTACTCTTATCAATCCATATATAATACATTTTAAAATATTAGTTACACTAAAATATTGAATAAAATAAATCTTAAAACTTAAAAAATTTTCAAATAAATAAAAATAAAATAAAAATTTTCCTAACTTATAAACATTTAAAAAAAAGAAGAAAAAAAAAAAGGTGCTTGAAGGTTTGGGAGCTTGCGGGGACTCGATCGTCATTGGATAATAGTTTAGATGATTCAGATCGGTAAGGTAGAGAATGTCAAGGAGATTGGTGGAGTTATAAGATCGTGCGGTACATCAAGGGGTGTGGGAGTCTTCTCATGGGTTCACATAGTAATGGGGGAGGGGCGTCATAGGATCTTTTTTTCCTATGTTCGCACTGTGGTGCATCGATCTTCTTATTGGGTTTTGTGCCACCGTAGAGGAGGTCTCCTTATTGGATTTGGCCATGTAGGTAGATCTCTTTATAGGGTTCTCATTGTTGTGGGGGGCATTCACTTGCTGAATTCACCACTAGTATGTAGCTGGGTGGAATTGGATTAATTATTGTATTAAGAAAATGATCGAGTTTGTCATTGAAAAATAGGGGATTAGATTCCCTTTTTTTTTTTTTATCTTTTATTTCCTTTGGTTTTTCCTCCTTGAAAATTCTTAGAATTTTGATCATTTTAAAATTTACATTTAAAATTTTAATTTAGAGTTATTTAGAAGAATAATTAAAAATAATAGGGATAGTCTTGGTATTTTTTTAAAATTTTAATTATTTCAAGGAGTGGTTCGTAACTGGTTTTACAAACAAATAAGATGTTTTTAGGTACTTGTATAATAAAAAAGTTGTACTTACATTTAGTTAAATACAGAGGGTGTTTTGTTAATCTTAGGAAAATAAATAAATTAAAGAAGAGTGTTTGTTTTTTGTTAAGCAAAAAAGAAAAAAATAATAATAACAAAGGAGAGATTGTTGGTGATGGGGTGGAAATGCGCGTGCGAAATGTTTTTGACAGAGGGAGAAGAAGAGATATTTTCTTTATTCATCCCTTATTACTGGGGGAAAACCACAGATAAATCCGTGAATTACGGATCCAGGTGGGACCCCATACGTAGGGGGAGTTCTAACAGTACGAGGGGTCTGTTAAAATTGATGGTTAAAAACACAACCACGTGGATGGTGGCGAGCCCACTTTTTTTTTAAAATTTTTTTCAATGTCCGGACAGAATTGGGGATTCATGTTTCCGTACTCCTCTGCCTGGGGAGTGGGGACATCCCACTGCTCATGAAATCATATGTGTCACGAAATGACGAAATGACGAAACTACCCTCTTTTGGAATTTGCCACATGACTCCCTTTCCGTTGGAACACGTAATGGATATTATTGAATGCATTAATAATGAAGCAAAGGACGACCTCCATATCCAAATTCAAAAGAGAAAAGAAGAAAATGGAAGCTGACTAAATGGAGATTGGAGAGACCTTATCCTCGTTCTTAATCTTGACCAAACTTTGTGGTCTTTCTTTTTCTTCTTTCATCGTGCTATTTTAGATTATGGAATCCACAAAAGCACCTTTTGTGAAATTAAACGATAATTGATTACTAGAATAACAAAATAAGAAAAAAAAAAAAAAAAGAAGAGAAAAAGCAAATACCTTTATTTTTTAGTGCATATATAGTATCTAAACAATGTTGTACAATTATATTGTAATCAAATATTACAATTATATGGGTTCGAGTTCACAAGCTCCCACCTCATCACATTCCTTTCCTAACCCTTGTTTAAATTTAGGGTGGATATCTTGAAATTTTTATCTTACGATTAATCAAAATACATAATTTTCAATAAATCATGTACGCAATCATAAAGTGATGTTATATATTTGTATTGAACGTCTTATTTTTTTAATTATCTTCTTTTACACAATCATAAAGTGATATGATATATTTGTTTTAAACATCTTATTTTTCAATTATCTTCTGTTACGTCCCATTTAAAACTAATTTAAAACTAAAATTGCCGTCAAGATCTAAAGTTTTTCAACTATTTGTTTAATGAACTATTATTTATTGTGTTGAATAACCAAGGCTATAGCCTTGTGATGAGCAAAGGAAAAATATATCGCATCATTTTATTTGACTTTAAAAAATCGATTCATCAATAGTCCGAGTGAAAAGTCAAAAATGATGTCAACTACCATCAATTTTCAAACTTAAAAAGACATAGCGAATCTTTGGAAAAAAAGCAATGTAGATCTGTTTCTACTACAGACCACTCCCCGTTTCCTAAGGACATTAAAAAACAAAATAAAGTAAATCAGGAAATGAAGGCCACGACAACTCAAGTAAATCAAACGGAAAATCTATAAAGAACGACGTGACAAATCGACTTTATATGTCTAGTAGACTAGTAGATTATAGTTCAACCAAAAAAAAAAAAAAAGACTAGTAGATTAGAGGGTATTTTTAAGTAAAGGAGAAACTTCATTAGACTCTTTAATTTACATAACATTAAACACATGATCTCGAAATACATGAGATAAAATCTCTTAATGAGAATATTTCTATTAATAAGTTATAATGATGTTAAAAGAAAAAGATATATATATGAGACCTAATAATAATAAAAAAAAACCTTTGACGTATTGGTTAGAGTTTTACATGCGGTCAATTTCAATGTGTAGAGGTTTTTCTTTCACAAAAAGAACAAAGGTTAATTAAATCCTGTTGTATGGTTTGAAATTAGACTGAATATGCTTCAGGGATAAATGGCTAATAAACTTGATGGTGGTCCCAAGATATTAACTTGTGTATTATCCCCCCCCCCCCCTCGCGAAAAGAATGGGAAACTATTAGTTTCCTTTTGGTGTTACAACTCTAACGTAAATTTTTAAGTTGGAGTTGATTGACTTTTCAAAAACTAGTTATAATTTTTTTTGACTTTCAGAAAAAGACAAAAACTAAAATGAAAAATTTAAGTTAGAGTTATAATACCAAACGAAAGCTTAGTTTTTATTTATTTATTTTAACCATGGTATTTTTTCGTTTTTGGCAATGGCAAAAGAAGGAAACTTGCTATTAGTGTCCAAGCATCAATATGGCACCCCATTTAGTACATTAATAACATAAAAACATACCAATTCTGTTTTACTTGCTATTGAAAAAAAAAAAAAAAAGGGGGGGAGGCGGGGGGACTAGGACTTTTTAGTCTAAAATGTTGGGGGTGAAAAAATTATCCTCGTTCCTATAATTGTTACTTTGTTTGATTCTGATTCTTTAAATTTCCTTAAGGGAATGAGGGTTTTTTTGTCAAGAAAAACTTTCAGGCACTTAAAAATTGAGACAAGATAAACTAATCAAATAGAAAAAGCAAATTGAAATAAAATGAAATCTCGTCTGAATATTTTAATTTGCAAAGTGCACATTCAACTGATGAACACAGATTATCACTTACTCACGCATATACATATATGATGTGGATTCAAGTAGTTGAAGGCACATTTGTTGGCACATCTCCTTATTGTTGTGACATCAAGACGCAATAGCAAAATGGAAAAAAGATCATGATCTAACAAAATATTTGCTTATTCCAATAGCCCACTATTTTTTTAGAGCACATTATTACACAAACAAATAAAAACATTTTATAACTTCCCAAAAATAAAAAAATAAAAACATTTTATAACTGTCTTTTTTTTAATTTTATACGTACATTAGACACGAGTGGTAGTGTAGTGGACAAGTGGGGAAGTTCAAGCATCCCATAAAATGCCAAAAAGTTCAATTTATTCATAAAATATTACCCAAAAAAATAATATTTATATACAAAATAATTTCCCACGTCTACAAGGGCAATTTGGTAATTTAGAATCATTTATGACAGATCTGCTAACCGACAAACTTGGTGGTCGGCAACTGTCGGCCAGTGAACCGGGGAGACAATAGCGGCGAAAAATTCCCATCAGCGACTGCCAAAATTTTTTTATTCAATAATTTTATTTTATTTATTAATTCCGCCCCTATTATTATATATCTATATAAAATATACCTCAACTCTCGCGGTTAATATTTTATTTTTAATTTTTTCCCCTCAAATAAGACCCCATTATTTTCAACTATTTCCAATATTCCCTTACCATTTACGCCCCCCGGGAAGATTAACCAAAAAATCCAATCTCTCTCTCTCTCTCTTCTGTCTCTGAGCTCCGAGAAATTCGCTCTTCTTCGATTTGAACTACAAAGCTTAGCTGTAATGAAATGGGAAGGTACAGATCATTGTAGGAACTCCACTTCTCTTTCCGTTTGTTTCCCTGGATTTTGTTCCCGTGTGTTGCTATTTTTCTGAAGCCTCATTGGCTCGCTTCGTTTCTTCTGGTACTTTGTTCGTTCCAAACCCTAGCTGGGATTTCTGCGTCCTAGAGATTTATGTCAACACGTATCTTCGCAATTACGAGCTTTGAAATTGTTCATGGTAAAGGAAAGGATTTTTTTTCTTTCGAAATTTGTTTTCGTGTATAGTGCGTTTGGATTCCGTGTCCGAATCGCATTTTTGTAAGGAATTCGCGCCGTTTTGCTGAAATTGCCTTTTTTGAGTGTTTTCGTTTCAATATTTTTGTTCTCTCGTTTTCTTTTCCCTTCAGGTGTTTGGGATATGGAATTTCTGTAGGTGAGAGTAATTTTTTAGATGGCTGTTTTTGAAAATTTTCTTCCTTGTAGATTCCACTTCGAAATCTTGAGATTTGATATTTGAAGGAACGCCCAGTCAGCCTGTGGGATTTTTTTTTTCCTTTTTTCACATTTCTTCCATGGCTTCTCAGATTTTCTTTTTTCATTGTCCGGATCGATGGAGCCGAGCTTATTGTGTTTCTTAGTTCCCGATCCTTTCGATAAGATTTTGTAATTTGTTTCGTTTGGTTGCCGAGAATGTTTTACAAAATTCAATAACTTGTTTCTGAAAAAAAAAAAAAAAAAAAAAAATGAAGAACGAGTTTTGCTACTGAACTAAGCCTGAAATAGCTATTTCGGTTAGTTAAAGTGGATTTAAATTTCTATATATGTTTTCGGGTTTTCAATGAAAGTGGATTCAATAATTTACTAGCACTTTACATTGTTGGTCTCTTCTCCAAGTTGCCTTTTTTTCCTCGACACTTGATATTGTTGATTCTAGCTGCTTTTGCCAAAAGGAACTAAGGCTATATTTTTTTGGCATGTCCATCTAGTTAACGCAACTGAAAATTTGTGTGACCTCATGTGATTTCGACTTCTTTCCGTCTTTCTTTCTTGCTGGCATTCATTACGTGAGATTTCTTTTCTCTACTGTCTATTATTTAATTGTTCCTTCTTTCAAATGCAGACGGTGTAAACTTTTGTGACGGTTTTTCACTGCGAGCTTAAATCATGGATGTCATTGATGTTGAAGAAAATTTGTTTGCAGCTAGTGATGCAAAGGTATGAAAGCCAGATGCCAGAAATTGAAATTTTTTATGGTTTGCACATATTTAAATTGCAGTTCGAAAATTTGGAATATCTGTAGAATTTCGTATGCAAGAATTTTTGCTTTTGATTGTTAACTCATGAATGTTATGATTGATTTAGTTTTAAGTTAATTAATTTTCTACTGTGCCTTTTGTAGTTACATGGAGACATGTGCAAGACACTTTCTGCAATTTATTGCAAAATAATGTCAGTTTTCCCTTCCTTGGAAGCGGCTCGACCAAGAAGCAAATCTGGGATTCAGGCTCTTTGTTCATTGCATGTAGCTCTTGAGAAGTCCAAGAATGTTCTTCAACATTGCTCCGAGTGTAGTAAACTTTATTTGGTAGGTTTTACCTAATGCATTCATGGTTTTATGCGGTGAATGGTTATACAAACTGTTGCTTATGTAATGTTAGATGATCGATATCGTTCATTATGATCAGTATTTATATTTCTAGAAGCTTATGCAATAGCTCTTGCGATGCAGGCTATAACCGGAGATTCAGTACTTTTAAAATTTGAGAAGGCAAGATGTGCTCTTGAGGATAGTCTAAGGCGTGTTGATGATATTGTTGCACAATCTATCGGTTCTCAGGTTAGACTGATTTTCTGGTGGTGGATTGGAATGTAATTGCATACAAAGCAGAGAGCATGTAGGGATTTTACAATACTATAAGCAGAGATGTAACTTGGATACGTTAAACTCCTGTTAAAAATTTCGTTAACGCTCCCAATTTTTTGTCTATTTGTTTGGATTTTATTGACAGCGGATGCAGTGCTTTATGTTTCCATTTCAAGACTTAGAGCCCCCCACTAACACAATTTGATCTATCTTGTTTCAGATTCAAGAAATTGTTGGTGAACTTGAGGGTACTATTTTCTCACTTGAACCCTTGGAGAAGCAAGTAGGTGATGAAATAATTGCACTGCTCCAGCAAGGGAGGAAATTCGACAATGGCAGCGACAGCAATGAACTGGAATCATTTCACCAGGCTGCTACTAAACTTGGAATTACCTCTTCCAGGGCAGCTCTGACAGAGAGACGAGCTCTAAAGAAACTAATAGAAAGAGCCCGTGCCGAGGAAGATAAGCGGAAGGAATCCATTGTGGCTTATCTTTTACATCTTATGAGAAAATACTCTAAGTTGTTCAGAAGTGAATTCTCAGATGATAACGATTCACAGGGTTCTGCTCCTTGTTCTCCCACTGTTCTCGGTTCTATCGATATTGTTGGGCCTGGGGGAAATGGTCAAGCCTTTGATAGACAACTATCAAAACTTGGTTCTTTCAATTTCAAGCCAAACAGTAAGAAATCAGGGCAGATACCCCTCCCACCCGAAGAGTTGAGGTGTCCGATATCGCTTCAGCTTATGCATGACCCAGTCATTATCGCTTCTGGTCAAACTTATGAAAGGATTTGCATTGAAAAATGGTTCAGTGATGGGCACAGTACCTGTCCAAAGACTCAACAAATGCTGTCTCATCTCTGTCTGACTCCCAATTACTGTGTCAAGGGCCTTGTTTCTAATTGGTGTGAACAGAATGGAGTTTCTGTTCCTGATGGTCCTCCAGATTCTCTTGACCTCAACTATTGGAGATTGGCACTATCGGAGTCTGATTCCGCAAATTCAAAATCTGTGGGTAGCATTGGCTCTTGCAAGGTAAAAGGGATTAAGGTTGTTCCTTTAGAGGAAAGTGGTACCTTAGAGGAGGCTGAGGGAAATGCTACAAAAAATGTTTTTCCACTGGAGGAAGAGTCTGAGCTCGACTTGTTCGAAACTTATCAGGAATTTTTGACCATCTTGAATGAAGGGGAAGACTTCAGGCTAAAGTGCAAAGTGGTGGAGAAAATAAGGCTCTTGCTTAAAGACGACGAAGAAGCTAGGATATACATGGGGGCTAATGGGTTTGTTGAAGCACTTATGCAGTTTCTTTACTCAGCTTCGGCTGAAGGAAATGCTACTGCTCAGGAAAGCGGAGCCATGGCTCTTTTCAATCTTGCTGTCAACAATAACAGGTGTGCTATTTTAAACTTTTGCAGTTTTTAAAGGCAGATTTGAGTAGTAAAAGTAATTTAATATTGTATTGCTGGACCAATCACAGCTCTCCAACCCAAAAAAAATAAAAAAAGGAAGAGCTGGGGTTATTATCTATAAGCAAAGCAAAATCTTAAATCTTTTTCCAAACAATGGAGATGTATTCATTTTTCTGATTTGAACTTCCTTCTCTCATTCCAGAAACAAGGAAATGATGTTGGAAGTAGGGATAATTCCATTGCTGGAAGAAATGATCTCCTCTACCAATTCTCACGGATTTGCCACTGCCCTTTACCTAAATCTCTCCTGCCTCGAAGAGGCCAAGCCGATTATTGGCTCATCAAATGCTGTTCCTTTCTTAACCGAGCTCCTTCAAGCTAATACTGACATCCAATGCAAGCTGGATGCCCTCCACGCCCTATATAATCTCTCGAGCGCCACCTCCAATATCCCGAATCTCCTTTCATCTGGCATCATCAGCGGTCTTCAATCCCTCGCAGCCTCTGGTGACCACACACGGACAGAAAAATGTTTGGCAGTCTTTCTAAACTTGGCTTCAAGTCAATTGGGAAAAGACGAAATGATGTCATCGCCAGGTCTTATCAGTGTGCTGGCAACTATCTTGGATGCTGGTGAACCCATAGAGCAGGAACAAGCTGTTTCATGTCTCTTGCTTTTATGCAACGGGAGTGATAAATGCAGTCAAATGGTCTTACAAGAAGGCGTGATACCTGGACTGGTGTCGATTTCGGTGAATGGGACCTCAAGAGGAAAAGAGAAGGCTCAGAAACTTCTGATGCTTTTCCGTGAGCAGCGGCAGCGAGACCCACCATCCCCGGAGGTCCAAATGCATTCTGAAATTAATGAGGTGTCTGTGCCCGCTCCCGCTCCCGAATCTAAACCTCTATGTAAATCTGTATCAAGAAAAAAGATGAGCAAAGCTTTCAGCCTTTTCTGGAAGAGCAAGAGCTATTCGGTTTCCCAATGTTAAGCCTCATGGTTCTCTGTAAAGTTTAGCTGTATCAACTTTTTCTTTCTTTTGTCCTCCTCTTATGGGCATTATTATTATTTTTTGCTTTTGAAAGAGAAGAATGTACAGGCCCCTGTAACTTATGAGTTTTTGTTTCTTTGCCTTGACTTTCTCATTTCAGCTAGGAATACGTGTATTATGATATCATAATTTAAGTGTTAGATTACATAAATATATATTTTGGTTTCTCATTACTTGAGCCTTGGATTCACTCTCTTGGAGAAGAGAAATATGAAAATTTGTAAAACAGGACTTTGATTTATTTTCGCTTCCTCTATTTGATAATGTGGATGCGGTGGTGTTCATTTTTCTTAATACTGCAAAAGTGTTTTCGAAACGTAGTAGATATATTTTAGGATATTTGGCATTGATATTTCTCAAACTTGTTACTTTTTGATTAATTGTTTCTCGAATTTCGCATTTAACAATTTCTCCCCGAACTTATTAAATTGTTCCAATATGTCTCAATTTGTTAACTTTCCATTAAGTTGAGAATTTCAATTTGGAAGATTTAAATTATGGTGATTGTATTAGATTTGAATATTTTGAGTCGGAAATGGTGTTTTTTGTCTTTACATGAGGCGTATGTGTGCTATTTGTCATTAATTTAACAAGAAGTCAAGTCAAATGAAACACATTGTTACAATTTAGGGGTTTTAGGTGATTAATTTCAAAATTAGAAAGTTTAGAGGGTAAGTTGTCAAAATATAACAAGTTTGGGAACAACAGTTTTAATAAAGAGAACAGAAAATTTAACAATGCTTTAATTGATTTACGGAAACAGAACGGAACTTATTGGAAAATAAAATACAGATCTCACACAACGATAGAAGTAGACATTATCTCGACATCTGCGTCTTTTTCTTCTTGCTTTCTTTTATTTGTTTTCCTTAACCCTCTTATTCTGATCCACTTTAACGTCCATGGCCTGTTCAACTTCCTCTTGTTTGTTACTTTCTTCTTGAACATTAACTTGTTCATCAAGCTTCATCTCCTTCTTCCGCCGAAGAAACTCAACAAGTCCCTCGAGGGCGACATCCGCTTCATCACTTTTCATGAGCTCCTCAGCCACCTCGGCCGGAGTCACCTCAACCTCCTTAATCATTTCCTCAATTTCTCCAAACAAACGGTGGCTTGTAATCTGGAGATAGTTGATCTAGTTTGTCCTTATAGTTGGTTGTGAAAACTATTATCCTTTCATCTCCACAGCTTGACCACAGCCCATCAATGAAATTAAGCAATCCAGATAAAGTCAACTGCCATTGGATGGAATTTAAAAAAAAAAAAAAAAAAATCATCTTTACTACTGTTTTAGTCAAGGCAGCAAATGAAATTGATCTTTTAGAAAGAGATCAGATGGTGTTAGGTATCACCATCCGAGATTTATAACGTATGTGTGGCAATAAAACATATTTTCTATTAACAAGAGGTGTGATATAAGTCTCATTTTGTTGTATGGCAATCTAACAGAGTAGATGCCTTGCCACGTAATATTTGGGAGCATTGTCGATATTAAATACCACAACTAATAAAAAATTTATCAATTTATGTGACAGTTTCACAAAATTGTCTGTATTGTCACATGAATAGTGATTATGCTAGTCTCAGTGATGATATCTAGCAGATTTTATTAGACGAGCAAACACATTGTCCAAATGATGAATCAAAAAAGAAGAAAGAAAACCTAAATTAACCTGGCTGTCACTTTGATTGAATCCTCCATTTCTTCGGTCTTGCAATTCAGCACTGCAATCAATGTCCTCAATCACAATTATTGACCTGCTTTCAGTGGAGACCAAGAGCCTCCTGAGATCTGAGTTGCAATGCAGATTTGTAAGCTCCAAGTCATAGATGTTAAACTTGAGGTAATTCGCCATGGCCGCAACCAAGCTCGACTTCCCCGTACCGGGAGGGCCGTACAACAAGTACCCTCGTTTCCACGCCTTCCCAACTCTCTTATAAAAATTCTTCCTCTCAACAAACCTGTCCAAGTCCTCCACCACCTCCTTCTTGAGCCTCTCGTCCATCGCCAGCGTCTCGAATGTTGACGGATGGTGAAAGTCTACAGAACTCCACGAATCTCCTAGCGAGGACAGCTTCACCACCTTCTTCTCGTCACTTATGAACTTTGCCTTCTCCATTACGTAAGGCAGATAGGAGTTCATGACCTTGTCCTTGAACATCTTGTCGAAACTAAGCTGAAACGTCTTACGCTCGGATGTTTGCGTTGACTGCTCGTAAGTTTCTATGTCGAATTGCGATTTCGTGGTCTCGGTGCAGAGGAATTCCCACACCAAGTGGATTCCTTCGAACTCGTCGACGATCTTCTCGCCTTTGTTGACGGTGACAGAGATGTTTCTGTCACGCGGGGTCTTGAAGACCTTGAGGTTTTCATTGGAGGTCGTGATTCTTGTGCTCAAGTAGGTGTCGGAAGCTTGGTACACTTCGTTTATGGAAAGGCCATTGTACTCGTCGATGGCGAGAGTTATTCGGGGCGAGAGGTTGCCGAGGAGGCCTCCGATTCGGGCAATGATTTTGTTTCGGAGATCTTGAGGAATGAACTGGCTGGTTAGGCTGTGTAACTCATTGAGTACCGTACGGGCAACCATTGCAGAGGCTGCAAATGTGGTGTATGTTGATAGGACTGCTGTTGCTGAAGGAATGCTTGTCGCGGAAAACATTTCAAAAAATGTTGGGAAAAAAAAAAGAGTTTATTTGAAGGGATTTTTGGCTTGTAGAGTGGAAGTAAATTCTCTGGGTGAATGTGTGAGTATAATTAAGTGTTGAGAATTATATATACATGTGTTCCGGTTGATATCATGCTTCCTGGGTACGCTTCCCTCCATTTTTTTTTTTTTCTAATAATAATGCTTCCTGGGTACGCTTGTTGTTGCTGACTTGAAGGGATTTTTGCTATGTAAGATTCTTCCACTAAAAGTTTTGGACTCGTCAAGTGGTCAAGTAGAGAACCAGGTGATTTGGCCTTTGGGAGTCAAATAACTTCCCAAAATTTTGTTTTGTTTTGATTTTAATTTTTGTTTTTGTTTTTTTTTTTTTTTTTGACAAGGATTCTCAAGGAATTAATGCTTTGTTTGGTAAACAATCTCATCTTAAACTAAAATGTACTTTTTTATCTCAGGCTCTGTTTGGTGTAGTAGTTGAGTTTGAGTTGAGTTAAAAATTTTAAGTTTGAATAGTAATTTTTGTTGACTTTTTCTAGAAAAGACAAAAATCATGATGAAAAAAGTACAATTTAGTTTAAAATGAGTTGAAAAAACAAACGGGCCCTCAATTTTTGTCTTTTTCTGAAAAATTTTTTTTTTCTGAAAAAGTTTGTCTTTTCTGAAAATTCAACAAAAATTTTTAACTCAAATTCATTCACCAAATGGACTCATATTTTCGATTTCTAGAGCCTTTTTTCAAACCATCTCTTTCTTTCTTCGTTTAAAAGAAAGATTGCATTTTTAAGAAAGTAAAAAAATAATAATAATAATAAAAAAAAATGTGGGGGATTTTACAAGGGAACCCTTTTGCTTTTCCCTGAGGTGAAAAAATTTTAACCATTAGATTAAAATTTAAGGGCTAAAAAAATGCTAAAGATCATCTAATGAATATAAATCCTCCCACATACAATTGCAACACTTACCCTATATATATATATATATAAAAAAAAAGAAATATTAAGACCAATCAAACCAAGCAATCACATCAGGTGTTGTACCGGAGATTTTTCGGCATCAACAGTCTCTTTTGTTAGTGTAGTTGCCTGAGAATCCGAGTGGAGAATGTGGAATTTTTAATTTTTAATTTTTTTAATGGCAAAGTATACGGCAAAGACGACAGCACCAAAACTAAACAAGAAAACAGAGCAAAAGACAGCCAAGCTCACAAAAATAAGGAAAACAACTCCTCAGAAACAGAGAAAGGAAGGAACAAATAATAGAGGTCGTATAACACTAATTTTTTTTGGTAAGTATAACACTATTTATATATTACAAGATAAGATATAACACTATCTATATAGCATAAGATAAGATATAATATGATCTTGAACTCCAATGCAATAAGATCTGCCTATCTAGGTCAACCGGTTTGGCAAGCTGGAGAAACCTTTGAAAGATATGCAACCACCATTTGTTCTCAGCTAAGGTTCTCGACGCCAACATGAACATGAGACACAACAAGATACAAGATCTCCTATCCGATGTCCATAGGAGTGCTCAAACCGGTGAGGCTGTGGGAATTGGGAAAGCCGCCTTCAAAACTACCCTGAATCTGTTGTCCACCACTTTTTTCTCCATGGATTTGACAGATCCAAATTCCGACATCGTGAGAGGTCAGAGACACCGTGTGGAGCATCATGGATAGAGGCTGGAAAACCATACTTGGCCGACTTTTTTCCTTTGCTGAAGGCAGAAGGAGGCGTATGACTATCTACCTTCAGAAGATCATTCATGGACTGGTTCGGCCATGTCATCAACCAGAGGCTGCAACTGAGAGAGAAAACCGGTTCTACCGAAGAGAATGGTATCTTAGATACTCTTATCAAGGTGATGGTCAGCGAAGATAATAACACTGAAGATAAGCTTGACAAAACCACAATTAAACATCTTTTAATGCTAGGCTTCTAAAATTCTCTCATGTTCTTTAATTTACTTGATATGTACATTCATAATACATGCATACACAAAATTTACACACATACATACACGAGGCAGGCACATACATACACGAGGCAGGCTCCTTTACTATTAGGGTAAGCATATCATAAAATGTTAATTTAAACTGTCAGATCGAGCTTGTATTACTATAATCTTATGTTGTTATGAATCTTACATGCAAAATTAAAAGTTCATGTGCCTTTATTACCAATTCTCGTATTTTAATTTTTTCTCCTTTTTTTTATTTATTTAAATTTTATCAAATGATCAAGTTATTATTTTCATTTTCATATCACAATTATGATTATCTTATATTATCAATATATATTACATAACAAATTATCGATTTTAAATAAGAAATTAAACATCATTTACGAGGCCAATGACACAGACCTTATAATGTACAAACTATTGGCTTTTCTTTTAATTTTATTCTAATTTGTAGCCTTTTCGACCTCTATTCTATGCAGTCCTTCCCACTGCTTTGTTTAATTTTTTATATGCATATAAATACAATATCATAATATATATATATTGTATGTCATATAAACGTTGGTTAGCCCAAGCGGAGCTAGAGCAAGTAATTATTGGAATAGGAAACCAAGTTAAGGAATCAGACATAACTCGCTTCCCTACTTACAGGCCATTGTCAAAGAACTAAAACGGATGCGAAGCTCTCCGATTAAATTGTCCCTATGGGTGCACAAGTGCAAGTGAATGTATGGGCCATTTCTAGAGACTCGACAAAAGTTCTTGCCAGGGAAGTTTTTAGAATCTGATATTTATGTGAGAGGAAAATACTTTGAGCTCACTCCATTTGGTAGCGGGCGAAGAACGTGTCCTGGCTTGCCTTTGGCGATTCGGAGGCTACATTTGATGTTGGGTTCTTTGCCTCATTCCTTTGAGTGGAAATTGGAAGACGGAGTTTCACCAGAGACTTTAAACATGGAAGACAGGTTTGGCATCACGTTGCAGATGGCTCAGCCTTTGCGAGCTGTCCCTAGGTCAAAATATGCATGATAATATGATATATGTATTAGTATTTCATGTGAAACGATAAGACGATTGTATGTTTTGTCATTCAGTCATCATATCTTAAATATGCACTACGAAAAATGTTAGGGTCTTGATTACACCTAAATTATGTTTAGATAAAACGGTCAATTGTAACATAATGAGGACGTCGATTTTACGAGAAGGTGACAAAGACAAAAACAAGACAAATTATTAGAATTAAACATTTTAAAGAAATAAGCAATATAAAATGAAAAGAGTAAATATTTTTTGATTTTTGAAACAATTAAATAAATGAATAATTAAAATAAAGAAAGAGATTGAGAAACTTTGAAAGCCTTTATTCAACACCAAAATTCTAATCTTATAACTCAATCATAAGTTTCACGTCCCAAACCTGTAATTGGAAAATATGATTTTGAAACACAAATATTAATAAAAAAGTATTTGATTTAATTAATCTTCTCACATTAAAACAAGCACAATTATTCTTACAAATTATCTTCAAATGACAAAATACCACCGACAGAATGCAGTGAAGGATATTCTTATATAAATAATTAAAATAAACCACTTCTCACTAGTGATTATGTGCCTAGAACATGATAATTAAAACCATTGTCACTATGAAAATAAAAATAATAAATATTAAAAAGAAGAGATGAAAGATATCAGAAATAAGCGTTAAGAATAAAATATATTAGGAATTAAAAGGGAAAAAGGTTACAGACAAAAATTCCTCCAACTTAATCTTTCACTAACGATATCTCACTCACAAAAAAATGTGTCACTCATCTCATATTAATAAAAAAATTAAGAAAATAAGAATTAAAAATAAATTAAAATTTAATTAATACTGAAATCTCACAAATCTTAGATAACTAATACAAAAGACAGTCTTTTATTTATAGAGTTTTAAATGTTCTGCCAAATAAAAAAATAAAGTAAAATTAGAAACTAAAGATTACAAATAAAAATAAAATAGATCGTGAGAGAAAAATAAATTAAACTAAATTGAATAATTGAGGTAGAAATCCGGATCCCATTCTTATCAAATTACCTTGATTGGAGCACAAAAAGGGATCTGCTGATGAAGAAATAAGGAATGCAGCCACGATTGGCCACGTGGAAAATATGATTGGGCGCAAGAAGAAAGTGGCCGACAACTGGAACTCGCTGCACGAAGAAGAGAGCACTGATTGGTTGCAAGACTGACTCGCTGACACAAGCGGGGCCCACCGGGTGCTGAGGAAGCTTCAGCACGCGTGGGTGCAGTATAGCAATATCCTTTTCTACATCAATGGTAATAAAGAGATAAAATTACTAAATTAGCCAATAATGACGGGCACATATTTGGGATTGTTTTTTGTCGACGCAATAATTACTAAATTTAACATAATTTTTTCGAATTTTGATCATCTTTTCCTAACAAATATATATATATAAATATATTTTTGGTAATTGTTTTGAGATCCGTTTGGTGAATGAGTTGAGATACAATTTTTAATTTTAAGTTAAGTTGATTTTTTAAAAAGTAGTTATAAATTTTATTGACCGTTCAGAAAAAAAAAAAAATGAAATAAAAAAATACAGTTAAATTAGAGTTAAATTTTGTTACCAAACAAAACATTAGATTTGATGACATCGACACCAATCGCCACTACAATGGGTAGTGCTTGCTGGAAGGGGCTGAGTTGAAGGGAATTATTGTATCAGTTTCTGATTATGAAAATACTAATTTTATCTGCGTTCCTTTTAGAAGAGTTTTGTTTGAGATCATCTCCTCAGTGCAGTTTAGTAACCGGAAAAGGTTGGACCTCCAATAGAATAGTTATTTAAATTTAATTTGTAAAGCGCTAAGCTGCCCGTCTAGCTCAGTCGGTAGAGCGCAAGGCTCTTAACCTTGTGGTCGTGGGTTCGAGCCCCACGGTGGGCGCTTTCTTTATTGTTATTATTGTTTTTTAAATCTTTGTGAACGATTGTTCATCAGTTCATGTAACAACGTGTTGTGTGTATCTTATTATTTATCATAAAAAAGAAAGGGAAAAAAAAAAAAAAAAAACGTGTTGTGTGTGTTGTCGTGCTTTATCGTATGATACATGTACCGGACAAAAAATTTCTTTAATTTTTTTATTTTAAAAGTATTTCTTTACATTTTTTAAAAAAATCTTCGTTAACACTGATTGTTCATGTAACAATATGTTGTGTGTAGTATCTTACTTATCATAAAAAAAAAAAAAAAAAAACGTGTTGTGTATGTTGTTGTGCTTTATCGTATGATACATGTTCTGGACAAAAAATTTCTTTAATTTTTTTATTTTAAAAGTCTTTCTTTTGAAATAATCTTTGCTAACACCGATTGTTGAGGTAAACAACGTATTGTGTGTGTTGTGTTTTATCAACATAATACATGTATTTCTATTAAAAAAAAAAAGTATCAAATATGAAATTTCAGAATTTTGAAGATCCCTGAAATATTTATTATAAGTTACCATCAGTGATGTGGTGGCATGATGATGAAGGATTTTTTTTACGTAAGGTCTTTATTTCTATCACGCTAAAGGTTCAAGCAGAGTCTCGAAGTTTATGATTTTCTTAGTTAATAAAAGTTTATAATCAGGATCATTTACCATCTAATCGGTGATCCTTGTGAATATCGCATTTTTAAATTCATTGGACTAATTAAGAACACGAAGAAGACATAATTGATTTTTTTCAAAACGACAAAAAAAAAAAAAAAAAAAGTTCAACTTTGATGCCCTGGCTCTTAAGTCTTAACTATATATGTATATGTATGTATGTATGCCCTGACTTGGCCTCTTATATATTATCTCCTTTACCCTCTTCAGCATGAACTTCATAGAGTTAGTGTTATTGTGTATTTTTCTGACATCTTTAATATACTAATTTACTGGACTGTTGTAGTATTTATAAGTGTTAGTGTTAGCTTACCAATAAATATTTAGAAAAAAAAAACATGAGGATGTATTGGCCGGCAATTATTAATGTTGGCCGCTAAAAGGTAAATGTCATAATTAATGAGTATTAAACTTAGTAAAATCTTTTCAAAAAAAAAAAAAAAAGATTGAACTCTCTTTTCTCTTGATCTAACTTTTGAGAATGAGTTTTACTCAAGACCATTTAACATGGTATCATAGCCATATTTTGCAAGCGATGATTTTATATGACATGTTAGGCTTAAGAGAGGACGTAAGATCGTGTATTTGTCTCACATCGCTAAATTTGTTCTGGTGTTTAGTGATGAAGTCAAGAAATTTTGTTAGGTAGACTAATAACTACGTAGATAAATTTTAAGGAAGAGCCTGTATCGGAGACTCTTCATCAACTACTCACTTCATTCCTATTTCTTTCACTCATCCAGTTGCCCTAAATTGGATAATGATAACTTCCTCATTTGACGCAAACAAGTTCTTGCTACCATTTGAGGTTTTCGTCTCCAACATTTTCTCTCTCGTTCAACAGTTTCGCCATTGCTGTACATATCTCGCGACGATGAAGCCAATGGAATCATCAATCCAGAGTATCTGGACTGGGAGCAGCAGGATCAACTCATTATGTCTTGGCTTCTCGTTTCAATGTCAAACACGGTTCTTTCTCGAATGGTTAACTGCGAAACTTCTTCCCAAATCGGGAACACATTGGAGGTTTACTTTGCTCAGTAGGTTCGAGCAAATGTCAAACAGTACAAAGATCAACTCCAAAATGTTCGTAAGGGCTCTCTTTCTATCAATGATTTCCTGCTCAAAGTTAGGGGAATTGTCGATATGTTAGGCTTGGTTGGTCATTCGGTTTCCACTAAAGATCATATTGATGCAATCTTGGATGGTTTGCCCTCGGAGTATGAAACTTTTACAATCTCTGTTAACACTAGATCTGACCCGTATACTGTTGATGAGATTGAGTCTCTTCTTCTTGCCCAAGAGGCTCGAATCGAAAGGGTTCTATCGATCTAGATGCTCAGAGTATGGCTAATCTAGTGACAACACCAACTGGGGCTCAGTTCAAGAAAAAGGTATTTCCTTTCCTTCAACAACCACTCGTTTGGTAATTCAAGTGGTTCTTCTGGATTTTACAACAACTTCAGGGGTGTTCCAAGTCGAGGTCATGGTCCTTTCAGATCTAGAGGTGGATCTGGATAGGACAAGACTTTGGAAATTTTCCCCAATTTTCCAAACCAAATATGGGAACCAACACTGGTAAACCAGTGTGTCAACTGTGCAACAAAATTGGACATGAAGCCTTACAGTGTTACTATCGGTTTGATGCTACATTCATAGGGCCTTCTCAATTGCAAGGACATGGTCAAATTCAGGGTCATCTCCATGAGTTCAATACTGATGAAGTTGGTTGTCAGTCTGACTGTTTTGCTTATGATTCTGAGGGAGCTTGGCAAAGTTCTCAGATGGCATCTATGCTTGCTATGCCAGAATGTGTCTATGACTTTAATTGGTATCAAGATTTTGGTGCCACCAATCATCTCACAGCTGACCCTGCCAACCTGATGCACAAAGCAAATTACTTTGGGCCAGATCAAGTGCACATGGGGAATGGTAAGGGTTTACAAATTAAAAGTGTTGGTCATTCAGTTTTCCATTCTCTTTTTACTTCAAAGTTGTTGTCCTTAAGTCAACTTTTACATGTTCCAAGCATCACAAAAAATCTCATGTCTGTTTCAAAATTTGCAAATGACAACTCTGTCTATTTTGAGTTTCACCCTAGCTATTGTTTTGTTAAGGACCAGCTTTCCCACAAGACACTGCTAGAAGGGAAACTTAAATTAGGCCTCTATGTCTTTGACAACACTCAAATTAGTCCTCTCAAATCTGGTTTTGGTGCTTCCAGCCACTTCTCTAAGTCTGAAAGTTGCCTTAAGTCCACTAGTAACTCCTCTTCTAATCTTGCTGTATCTAGGAATTCATTGTATACCTTGTGGCATAACAAATTAGAACATCCTTCTGAAAAATTGGTCTCTTGTGTTATCAAAAGTTGTAATCTTGATCATGTCAATAAGGATTCTTTTTCAGTTTGTCAAGCTTGTTGTATGGGTAAAATTCATAAACTACCATTTTCTAGATCCTCCACAGTCTATAGTGAGCCTTTGCAACTGTTCATTCTGATTTGTGGGGTGCTTCCCCTGTTGCTTCTGCACATGGTTACAAATACTATATTCACTTTGTTGATCAGTTTTCTCGGTTTACTTGGATGTATCTCTTAAGACAAAAATCTGATGCTTTTGCTGCTTTTCTTAATTTCAAAACACATGTTGAGTTGCAATTAGGATATAAACTAAAGGCAATTCAAATTGATTGGGGGGGGGGGGGGGGGGGGGTGAATTTAGAGCATTCACTGATTTCCTATTTTCAAATGGCATTACACATCGAACCTCTTGTCCCCATACACATGAGCAAAACAGACTAGCTGAGAGAAAGCATAGGCATATTGTTGAGAATGGTTTAACTTTGCTAGCTCAGTCTTCCATGCCATTTAAATATTGGGATGAAGCATTTAGAACCTCTGTGTTTCTCATTAATCGTCTTCCTACACCCTTGTTAAACCACAAAACTCCTTTAGAAGTGTTGTTTCACAAAACACCTGATTACTCTCAACTTAGAGTCTTTGGTTGTGCCTGCTATCCACACATTCGTCCTTTTAATAAACACAAATTTCAATTCAAATCTAAACCCTGCACTTTTCTAGGGTACAGTTTAAATCACAAGGGGTACAAATGCCTTGATGACTCAGGGAGAATTTTTATTTCTAGGGATGTGATATTTGATGAATTTCACTTTCCTTTTGCAAGACAGAATGCCCCTACTTTATCTCCCTCTTGCACTCCAGATGCTAATTCCATGAGTCTTGTACCACAAACTTTCACACTTGTTCCCAATTCTCAGAACAATTCATCTTCCTCTCATGTGTCAAATTCCTCTTCGCCATCTTCTAAGTCAAATTCTTTCCAAAATGTCAGGCAAGATCCCACTGATCTTGCTACTCCTCTAGCCACTGATGACCAATCACCTTTAATTGTAAATCCCCCTAATACCTCTACTGCTAATGTTCAAAACTCAAATGATTTACCTAGTATGCAGGTTCAAAATGGTCATTCTATGATTACTCGGGCTAAGAATGGGATTAGGAAGCCAAAGGTGTTTCTCACCACCTCTGAACCTACTACTGTTGATGAGGCTTTGCAAGATGAGAGTTGGAGACAAGCTATGCATGAAGAGTTTCAAGCTTTAATGAGAAACAAAACCTGGAGTTTTGTTCCACTCCCACATGGAAGGAAAGCTATTGGCTGTAAATGGGTTTTTCGAGTCAAAGAAAATGCTGATGGGACTGTCAACAAGTATAAAGCTAGGTTAGTTGCCAAAGGGTTTCACCAAATTGCAGGTTGTGACTTTTCAGAGACTTTCAGTCCAGTAGTTAAGCCTAAAACTATAAGGACTGTTCTCACCATAGCCTTGAGCAAGCAGTGGTCAATCAGGCAGTTAGACGTCAACAATGCATTCCTTAATGGAATTCTGCAAGAAGAGGTTTATTTGGAGCAGCCTATTGGTTTTCAAGATGTCACTAATCCATAGCTGGTTTGCAAACTTCACAAGTCCTTGTGTAGACTAAAACAAGCTCCACGAGCTTGGTTTGAAAAGCTTCACTCAGCTCTTGTAGGCCTCGGCTTTACCTCTGCCAAAACAGACCAGTCTCTATTCATTCAAGTTACAGATGAATTTTCTGTTTTTGTACTGGTTTATGTCGATGATATTAGCATCACTGGGAGTGATGTTAAAGTTGTTTAATACATCATTGACAGGCTGAATCATGAGTTTACACTCAAAGACTTGGGAGAGTTGGATTATTTTCTAGGCTTACAAGTAAAGAGGACAACTACTGGTGGTCTTCATCTGTCTCAGACCAAATATGTCACAGATTTACTTTGCAAAGCCAAAATGCAACTTGCTAAAAGTGTCTCAACTCCAATGACAACAAGAGAGAAGTTGGTTAGCCATGGGAGTGAACCAGTCAGAGATGTTAAATTGTATAGGAGCATTGTTGGTGCTCTTCAATACGTCACCATTACACGACCTGAGTTGGCCTTCTCTGTCAACAAAGTATGCCAATTCATGCAAGAACCACTGGAACTTCATTGGAAGGCTGTTAAAATGATACTTAGATACTTGTCAGGAACTCTAGACTTTGGTTTAGAGCTTCAAGCTACACCAACTAAAGACTTGAATCTTGTTGGATTTAGTGATGCAGATTGGGCATCAGATCCCAATGACAGGAGGTCAACATCTGGTTTCTGTGTCTATTTTGGAAACAATCTAATTTTCTGGAGCTCCAAGAAACATCACACTGTCTCTCGGTCATCAACAGAAGCTGAGTATCGAAGCCTAGTTGCTTTGGTTGCTGAAATTATCTGGATCAAGTCATTACTATCAGAGTTAAAGGTTCCCACTCACTTAACACCAATCATCTGGTGTGATAATCTTAGTACAATGATGATTTCAGCAAATCCAGTCTTGCATGCGAGGACAAAACACATAGAAATCGATCTGTATTTTGTCCGAGAAAAAGTTATGCAAAAACAGATTGAAGTCAAGCACGTACCAGCTGTGGACCAGGTTGCAGATATTTTTACCAAGGCAAACTCAAGTTCTAGGTTTGCTTTTATGCAAAGCAAACTCAAAGTAGAAAGTTTTTCTACTATGAGTTTGAGGGAGGCTGTAAAGGATACTTAGTCTGTTAGTTAGTTTGTTACTGATCGTTAGAGTTAGTTTGTGCTTGTACAGGTGTCATTAGCACACTGGTTGTATAGTCAAATTAGTTAGTCTGTTAGAAGGTATTAATAGCTATTTATGGCTTTGTAAACAATTACATTTCTCAATAATGAAATAATCTCTTTTACACTCAAAAATTATCTTCTTTCAGTTTTTCATATTGATGTTGGCCGCTGAAAGGTCAATGTCATAATTAATGAGTATATAAACCTAGTAAAATATTTTCAACCAAAAAATAGTAAAAACTGTGTGATTTATATGAAAATTCTATCGATGTGACGAAATTGCTTTATCCAATTATCATAGTTATTGTGGCCTTAATTTTCGTTTTCGGCTTAAGCACCGAATGATAACTAGAAGACCAAAAAGAGAGGCTCCGTTAATGTAGTGAAACCGGACAAGATCGGTTTCAACTTGTTCTTTTCTTGAAATCTCTGCAATCTTTCTTACCTAGTCAAATTTCATTAGCTTATTAGATTGGTTGCTAAATAACCTATTTTGGCAAAGGAAAGATCAGAACAAATTCAGATTGTAGAGATGGAATTCTTGAGCTGTTTATTTTATCTTTTTCTCATCATTTGGATCCTATTTCAAGCCTCCAAACTAATTTCTTTTGTAAGATTAGGCAAAAAACTTCCACCAGGACCAAAGCCTTTTCCCATCAGTGGAAACCTCTTGGAGCTTGACAAACCCCACAAATCCTTGGCCAAGCTTTCTAACTCTTATCGCCCGATTATGCGTTTGAAGCTCGGCCAATTAACCACGATCGTCATCTCCTCGGCAGCCACGGCCAGAGAAGTCCTGCAAACGCATGACCGTCTCTTCTTCAACCGAACCATCCCTGACGCCATCCGTGCCTGTCAACACAGCGAGTTTGGCATGGTGTGGATACCGGTTTCACCTAGTTGGTGAAAGCTTCGAAAAATATGCAACTTGCATTTGTTTTGGCTAGCGTTCTTGATGCCAACATGAACCTGAGGCACAAGAAGGTAGAAGAGCTACTAGTTGATGTCCATAAAAGCGCGCAAGCCGGTGAGGCAGTGGATATTGAGAAAGCAGCTTTCAAAACTTCTCTGAATCTTTTGTGCACCACTTTTTTCTCCATCGAATATTTGGCTGATCATGAATCGGGCACGATCAGAGAGTTCAAGGAGACTATATGGAGTATCAAGAAAGAGGTTGGAGCTCCGAATTTGGCCGACTATTTCCCTATGCTTGGAAAGGTTGATCCTCAAGGCATTAGGAGGCGAACGACTATTTACTTCCGCAAAGTCATGGACTTTTTCGGCAACATCATCAACCAAAGGTTGCAGCTAAGAGAAGAGACAGGTTCTACTGAAGACAATGATGTTTTACAAACTCTTATCAACATGATGATCAATAAACAGAGTAGAGAAGATGAATAGCTTGACAGAACCACAATCGAACATTTGTTACTAGTAGACTTACTCTATTCAACTCTTTTTTTTTTTTTTTTCCCATTAAATTTAGGTAAATAGGCAGTTTTTGGATTCTTGTTTTGAAAAATAGCCGACTTTTTCATTTAAATTTAGAAAAACGATATTGATAACTATTAAATTGTTAATTGATCCATGTAATCAATCATTGATCGACTAGTAAAAAACATATCAAGTGATCAATTAGTATTTGAAAAAAAAAAAGGTGGTCAATTTCTTAGTTCAACAAAACTTGGGCCATTTACCCACATTTTTTTTCCTTTGCTGAAAATTTCTTTGTTTTTCTTGTATTTGCATGATATAGTTGATGTATAACAATAATTTTTTGGGGAAAAATAATGGAAAAATGTTAACATTTATGCGATCCAACTCGGAAGTTGATTGATATAGGATTTGTTTGCGGGGGGCACTGAGACGACGTCAGCCACATTGGAGTGGTCAATAGCTGAACTACTAAAAGCACCAGAGGTCATGTCAAGAGCCCAAGCAGAGCTAGAGCAAGTTATTGGAAAAGGAAACCAAGTGAAGGAATCGGACATATCTCAGCTTCCTTACTTACAAGCCATCATCAAAGAAATCTTCCGCTTACACCCAACAATTCCATTACTGCTTCCCCGTAAAGCAGAAAAGGATGTCGAAATTTTCGGCTATACCATCCCGAAAGGTGCTCAAATGCTAGTCAATGTATGGGCCATTTCGAGAGACTCAACCATTTGAGAAAACCCCGACGAGTTCAAGCCAGAGAGGTTTCTGGAATCGAGTATCGATGTCAAAGGACGGGACTTTGAGCTCTCTCCCTTTGGCAGCGGGCGGAGAATATGTCCCGGCATGCCTTTGGCAATTCGGATGTTGCATTTGATGTTGGGTTCTTTGCTTCACACCTTTGATTGGAAGTTGGAAGACGGGGTCACACCTGAGACCATAGACATGGAAGACAAATTTGGCATCACGTTGCAGAGGGCCAAGCCTTTGCGAGCTCTCCCGAGGATTATCACATAATATATATATATATATATATATATATATATAACTGTTTCATCTTGTTAGTGTACTCGTTGTTCAACAACGAAAGATGAACTACATGTTATGTTTAGTAAATGACACTGTCGAAATCCAAGTCTACATATATGTGAAAGCGAGAGAGTGTTGGTCGTTTTATTTCCCCTTCATATTTTAATTATTTAGGGGGCGCTTGGAGTATAGACTACAATTGAAATTTTGAATATATTTTGATTGAATATGAGTGAATGTTTAGAGTTGTGTGTTTGGTTGAAAATGAACTATAATAGTTAAAAAGTATAAAAATTTGAAACGTGTTCAGGAAAAAATTGCAATATCTATGAACCATGTTTCGTTACTCACATTATTCTATGCACTTAAAAAAAATCATATTATTTCGACTTAAAATAAGAAAGTTTTAGACTTTTAAAGTTTAAGTTTTTTAAAAAAATTTGAAGATATCGATAGTGAAATTGGTTTACTTTTATAGAAAAAGACAAAATATTGAAAACTTCAATAGAATTGTATGCACCAAACAGCCCTTAATCACTCACGATTGCTAAAAACCACTTAAATCTCCTATATTACGCATCAGTTTTAAAATTTTATATTTTTGGACTGAAAATGAATATCAAAGCAGTACCCCTTTTTGCAACATGACTGTATTGGTAATGCTACACGAACACTTCTTTAATCTATTAATTTTGCATCCAACACCCCTTGAAAAAATGAATATCAATACAGAGACACCCCCTATTAGTTTAATAAGTGAGTTTATTTGTGAATCATGAGCTGCTTAGTTGAGATAAAGAGTACTTCACACTAATATTTTAAATTAGTTAGAAAGAAATATTCTCATTCTTACCTGGTGAACTTTATGCACATTCCTATTTTACTCGTTAAACTCTAAAACCTCTTACTTTCATTACTCGCTTTCAATAACATGTTTTTTCTTTATATAACTTTTAGATATTTGTTAGTATTATACATTTTTTCCGATTTTGTTCATTATTACTTGCATTTATATGGAGTCTCATTCATAGTGCTTTTAACTAAACTTTTTTTGTTCTTAGTTTATGAACAGCACATCCTCGTTTTTTCTTTTAATATATATATATATATGTGTGTGTACATATATCTACATACACATCCTCGTTAAGACTTTGAATTGTCTTCCTCCCTTTATTTTCTTATTTAATTGTCAACAAGTAAGCATGTTTCACGTGTTACGTTTACACTACTGGAATAAGACAAACCGACTTACACGTTTATTATTTAATAATTATTAAACAATTTCACACGTTAATTATCGATCAGTTATTTAAGAATTAATAATTATTAAACAGTTTCACACGTTAATTATTAAACAATTATATAAGAATTAATTTTAATTGCTGGGCTTCCTTTTATTTATTTTTTATTTTATTTTTATTTTTATTTTGGGATTTTGGCATTGGGGGACTTGCGGCATTGTGGGGATGTGGGAGGGGGAAGGAGCTTTGGAGTGTCAGGAGATGTGGGGTGCCCATGGGGAAGAAGAGGAATTTTTTTTAATTAAATCATATTAATGATAAATGGGTTAAGAATAGAATGGTAAATTAGTAATGTATTTGATACATTTAAGGATGATGACGAGGCAAGACAAGAGGGAAGAGCTATCCCACCTCAGCCTCGCCATTCAGAACAATCTCCATATCTGTCTCCATTTAGCGTAAGAAGAGGTGGGGACGGAATCGAGGAATTCCCATTAAGAGTATATTCCCCATCCCAATCCAACATAATATTTATAATCGAAAAAATATCTTTAAATCCCCCCCCCCCCCCAAAAAAAAAAAAAAAAAAAAGGGGCAATAATTCATCCTACAATTTAAGTTCAATGATCTAAAAAAAAATCCAACAAAGTAGGTACAAAAAATGCATACACGTTGGAAAAAATGCATGCGTACTACCAACTGCATGACTTATTTTATTTCCTACGGACAAAGTAACAGAAGGATGGATTTTGTTAACTGAATATAGATTGAGGGGATGCGATGTTGCATTTACAAAATTAGGAGGCCAAATGTTGCAATATTCATAATTGAGTGGAATTTTTATAATTAATCTTTTTTTTTAATTTCAAATTGTATGGAAGATTTTTTTTAAAAGAATTCGTTTACACCCTTATTATTTCCTCAGCCATATGGCCAAGCAAATTCTCCAGACAAGATGTTACGAAATAAGCAACGAAAATAGGTAATAAAGAAAACAAAAAATAAGAATATACAGATTTACGTGGAAAGCTCTAGACGAGAAAAAATCACAGACAAAGAAGAAGAAATCTACTTAATCAAAGATTGATATAAGAGGAACGACTACTGTAAAAGAGCATAATAATGAAACCCTAAAATTATATCATATATATACCCAAATCAGATCCCTTTGCTACCACCATAGATAAAAAAAATAATAATAATAAAATAAAATAAAATAAAATTCTCATAATTAAAGCTCTACCACAAATGTCACACCTCGAGCTTTTTAGACTGGATTAAAGATAATTCGGGTAACCAAACTCTAACACAAGACCAGGATGTTCTCTGACAAAATCGATGGGGACGTGATCCATGCCTGCAGTCACATCATGTTAGCCATGCCTTGGCTACCGGTTTCGATGTTGTGGAGTTACCTTCGAAAAATAAGAAACTTTCACTTTGTTCACCACTAGGGTTCTTGATGCCAGCACGAACCTAGCTAAGGCACAAGAAGGTAAAAGAGCTCCTAAACCACGTCCGTAAAAGCGCCGAAGAGCTGCCTTTGCTACGACCTGAATTTGTTGTCCGCTGCTTTATTTCTCCATGGATTTGGCTGTTGATTTGATCTCCGACACCGCGAAGGAGCTCAAGGACCGTTCGCGGTATCTTATGGCAGAGATGGGGAAATGAACTTGGCCGATTTTTTCCCGTTGCTTAAAAAGGTTGACCCCCAAGGCATAAAGAGGCGCGCCGCCGATCACTTTGGGAGATTCCTTGACTTGATCATCGACGTTATCATCAACCAAAAGCTACGGACTTAGATAAGAAAACGATTACTGCTGGTTCCACTCAAGATGGTGATAATGATATATTAGACTCACTCCATTAAGATGATGATAGTGTTTCAAAATTTCAGAATTGAGAGATAAAACTTCAGAATTTACAAAAATTAATATGAAATTCAGCCAAAGAAATTTAAAAAAAAAAAAACTCCTTTTCTACTTGGTGTTTTTATTACCATTTTAATCTAATTTATATTGAAAAAATGTATATCGTACTTGTTCTTTTAGGGATATATATATTTTTATATATATTTGGTTATTAATAAGAATACTTTAGCCACTTTGAAAAACTTTTGGGGTGTGTAAATCTTTGCCAGAGGGGAGGAATTTAACGTGAAGTGTAAATCACGGGCAATAGGTGCAAATTTCTTGAAAACATAGAGTGAAATTTTGCATTGAAAAAAAAAAAAATAAAAAAATAAAAAAATAAAAAAATAAATATATATATATAGAGAGAGAGAGAGAGAGAGAGAGAGAGGCTGTTGTTGTTCTCTCTCTCTCTCTCTGTCTTTTTTTATTTTTAATTTTTTTTCTAAATTTGTCCTTATCTCGTTGTCTATTGTTTGTCTACCTCATTTTCTTATTTTGTTATCCTTTTGTGGTTGGATTCTTTTTTTTTTTTTTTCCTGGTTTGTTTATTAATAAAGTATAGCAAATATTGCGAAATAGGTCAAGTTTTAACCTAATTAGAATGTGTTAACTCTCTCTAATATAAGTTATCCTATCTCTTACTTACATACTCTATTACGTATACGTGTTACTTTCGCAAACAGTGGTTAGACTTTTATTGGTTATATAAGGGGATATTTGAAGCACCAATTGTAGTTGAAATTTTGGAAATTTTTTTTGTTGAAAATCAATGAATATTTGGAAATATGTTTGGTTGAAAAAGATAGTTTAAAAAGTGTAAAAATTTGAAGTGTGTTTTGAAACAAAAATAGTAATATAGATCTTATTTCGTTTCTTTCAGCATTCTATGCAATTAAAAAAAAATCATCTCATTTTAAATTAAAAAAAAAAACTAGGGATACTTTTAAAGTTTGAGTTCATTGAAAATAAAAGAGAGAGATTTGGAGATATGGATTTGAAATTAGATTACATGTAGAGAAAAAAACAAAAAATATGTTTGAAACTCCAGCTAGCTAGATCAGTAGTGCAGTCACCAAACGGGCTCTAAGTCTTGGTCATAATAAAAATCTGTAACTATATGCATATGAACAATAAGGCTGTGATTAAAAATGGTATTTCATTAAGCAAAGATGTTAGTATCATAAGAAGATGATGTGAATTCAATTCATTCTTTGTCTTATATATGTATATATACTAGGTCCATTGAATCTCTCAAGTAATAAATTGCAGAAAGCTGATCTTTATTCTTGGTAGACATATAGATACAACGAAATTATTCAACACTTTGAGGATATTGTCCTTGGGATAAGTACTCGTGGGTTCGATTATTTTAAAACCAACTATGATGAGGCAAAAACCCATAGACAACATAGGAGCATATTCAAAATATGATGACTACAGGGCGAAAACATACAGCCGTCTTATTATTTCCCATTGAAAAAGCAGTATATCATGGATTTTTAGAAATAGGGATAGCTCGCAAAGGTTGAGCCATCTGCAAGGTGATGCCAAACCTGTCTGCCATGTTCATAGTTTACTGTGTTAGGCCGTCTTCCAACTTCCAATCAAACGAATGAAGCAAAGAACCCAACATCAAATACAACATCCGGATAGCCAAAGGCAAGCCAGGACAAATTCTCCGCGCGCCTGCCTCCAAAGGGAGTAAGCTGAAAATCGTGGCCTCTCACATCCACATTTGATCCCAAAAACCTCTCTGGCATGAACTTTTCCGGGTTCTCCCAAATGGTTAGGTCTCTAGAAATGGTCCACACATTCACTAGCACTTGTGCATCCTCTGGGACGACATAGCCATTGAGTTCCACGTTGGTTCCAGCCTTTCGAGGAACGAGGAATGGAACTGCCTGGTGCAAGCCGAAAGTTTCTTTGAGAATGGCTTGTAAGTAAGGTAGTCGAGTTATGTCTAATTCCTTAATTTGGTTTCCTTTTCCGATGACTTGATCTAGCTCCGCCTGTGCTTTTCGCATCATCTCCGGGGCTTTCAGTAGTTCAGCCATTGCCCTCTCGAATGTGGCTGCAGTCGTCTCAGTCCCCGCACCAAATAGATCCCATATATATTCAGTTTGAAAGTGATTATAAGATAGCAAATACACTTACGTACCCTCATATATACGTACATTGTAATCAACTAACTGTTGGGTTTTGTTCATATATAAACTTAGTATAATTAATGGGTATTGACAACTAATGTAAAAAGTCCCACGTGGGAAAAGAATGAGATTATATAACACTCTATGAGTCTTTCTCACCTTGAAAGGTTAATTTAGTGACAGCTGGGAATGCTTATGTTGGTGCTTGTGTGGCACGTTTGCGTGGTGTGGACAGTGAGGTTGTATAGGCGCTTATTAGGCGCACTTGGGCACGGGATGCATGACACATGGCGTGTTGTGATTAAATTGCGATTAAATAAATTATATATATATATTTTTTGAATTTAAATTTCAATTTGAAAAACAGATGTAATATTTAGAAGAGTTACATTTTCTCAGTTGTCAGATTTCTATAAAGAGTTGTAGAGAAATCAAATTTCTAAAAAAAAAAAAAAAAAATTGAATTCTTTCTCTCTCTCTCCTATTGTTATTATTTCAGAAATATTGTGTTTTTTTTTTTACCTACTTGAATTTCACTTTTATTTGGTGTTAAAATTCGTTCAACGGCTCGTCATATCCTAAAAGCGATTTGCTGTTCAACCTGAAGCAATCTCTTTTCGAGAAGGGGCAAATAACGCTTTAAGGAAAACATATTCGTTACGTGTTTCAAGTCTCCGATTTCAGAATTTTCCAACACTAAACTTATGCTAAGAAAGCACAAAATCCACATGACATCTATATAGTGGCGGAGCCAATAATTTTTTTCAGTGGGGGTGTATACTAATTTTTTTTAAGATTAAATAAATTTTAGTGAGAACTATGTGAGAATTTTTTATTTTAGTGAGTTCATGTGATGATTTTTAATTTTAATGGGGATAAAGTCGTAAAAATATAAACTTTTTTTTTATCAAAATTAATATTAGTGGGAGTTATGTGAGAATTTTTTATTTGAGACAAAATATGAACTATATGAGAATATTTTATTTTTAGTGGGAACAAATTATAAAAATAAAAATAAAATTTAAGATAAAATTAAAAGAACAAAAAATTTGAGTGGGACTACAGCCCCCACTCACACCCCCTTCCCTCCACCTCTGCATATATACACACATTTATAAATGTGTATATATATATATATTGTATGTCAGTGCATATATTTTTCCTACCCTATGGGTCCGCCAGGAGACTCACATTTAATTAGTGTATAATATTTAACATCACTAATATTCCATGGCATTTTTCTTTAACCGTGCCTGTATGTGTATGTTGTACGTGCATGTATATGCAATAATATTGTTTTGCTCCACAAAAGAGAGAAAAAAATTGACAATAAAACCCGAAAAGGCTTACAAATTAGGCCTTTTTTTTTTTTGGTTCAAAAAAAGGTTAACAGTATGAACATATGTATCTATGTGTGTCTATATATATGATCAAGTAATTTAAAGAAAAAGAAAGAATGTACTAAGAAGCTTACCAGTGAAAGAATGTGCTAAGAAGCTTACCAGTAACAGATGTTCAATTGTGATTCTGTCAAGCTTATCTTCGCTGTTATCTTCACTGACCATCATCTTGATTAGGGAATCTAATAGATCATTCTCTTCAATAGAACTCTGTTGCAGCCTTTGGTAGATGATAAGGCCGACCAAGTCCATGATCTTGCGAAAATAGATGGTCGCACGGCTCCGACTGCCTTGAGGGTAAAAAATCTTAAGCACAGGAAAAAAGTCGGCCAAGTTTGGTTTCCAGCCTCTTCCACGATGTGCCATACAGTGTCTCTGAACTCTCTCACGATGTCGGAAGTTGGATCGGTCAAATCCATGGAGAAAAAAGTGGTGGACAGCAGATTCAGGGCAGTTTTGAAGGCGGCTTTACCAATTCCCACCGCCTCACTGGCTTGAGTGCTCTTACGGACATCAGACAGGAGATCTTGTATCTTGTCGTGTCTAATGTTCATGTTGGCGTCAAGAACCTTGGCGGAGAACAAGTGGTAGTTGCATACTTTTCGAAGGTTTCTCCAGCTTGGCGAAACCGTTATCCATGGCATGCCGAGCTCGTTGTGTTTAACGGCGGAGATGGCGTCCGGGATGGTCCGATTGCAGAAGAGACGGTAGTGTGTTTGGAGGACTTCTTTGGCCATGGGTGCGGAAGAGATGACGATTGTGGTTACTCGGCCAAGTTTCAAGTGCATGACGGGTCCATAGGACTTGGAAAGCTTGGCCAAGGACTTGTAGGGCTTGTCGCCTATAAAAGAAAGACCTTTAGGAAACCTTTTGTATTTCAAATGTTCCAGCCAAGCTACATGAGACTATGTAGTGGTATTTATACATTAATGGTCAAACACAAAACCCTAAGGAGAATTCCTCCACGTGGCAGTGAGTTAAAGAATAAGCCAAAGAAACAAGGCAGTGAGCTAAAGAATAAGCCAAAGAAACAAATTGTACACTTGACAGTTAATACATACAAACGGTAAAATAAATGAAATACAAGAAATGAGGTCAAGTCCGGAAAATGGATAGGAGCAGGGGAAGCTTCGAGAACATCTACCAAATGACACAACAACTAAGAGAGTGTTTGGTATTTACATTCATTTTAAACTAAACTGTATTTTTTTCATCATATTTTTTGTTTTTTTTGAAAAAGTTTTTTATCAAAAAGTCAACAAAAATTACTATTCAAACTTAAAAAATCTCAACTCAACTCAAACTGAACTTGTGCACCAAACAGGCCCTAAGCCATTTATCAATACGGAGCAATTTGATTAATGGCGTAGATGGAAACTACAAGTCGTTTCCATCATCTTCTATAACACGCCCCCTCAATTCAAGCGAGGTCAAGGAGACAACACCAAGTTTGTGTCTGAGACGGGAGAAGAATTGCAGAGATAATGGCTTCGTGAAAATGTCGGCATTCTGATCTAGAGCTGGCACATGGTTGACAACGAGTTCCTTAGCAAGAACTTTCTCTCTAACGAAGAACATATCCAATTCAATGTGCTTCGTCCAAAAGTGAAGCACTGGATTTGCAGCGAGGGACACTGCACCCAAATTATGAATGGCGATCTGGTTTAAGAAATCCTCAATTCATGCAATAGAGACTTGAGCCAGAGAATTTCAGCAGTAGTGTGGGCTAAACTCCGGTACTCTGCTTCAGTGCTAGAGCGAGACACAGTGGGTTGTTTCTTCGAGCACCAAGTGAAAAATGTCAAATTACAATTCTTTAAGGCTTTTTCAACAATTTCATAAGCTGGATGCCCTAGTCTTTGGTGCCAGAGATCTAAATCAGCCTTTTTACCCAATACAGACACATTTGACTCAGGGTTTGATAGACTAACATCAAACTTTGTTCCTACAAACGCTGGACAAAGAAAAGCAGAAAAATTTCTATTCCTAGTGGCTGAGCTCTCTCTAACAGGCTCTTTGATTGGAAGTGAAGACGACTTTAAGCTGGGTTGATGACTTTGATTGGTGGAATTGGTAAGATGAAAGTGGTAAAGGCCATCCTTAAGGCTCCCTTGCAACAGAACTTCCCCTGTGACTTGGTCCTTAACAAAACAAACCAAAGAGTGAAATTCAAATAACACAGCATTATCTTTTGAAAATTGAGGACCACTCAAAAAGATTTCTAGTAATATCCAGCACATGAAGCAAGTTTTTGAGTTTAAAAAATTCTAGATTTTTGAGAGTTGAGGGATTTGACAACAGAGCTACCAATGTGTGAAATGCACAAACTTGCCCCATTACCCATATGCAGCTTGTTCGAGCCACGATACTCAGTTCTGAGGTTGATGTTACCGATGTCGTTTGTGACGTGTTTGGTGGCTCCCGAATTTAAATACCAGCTGTTGTCATTCACTAGGTCAGGAGCAGCATACATGGCAGTCATGGGAAATAAGTTGGAGTTTCCTGCTTATATATTAAATAATAATTATATTATTGATTATCTAATTTAATATGGTCAAATAAGTGATCTATTAATTAAGCTCCAGAGATATTTATTGGGTATGAACTTTAATATGTAGAAACTCAATATTAATTAAATTAGGGTTGATGAGAATATAATTTAAGTTAGTATATAAGGGTCATTATAAGGATTGTGGTCTCCAAATCAAATCATAACACGTAATATTTGCTCTCCTCCTCTTTCCCCTTTAAGAGAGAGAATCCATAGAGCACATTAAGAACCTAAAAAGATTTTACTGTGGAAGACTCCATCCTTTTCTAATTTGTCTTCATGGATTCAGGTACACTTCCGATTAATTTTTTCTTGATAATTTAACATGAGATCTTGAATTTGGTGATAGTTTTTATTAATTAAAGTTTTCCCCAACAAGTGGTATCAGAGATGCTTATGTTGAATTATTTAGATATATGTGTTATGTTTGTTTTGGATGTATTCAAATTCAACAATTTCCGATATTAATTGTTGAGTTTGAAAATTGGTGTGACTCAAGTTTACGATCTTTTCTTATGATATATATGCACACATATATACAGTTTAATTTGTTGAATTCCGTTTCTATTTTGGATGTGTGTATGTGTATATATATAATATTGATTGAATGTTGCTTGGAGATTGAATTCAATGGACAACTTTTTTACCTTTCTCGGATTTGGTATGTATATGCAGCAGTGTATCAGTTGTTCCTTTCTTTTTTGGGATCGTTTTTTTTTTTTTTAAAGAACTAAAAAAAAGGGATGATGGCTGCATGAAAAAAAAAAAAAAAAAAAAAGGGGTTTTAAGTTTTTGTGCTTGAGCCCATAAGATTTAAAGGGTGAGGGAGAGTTTGTTGGGCCTTGAGCCCATTTTTCTTTGGGCTGGTGGTAAATGATCCAGGGTTGGAAAAGGATTCAGATTGGGTTGACCCGACCCGGTTCAGCCCTGACCTAGTCAACAAGACCCGGGGACCTTGGTCGTTGACTTTGACTGCTGACCGTTGACTTTGACCATCCAGTTTGATAAAAAAAAATTGTCTAATATTTTTAAAATAAACTGATTAAAATTATATGTTGCCAAATTAATCTCTAGAATGTAAATTTGTTTATTTTGAAATATTAAGATGTGTATGTCTATTATTTATGTGAATAATGACTGACTCCAATGAAGGTTGTTATTTAGCCAAATAATAGACATACATGTGGTAATAGATATGTGACAATTATTAGGTTTTTCATGTGAGCAATAAGTCGGTCCAAAAAAAAAAACTTATTGCTTGATAGGATTAATTGTCAATATTTGATTACTGCACGGAGAGTACCACTTATAGTTGATATTTCTCTTCAAAGACTAAATGTCAATATTGTGCTGGGTATCTTGTGTTAGGGCCCATCATTATGTGAATTATTTGATCATGTCATGTATGGATTTATTAATTGAGTATTCTTGTTTTGTGACATGATTATTGATTGTGAGCTTGTTATTTTGTTTTGTTATCGATTTAATTACTGGTTTTGCTTCAATAATATCTGCCAATATTAATTCCATTACCATGCTTAATGGCACAAACTTCAAGAATTGGAAAGAAAACGTTATGATTGTTCTCGGTTGCATGGATCTTGACCTTACGCTTCGGGAAGAACGGCCTAATCTCTCAGTGACAAAATTTCCACTGATGACAAGGTGAACATGGAGAGGTGGGACCGTTCTAATCGCATGAGTCTTATGATCATGAAACGTTCTATTTCGGAAACCTTTAGGGGATCTATGTTCGAAGAAAAGAATGCTATAAAGTTCCTTAAGAAAATATAACAGCGTTTTGCAAAAAATGAAAAGGCTGAAATAAGTACCCTTTTGGCTAACCTTGTTTCAATGAAGTATAAAGAAAAAGGGAACATAAGGAGTAGATCATGAAGATGTCTCACATCGTTTCCAAACTAAAGGCACTAAAGTTAGAGCTATCTAAGGACTTGCTTGTGCATTTAGTTTTGATTTCTCTTCCTGCACAATATAGTTAGTTTAAAGTGAGTTACAATACTCAAAAGGACAAATGGACTCTTAATGAGCTCATATCCCATTGTGTACAAAAAGAGGAAAGACTGATGCGAGAAAGAATTGAAAGTGTTAACTTAGCATCCGTCTCTAAGGACAAGAAAAGGAAAATAGGAAAAGAAGTTGCAGTTGGGACATCACAACATAATGTGCAAAAGATATAGGATGAGGAGTTTACTTGTTACTTTTGCAAGAAAGCTGAAAACAAGAAGAAAAAATGTCCCAAGTACGCCAAGTGGCGCGTAAAGAAATGTATGCTTTCACTTTGGTTTGTTCTAAAGTTAATTTAGCTTCTGTACCTAGACACGCTTGGTGGATAGATTCTGGTGCTACTACTCACATAAGTGTGTCTATGCATGGTTGCATGCAGAGCTGACAACCAAGTGATGCTGAAAGATTAATCTATATGGACAATGGGAAAACAGTTGCAGTAGAGGCTATAGGAACTTTTAGGTTATTGTTAAAGATTAATCATTTTTTGAATTTGGAAGAGACTTATGTAGTACCGTCTTTTAGACAGAATTTGGTTTTAATTTTTATTTTGGACAAATTTGATTATTCTTGTTCACTTGGAAATAATAAATTTAGTCTTTTACAAGATTCGAATATTATTGATATCGGTTCTTTATCTTTGCATGATAACCTATTATTGTTGGATATAATTGCCTCATTAAATGAAACACTGCATACGAGTTCTCATGGTATAAAATGAAATTGAACTGATAAGGATTCCGTCACACCATGACACAAGCATTTAGGTCATATCTCTAAACAGAGAATTCAGAGACTTGTGTCTGATGGGATTATCGATCCCCTTAATTTGATAGATTTCCAAGTCTGTATTGAGTGTATAAAGGGGAAGCAGACAAAAATTAGGAAATTAGGTGCCAATAGATGTTCTGATGTTTAGAATATATTCATATTGATATTTACGGACAATTTCCTATAGCTTCTTGGAATGGTCAACATTATTTTATAATGTTCATAGATGACTATTCAAGGTATGGGTACCCATATTTGATTCATGAGAAATCACAATCCTTGGATATATTTAAGGCCTTCAAAGTTGAAGCTGAAAATCAACTTGGCAAGAAAATTAAAGTTGTAAATACTATGGTAGATATGATGGATCTGGTGAATAATGTCCAGGACCTTTTGCGAAATTCTTAGAGGAATGCAATGCAGCATCCCGCAATACACAATGCCAGGTAAACCTAGCATGAATGGTGTTGCTGAGAGATGAAACATAACGCTTGAGGACATGGTAAGAAGTATGATTAATCATTCTTCTTTACCAAAATCCCTTTGGAGAGAAGCTCTAAATACTGCAGTACATATCCTTAATAGGGTTCCAAGCACAACGGTAGCTAAAATCCCTTATGAACTATGGACAGGCAAGAAACCTAGTATTATGCATCTACACATTTGGGGTTGTCCAGCTGAGGCAAGGCCTTACAGGCCAAATGAAAAGAAACTAGACTCAAGAACTATAAGTTGCTACTTTATTGGGTACTCTAAATGGTCAAAGGGTTTTAAATTTTTCGATCCCACTGCTAGGACATTTTTCGAGACTAGAAATGTAAGATTTCTTGAGGAAGTTAAGTTTCTGGGGGAAGATAAGGTTAGAGACATCGTCTTTGAAGAGGAATTCGTTTCTCTTCTTGCTATTGCTATTGATAATGACCAGGCTTCTATTTCTGACATTGTTCAAAATGTAAATCCGGAATATCAAGACAATGTAGAAGAACTCCCTGTGCAAAATAAAGAAATTATACCTGAAGTACAAACTCAACAACCTTAAGAGGATATGCCATTGAGGAGATCCATTAGAGAAAGGAGAAATACGATTCCGGATGACTATTTCATTTTTCTCCAAGAACATGAGGTTGATATAGGAGTGGTGGAAGATGATCAATCAACTTCCATCAAGCCAAAAAAAGTTCTAATTCTCAAAAGTGAATACATGTCATGAATGATGAGATGAAATCCATAAAGGATAATGACATTTGGGATCTCTTCGAATTGCCTGAACGTGCAAAACCTATTGTTTGTAAATGGATATTTAAGACCAAAAGGGATTCAAAATGCAATGTTGAAAGATATAAGGCTCCTCTAGTTGCCAAGGGTTTCACTCAGAAGGAAGACATTGATTACAAAGAGACTTTCTCTTCGGTTTCAACGAAAGACACTGGTTTCACTCAGAAGGAAGGCATTGATTACAAAGAGACTTTCTCTCTTGTTTCAACGAAAGACTCTTTCAGGATCATAATGGCACTTGTGGCTCATTTTGATTTGGAGCTACATTAGATGGATGTAAAGACTACGTTTCTCAATAATGACATTGATGAGACAATATATTTGGTGCAGCCAGAAAAATTTGTATCCCGTGACCTAAAGAAAATGGTCTGCAAACTGAAGAAATCCATCTATGATCTTAAACAGGATTTTCGTCAATGGTATTACAAGTTTCATCAAGTTATTATCTCGTATGGTTTTTAGGTAAATAAGGTTGATGATTGTGTATTTCATAAGTTCAGTGGGAGTAAGTATATATTCCTAGTGTTATATGTCGATGACATACTACTTGCTAGCAATGATATAGGCTTATTGGATGAAACCAAAAGATTTCTGACTAAGAATTTTGAGATGAAAGATCTTGGGGATGCCTATTTTGTATTAGGTATACAGATACACCGAGATCACTCTCGAGGTATCCTTGGGTTATCACAAAAGAGCTATGTCGAAAGAGTTTTTGATAGATTCAGCATGAAAGGTTGTGTACCAGGAGACACCCCTGTCACTGAGGGAGACAAGTTCAATCTTGGTTAGTGCCCTAAGATTAAGTTGGAACGGAAAGAAATGTAAAAGATTCCTTATCCGTCAGCTGTAGGAAGTCTTATGTATGCTCAAGTATGCACGCGTCCGGATATTGCGTTCATAATGGGAATGTTTGGCAGATATTTAAGTAACCCAGGGATGGATCATTGGAAAGCAGCCAAACGGGTTATGCGTATTTGTAGAAAACAAAAGATCACATGGTCATTTATCGGAGATAAAATCATTTAGAGATCGTTGGATATTCTGATTCTGATTTTGCTGAATGCCAAGACAATAAAAGATCCATGTCGGGCTATGTCTACCTGTTAGCTAGAAGAGGTATTTCCTGGAAAAGTGTTAAGCAGACACTCGTAGCTTCTTTCACTATGACAGCTGAGTTTATAGCTTGTTATGAAGCATCTAATCATGGGATATGGCTGCGAAATTTTGTCACTGGGCTGCGAATTGTGGATGGTATTGAAAGACAATTAAAGATATATTGTGACAATAATTCAGCTGTGCTTTATTCCAATAATAACAGAAGCTCTGCGAAGTCGAAGTACATAGACCTCAAGTTTCTCATTATTAAAGAAAGAGTTCAGAGTCATCAAGTGACTATAGAACATATCGGGACAAACTCCATGATTGCGGATCTGCTTACTAAAGGTTTACCACCCAAGGTCTTTCATGAGCACACTACTCATATAGGTGTTGTTTTATTTGACGATGTGCACGTTTAGTGAGAGTTTGTATTTTAATGTTCTTTGTTACAAACACGTTTTGTATTTATTTTATGCAGAATAAAGTATATGGTTCATATATAAACCTGAATGCTATTTGTATTGATCTCACTAAAAAATAAAGCTGGACCAATTGAAAATAGACATGTTTAAGATCACATTATATGTAATTTTCATGTCACGCATCCATACTTGATCTATGTCGTTGAATATAGTGGTATGGTGACTATTGATGAGTCTAGTTACAAATATATGTAACGAAAGTCGCTTTAATCCCATGCTAATATAGTAGATGAACCAGATTGTAACTAAAGAGATATTTCAAAATAGTAAGCATTTTAGTGCGCACTTAAGATTTTATATAATATAATTGTTTTAGGAAACATATGTAGCCTAAGTGGGAGATTGTTGGGATTTTATTAATTTCCTATTATGGGCTTACATATTAAATGACAATTATATTATAGGCTATCTAATTTCATATGACCAAATAAGTGATCTATTAGTTGGGTTTTAGATATATCTATTAGGTATGAGCTTTAATATGTAAAAACCCAATACTAATTAAATTAGGGTTGATAGGAATCTAATTTAAGTTAGTATATAAGGGTCATTATAAGGGCTGTGGTCCCCAAGTCAGATCATAATATGTAATATTTGTTCTCCTCCTCATTCCCCATTTAGAGAGAGAATCCATAGAACACCTTAAGAACCTAAAGAGATTTGATTGTGGAAGACTCCATCCTTTTTTAATTTGTCTTCATGGATTCATGTACACTTCCTATTAATTTTTCTTGATAATTTAACACGAGACATTGGATTTGGTGATAATTTTCATCAATTAAAGTTTTTCTCCTGTCACGACCCTACCTACGTAGGGTCGTGACTGTGACGCCCCGACTTCCCAAGCCGGGTCGACACCATACATACTTGTACTTAACTTTCTTGAAAATTTGAGAATAAATTTTTTTTTTCTTTTAAACTCTGAAAACTTATTTTTAAATTACAACTTGAAAACATCATATACATGACATGAAACATATTCCTTAATCATACATATACAACTTCATACTTAAAATATTTGTGGAAAATCTTGCGTAGTGGTATCCCATACCGCCCTTCACTCGCCCCATCGTCTCCATGACCCACCAAGTAAAGCTGCAGGTATCTTACTTTTTCCTACAGTATGGAATATACAAATGAGCTTTCGCCCAGCAAGTACAAACATATCTCACAAAAACATTTCAAACATCTTAAAAAAAAACATGCCAATCATCATGTAATTTATGCATGAACCATTTATGATCGATTTGAATGTCTTATGCTTCATTATGGACTTAATTCTTGAATTTATTATCTTGTCTTAACATATGGGCCCATAATGTACGTACCAAAAGCGCGCAGCCTCCAGACAAAGTTAGGGTTTGCAAGGCCCTAAACAGTTATGAGAATCATAAACGTGACCTTCACGCATCAACGAGAGGTTAATAATCATAACTTGACTTGAACATGTATCCTCCTCGATCACGGGAGGTTGGTACGACACCTTGCTTGACTTAGTTTAGTCTTATTCTTGTATATTCTAAGACTAAGAATCTTTAGTTGTGATCTTATTAGTCATGGGGCACATGTGACATAGACATGGCATAACCATAAATCATGGCATAACTTGGCATATCATGACTCGACATGGCATGACTTATTATGACTTAGTATGGTATGACATAACATACTTAACATAACAGGACTTAGCATAACTTCTCATGGCATAACATGTCATAGCATAACTTAGCACATCATAGCATGTCATCACATATCATAGCATGACTTAGCATAACATATCATGTATACTTGAAAATAATATTTACTATTTTTCATACTGTAAGTGAGGTTTGTACTTACGTGGTATCCTATGCTATTGACTTATCGTCCTAATGTGGCATGACAACAGTTCATACTCCTGTTTCCAAACAGGGTGTAAGATAAGAATTTTTCACATTCTATCTTATCATGAGTCATTATATATGATGTTGGTATCTTAACCAACATCCATGAGTAACCCTAGTATATGTCCCTCCTACATTAATTTCATTACCTCATGATAATTTGTTTGGTTACTTAGAGTAACATTGGATTGGTATCATTTGGGTAACTAGGCCCAATTATACTTGAATAGTGTTAGGTTATATTGGGTAGCCTTGGGCTCTGGGCCCAATCTAGTAACCCGGATATCCTTCCCGGTTACCATCGGTCATCATTTGATTACCAAGTTATTAAGACAACTTGTGGTCTAAATACTTATTTTTTTCTTGCCTTGGAAAAACTTAGTTTTTCTTTGTCCTTTTCATAAAAACCCTTGTTTAACTTATGAAAAATTATAACTCTTTGAGTAGGGATTGTAAAAATCACTAAGTGTTGGAAACTGCCTTTGGAACAATTCCTTGCTGCCAATTATCTGTGTATGTGCAGGAATGTCCTTTTCCTGCACTGTTTTTAGAAAATCCTGTGCAGGATTTTCCTGTTTCCTGCACAGTTTTGGAATCCAATTTTTATTTAAAAATCTGGGTCGAATATGAAAAATTTTTCTTCACGAAAGTTTTAGACCTTGAAAAACCCTACAACTTTCGTGGTTTGCTCAAGACCCAGTTCATAATTTAACCTACTCATATTCTAAGTTGAAACTGGCTGGCCGTACACAAAGTCTGGGCAGACCAGACTCGGGTTTTTATAAAAACGAAGGCCTTTGGAGCCTTATTTTTAAAAACTGTTTGAGCTTTCCCCTAGGAAAAACCCTACTATACAACTTTCATGTTTTAACTTTCTTCAAATTCGGCCTCTAATGGCCTCAAAATCGACTTTCCAGAAAACTGGCCAGTTTACCCGAACTGGCAGTTTTCTTGTTTAAGTTCATTTTACGTCCTAATTTCGTACACCCTACCTCAATCGGCAGCAGCTGAGAACCTACAATCATCATGCAGCATTTTCTAACGTAAAACATACATTCATACATCATCCAAACATCTTGGGACATATCACAAACACTTAGTGAGCATACACCCTTAGCATGAAATTCTAGAGCATAAAATCATGCAACTAAACCTATTGGATGCAAATAAAAGAGTGAGCTTATGCTCTTATATAACCAACATGGAAATACACTTAAATTTTCAAATTTAAGCTCAAATTGAAAAGCTTAGGGTTAAGGGAGATTACCTTAGTTCACAGCAAGATTGGTGCTAGGTTTTAGGTTTAAACTCTTTCCCCCTTGCTCATTACCATAACCAGCCATCCCCCTCCAATTGAGGTTCCAATATTTTCGGCCATAAACATATGAAAACAATGCACATAAGCATCTAGTTCCAAACTCAATAAGAGACTTAGGGTTAAAGGGTTTACCTTGATCAACACTAAAAGTTGGCTAGAGTTTGGTCCCAAAATTTCTCTCCCTTTTTCCTTGGCTGCCACACAACCGGCCTCCTCTCCAAATGGGGTTCCAAAATTTGGCCACTCAAACTTAAGCCTCCAACAAGGTTCGGCCATCATTACCAAGTCCGGCCAACCATTTTTTTTTTCCTCCCTAGGATTCGGTTTTGTGAGGGAGAGTGTGAGAAGAAAATTGGCAAGAGTTTGGCTTGTTTTTCCCAATTTTTGGGTCCAAAATCCGCCGCCCCCTCACCTCTATTTATAAGCTTTTTGAACTTTTCAAAATTGTTAAAAAGTCCTTGAACTAGGATTTATTTATTTTCCTAAAATTGCTAATTGGTCCTTGAAGTAAAAATATTTACTAATTAGTCCCTACATGTGGTGGCCAGTCATTTGCTCCCTTGGTGCCCAAGTTTTGCTTACCTCATCATGATGACATCATGCTTACATCACCTTAATGACATCATGCTTACATCACCTTGATGACATCATCTTGCTTACATCACCTTGCTTACATCACCTTGATGACATCATCATGCTTTCATCATGCTTACATCATCATTACTAACTTTTCAAAAAATTATAATTTTGCCCATAAATATAAAATATTTGCAATTTAGTCCCTGCGGGTGACCGGCTAAGGTAGAGCCACTTGGCTTCCAATTCTTGAATAAGTATCCACTTGATTTCAAGAATCCATTAATATAATTATGCAATCTATTTCCTTATTAACTTTGATAATATCAATACTGTTTTGTCCTAAAATAGTATTATCATACTGAATTATAGTCCAAAATCCATCTGCATAAAATTGGACTACGTATAAATTTTTCTTAGGACTTGAAACTATTTAGTCCTTATTGCTTCAAATATTGTGTTTGATTTTTTTAGGGTGGTCTCATAGCTTATTCTTACTTATTCGTCCGTAATGACGATTTTTTGCAGTATAGTTTTCATACTGTTAATTATACTGCAGTACCATCTCAGTCAAGCTTTAGTTAACCTAAAGTCAACCTTGGTCAACTTTGACTTTTTTTCAAACTTTGACCAACATGAAATCATGAAATTTCGCTATGCCTTGTTCCTTAAAACGCCTTATACTTGGCTAAGTAATCCATTGTTGAGTCTCGTTGCTATTTAATCGAGAACTCAAACTTATACTTGTTGTTCCATTCCAATCATGATTCAAACTTAGGTTTTCCTTGTCTCAAAAGAAATCTAGAGTCATCAAAATTTCGGGTATTACAGTGACTTCGTACTTACTTAACCTAAATACCAACTTTGCAATGACCCGATTTCGTGGGGCCGTTAGCTTACCATGCTTACTTAAACATACTTTATCTTAAAACTTACTTTTGCTTTATGTAAAAATACGGAATTTTTTTTTCTTTTTAAACTCAATTTTAAACCTTAACTTATATTCATATTTATTTATATGTACTCACTCGAGTACTGAGCTTTCAAATCACATTTTTACAAATCATACTAGTTATCATATTCTAGTACTATCGACTTATCGTAATATAATACAAACATATTTTACAAAACAAATTTTCCAAAACCTGTGGCGGTGTCCAACCCAAATTTCACAGTCTGCAGTGCCATCTCTCCACAGTCTTGCATCAAATATTGCCGGTAGGTTGCTTACCTACAACATGAACGTAAGTTTTGAGCTTATGCTCAGTATACAACTTTCTATTCCGCAAAACATTTTTAGTAAAGAATGCATGAACCGATTATACTTTATTATTAATCAATTATGCTTTCTTATGTTAACTTGGTTCTGGGCCCCTTACATATCATGTGTGCACGTACCGTGGCGCATAGCCATGGAGTGGTTGAGGCGGCCAGTTCAATCCAACTCAAACCATAAACCAAACCGCTTAACATTGAGTGGTTGGGGCAGCCAATCCAATCCAACTTAAACCATGGACCAAACTGTTTAAACCCGCCCTTGTGGCCAGTCGGTATGACACAAGAAAACTTACTTGTCTTATCTTATTACATGTAAACTTGTTCTTAGTTGATCATACTTGAAAACTTAAATCTTAAATGTTTCTTACTTGAAAACTTAATCTCATTCTTATCATGTGATTTATTATTAGTGAACATGCTTTCATGTTGTCACAATAATAAAACATAAAACATAAGATATAAAACATAAGTACATCATATAAATCAATGCATGAATTTTTGAAAAATATGCGATGTAATAAAAACATTTTACCAATGTTGTAGGCGGAGTTGTACTTACAAATTGTCCTATGCTCTTGATTTATCGTTCCAACAAAACACGACAACAAGTCCTATTCCTGTTTCAAACAGGGCATAATTAAGATAAGAGTCGTTCTATCTTACTAAAAACCATAACATACTAGATCGGTCTTCAATCCAATTACCTTTGGTAATCATAGATACAAATCTTATCATAGTAATCTGGTATCCTATCTGTTTACCATTGGTACCTTAACATAGTAAACCGGTATCCTATCCGATTATCATTGGTAATCATGGATACAAACCCTAACATAACAAATCGGTATCCCGTCCGATTATCATTGGTAACCATAAACATAAAGCGCAACATAGTAAATCGGTATACTATCCGATTACTATTCGTCATAGAATTGTTAGCATATTCTTATGTAACTTAGTGTATTTTCTTTTCTTAAATTATCTTGTTTACTGGAAAATGTAAATTAAGTATTTCTTACAATAATACTTGAAATTACCTTTTTGAAACCATTTTCATAAAATTTCAGTCTCTTTTTCAAGAGATCATGAAACCTTAAAAAATACATTTAAAACATCATTTTAATTAACTGGAATGCATGTGTGCTAGAAATTTCCTGTACCATGCACAATTTTGAAAAATCCCAATTTATCTTTAAATAGATTTAAAATTTGAGAAAATTTTCTTCATCGAAGTTGTAGATCTCATCGAAACCTACAACTTTCATTTTTTGTTCAAAACTTAAATCTACCTTTAACTTATTCGTTTTTCTCTTTGAAGAGTTCTAGCCGTGTACAGTACTTGAACATGCCAGTTTTGAAAACTGATTAAAAAAAAGGCCTTTGGAGCCTATTTTTCAGAAACTGTCCACGTTGTCCCATAGAATTTTCAATTTTTTACAACTTTTCAGTTTTAACTTTTTCTAAATTCGGCTTCTAAAGGGCTCAAAATTCAATTTTCAGAAAATTCGAAAATTGACAGTTTTGTTTTTTGTTGGTTTTTGCTTAAAAATCCGTGCACACTACCTCAAACGAACAAAACCGTGAGCCTACATCAACATGCAGCATGTTGGATTCATATTTATCATTCAATCATACACTTGTTCATCTTCATGAAAAACACAACATTTCATAACTTTCTAGTTTACCAAATTGTGTTTTTAGGTTAATTCCTTAACCAACATACTTAGATCATTCACATAACCATCATTCATAAATCATCCATATTCAAGCATGTGAAAACAAATTCACAAACACTTGGTGAGCACATAAAATCATAAAACTCATTCTAGAGCATATCACCAAATAAATGCTTAAGGCTATCAACCAAATCATCCTAAGCATAGATCTAGGCCATACCAAACATATAAAACCATAACATAGGGCAAAATAAAACTTATGAGCTTATGCTCTTACAATCCAAGCTTGAAATACACATAAATCCTTGATCAAAACTTAATGAAATTCTTAGAGGGTTAAGACGAATACCTCTAAAGTTTGAAGGATTGATCTAAACTTTGGGATGAGAAAAATTTTCCTCCTCACCTCTCTTCACAAACTGGCCACTTTTTTGCTTTTTTTGCTTTTTTTTTTTTTTTTTTTTTTTTTTTTTCTAAGGGTTAGAGGGAAAGTTAGAAGAGAATTAGAAATTTTGAGGTTCAACTAAGTGATTCACATTCAACCTTACAACACCTATTTATAGGTGAAAAATCTATAATTTCCAACAATTATTTTTTTCTTAAAATTACATATTTGACCCTAAAAACAAAATATTTGCCCTTTAGTCCAATGAGGTGGCTGGCCATGTGGAGGATTTTTGGACTAAAATCCTTTCTTAATTATCCACTTTTCCATAGTTTCAAAAATCCCCAAAATTATGGATTTATCCATGATGAGGTGTCTTCCAAGTAGGGCCCTGTTTGGCACTTGTTCCTAAATGCAGTCTATTTTCTTAAGAATCCAAATATTACAAATACTGTTTTAACTATTAACAGTACAGTAATACTGAACTGCAGTCCAGAATTCATCTACGTTTAACTGGACCACATAAAGGTTTTTCTTAGGACTTGAAGCTACTTAGCCCTCATTGCTCCAAATATCATTCCTGATTATTCTAGAGTGATCCCATTCCTTATTCTTAATTTTATATCCGTAATAACGGTCGGCTGCAGTATAAATTCAATACTACTTATAATACGACAGTACCGTCTTAATCATGTCATGAATTATCTTGGTCATACATAGGCCAGAACAAAAATATGAATCATCATCGAGTCTTATGATACTATAAGAACTCAAATATATAATGATAATCAAATCAGATCATTAGCTTCATGTTGACATACATGATTCAGACTTAAGTTTTCCTTATATCTAAAGAAATCACAAGTTCGTTCAAAATTTTGGATTGTTACATCTCCAACATTTCCATCTATGGCTTTGGTGTGAAGGATGATTTGCTCACGATTATAGCCATGAAAGTTGCTGTCATACCTTTAGTAACAACATTGAACAACGTGTCCAATCCTGCCACAAAGTTGGCATTAAGGGCGACTAGCACTCTTCCAATTCCTTCCTCGGCCATGGCCTGATCTTCCACTCATTGAGCCTCCAAAGTTGGATGATGTTGTGGACTTTCGGAGTTGAACTTTTGAGGATTAACCTTCTTCTGTTGTGTCTGGTTAGCTAGATTGACAGTGGGACTAGAGCCATCAGTGTTCACAGTTGAAGTTGAAGCCGGTTCCAGGCGAAATTAGAAGCTCTAGAGCGCTGGCATCTTTGAGATTGTAGGGCTCAATGCGGGAGGTGAGCATGACCATGACAGGGTTATCCTCATTTCCTAAGTGATGAAGCGCATTAGATTCCAAATTATAAAATGTTTCTGATTCTTTATTTCTTTTATTCATTTAGCTTAATTCAGCACTATCAATAAGTTAAGTTTCCTGTTTCGTTTCTAGTTTCTTTAATTAGTTTTAAGATTGTTTCCTTTTAGTTTGTTTCCTTTACTTTGTTTTTCTAATTGCCTATTTAAAGGCTCCGTCAATATTGTAGTTTTTTCAACTTTTGATTATTAATAAAAGAAACTGAAACTATTCTCACCAATTGCTTGTTTTTTCAATATTCATTTGAATTAATGAAATACTTGGCCCCTTGACTTCGGATATTCTATGCGAATCAACGGATTTTCAATCCTACGCTTCCGCTACGTCAGTTGGTATCAGAGTGCCGCCTCGCCACGATCCACTGCCATGCCTCCTCGACGCCGACCTGACGAGATGGAAGAACTACGATTGCAAATCATCGAATTGCAACAACAGATGGCAGCTCTTCACACCGCTGCTCCTCCACCAGCTGCCGCTGAAGAAAATGTTGACGTCAACCCATTTGCACCGCTACATCAGTTGGTATCAGAGCAAAAACCCACAGGTCCCAAGTTTACGCCTAAACCGATTTTTTTTTTTTTTTTTTTGCAATGCTGCCTCACCACCAACCCACTGCCATTGCCGCCACTCTGCCAGTTGAACTTGCGAAAAAGGTTTCAAGTCTATGGCAAGAACTTGCTATCCTAAAACAGCAGTTTGCTACATTGGCCGCCACATCCCATTCTGATTCCGATTACGAATCTAATGATGACTTTGAGGGAATATTCAATCCAATATTTGATGAAAGCGATGATGAGGGAGAAGGTAAAAAGATTAATTTTGATTCAATCTTTGATCCAATATATGACGAATAGGTTGCAGAAGAGGAAGATCAAAGTGTTAATTTTTCTCCAATCTTTGACAAAAGTGATGGAGAAGAAGAGGAAGAACAATTTTCTTTTGATCCAGTTTTTGAGGAAATTGAACAAGAAGATGAATGTCAAATATTTGATAAAGGTGACGAAGAACAAGATGAGGCATTCGAATTTCGCATGATCATCATTGAAGAAAATTTTCCATTAAAGATTGATTTAGATTCTAACACATCCAATACTGAGAAAAGTTCTTTATCAGTTGATTTTAGTGAATTCGACAAGACATTCAGTTCAAAGATGGATCATTCCAAATTCGTTATGATTTTTCTCAACTCAAATCACTTGAAGCTCCTACAGATTCGAGGATGAATCTTTTTCACCTTGGAGGGACTGATGCAGCGCATTAGATTCCAAATTATAAAAGGTTTCCGATTCTTTATTTCTTTTATTCATTTAGCTTAATTAAACACTATCAGTAAGTTAAGTTTCCTGTTTCGTTTCTAGTTTCTATAATTAGCTTTAAGATTGTTTCCTTTACTTTGGTTTTTCAATTCCCTATTTAAAGGCTCCATCAATATTGTAGTTTTTTCAACTTTTGATTATTAATTAAAAAAAAAAAAAAAAACTGAGACTATTCTCGTCGATTGCTTGTTTTTTTCGATATTCATTCTATTAATGAAATACTTGCGCCCTTGATTTCCGGTATTTTACGCGAATCAACGGATTTTCAAGTTTATTCTACACTTCCGCTACATCACTTAGCCAGCCAAGATGTGGAGGATTTGATCCTCTTCAGAGATACGATGGCCAGCAGACGCAAGAACGTTTGCACAGGTCTTCATTTTGTTGAGGTATTCCCTCATGATGAGGTTTCCTTTCTTCAAGGTTTGCATTTGAAGTTTGTACTACATGACTCGAGCCTTTGACTGGCTGGCGAAGTTCAGTTCAAGTGTTTCCCACATTTCTGCAGCTGTGTTATTTCCTACCATGGCTACCAGTACTCCCTCACTGATTGATGAGAGTAACCAAGACGCCAACAGTTGATCTTGACGTTGCCAAGCTACAAACTCAGGATTGACTCTTCCAGGAGCACCATTAACTTCTGGCAACATTTGCTCAGGCCGTGGGGAGCACAAAGTAGATAGCTTTCTAGACCATAGCCCCTGATTGAGTGGTTATTTGCTGCCTCCATACAAGGTAGTTGTGATCTGTGAGTCAAATGGTGATGACTTGGTATTGGGGTTGGATGATTTGGATCTGAGGAATGTGGTTTATAGCTAAGGGATTCTCAGGTGGATTTGGAGCGGCTGCATTAGCTTGGTTTTCCATTTTTGTTGAATGAATTTGAGTTGGAGTAGCTCTGATACCGTATAAAAGAAAGACCTTTAGAAAACCTTTTGCATTTCAAATGTTCCAGCCAAGCTACATGAGACTATGCAGTGGTATTTATACATTAATGGTCAAACACAAAACCCTAGGGAGAATTCCTCTACGTGGCAGTGAGCAAAAGAATAAGCCATGAAACAAATTGTACACTTGACAGCTAATATGTACAAACGGTAAAATAACTGAAATACAAGAAATGAGGTCAAGTCCGGATTATGGATAGGAACAGGGGAAGCTTCAAGAACATCTACCAAACGACACACCAACTAAGCCATATATCAATACTGAGCTCCAAAAGATTTCCTATGATCAGAAAAGGTTTTGGTCCCGGTGGAAGATTTTTGTTTCTTCCAAAGGAGTGATATGTTTTGTTTGCGTAAATTAGGACCAAAGTGATGAGAGAAATGTACAATAAACAGCTGAAGACATCTATCTCTCTCTCTCTCTCTCTGTGACATTTTAGTTTTCTCTCGTTGAAAAAGAAGAAATAAAGAGTACGTTTTTTTATTTTATTTTATTATTATTATTTTTTATTTTTAGGAGCGGGGGTTGGAACATAATAGAGAAGTTTTGCCCAACTCAAGTAATAAAGAGATATGGATATGGCAAACAACAATGAGCTACACTTTATAGTGTTGCATGTATACGTACACCAATATTTGGTTCGACTCTTTTGTCTTCCGTCAATATTAGTGTCTCGTACGTGGCTAAAAAAAAAAAAAAAAAAAAATCTCTTATCTATCTATATTTAAATTGGCTTTTTGGTTATGTCTATTTTACTTATCACGTGACAGCCATGTGATGATCACATCATTATCATATGGATTTTTTATTTTTTTTTATTTTTTACTTTTGTTTTTGCTTTTGCTTTACTTGTTTATGCCGCACGCGCACTTGCCATACAACTAGTAATAGTAGAAACCTCAAATATTTGAGAAATAATTTAGTTGGTGGCAATGGCGGAGGTAGGTTAGCCTAGTGGGGGCTTTACTGAAATTTTATCTTCCTTTTAATTTTGCTCTACATTTTTTATTTTTCTTATTTTATTGATAATTCTATAACATAGAGTTATTTTAGTATTTTTAAACTTGTATTTTTGTTATAATATTAGTAATTGATATTAATTTTCCCCCTAAATTTATTATGTTTTTCTAAATCTGTAAGTTAATTATATTAATAGGGTTAAAAATAATAATTTAGAACTAGAATATGATAAAAAAAATTCAAAATTGCAAAAGTAAATTCGAAATCGTCATCCATCACTCTTACAAAGACCCATGCGTGCCCACTCGCGGTTTGGACCATCAGATTAGCAAGGAGAAGGCCCAGATCGCAAGTTCCACACACTTGCCCTTAGCCCCCGCGTCCAAGGTCGCGTGTCGAGCTAACTTAGGGGATGTCAGATTGGTTGTGGTACGGTTCAGCTTTTTCCGTGCACCTGCGAGCTTCAGCAAGTCTAAGATAGCCACGTGTCTGCTTCTTTCCTTCAGCCAGTTGTCCGGTGCACTTGTCCGTGTATGCCCCCTAGGACTGACTCGCGTCAGCTGCTGAACCAAAAGAGAAAAGAAAAGAAAGAAAAAAAAGAAAGGGAAAGTTGAAGTCGGCTTGGAGGCTTTAAATAGAAGCCTAGGGCTTCGTGCCCATGGTCTTTTGGCTGTGGGAGAAGCCAAAAACCAAAGAAAAATTAGAAATTTTTTTTATAAAATGTTTTAGGTTTAGTTTTCCATATAATTAGGAGAGATTATTATGTATCATCAATAAGAGAGGGAGAAGAAAATTTAGGAAAAGTCTTAGGAGACTTGTAACATCTCTAAATTGGTTTTTTTTTTTTTACTTTATTTTCTTATCCTTTTATTTTTGTAAATTGAGAATGATTAAACATTTATTTTGTATATTTCTATTTTTATTTATGAAGTAATTTTCTTTTCTGGGGATACGATCTATCCAGATTATGATTTAATTTTTTTCTATTTTTAATCAATTGATATTCTATTTCAGTTCTATGCTGAGTACATTAATCTGTGTTTAATGCTTGTGAATTTCTGACTAACTTTTGCATGATTTGGTATTTGATTTGAGATTAAGAAATGATAATTGAATAAGCCCTTGTTTAATCTACCATAATATTATCATAAGCTAAAGATAGTTATGAAACTTGTACAGTATTATGAATTTTTGGTTCTTAATGAATTATGATAAGTTGTCTGAGATCGAGAGATGATATGGCTTATCATAATAAATTGTTAACGCTTGAGAAATATTAATGAATATATTAGTGAGATTCGCTGGCAACATAGGAAATAGACGATGGTTCATTGGATTAAATGATTTAATTATGATTAATCCAGTGAAATCAGAAACACTAGATTCTTAGTATTTTGAGTATTTTGTCTTTTTACTTATTTTGTTATTTTTATTTAAAAATATTTTTCCGATTATTCACATAAAGTCGGAGTTAATATGATTTTGGTAATTGGTAACGACAATCCTCGTGAAAACAATACTTTACTTATCTCTTTATTACTTGTTTCCTGTATTGTGCACTTGCAATTTTTTCGCAACATTTATCTCCACTAAAAATTAAAAATCTCATATAGTCTTCATTATTTTTATACATAAAAACATGCTTCCTAATATCTGGACACTATCAGTTAGCGCGACACCCTGATATAGAAATACTATATTAGGCGTCAATATAGTCCCGAAAAAATGCAAATACGTCCATAAATATTTTATTAATTCTTATAGATTTGTGAGGCTAGCTCAAGAATCATATCGACCTACATAATAATCTTCAATAATTAAATTTGATTCGATTAAACTCTTAATCATTTAAATATAATTATTAACTTTGATCCAAGCCATGAGCGATCAAAGTTGCATTATAAGATTGTGCAGATATATATATTGATAAGTTTTTAATAAAATCTTTCGTCACTTAAAACAACCAGTTGTCATATGATGTCATCCTTTATTATGAGTATTCATAATTAAAGTTTAGGTATTAATTCTGTTCAATCTCTCTAATTTTTTCTTTGCCCATGAGTTCAATTAACACTTCAATAGGTGACCAATTTATGATTAAATCATTATTGAGGATTTCAGGATTTTATTTAATTGGGCGAGTACTCTTTCAATAAACAACCACAAAAAAATCTTATACCAATTTCCTCTTACAAAAATAATAGGAAATCAATAATAACTAGTGAAAATTTTCGTCATTTCCTTAGTATTATTCATTGTCACCTTATTTTCTCAATCGACGGCTTTCTCACCTTATTTTCTCAATCGACGGCTTTCTTTCTCAATCGACGGCTTTCTCACCTTATTTTCTCAATCGACGGCTTTCTGCCAAAGCTGTTCCAGTCAAAATACTTTGAGGTAAAAGCTTACGTGATAACCCATAATGTGGGATATATAATTTATGTTATCCTCAGCATTATTTTTATGTCCTTTCCTAACTTTCTATCTCTTCACAATATACATATATATCACGATTAGTTTGACTATTATTTTGCCATTGAAAGAAAATAGAACTGTTCAACTAAAGAAAAGGAAGAAAAAACTAATGTTTGACAACAGGCGTAAGAATGCATGATATTGCGAGAAATCTATGTTCTTTAGTCGTAAAGAGGGATCTTATGTCACTACAAATAGAGAATTGTGCAGCGTTTGAGATATGAGATATATATATATATATATATATATATTATCGATATAACTCTGGCTTCAATAATGGGACCCGCTCACTCCTCTATGTGGAGCTGCTGCGGAGTTGGAAAAACGAGCCTTAACGGCGAAGCTCTTTGACAATAGAACAAGATAAAGCACTACGAGGGAGTGAACTATTTGAATAGAGCAGTGCTACGGAATATCAGTTATGTTTAACATCAATCATAGAGGGTGAGTCCCACAACATGGGACCTTGAACATCATTGATGTTTCCTTGTATTTTTTATTTGAATAAGAAAATCGTCACCCGATTAAAAATTAGTAAAGAAAGTGACTTAAAAAAAAATAGGAAAAATTTTAGAGTACAAGTTAAAACTACAAATAAGGGGAGTTTATTGCTACCCTAGTTACTCTTTTCACGTCTTTTTTCAATAATTATTTTTAATGAGTAATTCATTAATAAAATTATGTTTATAGATAAATTTTTTGAAAAAATTATATTACACACTTTATTTTACTAATTAAAAAAGAAAATATGCCTTTTCGAATACAATTTATATGTATACTTAACATATTACCGGCTTAAAGTTCAGCATATATACATATATATGTTTATTACTTATTTACGATATTGTGCACTTGTAATTTTCCGTAACATTTATCTCCACTAAAAATTAAAAATCTCATATATATTCTCCATTAAATTTTACTCTTTATTTATTATATTTTGATGTTATTATATTTTTTAAGTCAAAAACTTTTGATGTACGCCCTTACTGTGTTATAGTCTGACTCCGTCAGTCATTGGTTGGTGGGTGGTCAACTTCCACTACATTACTAATTACGAACATGACATGACTACGTAAATAGTGATGCATGCGTAAAAAAGACAAGTCAATAATGGGATTTTGTCAAACACGTGCGATGAAAAATTATTTATTCAAATACTCTAATTACCATATACAATATTTGTCTTAATAACTAAAATAAATATTTTGTGTGTAACTGATACGATGTTGTCAATGAAATCAAAGTTATCAATATTCTGTTAATATTTTATACATAAAAACATGTTACCTAATATTTTGACACTATCAGTTAGCACGACACCCTGATATAGAAATACTGTATTAAGCATTGATATAGTCCCGAAAAAATGTAAATGCCTCCATAAATATTCTATTAATTCCTCTAGATTGGTGAAGCTAGCTCAAGTATTGACCTACATAATCAAATCTTCAATCATTAAATTTGATTCGATTAAACTCTTAATCAGTTAAATATAGTTATTAACTTTGATCTAAGCCATGAGCGATGAAAGCTGTACTATAAGATTGTGCATATATATATATATATTGATAAGTTTTAAATAAAATTTTTCGTCAGTTAAAACAACCAATTATCAAACGATGTCATTCTTCACTATGAGTATTCATAATTAAAGTTTAGGTATTAATTCTGTTCAATCTCTCTAATTTCTTCTTTGCCCATGAGTTCAATTAACACGTCAAAGGGTGACCAATTTATGATTAAATAATTATTGAGGATTTCAAGATTTTATTTAATTGGGCGAGTACTCTTTCAATAAACAACTACAAAAAAATCTTATACGGATTTCCGCTTACAAAGATTATATAGGAAATCAATAAATAACAAGTGAGAATTTTCGTCATTTGCTTAGTATTAGTCAATGTCGCCTTATTTTCTCTACCGGCGGCTCTCTGCCAAACTAGCTAGTCCAGTCAAAATACTTTGAGGCAAAAGCTTACGTGATAACCCGTAATGTGGGATACATAATTAATGTTATCCTCAACATTATTTTTTGTCCTTTTTTAGCTTTCTGTCTCTTCATAATATACATTCATACGACGATTAGTTTGACTATTATTTTGTCATTGAAAGGGAATACAGCTGTTCAATGAAATAAAAGGAAGAAAAAACTAATGTTTGCCAACAGGCGTAAAAGAATGCATGATATTGCGAGAAATATACATTCTTCCGTCGTAAAGAGGGATCTTATGTCACTACAAATATAAAATTGTGCAGCGTTTGAGATATATATAATTTTTTTTTTTTTTTAACGATATAACTTGGGCTTCAATAAGGGACCCACTCACTCCTTTATGTGGAGCTGCTGCGGAGTTGGAAAAACGAGCCCTAAGAGCAAAGCTATTTGACAATAGAACAAGATAAAGCAGTATAAAGGAATTAAATATTTGAATAGAGCAATGTTACGGAATATCAGTGATGTTTAACATAACTGATTAATAGAAAGTGAGTCTCATAATAAGGGGTCTTGAACATCACTGATGTTCCCTCGTATTTTTCATTTGAATAAAAAAATCATCACCTGATTAAAAATTAGTCAAGAAATTGACTTAAAAAAAAAGGAAAAATTTTAGAGTACAAGTTAAAAATACAAATAAGGGTAGCTTATTGCTACCCTAGTTACTCTTTTCTCGTCTTTTTTTCAATAATTATTTTTACTGAATAATTCATAACTAAAATTATTTTTATAGATAAATTTTTTGAAAAATTTTTTTTTTTTCTTCACACTTTATTTTACTAATTAAGAAAGAAAATACGCCTTTTCACTACAATTTATTTGTGTCCTTAACACATCACCGGCTTAAAGTTATATATATATATATATATATATATATATTTCCACGGCTAGAAAGCTAAAACTAGATTATGTAGCACTGCCAGGATATCATTTTGTTTTTGTGGGGATTCTCAAACGTTTACATATAAACATGCATACATCAGATCATATGAAAAACAGTAATACATACAAAATGAAATATGATAGATTACAAATATTTTCCAAAATTTTAATTGCGAAAAATATAATTTCTCTACAAGAAAAATAAGGCTAACTTTAGAACTGTCGAGCATTTATTGATAGATAAAGACTTTATGTTTCTAATGCACTAGAAATACTTAAGTCGATGTAGATAGGTTTATTATGTCATATGATAAGATAAGTAAGTTTAAGGCCTGGACTTTTCGCATTTAGTCGATCCTAGTTTTTCTATTCTCCCTTTTTTTTTTTTTTTTTTTTTTTTTGGGCATTTGTGGTCACCTAAGATAATCGTAATCAACAAAAATCGAGGATAGTCGTTCAAGGCCATGTTTAACCACTTGTTTGGGTTATGGTTCATTTACATTAACATCTTATTGGATTAAAGATAAAGAAAGGACTCGATAAATAGAAAATAAATATAAGACAGCATAAGTGTATAACATAAAACTTCATGTAATCCAGGGAGAACCCTTTGATTTGAGAGGTCCAATTTTAAGAATTGGAAAATTTTTACAAAAAAAAAAATTTTCTCAACTTTTTTAATCATTATCTCATTTTGAAAAAGAAAAATCATCTCATTTTTAAATTTATTTTGTACAGTACCCTTAAAAAAAATGAATCTTTTTGAAATCTTCTCATAATTCACTATTTCCAATACCATTTCCTCTCATTCCAAACAAATTTTTGCTTTCAAAAAGAAAATTTTCTAAATATCCAAATACCATCTTATTCTCAAAATGAAAAGTCTTTTCTCATATAAAACAAAAAAAAAAAAAATTTCTTTTTCAAAATAGACAAGTGATCCAAACAGGGCCTAGTTTCTTAAAATTTTCAAGTCAGATTGATAGTTATTTAGTAATTTCCTAACAAAAGAACTATAAAGTATTATCTATAGCAGTCATTATTTAAAACTAGAAAACATTGTTTGAAAAGAAAAACAAAACAAAACTGCCAATTTTTTTAAAAAATAAAACTACACATTTTTAAGTTTAGCTCAGATTATAAGCTAAATTGACATTGTTATTTATACATTCTCATAATGAGAAATTATTAAAAAAAAATTCTCTATATTTGTTTCTTTTTTTCTTTTTTTCTTTTTTTTTTTTGGAACTCGAGGTGAAGTGATTCAAATTCTACACGGAAACTAAAAAAATCTCCACATTCACATTTGATAAGTGTACTTAATAATTTCAAATAAATTTTTTGTTATTTCTAAAAAAGAAATTGTAAAAACAAATATAAAAATAAAAAAAATATTCTTAACTAGTGAAAAGAGCAAGTGAGAGCTTCCACAAGAAACCAATCATCTTCCAATACGAAGGCATTTTCCACATTTGTGCCCAATCTTAATTTTCAGATTTATTTACGGTCTAGATTGTGCATTTACAAAATCACTCTCAACTGTCCCCATATGACCCGATTTTGTAACTGTTGATTAAACAAGCATATATACATGATTTATTTATTAGGATAAATTGTAGTTTTTGGTCTCTAATCTTTTTATAAAGTTATAATTTGGTATAAAATTATATATATATATGTATTATGTAGCTAAAAGTCTCTAAAATATTTTAAATGGTGCAGTTTAGTCCTTTTTACTAAAATATGTTACATATTAAATTAAAGAAATTACGACATGAATATGTAAGTTGAATCATATAAATATTTTCTTAATTACCATTATATCTTAAATCACGCATTATTACCATGATATTTTATGTTAAACTTTTAACTCATGTAAAAAAATGACCGTTTTGCACATTTTTAAAGAGTTTGAGTACCTTTTAACCATAAAAAAGATTGGAGACAGAATCAAAACTTTATAAAAAGATTAGGAATTAAATGAGCAATTTATTCTATTCATTTGGTATATTGTCTTTTTTGGTATAAAAACATGAACAAGGTCAATATGGTTGCAGGTCATAAATGAGTATCTGCAGCCACTTGGAAGTAAAGTATTACTCGGCGTGGTTTGATTTGTAAAATAAAGACATGCAGGCAACGCATCAACGAGTGAAAAGTCATGACTACATGGGCTTTTTTTTTTTTTTTTTTTTTTTTTTTTTTGGTGCAAGAAAAGTCGCTACATGTTGATGCTAGGTAGATATGGGGTATTAAAGTGGAAGGGTGTATATTGCTTCAAAAGTATTTTGTAACACACAATTTATTGTTCCAAGTGTAATAGGAACAGTAACTGTGCGGCTTATTTTGTGTAACATCTGGGATTGTGACATGAAAAATGGATGGTATTTGAGCATGCAACAAAAAGTAGCCTAAAGCACAATAATGTGAAATGGAACCATATTTATTAACTTTATGAAGGTTTACTGCAATTTAAATATCGGGTACACAATAGTAGGGTATAGACACTTTTTTTGAAAAAAAAAAAAAAACAAAAAAAAACAAAAGTGAGAAAATGACAGTTCTTGGTAAGATATAATAATCAATTGTTGAAAAAACTTTCAACTCACTTAAAGTCCTTTTCGATTGCAAAAAAAATCTTATACCGATTTCCCGTTACAAAAATAATAGGAAATCAATAAATAACTATTGAGAATTTTCGTCATTTGCTTAGTATCATTCAATGTCACCTTATTTTCTCAATCGACGGCTTTCTACCAAAGCTAGTCCAGTCAAAGTACTTTGAGATAAAAGCTTACGTGGTAACGCGTAACGTGGGATAGACAATTAATGTTATTCTCAACATTATTTTTTTGTCCTTTACTAGCTTTCTGTATCCTCGTAATATACATAGGACGATTAGTTTGGGTGTTTGGTTGTTAGTTATGTTTAAATTAAATTGTATTTTTTTTATTATGTTTTTTATTTTTTTTTGAAAAAGTTTTTTTGTCTTTTTTAAAATTTTTTTTGTCTTTTCTAAAAAATTACTATTGAAACTTAAAAATCTTAAACTAACCAAACACCCCATTTGTCATTGAAAGGGAATACAACTGTTCAACGAAATAAAAGGAAGGAAAAACTAATGTTTGAAAACAGGCGTGAAAGAATGCATGTTATTGCGAGAAATCTATATTCTTCAGTCGTAAAGAGAGATCTTCTGTCACTACAAATAGAAAATTGTGCAGCGTTTGAGATATATGTAATTTTTTTTTTTTTTAACAATATAACTTGGGCATCAATAATGGGACCCACCCACTCCTCTATGTTGGGCTGCTCTGGAGTTGGAAAAACGAGCCCTAACGGCAAAGCACTTTGGCAATAGAACAAGGTAAAGCAGTTTGAGGGAATGAACTATTTGAATAGAGCAATTTTATGGAATATTAGTTATGTTTAATATCACTCATTAATAGAGGGTGAGTCTCACAATATGAGGTTTATTAGTGGGATCCACTTTTCTATTAGTGTAATGTTAAACATTATTGTTGTTCCTTTGTATTTTTCATTTAAATAAGAAAATCATCACCCGATTAAAAATTAGTTAAGAAAGTGACTTAAAAAAAAAAAAGGAAAAATTTTAGAGTACAAGTTAAAAAATACAAATAAGCGTTTATTACTACCCTAGTTATGTAACTAAACAAATAATAGAAAAGGACACAAGTCATGACTCACCTGATTATGTAACTAAACGTTGTTTTTCTAAAAGTCTACACGTACCCTTCATTATGCTTAATACCTAGCCTACATTTGATGTTCGTATTTATTTTGAACTCAACTGTATTTTACGGCTGGTTTTTTATTATTTTCTAAAAAAATCAACAAAAATTATAAATAGTTGTTGAAGAGTCAACTAATTTCAACATAAAATTCTATTTCATTTTAAACTCAATCGAAACACGAAACGTATTTTTAATGTGGTTGTCATTTATCTATTTGAAGTCTGCAGTCGTTTGTTTGTTTTTGGGCAGACAACGCTCTCAAACATGCCGTTTTAACAATTAATTAGACAAACGACATTCCATTTAGTCAATGACACTAGAGTATTTTAATTTACACGTCGTTTGTCTATTGGTTTTTACCAATGTATCAATTGTTAAGGAGAAATTTCCACAGACAGACGGGGCTGTAGATCAGATTCTTTGTGTGCCAAGTATACAATTTCATTACCAACTATGGACAAAGTTTCTTCCTATATCTCCGATATTTCCATTGAAATATTTGAATTTCTTAAATACAGAAATATCTTTATAGTGTAAAGAAATGTCTCCAATATTTTAATTAAAAAAAAATCTATTTTGGTGAAGTTGTACCAACCAACAGACATGTAGGAAAGAGTTTCTTCTGTGAAATAATTAAAATTTACACGAATGCACGAAATTCCCTTATCTGATTTGGATTTTTTTTTTTTAAATTCTCTTGAACATAATAAACGTTGAAATTATAAAAAGGAAAAAAAAAAAAAAATTGGAGTAACGAGTACAGCTATGGAGCCTTATAATAATTATTTTTATCTGATTACTAGCTAGTCTTCCTTTTCACAAAATGCTAACTAACAAGTGGTCACAGTCTTGTCCTGGCAAGGCATGTCTGGTCTTCATATCATAACGTATATCGACTTGTATTTTCTTTTGAAGCTCTTTTAGTAGTGTGTCGAGATCATAGAGATGGACAATAACTTGAGGTTTTGACTCAAATTTTCTGTTTAATTTTTGATATCTTAAATAGTATCTAACAAGTAATATTTTGTTATATCATTATAAAAGATTTGAAATGCTTTACAATTGATTTTTCATACATTAAAATCTAATGTCATTCAATAATTTATCATAATACGATTGGTTAGACATGATTTGATACATCAAAATTAAACATGAGATTTCGATCCTCAGGTTCGAGCTTTCCTCCTATCATATCTTTTTTTTTTTTTTTTTTTCCCTTCATTATTACAAGGCCTTCCATATTAATCCATCTGCGAGAAGCAAAAGGCCAATTAAGCAACCGGGAACAATTTCCTCTTCCCATTATAGGAAACCTCAGTCTTATGGCCAATCTTTCTCAGTCTTATGGCCCCATTATGCGTCTGAAACTCTACCTAGCTAATCACCACAATTGTTATTATTTATATATTATCTAAGAAAATTATCTAAATAATCACTTCTTTTTATTTTTTCATCTATACTGATTAAAATGACATAAATTTTTTTCATTGTTGACTAACATGACATAAATTTTAGTTTACTTTGTTTAATTTTATGTCATGTTAGTCTAATGTCAAGTTTTTGTGCTATGCTGATGGAATAGTCTTTAAATTTAGTTAAAATTATCCACCCTCTTGTATAGTTTAAAAAACAAAAGTTCAAAAGGTCAATATGTTTATAGGTCATGATCAATAACCGGCAGCCAAAGAAAAGTATTGGTCGGCGTGGTTTGATTTAACCAGTAGGCCACACATATCTCAAGGAGTGAAAAGTCGCTACATGTTGCCAGTGGCGGAGCTAGCAGGGCGTAAACAAATTTTTTTTTTTTTTTTGAGAAATTAATATTTAAAACTGTTAAATGATTTCTTAGTGATTTTTAAGAATTACCAAATATATTGCATAAAGATAGATCACAAAATATTATAATGAGTTTTGTACTTTTAAAAGTACTGCAGAATAGATTTTAATTGGGACATACATAAATATAATTGAATTAAAACGTGGGCAAAAATGAAAAATCATAAAACTTTAATGTATTTTTTTTAATTTTAAAAAATTCAGTGGGGGCTACAACCCCCACTCAATAACATCTCCCTCCGCCCCTGATGTTGCTGTTAGGTGGATATGGACTATTAATGCATCTATATCGGTACTTACAATAAGTGTAATCTTTTAGGAGCATTAGCTGTGCAATATCAGGGCTTATTTTGTGTAACATCTGCGATTGGTACATGATAAATGGATGATAGTTGAGCATAAAACAAAAAAAGTATTTAGCTTAAAGCACAAAATTGAAATGGAATCACATGACTCATTAACTTTATGAGGGTTTACTGCAATTTAAATATCGGGTACGTAATAGTAGGATGTTGACACGCAAATACATATTAAAACACAATTAATAGTGGAAAAAACGTCAACTTATTATATGTCTTTTTCTATCAAAGAAATGTCTTGAGTAAAATTATGCGCTGTTGAAAAGGTAGATACATGATTAGTCAAATATAACATGGAGAAAAAAGAAGACATTAATATATAATATCTAAGCCTCTGTTTGATATGTTAAGTTAATTGGAGATATAATTTTTAAGTTAGAGTTATTTGATTTTTTAAAAACTAGTTATATATAAATTTTATTGACTTTTCAAAAAAAGATAAAAATTGAGATGAAAAAGTACAGTTTAGTTGGAGTTAAACATACATACCAAATGGGTGCTAAGAATCCGCCAAAAGGATTTAATTAACCATCTTAGAATAGGAAACCTAATGAGTATAAATAAGCTGGTAATTTATACAAAATTTGTATATTTAATTTTATAATTTTTTTTTTTTGGTTGTTGCTATCATCACAAGTTCACTGTAACTTTACATGGAGAGAAAATGATGAAGGGCAATGAGCTCTTTCTTTACTCACCTCCAGCTCCATGTGCTCGGCTAATTGGTCTTTGATGTATATCATTATTAGTTATAAGTTACCAAAGAAGGAGAGAGAAAAAAGATATAACGGAAAAGAAGAAAAAACGGAGGGATAAGGATATTAGAGAATACTTTTAGTTGTAATATGACAAAGTAGTAAAAGCTTGTTGTTAATATTTTATACGAAAAAATTATAATAATTCAAAAAACTTTTCCAATATGTGCAGAATCTTCAACTAATAAAGTTAAAAGACTTGAACATTGAACATGGGACTATTCAATCGCCAAATTGGAATTAATAACCATCACTAGCTCAGCAACAGGTGCAAGAATCTCCAAAGCTGATGTTGTGCAAAACGACAATAGGAATGCAGAACTTTCTTCAATGTGTTACGTAAAACGGAGGAAATAATTATGTTCGTGAGACATTTAGAAAAAAATAAATAAATTCGTGAGATATCATTATATATCAAGTCACAATGTTTCAAATATGCCATATATATATATATATATATTAACAAATATAACATTGATATCAACATATATGGAAGAAATTATCTAACAAATATAGATAAATTGTTCGTTTGGTCCCCAATTTTTTTTACGACATTACAATTTAGTCCCTAACATTTTTTTCTTAGCTAAAAACTCTCTAAACTCTTTACTAAAAACTCTTTAAAAGGGTATAAATAGTTTTTTCTGTTAACAGGTGTAAAAATTTAACAAAAAATATCATGTGAATCACATATAATTTAATATTTAAAGGTAATTATAAAAAAAATTACATATTTCAACTTATATATATATATAACATAATGTAATTTGTTCAATATAATTTTTAGAATTTGCTAGTTAAAAGGACCGTTCTGCACATTTTTAATAAGTTTAGGGAGTTTTAGCTATTAAATAAAAGAAAAAGAAAAAGAAAAAGATTATAAGTGACCAACTTTATAAAAAGATTCGGGATTAAACGAGTAATTTACCCAATAAATATAATATTTTCATATTTTTTTTTTAACAAATAGAATATTAGTATTGTCCTACATTCGTTAGAGAAGATCTACCAAGTAATCTTCTATATAAGAAGGAACGTTGCCCGCAAACCAAAAGCATACGCCAAGTGTGAGAAAAAAGAGAAGAAAAGAGAGAACATGGATTCACTCTTGAGCTACATTTTTTATGTCATCATCCTATGGATCTTAATCCAATCCTTGTTCCGTTCTTTCGGAAGAAGTAGAAAGCTGTTTCCACCGGGACCGAACCCGTTACCCGTTGTTGGAAACCTCTTTGCGCTGGGAGACAAACCTCACAGATCCTTGACGAAGCTTTCCCAGATTTATGGCCCTCTCATGAGTTTGAAGCTAGGTCGAATAACAACAGTAGTTATTTCTTCCTCAGCCATGGCCAAACAAGTTTTCCAAACCCACGAGCAGTTGTTCTCCAACCGACCAATACCGGACGCCGCCAATGCCGACAAACACAGCGAGTCCGGCATGCCTTGGTTGCCGGTTTCGTCGATGTGGAAAAATCTTCGAAAAATAAGCAACTCCCATTTGTTTTCTGCCAAGGCTCTTGATGCCAGCATAAACCTGAGGCAAGAAAAGGTTCTAGACCTTCTAAACCATGTCCATAAAAGCGCCGAAGCCGGTGAAGCGGTGGAGATAGGGAGAGCTGGTTTCAAGACGGTCCTGAATCTGTTGTCCACAACATTCTTTGATGTGGATTTGGCAGATTCATCTTCCGACACCGCGAGGGAGCTCAAGGACGCCGTGTGGAATCTGATGGAAGAGATGGGGAAACCGAACGTGGCCGATTATTTCCCGTTGCTTAGGAAGATTGACCCCCAGGGCAGAAAAAGGCGTGCCACTATCAACATTCGAAAATTCACGGACTTGCTCGACCTTATCATCAATCCAAGGTTAGGGCTGAAAGAAGTCAGTCCTACTACTAGCCCAACTGAAGGAAAAAACAACGACCTGTTTGCCACTCTTATCAATATCATGACGATCAGTAGTGGAGAGATTCCCAAAGAAGATCAGCTAGACAAACACAAAATTACACATTTGTTACTGGTAAGCTTCTAATTTTTTTTTCCCCCTCGTTTGCTAAGCTTCTAAGTTCGACGTACTACTAATTCACTCCCTTTTTATTATTATTTTTCATTAATATTAATATTTTTTTTTTCCAAAAACAGTTCAAGTTTTACACGTTTTAACTCTAATTAGCCAAATACCCAGCCAAATGCATAACTAATTAACTCCAACTCAAAATTTTCAATTTAAACAGACGCATCAAAAGCATGCTTAGTGTTTGAAATCTTATATTGTTTTTGCTTTTGTTTTTTTTAATAGGTGGTAGTCATATATAAACGCCCCCTGATATTAAAACCAAAAAAAAAAAAAAAATCCAAAGTCACAAATATAGGCCCCATAACCTATTAATACTTGTGAAAACTGAATGGCAAAATAACTTTAACTAACAACAGAAATGAATGGCAAAAAAACAACATGGCAAATCCAGTTAGTCAGACAGACAGAAATTCCTCACCCAATTCGTCAAATTTTCCTCAACCAAATTTTTAGCTCCAAATGCGTATCCCTTGTCAGTTTGTTAATCAACCATCACCGCCAAATCTAAAAAATCGGATCCACCAATCATAGAAAATGGATGTAAATATCTTACCAATTGAATTAATAATTGGCAACTGTTAAATTGTAGGATCTACTTTTGGCGGGAATTGAAACGATTTCAACCACACTGGAATGGTCGATGGCGGAGCTGCTTAACAACCCAGAGGTCATGTCGAAAGGCCGAGCAGAGCTTGAGCAAGTTATTGGCAAAGGAAATCAAGTGCAGGAATCCGACATAACTAGACTTCCTTACTTACAAGCTATTGTCAAAGAGACCTTGCGTTTGCACCCGGCACTTGCCGTAATTCCCCGTAAAGCCGAAGCTGACGTCGAAATTTGCGGTTATGTCGTCCCGAAGGGTGCACAAGTGTTCATCAATGCATGGGCCATTGGGAGAGACCCAAGCATTTGGGACAATCCCGCCAAGTTTAGGCCGGAGAGGTTTCTCGAATCGAATATTAATGTTGGAGGCCGGACCTTTGAGTTTGTTCCCTTCGGCGGTGGGCGGAGAATATGTCCCGGCTTGCCGTTGGCAACTCGGATGTTGCACCTGATGTTGGCTTCTCTGCTTCACTCCTTTGTTTGGAAGTTGGAAGATGGAGTTACAGCGGATACTATGAACATGGAAGACAAGTTTGGCCTCACCGTGCAGTTGGATCAGCCTTTGCGAGCTCGCCCTATAGCAATCAATTAGTCGGCCACGTTAAATTAATAATGTGTTTTCGATCGAACTACAATAAATTATAGCAATAAATTAGTCGGCCACGTTAAATTAATTATGTGTTTTTCGATCGAACTACAATAAATTATGTGTTTATATATATATATATATATATAATTAACTAATCTATTACTAGTTTTTATGTCGGTCAAGGACTTTGAAATTATGGCTCCTAAGTCTGGAATCCTCCTTTCCTCACCATTGGACTGACCCCCCAATGGCTTAAAATAAATTATGTACTGTTGCATGATCATGTGTTTTGTCGTATGAATGTGTGTTGTATAATTTTTGGCCTTGGATATTTGTCCCGCATCTTGATTTTTCTTGTAACGTGTTTTTTCTACGTTTATCCGCATTTAATAAAATATTATTTAAAATTAATTGTGTTATAGATGATGTTCTATACTCCAATACAACTTTAACTATAAAAACCTTATCATATTTGATATACGAAAAATTGAAAGCTACAATTTTTTTTTTTTACTTAAACTTAAAAATATTTTATACCTGTAAGTACTCAGGAAAACTAGTCTCATATCCATCAACTTAAACAACGTAAATGGGTAGTGTTTTTATTTGAGGGACGAGTTGACAAAAGACCACCTCAATCTATACTTCCCGATTTTGAAAAATTAGCCTTTTGTTGTTTAGAAAGTTACTGGTGTTTGAGTCAACATAACTGAAATATTTTTTTTTTCTTTATTTTTTCAATATTAAATCAAATGTTATTTCCTGTTCGAAATTCATTTTGATGTCGTCTAATAAATTCATGAAAGTGAAGTTACTTTTTTTTTTGGTTGAGGAATGTCAAGTTACCTAGTGTACAGATAATTTTGCATTTATAAGTTGAAAATAAACGACGGTCATAACTCTTGTTTTGATGTCGTTTTATCTACTTCAATTATGTTGTCGATTTCAGGCAAACATTAAACAAGCAGTTGGGGTATGTTTGTTGAGTGGCACCTGGCAGGCAGGTTGTAAAATTTTCAAAATTTCGAATCCCAAGACCGCCCAATGGTGTAGATGGCGGTTAGAGGATGGGCTGTCTGCTGGACAGTTAGATATTGGAAACAATAATTTTGGAGTGTAAATTTAACTTACTTAAAATAATAAAAGTCTCATTTGGTTTACTAGTCCATATAGGATAATACTCCATACAAAATTCGAAGTCCATGGCTAGTGACAAAGCCACGTTCATCCGAGAACAGTTTTAGATTTTACCCCTAATTTTTTGGTTTATATATTTTAGTGCTGCTCTCATCTTATATAAAAGAAAAATATATAACTCTTGGTAGTAGGGAATATAAAATTAGGTTCTCATTCACGGAAAATTTATCTCTATATTTTAATTACGCTCTTGTTTAAAACTTCTGGATGCACCATTGTTCACGTATCTTTATATATTATAATAAGAGGTGTATATACTACTTTAAGTCTTGAGCTATCCTTAATCAAATTAGCAAATTAGTAAACAACCAAAAAAACAAATTAGTAAATGAAAAATAAAAGAGTTGAAAGGGAAGGAAAAAAAAAAAGAGAGAGAGAGAAAGTTCGGTGAGTAGGCGGGTTTAACTAACCAACCGACTATATAAACGCACACACACTCGTAAAAAAAGACCTGCAGATTGAAGAGCCGCTCAAATAGAGACGAGAGATGACATATATACATGTTTCTGTAATATTAACGAGGACCATGAGCAGGGCAGATGGTTTGAAGGGGTAAAAAAATGTGGTAATAAATCTATTTACCAGCTCGAACATTTTATTTTGACAATAAATTTTTTGCTCATATATAAATATATATAATTTACATATATCTTGTGCTTAACTGAAAAAAAAAAGATACGACTTACGACTCACAAGATTTTTTAACTAAACATCGTTTTCTTAGAAGTTTGCACGTATAGTTAGGCTGAAAAGAAACTAACCCTTCGTCATGCTTCACACTTTAATGTTCTTGTCATTTATCTATTTGAAGTATTAGGTCGTTTATGTCTGTTTTTAGGCAAACAACGCTCTCGAACATGCCGTTTTAAAGAGAAATTTTCAGTACTGACAGGGTTGTAGATGAGATTCTTTGTGTGTCAAGTATATTATATACAATCTCAATACCAACCACAGAAAAAAAAAAAAAAATCCTATATTTTAGAAATTTCTCTCAAAAATTTTGAATTTCCAAAATACTGAAATATTTTAATTGTGTAAAGAAATTTCTCCAATTTTTAATAGATATATAAAAACGTATCGATTTTGGTGAAGTTGTACCAACCGAAAGATATGTAGGAAAGAGTTCTTTTCTTGTGAAATAAATAAAATTTATACGAATGCACGAAACTTCCTTGTCTAGATTTGGATATAAAATATATATATATATATATATCTCTCTCATGAACACAATTAAAGTTGAAATTCCAAAAAAAAAAAAAAAAAAGTAAAAAGGTAAAAAACAAAAAGCAAGTTGGAGTAATGGAGGAAAAGAACAGATGTAGAGCCTTACAAATATCTGATCATTATAGTCTCCCTTCCCACAAAAATGTTGACTGACAAGTGGTGACAGTCTTGTCCTCGCAAGGTAAGCCTGATCTTCATATCCTAAAACAGATACATGTAATTTCTTTTCAATCTCTTACAGTATTGTGTGTAGAGACCATAGAGATGGATAATAGCTCGAGTTTGAGCTTGGTTTTATCGTGTCTTTTTTCCGTCATTATTATTATAATATGGATGCTAATATTCCAAACCTTCCATATTAATACATTTCCGAGAACCAAAAGGAAAAATAATCCACCGGGACCAAAACCACTTCCCATTATAGGAAACCTCTTGGAGCTTGGTAACAAACCCCACAAATCCTTGGCCAAGCTTTCCCAGTCTTATGGCCCGGTCATGTGTTTGAAGTTTGGCCGAATAACCTCAATTGTTATCTCCTCCTCAGCCTTAGCCAAACAAGTCCTCCAAACCCACGACCAGTTCTTCTCCCACCGAACCATCCCCGACGCCGTCCGGGCCCACGATCACGACCGGTTCGGAATGGCTTGGATCCCAGTTTCCACACCTCGTTGGAGAAAGCTTCGGAGATTATGCAGCCACCATTTGTTCTCCGCTAGGGCTCTTGACGCCAACCAGAATTTGAGGCAAAACAAGGTACGGGAGCTCTTATCGGATGTCGAAAAAAGTGTCGAAGCCGGCGAGACAGTGGATATTGGTAGAGCGGCTTTTAGGACTTCCCTCAATCTGTTGTCCACCACGTTTTTCTCCGTCGATTTCGCCGGTTCGAGCAGCTCTGACATCACGAGGGAGATAAAGGAGACTGTGTGGAGGATCATGGAAGAGGTGGGGAAGCCCAACGTGGCCGACTATTTCCCGTTGCTTAAGTGGATTGACCCACAAGGCATTAGGAGGCGAACCAATGTGCAAACCCAAAAACTCGTTGACTTGTTTGATCGTGTCATCGACGAGAGGTTGCGTGTGAGGGAAGTTATGAAGAGTGGTTACACCGAAGATAAGGATATGTTGGATACTCTTATCAACATGACCAGTGATGAAGATGATAGAGAGGACCATTTTGACAGAACCAAAATCCAACATTTATTGCTGGTAGGTTAATTTAATTTCTACTTTTGTGTAGACATATATATTGTTGATTGTTCGTGGTAATTTGTTCGTATATGACGTTTTCTTTTTATTAGGAACAGGGAATTAAACTTAGATTTAGTATCAAGAAAATATATTTTTAACTAATGAGATAACGAACAATTAGTATCAAGAAAAATTATTTCGACATCCTCTAGGTTGACTTGATTTAATATTAAAGATAAAGTAACATTTATCTGAGCATCAAATTATAGTTGCGACCACATTTTTTACAAAGAGAAATGATAACCTTTTTAAGTTTCGAACCCTACCCATACCTCTTCTCTCCCAAATAGACGTGAGTATGGTTCAATCAAACTATAACAAATCACTGTTATTAGATCTTTTAATATTAATTTTTATAAAGTAATAGTATTAGGAAAAATTAAATACAACCCAACTAATAAGGTTATGATTTCATATTAATGATAATTTGGTACGACCTTTTTTTATTTTTATTATTGTACAGTGTGTGGTTTATGATTCATCTAAAAAAAATAAAAAAAGAATACACTTTGGTGGCTAGTTGTGATCACAATTATTAGAAATAGACCTGACAAGATCAATCAAATAAATAACTAGCATTGATCACTGCTATTGGATCTTTCTTCTATGTTGTTGATGGTGATGTATAACAGTATGTGGTCCTACTTGAAAGTTGACAAAACCAACATTTACAAAACACAGGACCTATTCACTGCGGGCACCGACACGACTTCATCGACACTAGAGTGGTCGTTGGCCGAACTATTAAAGGCCCCAGAAATCATGTCAAAGGCCCGAGCAGAGCTGGAGCAAGTTATCGGAAAAGGAAACCAAGTGAACGAATCGGACATAACCCGGCTTCCTTACTTACAAGCCATCATCAAAGAAACCTTGCGGTTGCACCCACCAACTCCATTACTGCTTCCCAGAAAAGCTGGAGCGGACGTGGAAATCTTGGAGTATATAATTCCCAAAGGTGCTCAAGTGCTAATTAATGTCTGGGCCACTGGGAGAGACCCGAGCATTTGGGACAATCCGAAAAAGTTTAGGCCGGAGAGATTTATTGAATCGAGTATCGATGTTGGAGGAGGGCACTTTGAGCTCACGCCCTTCGGCGGCGGAAGAAGAATATGCCCCGGCTTGCCTTTGGCGATGCGAATGTTGCACTTGATGTTGGGTTCTTTGCTTCACTCCTTTGACTGGAAATTGGGAGATGGGGTTGGACCAGATGATTTGAACATGGAAGACAAGTTTGGTCTCACCTTACAAATGGCTCAGCCTTTGCTAGTTATTCCTATGTCTACTATGTAATAGTAATGTAGTATTGTTTCCGCGTTATGTAATACAAGCTTTAGTAAACGACAGCACTTTGTTTGTCCTATAAAGCAACGTATTGTTTGGCATCATGATTTAAGTTGTACTTTTATGTTATTTTATTTTTCTTAAATAATGGGAATTGACATGATGTTTGTGCCCAAAAAAAAAAAGCTTCTTGTGGTTCTTATTTTATAAAAAAAAATTGAAATTTGTTGTGATGTTTCTGTTTTGATGTTGTATCTTATAATTATTCGTTTTCATTTCGTTTTAGGATGGGGGATAGTACTAGTGACTAGTCTTTAACTCAAGTCGTTTGTCAATGTTGTTGTTATTTCCCTTTCATTTTCGTTTACTTTCTGTTTCTGGTCGTTTATCTCTTTGTGTGTGTGTGTGTAAGTCCGGTCATATCCTTGTCATGTCGTTTCAGAGATTGTTGTTGTTTTAGCTGTTCATAACCCTTTGAAATCTTTTTGTTGTTGTTTCCTATTATTGTCGTTTTTTAATGTCAATGTCGTTACGTTGTCATTTATCCTTGTCATGTCCTTTATGAGGTCATTTCATTTTCATTTTTTCATGTCGTTTTCTTATTTAATCTTTTTTATGTTTTCAGTGTCCATGTTGTCTTTCTATCCTTTTTAGCCTTTTATGTTGTTAGGTTTTTATTTAATTGATTTCAATCTTTTGTTGTTGTTTATCCATTAATGTCGTTTCCTCTATGTTATCTTTTTTAATGTTCATGTCGTTTTCCAATTTTATGCCGTGTTAATCCCTTTATTTTTTGGACTTATCATTTCGATGCAGGAGGAAGACGACAAATTAACATGTCGTTTCGTACTTAGGTCTCAACAGTCCATGTTGAGAAATCAAGGGAAGAGAGTGAAGGCTTCACTGTGAAGGGGGCATTTCTCAATCCAATTTGCAATATCCTTTGAGATTTTTTTTTTTTTTTTTTTTTCCTTCAGGCTAGCTTTCAACCATGATGTGGGCTTCAATTGTCGTTTTTCAAATACTTGCCTTTTTTTGCTTGATGGACGTGGTTTTCATGGTGTGCGTGCTTCGCTCTTTGGAGTTTAGTGTTTTTCTAAACCTTTACATTGCTAGCGTTGGATTCTTTTTATTGACTTCGTGTTCTCACTAACCACAACCATTTATGAATTGTCGTTTTAAGCATTGAACGACAGCATGATTAAAGAAAGAAAACGACATGTCGCGCCCCAAACAAATAACCGCAAAAGAAAGCGTTCAAAGACAATCATACAGAAGAGAGAATTTTAAAGGCATGTCATTTTATACCACTTGAACGGCAAAAAAAAATAAAAATAAAAATAAAAATTGGACCGCAAATTATTTAATTTCCAGGCCTTTTTTTTTTTTTTTTGGGCGACATGAAACTTCTTTTAATACCAGTGCATGTGTGCAACGTGCATGGTCTTACTACATCTTTATTTTTATTCTTTTTTTATTATTATTTCTGCTCAGACATGGTCTTACTAGTTTGATAATAAGTCTTCAATTTTGTTCAAATAAAAAGAGGATACTGAGGAAATTTACGGTTGAATTACAAGTAGTTCTTTGATTTAATTATTGTTTATTAATTATGTGAGATTTTACGGAGGGTCTGAAAAATACATTATTGTTCACAGTGACTGATTGAATTTAGTGGAGGCACAATTATGGGCCAAATTTTCAAACTAAAACAATAGCCAAAAAAAAAAAAAGGACAATTTTCTTAACTATAACTTTCATACAAAGTAACAAATTATAATTGTACTCAATGATGTTTCATACTTTGAAATCGTTTTATGACAGTCTTGTTATCAATATTATATTTAAAAAATAAATAAATAAATAAATAACCCATCAAAGATGATAAATTATGCAAATCAAAGATATAGAAAATAAAGTGAATTAACATACCATTCTTTTAGAGTTGTAATCTATAGAGGGAAGAAAGAAAGATAAAAAAAATAAAAATAAATAAATAGCAATCAACAATGGTTTGGACTTATGTAGTTGTACCTTTTGAGTTTGATGTTGATGGAGACGGAGGACAAGAGAGAAGGGATAAGGGAGCAGCGAGCATGTGAAGAGAAAAAGGTTTTTAAAAAAAAAAAAAGAAATGAAATGGAAATACGGGAGAGTGGGAACACAAAGGACAAAGTAGAAGGGATATGAATAGACTGATAATTTGATGTCTTTTATAAAGGTAAAATAAAAACTTCCAATTAAATAACTTTGGATAAAAAGCCCATCAGTTTACTCAACTCAAATTATAAAAAGCCCAACAAAAAAAAAGAAAAAACTAAAGAGACCAAATCAACGGGAGCAAAAATAAAAATTCATTTAAATTGATATATAAAAAACATTTTTTTTTATTTTCTCGATGGGGGCACGTGCCTCTACTGACTCCCATGTAGATCCGTGTTTTTGTTTGGACTTTATTTTTTAGTTGTCAAATCTATATAAATCTATTTATTCTACATATGTTTTGTTTTGATGGAATTTTGACAAGATGTAATTATTAACTATATATATTATTGCTATCAGGTCCTATTATAAAAAGGACTTTTTTTTAATCATTTGTTTTTAGGTTTGCTTTGTTTGCAGAAGTAACATATCCTTTGTTATATCTTGAGTTGTTTAGAAAGTTGTTCTAACGACCTATTTGCATTTTGTTTTTCGTTCTTAAATACACGACAGTAGTTTAGCGAAAAAGAACTGCATATTCATTGTCCACGAGTCAAGACTTTGTGGTTTTTTAAGAAAACTATGCTCGTTTTAATCAAAGGGAGAAGGAGGAAATATCATTATTTCACATTTGGAATGGAAAATAATAGCATAATTTTGTAGGGAATGAAATAATAGTAAATTTTAATTTTAGTTTTGAAAATAACCAAAACGCCCTAGATCCTCCCTTTTCTCTCTCAGATACCACTCCCGCCGACAGATCTCGCCGTCGCTGTCACTATGCAACTCCGGTATCGCCGCAGGTGACGCGGATCGTGAACTCCGCCACGGCAAAATTGCGACAACAGTGCCCCAGGACGAAGCCTTGCGCGATGGCGGAAAACACGACACCTGGCCTGGCGTGATGGCGAAAATTGCGTCTAAATCGCAATCGCGATCCAAGGACGCCTGTTCTCAGTCGGAGATCGTCACGGAAAAATCCCGCCAACATTGACCCCGAACAGAGCTCCGTGACAACGGGAATTGCGATTCCCGGAGATAAAACGATATATGAATCAGTATTAGGATTACTCCTCCAATAATTCGCACTGGATACTGGCGAGAGATTCTTGTCAGTAAATTCATGTTTTTTTTTAAATTTAAATTTGGTGTCGTGAGATATAAATGATAAGGAAATAATATATATATATATATATATTTAGTGCCAAACTTGAATACAAAATGACAATATTGTGTAAATTCGTTGAGTTAAAAGACATGAAGCTTGATATAACTCATAGAATTGCATGTGGTTCTACTTCTATATAACCTGTTTGGATTATTAATATGAATATATTTACTAGGATATACATCCCCGATTAATTAGCAAATGACCATGCAGTCATGTGTTGGGAGTTTTGAGAAGCATTATGGTTATCATTATTTTATTGCTTTCTTACCAATCATGCAAGGCTTATTTTTGTGAGCTATAGCTAAAAAAAGAAGGGGGGGTGGGGGGGCGGGGGCGGCGGGGGACTATTGCTTATCCTTGATTCTTAATCAAACAAAATTTTTTTTTTTCACTTTCTTGCTGAATTAATACGGTGTTATTTAATATTCTTGTAGTTTTCCCAGTATTCTCAATCAGAATATATACGTCGACCATTTATATGACGATATTAATTGAGAATATATAATTCTGTGATAGCCAATTTGCTGTTTGTAAATGTTTGGTATTCAAGGTTTGCCTTAAAAGTAAGCAAAATTAAAGTTTGTATAAAGTTGTGATGATTTAGAAAACAATATTTTTGCAGATAAAGTTTTTCATTTTTTTTTCCCTACAGATTCTCCTAACTCAAATTATAATTGACAATATTATTTACACATTTTCATTAGGAAAAATAGTTTAAAAATTCTCTCTCTATATAAATTTGTTCTTAATTTAGAAGAACTCAAATTATATATCTTATGATTGAATTATATGTGAAGTTATTGTTAGATTACGTCTGTGATCATTAAAAAAAAAAAAAAAATCAATCTCTATATTGAAGTGTACTCTAAAATTTTTTTGTTATAAAAATTCTGTGCCACAACTCACAAACAGAAAACGTGCCCCACTAGTAGACAAAGGAAAAGATCAAGTGCCAAGTTGAAGAGAGCTTCCACAAGAAACTAATCATCTTCCCACACGGAGGCATTTTCCACATCTGTGCCCAATCTTAATTTTTCAGATTCATTCCCTTCAAAAAATAAACAAATAACGATCTAAGCCATTTAATAGAATAATTAACAATGAATACGGTCTAGATAATTCATTTACAAACTCGCACTCAACTGTCCCACATGACCCGATTATCAATTTGTCGTCGTCGTGTGGCAGTTGATTAAAAAAGCACGTGTACTTTTTTTCGGTTAAAAAAAAACCTAGTATGCGTAGTCGATTTATTTATAATGTATAATTGTATATACCAAACTTCTTGACTTTCTTGGTACTAAAAATAAGTCAATATTTTACTCCCAAAAAAAAAAAAATATTAAGTCAATATTTTTGCAGGTCATGAATAACCTCCAGCCACTTGGAAGTAAAATATTGGTCGGCTGTTTGATTTCAACCGTAAAGACCTGTAGGCGGCACATCAACGAGTGAAAAAGTCGAAACGTGTTTTTGACTTGTAAGTCAAAACATGTTGCTGTCAGGTAGTTACGGAGTACTAATGTATCTATGGGTTGAAGAGTCCTATTAATTAAGCATGCGTCGATTATAGATTTAAATTTTTATTTTTATTTTATTTTTTATCAATTTTTAAAAAATCAATCAAAATTATAATTAATTTTTAAAAAATCAACCAACTTAAATCTAAAAATTTCATCTCAAGCATAAGTTTCAAACGACCCCTAAATTGTATTTTGTAACACATTATAGTTACAAAGTGTAACGCTTTAGGAGCACTTGTGGTATATCAAGTCTTAGAGTCCGTTTGTGGTTCTATCTCAACTATAAAATTTCTAAATCTATTACTCAATTTTTTCTCTCTTCCATTTTCAAAAAATTCAAATCTTAAAAGTTCATAACTTTCTTATTTCAAATCGAAATAAAATGATTCTTGTGTCAAAATACTTATAACGACGAGATGAATGAACAAGATTTATTTTGCACATTTTTTTAAGAACATTTTAAAATTTTAAACTATTTTCTATATCACGGCTCATTTCCAATTCATGCTTCAACCAAACATATTTTTCCAAACCAATCTTCAAAACTCTGTCTCCAAAAGTCTCCCCAAATGGGCCCTTAGCATGCGTTCCACAGCTCACACATTGACTTAAGCTATCCAACTCGAATTATTTTTTATCTTTTCTAAAAAAAAGTCAACTTAGTTTCACTATTTATAATTTTAACTCTTACTTAAAACTCCAATTTGTAGGAAAAAGAGGTAATCCACGTAGCGCAATTTTAAATTTTTTTTAAGATCGTACTAACTCATATTACCATATACAATAAATTATTCTACAATCTACGTACCTTGAGAGAAGATAACAGGAATACTAGAAGATGTGATCAAAGAGAGTTTCAACTAATTAGCCTTCTTTACTATTCTCTAATTCTCGGACGGTAGAGTGTGTGGACACTCAATCTCTCGATCGGTATTTTTGCGTGGCTTTCTCCTTCCAATCACCTAGAACTCTTGCAGCTTTTTATTATTATAATGGGATAATAATAATAAACTCGCTCACCTTAGAGTCTGAGGTCTAAATAAAATAGGAGGTCTTAGGGTCTTATTTATAGTAATGAACTGAGTGGAATTTGAATTTAAATTTGAAGATGACACTTGAAAAAGATTTTTATGTCTCCTCCTTCCCTAATCTGCGTTTTTTCTCTTACCCGGAAGACAGAAAAATCACCCACAATAGGTCTAAAAGATTCAAAATTTGATTCAAATTTTTATCTCCAATTATCTTATGATTTTATCACCATAATTACTGTTCCATAACTTTAATTTAAATTCAAAATAAAATCATGACAACTTTATTTGAATCAAATAATTATGTAATAATTATCCAAATCAAATCAATAAGAAAAAAATCTTTTCATTCCCTTATCCTTATAAAAAATGCCTACACAAGGTAGACTAGGATAAGATTTTGTTTCAATTTCAAATCCAAATAGGATAATTATCATATTTAATTTAAAATATTTATTTAAATAAGATTATCTAGATATTTAAATTAATTATCCAAATAATTAATTTATCCATATCTCTTAATTTAAATTAATCTCATATTTATCATAAAAGATAAATATAAATAATTCAAATTTCAAATCTTATCTTCAAATAAATATTTATCCAATAATGAAATGAAATAAAATTCTCATTCTACCCTTAGCAAAAAAAACGCATACACCTTGTGGGAGGTGTTCCGGATTTTTCTTTTCACTAAGTCCAAGAATTAAAACCATAATGAATATCTCAATTGATTATCATCCGTTAAGGAATTATATTGAGCTAGTAAATGGACCAATTGGACATATATATAATATGGGTTCCAATAATCTATGTAATTAATTATTCTATACCAAATAAATTAATTACACAATTATTAGTTTCATAGTCATACTACTATAAACCTGAAACTGCATTTGTCAATTTAATACCGTGTTACGTAAGCTAGTGTGTAGCCGCAATCCAATCCATTATACATTAAATAGGACAATGACTATTCACCCAAAGTGAATAATTAGTCATTTGCCTAGCAAACGACCCTCCTTGTATAATGCCAATTAAGATGATAACCTTTACTCTTTATAGGAGCTACGATTCCATATTTATAAGCAAAGCTCACATGTCATGTACCCAACGAACTAGTCTAATAGCTTACTACTCTGTGACGCTTTAGCCTTTGGAATATTAAAGTACACAAGTCATAAACATGAAGTCATTTACTTACTCAAGATTAAGGTTATTGCATAATGAACGTCAAAAGTGAATTAATCTAATCAAGCAGACTTATAGATTAATTACACTTTGGTCCAGTCCAATATATCACCACCACTAAACAATATATATGTGTCTTTACTTGGGAGTTGGCTCGCTCTAGATGATCAAGACAAACCATTTCCCCAATTGGCTTTAGACAACATAATAGTCTTCATATGAGTTAGATGCTCACTCTAACCCCATAGACTACAAACTATAGATTTAGATTACTTATTTTAAAACGTTGTCTTCTCGCATATAAAAATCCATATTACATGCAATATTCTAACAGTTTAAACACAAAGTAGTCAATGAGTCATATTTGCTTACATTTACTTAACATGTAAATCTAGATGAGGACAGTATAACAAATATGTAATGAAAAAACCTCAAATATATTATTAATTAGTTCAAAATAAATGAAATACAACTAAAATATCTTTTACTCTTAGGGCATTCCCAACATTATTTTAAAAGTCCATAACTTTACTATTTTGAATCCAAACGATATATATCTTTTTTTCTATAAATTGCATGGAATTTTGTGATTAACGAAACAAAATATTTATTAATTTTTTTTCCATACACATTTCAAGATTTTACACTTTTTAATTCCAACTAATCAAACACATGATTTCAAAACTCAACTCAACCTCAATCAAAATAACTTCAATTCTCCAATTCAAGTGAACCAATCATACACATGCTTATCTTATGTGAAGAGAGAGAGAGAGAGAGAGAAATAATGCTAAAGCACAATAATGTGAAATGAAATCATTTTATTAACTTTATGAATTGTTTACTATTCTAAATAAATATTGGGTAACATAATAGTAGGATATTGATATACTTAAAAAAAAAAAAAGAAAAGAAAAAAAGAACGAGAAAATGAAAGTATTTGTTAAAATATAGTTCATGATTGAAAAAATTTCAACCCAATAGATGTCTTTTTCTACCGGCCAAGAAAAGTACTAAGTAACCATGAATGGCTGAAAAGACAAACAGCGTGAAGATCATAAATATTCAAGAATCTGTGAAATAATAATTATGTCTGTGATATATTGTCTATTTGTGAATAAGTGACCAAAGAAGGAGAGAGAGAGAAAAGATAGAAGGAAAAAAAACAAAACAAAACAACAAACAAAATGGTCAAAGCTTATATTGTCACTAATTTGAAAGAAAAAATTATAGTACTGTCACGCCCCGACTTACACCATCTACGTAGGGGAATGACTACGTAGACGTGGGCCGGGTCGTCACCTTACTTATATACTTAAATTAAACTTGCGGAAAATTTGGAAAAGATTTTTTTTTTTTTTTTTTTATATAAACTTTATTTTAAAACTTTCAACTGACTGGTAGGTACTTCCTCGAGTACCGAACTTTCAAACCTTCCTTGAAGGCCATCTAAATCATGTTGTAGACCAAACCCGAACTAATGTGGGTTGGTACCACAAGAAGCAACTTGCTTGCCTTATATAAACTTTGTCATCCATACTTAAAACGTCATGAAAATACGAAAACCCTTTTTCATTACAACATATTTTATAGAGTATATATTTTTTTTTTCAAAAGCTGTGGCAGTGTCCATCCCACATTTCATAGTCCGCAGCACCAGCCTTCCACAGTATTGCATCAGAGATTGCTGGCATGATACTTACCTACAGCATAGACGTAAGACGTGAGCTTTCGCTCAGCAAGTACAACTATCACATCCGCGACACAAAACATATCATTGTGCATGAACCAATTATAATCTCTTATGAATCAATTATGGATTTATAACGTAACTTAGTTCTATTCCTTTACATATCATGTGTGCTCGTACCGTGGTACATAGCCAAGGAATGGTTGGAGGTGGCAGTCCGTTTTAACTTAAACCATGAAACACAAAGTTTAACATGGAGTAGTTTAGGTAGCCTTCCAATCCAACTCAAACCATGGACCATACCATTTAAACCCACCTTTGTGGCAAGTCGGCACGACACAACATCCTACTTGTCTTGTTCTTACCAAGTGGTTTAATATTAGTGAACATGCTTCATGATGTCACAATATTATAACATAATCAACATTAGTCAAAACATGGCCTTTTTGAAAACATGACATTTTTGTCATAACATAACTTAGCATATCATAGCCTTAGCATAGCATAACACATTATCACATATCAGCACATTACATCAGGCAACAAAGGGCCTATGCTGTAGGCGGAGTTGTACTTACCTCTTTCGTTATGTCCTACGAAGTGCTGCTCCTCCTCTGGGTACAGCTGCAGGTTTCCTTCTGCTAGTTGAAGGACATAGGTAAGGGTCTAATTAGTATTGTGGAATGTTGGGGATCTAACCAACATGTCTACATATTCCTAGTTGTATGTCCCCGATACTAGATGTCTTACTGGGTTACAAATAGTAACCCTATACCTTAGCCCAGTTTGTTAATCTTGGTGTCCTTTAGGGTTATCTTGACTAACCCTTAAGGTTATACTAAAATCCACATGTTAGTCAACCAAAGTCAACTATGATCAACAATGGTCAACTTCGGTCAACTATGGTCAACTCTTGTTGGGTCAACCTTGGGCTTTGGGCTTGACCCAGTAACTCGGGTATAACTCCCGGTTACCTTTCGTAAACTAATCGCTTGCTATACTCCAACTTGAAAAATTCATTTTCCCTTACTTGGAAAATTTAGGGAAATTAATCCCAAAACTTCATAAAAATCCTTTACTTAAATCGTAAAAATCCAAACTCTTAGATTAGTGCTTTATAAAATCATTTGAGGTTGAAAACTGCCCTTGGAACAGTTTTCCATAATCGAAACAATAGTTTGTAGTAGAAAAATAGTTTTCTAAAGATATTGGAAAGGCTAGTGGTGCAGGAATTTTCGGATTCCCTGCGCACCCTTCGAAAAACGACCCCAGTTTAAAAATCGGTTCGTAATCTGAAAAAGTTTTCTTCACAAAAGTTGTAGCTCTCGAAAAATACTAAAACTTTCGTGTTTTACAAAAATTCCAATTCAGCCTAGATTCGTCCCAGTTTTTGTTTGAAACTGGCTGATCCCGAAAAACTGAGTGAAAACTGGGTCTGGGGATCAGCCACGGGTTTTGGGGTAAACGGAGGCCATTGGGGCCTTATTTTTGAAAACGGTTCACGTATCCCCCTAGGAAAAAAATCGTTCCGAACAACTTTCGTGTTTTAAGTTTCTCCAAATTCGGCCTCTAAGGGCCTCAAATTTCCCTTTTCCCGAAACTGGTCAGTTTTACCCGAAAATGGCAGTTTTCGGTTTTAAGTTCATTTTACGTAAATTTTACGTGCACACTACCTCGAACGGCTTCGGCCGTGAGCCTACGACGACCTGCAGTGCTTCTAACGTAACACATGCAGTCATATATCATTTAAACATCTTCATGCAAAGCAAAACCCTTGGGTGTTCTTGCACCAAACCAGGGTTTGCAAAACGTTTGATTTGCAACACCATACATCAATCAAACACAACCCTAAAATCCTAATTAGGGCAGAAAATTAAATGAGCTTATGCTCATACAAATCAAGCTTGAAATACATTTAAATTTCCCAAATGAAATTTAAATAAAACACTTAGGGTTAGAGGATTTATACCTTCCCTTTTGGCTGCCAACAAGTCCGAATTTCCCCTCCAATTGGGGTTCCAAATTTTCGGCCTCTCCCACATGAAAATACACAAAATTTGAATCAAAACCTAATTAAAGAACTAGAGGGGTTTAGGAGAATAGGATTACCTTTACTTCTTGAGATTAGATCTAACTTTGGATCTAAACTTTTCTTCTAACTCCTTGCTCAAGAAATCCGGTTTCCCCTCTATGGAATTTCTCTCAAAATTTTCGGCCACCACACCTTCCTTTCTCTTCCTTTCTTTCTAGCTTTTTCTTCTAATTTTTTTCTAGCTTTTTGCTCAAGAAAAACCGACCAACACATGGTCTTTCTTCTCCCTTGAAGTTCGGCTTCTAGTGGAAGGAAAAAGGAGAATGAAAAGCTAAAGTTTTTTCCTAATTACATCTAAGGGTTTACTTGCTCAACAAGCCCCCCCCTTAGGTGATGTGGTATGGCCTTATTGGCTAGCCATTCCCTTGGAGAACAAGGGAAGACTTCTTTCCCTAAAATCCAATGATGATTGATGAGGTGTCCTCCCCCCCATTGATGTGGTCCGCCATGAAGGACTTAGAGTCCAAGTGCTTGCTCAACAAGCCAATGCTTACTTCACCTAGCCTATGTCACCTTGGTGACATCATTTGTTGACATCATCAAGCAAAATTTGCTTGCTTTCCAAGCCATAGACAACCGGCCATAGCATGTGTGGGAGCCAAAAATTGGCTTGCTCAACAAACCTTCTAGAATATCCACTTGTTATCATGTTATCATGCCATGTGTGAACCAAAATTGGCTTGCTCATCAAGCCACTTGGTTGCTTACCTCTCCTTGCTTACCTCATCTTTCTTGCATCACCAAGCTAAAAGCTTGCTCTCCAAGGCACAAAGGGAACCGACCATTGTGTGCCATGTGTGCCAAAATTGGCTTGTTCAGCAAGCTTGGTTTGCCTTGTTCACCAAGCTTCCCAATGTAACCGAGCAATGTAACCGGCCATTGGCTTAGTTCAACTCTAGTTGGAAACTTGGTTAGGAATATCCATAAATTCCATAATTCAAAAATTACATTCTTACTTACTTTTCTTAGAATTGCACTTTAATCCTTAATGACAAAATATTTGCACTTTAGTCCCTGTGAGGTGAACCGTGTTGGTGGAGCCACTTGGCTTCAATTCCATACCTAATGGTCCACTTAATTTCCAAAAATCCTTAAATATAGGGTTTCAGTCCATTTCTCTACTAACTCAATCAGTACTAATACTGTTTTTCACTTAAAACAGTACTGTTTCACTAAATTGCAGTCCGGAGTTCATCTTCGTAAAATTGGACTGTGTATGGATTTTTCTTCTTAGAACTTGAAACTGCTAAATCCCCATTGCTCCAAATATTATTCATAATTATTCTAGAGCGATCTCATACCTTGACTTTTTGGTCAACTTTGACTATCTTGGTCAAACTTTGACCATCATGAAATCATGAAATTTCAACACGCCATTTTCCTTAAAAATGCCTCATACTGGCCTAAGTAATCCATCGTTGAGTCTCGTAGCTAATTAAATGAGAACTCAAACTTATACCGATATTCCATTCCAAACATGATCTAGACTTAGGTTTTCCTTGTTCAAAGGAAATCTAGAGTCATAAAAATTCGGGTTATTACAAGTACAAAAGACTTTTTCAATATGTATAGAATCTTCAACTAATAATAAAGTTAAAAGACTCGAACATTGACATAGAACTGGATGGATTTGATACGTAATTTACAAGATTGTAGTCAAAACCAAACTAGAATATTGAGGTACCATTAAAATATTCAAATATACAATTATTAATTTGACCAAAGTTGCGTATAATCTTACAAATATACCATTCAAATATTCAAATATATATTTATTAATTTGACCAAAGTTGCGTATAATCTTACAAATGTACGAGTAGCACACAAGTAATAAAGTGTGAGAGTAAAATATGGTCCCACGAGGTTGTTATTTATCCAAATTTAAGCTAAATACCATAACTATAATAATCTTAATTTTATTTAGACAATTGCAATTTGGAAAAGAAACTAAATTAAGCAACTTACTTAACTAAAACTAAAGTAAACAAACACAAATAGAGAGATGAATTAAAGGAAACTCTTTCTTTAATTCAAAACTTGTGAACTAATCTCATTCAAATCATTAATCATAATTTCCAATTTTAATTTTGCTCTCTCACAAGTACCAAGAAAAATAATTTCACTCTTTCAAACTTAATGACATCAAAGTCCTAGGTAAACAAGAAATTGGAATTGACTACCATCTCCCATTCATCAACTGCAAAGGGAGTCTCCAAAACCGATGATGTGCAAGACAACAGAGAATGCATAACTTTCTTGAATATAGTACATACAAAGGAATATAATTAATTAAATTCGTGAAACGTTACGAAAAAAATAAAATAATAGAAAATTAATAGTAGTAATTAAAAATATCGTGAGATTGGTCCGGCCTTTGGTTTGATCCATCTATGTACGCCATGACACACTTTACTGTTAACTTATTATATTGCTCGGGCTTGGTTAAATTAGGGAAATAAACTGCATCGAAATATAAACGAAACCTAGAAATCCAACAACAGATAACAACACAATTGCTATCCATGCATAGTAACATGATTTGGGCATATTTATTTTCCAATTTATTTAAATGGATATTTTGGACTAAATTTGGGGTTAGCTATCAATTACTACCGTGATGAGTTTTTATTTTATTTTATTTTATTTTATTTTTATTTTTATATTTTGTATTTTTTGAGCTTGACATTAATATCAATCACACCTCAAATGCGACCAACAAATATATTAAAAATAAAGATGAAATCTGATAATGTATTATTTGGTGACATTTTATTTACCTAATTACGATTTCAAACCCTTTTTTTTTTTTTAATGCAACAATTCAAACTTTTTAAATATTCATTAGTCCAACAAAACATTTGATCATTTATACCTGCTCGTGCCAAATTTCAACATATATCAGCCGTTTAATTTTCAACTACGTATGCTTTCGATGCTTCGGGTACAAATTAGTCCGATTGCTACAATCCAAAATTCAATCAGAAAAAACTTTCGTCTACCTTTAGCGCTTCCTAGCTAATTTCCCCAATCACAGGATTAAACTTTAGAAATTTGCCAACGTAAATTAATAAATTTATTCACGTGAACAGTTTGAAGAAAAAGGGTTAGTTTTCTTTTCATATGTACCTTGTATTTTGAATTGTTGCCTGTTTACTCTATCGAAGCACATTTAATACACAAATTCATAGAATCAGCACCTGATTAGAGTTGTTTTAGTTTTTTTCTTTTTTTAATTAAGGATATTTTACGTATATTTATGTCAAGAAAAAACATGTGTTAAATATAATATAATATATATAAACGTTGTATTTCGAAATATATATGTTTTAAAATATAATAATAATATATATATATATATGCACTTTTATTTGTCCCAAATAGATCAATATCAATCTTCTTATGTGTCAAAATTTTATAGGTTAAGAGAACCCTTTTAACATTCAATGATCAGCCACTTATAATCACATTTTTTTTTTTTTTTTTTTTCGAACTTGGGGTTAGGGGGATTCAAACTCTGCACTTTTAGGTGAAATTAAGTGTGGTATTACTACTAAGTTATGCATGTAACCACACTTATAATCACATTTGCAAACTGTATGTGCTTGCCTATTGGATGACGTAAAACAATTTTAATTTGAAAAGAAGGGCTAATTTGGCACAATTCCAATTCGAGTTTTGATTTTTTTTTTTTTGGTCAAAATTTCACAACTCAATTTTCGATCCAGAGTATTTTCCTTTCCTATTTTTGAAAACTTTAAACTTTAAAAATCTATAACTTTCTTATCTTTATGTGAAAATGATCAGAAGATTCTTCTGTCAAAGTTCTCTCAACAACGTGAATAATGAAATAAGATCTATATTGTAACTTTTTTTTCAAACACATTTATGATTTTTACAATATCTAAAAATTTAGTTTATTTTAAATTTACATTTCAATCAAACAGACACTTACAAACATTTACCCATTTCTAATACCAAAAACTCCAAAACTCAAATAAGTGGAGTTCGAAAGTCCGCCTTATTTCAGTAACGCTGAATAGGGAAAGGGAACGTAGCATCCATCTTTATTTAGGGGTGGAAAAAAATTCCCTCGTGGAAAATAAACACCAAGCACCTTGTATTTATATCTGGCTGTTATGCAGTGGACAAGGCAGTCCCACTACACAATTTTCACAACCTTCGTAAGGAGTGATTAAGAGATGGATATTTTCACATCCTTACTGTTTCTTGCTCTCATCCTTTTTTTCTTAATTCAAGCCTTCTCTTCATTTGCATTTCCTAAAAACAAAAAACTTCCACCTGGTCCAAAACCTCGTCCCATCCTAGGAAGCCTCTTGGAGCTCGGTGACCAACCCCACAGGTCCTTGGCCAGGCTTTCCGAGTCTTACGGCCCGCTTATGCATTTAAAGCTCGGTCGAGTCACGACGGTTGTCATTTCCTCAACCACCATGGCCAAGGAAGTCCTCCAGGCACACGGCCAGGCCGTCTCCAACCGAACAATCACCGACGCAAGTCGCGCACACCGACACAGCGATTTCAGCATGGTTATGTTACCCGTATCGCCTCTGTGGCGAAACCTTCGAAAAATAAGCAACTCACACTTGCTTTCCTCCAAGGCTCTTGATGGCAACATGGAGCTGAGAAACAAAAAGGTGCAAGAGCTCCTAAATGATGTCCACAAAAGCGTCCAGGCCGGGGAGGCGGTGGAGATCGCGAGTCTTTCTTTCAGGGCTACTCTGAATCTCTTGTCCACCACATTTTTCTCTATGGATATGGCTGATGACACAAATTCCGTCACTCTAAAAGAGCTCAAGGAGGCTATGTCGCATATGATGGAAGAGTTGGGGAAGCCGAACTTGGCCGACTATTTCCCTATTCTGAGGAAGATTGACCCCCAAGGCATTAGGCGACGCAACACGGTTACTTTCCGGAAACTGATCAACTTGTTTGGTCGTATCATCGATCAAAGACTGAAAGTAAGAGAAGCGAGTGGTTTGAAAGATGATGATATTTTGGACACTCTTATCAACATGATGGTGGTGGATCAGAAGAAGAAAGAGGATCAGCTAGACAAAACCATAATCGAACACTTTTTACTGGTAATAATTGAGCTCTTATGGTACTTGGATAATCTTTAGATTAATATTTAGAAATGGGCCCTTTGAGAATACAATTTGCTTTACCTTGACCTTTTATTTTGAAAATTTTACCACTCCGATTTTCTGAAAATTGACAAAAATGATTACTATTCTACTACAAATCTTTATTTGATTATTCTTCCGGGGCCATTTTCGAAAAATTATTTTAGGCCTCGTTTGGTGAATGAGTTTAAACTCAAAATTTTCATATCAGTTTTTGTCTTTTTCTGAAAAGTTTTTATCTTTTTCTGAAAAATCAATAAAATTTTAACCAGTTTTTAAAAAGTCAACAAACTCAAACTTAAAATTTTCAACTCAAACCGTTTCACAAAACGGAGCCTTAATCTTTATTTTAGTTGGTTGATTGTAAAATTGGACTGACCACAATAATTTTGTGAAATATAGGATTTATTTTCTGCGGGAACCGAAACAACTTCAACCACATTGGAGTGGGCAATGGCTGAGGTAATAAAATCTCCGGAGATCATGTCAAAAGCCCGAGCGGAGCTAGATCAAGTTATATGCAAAGGAAACCAAGTGAAGGAATCAGACGTATCTCGACTCCCATACATACAAGCCATTGTTAAAGAAGCCTTCCGCATGCACCCTACAGCTCCATTATTGATTCCTCGCAAAGCTGATTGCGATGTAGAAATCTGCGGCTACACCATCCCGAAGGATGCTCAGGTGATAGTCAATGTGTGGGCCCTTGGTAGAGACTCAAGCACATGGGAAAATCCCAACAAGTTTATGCCGGAGCGGTTTTTGGAGATGGATATGGATGTTGGGGGTAGGGATTTTAAGCTCATTCCGTTCGGTGCTGGACGGAGAATCTGTCCCGGATTCCCATTGGCAATGCGAATGTTGCACTTGATGTTGGGTTCTTTGCTTCACTCCTTTGATTGGAAGTTGGAAGATGGGGTTGTACCAGGTACTCTGAACATGGAAGAAAAGTTTGGCCTGACCTTGCAAATGGCTCAGCCTTTACGAGCTATTCCAGTCGTGACCACTTTGAGTAGTACTGTTTCCACGTGAAAACCTTTTGATACATACATAAATACATACATATATATTGCCATGTATTTCACTGTAGGATAAAACTGCTAATATTGACGATGGTGTTAATAACAGTAATATTACGAGAATAAAGCTGGTTTGTGCATGACATGTAGAAACCACGAAAATAAAAAGAAAATAAAAAAAAAATAAAAAAAATTAAGGAATAATAAACCTACTGAGGAGAAACAAAATATATATACTAGATTCAGTAGTTTGATCATATCAGCTTGCAACCACGTTAGTCTGTATGTAATTCCTATATTTTGTGACTTGTGTATAAGAATTTATTAAATATATATATCTATCTTGCTCTATCGTTCATTTAGTTTTTTTTTTTTTTTTTTTTCTATGTTCTTTAATTTATTTTTTATTTACATAAGGTGAAGAGCCTGCAGTCTGCTCAACAATTGGAAAATTAGATAGAAATAGTGGTAGAATTTCCTTCTTTGTTTGTATCTCTATCAAGACTATCATACTGTCTCATCACTGTTTTCTAAATTGTTGGGTTCCCGCAAGTTAATTTCTAGCCATTCAAAATGCAGCATATAGTGTTAAAAATTAAAGGTACCTGATGTCTAAGGATCTACATCAATAATAGGCTTTTATAACATGAGGTGGTAGCGTTTTTAGATTAACGTTATGATGAGTTCTTAAAAAAAGCGCATCCATTGAGCGGGAACCAAAGTTGGGAAAATCTTCGCAAGCCAAAAAAAAATATGAAAAAAAAAAAAAACAAAATTCATGGCCCGTTTGGTGTACCAGTTCAGTTTGAGTTGAGTTGAGATTTTTAAGTTTGTATAGTAAATTTTGTTAATTTTTTCAGAAAAGTTAAAAAACATGATGAAAAAAATACAGTTTAATTTAAATTAAGATGGTGAAATAAACGGGGCCTCAAATTTTTTGTTTAAATAACTGCAAATGCCCCCAAGTTCCTAGTGGGCCCTATTTCTTCATTTGGACTTCCGTTCTCTCTCTCTCCTCTCTCCCTTTCTTTCTTTCTTTCTTTTTTTTTTTTTTTCGTGCAATCACAAGAATTCAACAGCACCAACCACAATTTCCATTTTCCACCCATTGCGTTTGAATCGACAATCAAATCCCGGTAAGTCGGTTGGTAAATCTTATCACCAAAGTAATTTTTTCTTTCAACTTTTCCATTTAAATCTATAAGTGTTTGACAACCTCAACCCTAATTTTATTGCGTCAGGTTTCAATCCACAACCGATTCCAAAAAATTTCTTATATATTTGCAATTTTGTTCTCTAAATTTGATTTTGTCATTTTGATTTAGAAATGGGTCGTTGAGGTATTTTCTTATTTGAATTTTCATCTTTTGTTTCTGATTTAGGGATCAACACTCTCGCAAAAATGGTAAAAAAGGTATGAGTGCTTGGCAAATTTCTTTTTCCATTGGGTTTCTTATTTCAGGCTTCAAATCTTATAATTACGTTTCCTCTTTTATTATTATTATTATTATTATTCTTCCTCTTTTGGTGATTATTATTGAGTTGAGTTTTTCGTTCATTGCGTCATTAGCATATTTAAAAACAGGGCAATCCATGAACGGTTTTCGGTTAATTAGCTTTAAAATTTGATCTATATATCTTTTCTCCTTTTTTTTTTTTTTTTTTTTTTTTTTGAGAGAGATCTTTCTTTTCTCCTTTATTGTACCTTTGATATTACTTGATTTTTGATTCATTGGATATTGGTGTGTGAAGAGTCTGTAATTTTTAACAGATATTCGTGTAATTGAATTTCAAGTAGTAGGGGATGTGGGTATTAGGTAAATTCTATTTAATAGAGCAAATACACTATTTCTTAAGTATCATGATATCTGTTATCCTTTTCTTCTCAAAATTATGAGCAACTATTGTCCACTTCTGTGAAATGACCGAAAGGTTTTGGATTTTCATGACTGATTATACAAAAAATGGTCAGTCGTAAAATAAAGTTGATCCTAGTTAGAGTTTGAAGTGAAATGAGCAAAGTAGTGCTGTGGAAAGTGGAAGAATTGATAAAAGCTAAGTCAAAGTATAAGATTTTTCATTCAAGATTTCTTTTACTCAATCAATTTATTTTGTTATTTTTTATTGTTGCTCATTTTCAATTCGATTTATTGTTTGCTTATTACACTGTTGCATTGTTTAGCTACTTGTGAAGAAAATTCCATCTAAAATGGGTAATTGTTTGTCTATGTTCCACTATTTGTTTTTTTGGATTCTCATTTAATTGTGTGTTTTATATCAATTTACTAATGTTTATCTTTATTTTTACAGGTATGAAAGTTTCAGTTTAATGTACAAATGACGAAGCTGTAAAAATCACAGGTCTGAAATTTTCAGGTCTGCTTCCACTTTCTGTTGTGTAGATATACATGTTTCCTCTGTGTGTATCTGTTTTTTGATTGTGGTGAACCAATGTGATTTTCATTTTCAAATTTCTTGTTGCCCTGTTGCTATTGTTTTGTTCTTTAGTATTTTGTCCTTTCTTACTTTTAAATATGATAAGATAGTAGTTAGAAATATATAAGAAGAATATACCATGTGAGGTTAGTACAGTTTTGAATCATTTTAATTTACTGAAGTGTATTTACCTCTTAACATAACTATGAACTTCTTTTAATAATTTAACTAAGTTTTCAATACTCTCTTTTTATAGGACTATTTTGTTGCAGCACTATCTGATGTCCTTTTTTATTCTTTTGTGTTTAGTTGAGGTTGAAAGATGCAATAAGGTAATTAAGTTTACAACCTTTGTTTCTAATGACACTGGTTGGAAATTATGATAGCCTAGTGGGTACAATACAACTGCTTAGAAAAAAACTATGTTTTTCAATATTTTTTGTAGGAAAATTTGCATAACATGAACGGTTTGATAGTAATACAAATTATTTTGACCGTGTACTTTATGTCCTTTGCTATGTCTTATTTCAGGAACTTTGGAGCCTTTACAAGTTGGAGTACATGTTAAATTTTTGTCTATTTCAAAAATTGTTCAGGGGTTGTTTTCAGCAATCTTGTAGTCCTTCTTTAGCCAAGATTGGATTCAAATCTTAGCTGGTTTTACTTTTTGAATTTAGATTTCCTTGTTGGAAACCAATATTTATCAATTGTAATTGGTTTTGTTTCTTGCACTTATGAATCGATGTATTAGATGATGTAGCTGTTGATTATTTAATAAAATTTCATTTTTGTTTTTGCTTATTTATCTGGAGATGTCAAATTATTGTTATTGTATTATATAATTTATATGAGTACTATTATAATTAGATATGTAGTAATGAAAAAAAGTTTATTTACCTCATCTCTTAAATGATAATGCCTTTTCTGTAATAAAATTGGATTTCATAAGACCAACATAACGCTATCTACAGTTTCTAATAGCACCGGAAATCTGCTATAGAAAGAGTGAACATAGCGTCAATAAAATGCTATGATAGGCCTATACGGATAACATGAGCTAATATAGCCTTCAATAAAATGCTATCGCATTGTTTCCATAGCCTTTTTTTGGTGCTATGGAAGGCAGTTTTTGTTGTGGCATGTGACAAATAATTCCGGATAGAAAAAGGAGCTCTTTAGGCTCAAAGTGAGAAGGGTGGTAAGTTGTGTGAACAAGACCAAATTTGTAATACCAAGTTTTTTTCTACAATAATACGATTTCTTTTGTTTTAAGAAATTTGTACAAAATATGAAGATATGCACGAAAAAGCCGGTTAAGGGTTTTTATTACGTTTTTGTGAGTTTTATGATTTTATAAGACTCGAAAATGATTGCTTAGTCAAGTAAATGACCTTTTAGGTAAAAAGGAACAAAATCGCCAAAAATTTTATATTGGTCAAAGTTTGACCGAAAAACGTCGACGGTTGACCAAAAGTCAACTGTTGACCACGGGAGTCAAAGTTTGACGGGAAAGTCAGCAGTTGACAAGAAAGTCAATGGCGGATGAGAAAGCCAAATATTGACCCAAAAAGTTAAAGAAAAAGGCTGTACGATTAAATAATTCGCAGTATAGAATTGTACTGCATAAAGCCGTTTTTATAATTAAAACGATATGTTTAGGATTCAAAACCACCATAGAAAATCAAGCACATTAATTAGAATATCTTTGGCCAAGTGGTTCCAAGTTATGAGAAGATTTTTATACAGTTCGGTTTTACACAGATGAATTTTGGACTGCAGTTCAAAATACCAATACTGTGTATAAGTGAATCCAGTATTGAAAATACCTGTGTTAACTTGAAATTGGACTGTCTAATAGCAAAAAGTGACAAACAAGCCATAAAGTAGGCTTACCTCACCTAAATTGGATAATTTACATCATTTTCTCTAATTAATAAAAAAAAATTTGGAAAGTAATGTTGGATGCTTCTTCAGCAAGGTGGCCGGCCAGCTGTTGGGAGGTCAAGGGCTGATTGCAGAAAATTTGAGGGACTAAATGTTGCAATTACAAGGAATTTCCAACTTCTATAAATAGGGGTGCCTTAATTCAAAAAAATTAGAAAAAGCAACCAAATTCTTGCCTTTTTTTTTTAAAGAGAAACCGAACTTGAGAGAGAGAAGAAAGGAAAGAAATTTGAGCTAAGATCAAGAGTGAATTAGGGTAGGATGGTCGGATTTTGTGTGGAGAACAAGCAAGAAAGTTTGGAAAAATTTTGAAGACCATTCCTAGGCCAAGGCCGGTTGTGGGAGCAAGGGAAGAGCAGAAAAAAAAAAAAGTGAATCCAAGAGGGGATTTAGGGTTTTGAGAACTTGAAATTTCATCTAGGACACCACTCAAGGACTCAAGAGAGTTTGGTGCCCAAATTTGGCCAAAGGGCCGGTTATAGGGAGAAAGGAAAAAGGAGGAATCCAAGCCAAGGGGAGACCGGATTTCTTGAAGCTTGTGGCCGGATCTTGGAGCAGTTGGTGACCAGACTTTAAGGCAAAGGGGAACTGAGAATTTTGGAACTCAAACCACCAAGGAGGCCGGTTGTTGGTGAGGAAAAGAAAGAGGAAGCAAAAGCCAATCCAAAATCTTGGAAAAGTGAGGTAAAACCCCTAAACCTCTAAGCTTTTCATTTAAATTTCATTTGAGAAATTTAAATGTATTTAAGCATTGGTTGTATAGAGCATAAGCTCACTGTTACTGCTGCCCTAGTTGAGAAAATTAGGGATTGTGCTTGATAGGTTAGGGTTTTGTTTGGTGGTTGAAAAAGATGTGCATGTTAGGTGTTTGATTGTATGATTAGGGTTTTCTAAGTTTATGTATGATGCTTATGTTGATGTGTATGATGAATGTTGAACGTTAGAAACGTACTGCATGTTTGATTTAGGCTCCCGCTGTGTTCGGTTGAGGTAGGGTGAACGTAATAGGATGTAAAACGAAATTGAAACCGAAAACTGCCATTTCGGGTAGAAGTTGGCCAGTTTCGGGAAAAGTTGATTTAGAGGCCTTTAGAGGCGGAATTAGGAAAAACTTAAAACATGAAAGTTATAGAACAGGGTTTTTCCTAGTGAGTAACATGGACAGTTTTTCAAAATAAGGCTCCAACAGCCTTGGTTTTTCCTAAAAACTGAACCTGACCGTGCCCAGGATTATGCACGGCCAGGATTAGTTCAACAAGGAATTTGAATGTGTTAACGTCCGAATTAGATTTTCCTCAAAACACGAAAGTTGTAGAACTCTTCGATAGCTAAAACTTTCGTGAAGATAATTTTTCCAAAATCAGCTTTGATTTTCAAATGAAATTGGATTTCAAAGACTGTACAGGAAATGAGGAATTACTGTACAGAATTTCCTATAACAGCATGAAAAAGGATGTTTTTGTACTTGCACAGATAAAATTGGCATTGTCGGTTTCCAATAGTCAATAATTGTTATGAATTTACTTTATGATTTCTAATTTTAAAAGTGAAATAAAAGGTTTTGTACCAAAAACATAAGGTTTTCTAAAAAGAAAACAAAAATGGAATTTTGTAATTTAAAATTTAATTAAGATAAAATAAAATAATCCGATTAGAATAGATTTAAACCCTAGGGTTACTCAATGTAACCAAGTAGGATAACGTGAAATTAAGTAAGGGCATATAACTAAAGTTATATAATAGTGTTGGTTATACTGCCAACATTTCTAACCCTTACTTTTGTTCGATTACAGAATATAATATACGACGGTGTCCCAACGAGTTCAAGCTAGACAAGGGACACAACAATCATAAACAAGGTAAGTACAACTCCGCCTACAGCATAGGCTTTGTTGTGTATACTTGCCTAAGTATGAAATGTTAAATGTTGCGGATGATGAAGTGTTACATGCTAAATGCCATAAAAATTATATGTTAGGATTTAGGAAATGTTACCAATGTTATGATTGTATGCTATGATTTATGAAATGTCATGAAATAGGTTATGAAAAGTAAAATGCTATGAAATATGTTATAAATAATGTTGAAATATGTTAAGGTTAAGATATGCTATAATTTAATAATGTGAAACATCACGAAGCATGTTCACTACTTAACAAAGAATGAGATCAATTACAAGATAAAGAATGTTATGATGGCAAGCAAGTTGCCTGTGTCGTACCGACCCGCGTTAGGTCGGGTTGGACTATGGATTGAGTTGGAAATGGACTGGCCGCCTCAACCAATTCATAGTTACGCGCCCGGTACGGACACTTATGGGGCCCATATGTTAAGATAAGCTAAGAAAGCAAGTTATGAATGATAAGAAAGCATAGGAAAGCATAAATGGCTCATGCATATGTAGGATAAGTTACTTTTTGTTATGTTATGTTAAGCTATATGATGTTATGCAATGATTAAGTTATATATGTATGTGTGTCATATTGTGTAGTGTCGCGGTATAGAACAGTTGTACTTGCTGAGCGAAAGCTCACTGTCTTACGTCTATGCTGTAGGTAAACAACCTGCTAGCAATTGCTGATACAAGATGGAGGGGCGAGGCTTGGCGGACTGTGAACCGTGGGAATTATAGAGCCGCTACGCGTTGTGTAATTATTTTATATGTTATTTATACGCCGAACGACTTTAATTAATATTCGTTATATCTTACGTACGACTTCGTGTGTGTGTCACACTGTATAAAAAAAAAAATTCCGCTGTTTATATCAAATAAGTAAGTACGAAATATACGATATGTATGTATGTATGGTAACGGCCTGTACTAGGCGGGTCGTTACAAAATTAATAGATCATGTAATATTTTTTCCGTCTACTCTTCCTTTTTTTTTTTCACTTGAGTTTTAATTAAAATGCCTCACTTAATTGTTTATATTAAGAGAGACCAGATAATTTTTTCATCCTGGTTGTTTTGCTCTTTGTGAAGGGTTGATTCTTCGTTATCTTTCTTATTAATTTCTTGAGTTTCCCTGATCTCTTTATTTTCTATCTGTAAATTATCAAATGTGTAAACTATAATTAGGTGCCACTTAATTACACCTCTTGTAAGTTATTAAAAAAAGAAAGAAAGAAAAAAAAAAAAAAAGAACTTGAGAGCATTACAAATATGTTAAATAACACGATAAATAATTCTTAAAAATACCACCATAAATAAAAGGTGAATAATATTTGTGAACCTCATTTAGAGACGACGACTCATCTTATATTAATGAATGATCTTTAATAAGTTCAACTCATGTCTTTAAATGTTTTTATCCTATTCTAAATTCTAATAATAATATCACATCACATCAATTAAAATATCATATATCACATGAATTAAAATATCATATTAATTAAGAATTATGTTATCTCAATTAAAATATCGTATTCAATAATTGGCATGAATATGATATTATTATAGGGACACAAATAAAGACACTAAATAGAGTCATATTGATACTTATGACTATCGATGTTTATAGCATTATTAATTTGAAGATTAATACCCACGTGACAGTTCCTAATATATAAGCAATTCGTTTGAAGATCAAACTACCGACACCATTAAAAACGCTTCGATCAAAAGGTCCACCGGTGGCAGGCACCAAGCCATACAAGCCCGGCCCCACTCAATTGATGTTTGGTCAAAATATAAGAAAAATATTAGGGATATTAATTCTAATTTTAACTTTTGAGTATCAAACATACGTGATTATATGAGTTATTATTCTCTTATTGTTAAGTAATTAAAGTATTATCGTATTATTTGATTGGTTCTACCAATGCAAAAATGACATATGAGTTGGTACTCAAATATTAAAGTTGGAACTAAAATTAGTGTTTTTAACACTACTCTATAAATAATTATGTTGCTATTAATATACATATATGAACCTTGTTATATAAAAAAAAAAAAAAAAAAATTTATAATCCTCATGAATTTTTAGTTAATTTTAATATTTATCTTTACTTCTTTACTCTATATTAAAAAAGTAAATGACACATTTATAATGTCATTCATCCACTCCTCTAAAGACATTACATGATTCTAGGGAAATTCACCGAATTCATCTTTTTTTTTTTTTTTTTGGGGTAATTGCTTAGGAAAAGTGGTTGTTTCCTACCATTGAATTCCTTTATTCCTTTATTTATTTATTTTTTTGTCATTATGTTACGAGCAACCGGATGCAATAGCTTTTTTTTTTTTTTTTTGCCAACGTTCCTTAGGTGGTTTAGTCGGGCAATTCAACCTCGTCGTTGAATACTTGAGTTCGAGCTATCACCACCACGTTGGCCGAAATATATGGGTAATCCACTTCATAAGGGATCCATATATCATGCGATGGGGCATCCACCTCACTGGGGTTATTTGGACATTTTAATCTCTACCCCTATAACCCATTTTTACTGAGCAAAACAAAATTACTCTAGGTTTTTAGGAGCAAGGTTGTGGTAGAGAGTCTCTACCGGTCATTACTAGTAGAGCTCTTTTTTAAGCCATTAAGATTTTATGGGATAACATAGAAATTGAGGTGCATATAGTTATTGTATGTACTGCCACATAGTATTATAGAGTAAGTGAAAAAAAAAAAAGAAAAAAAAAAAAAACAAACAAACAAACTGGAGAAGGCAAAAGAAACCCCACCCCTGCCGACCTTCCACCATCGTCCCCGCCCCCCATCCTCCCGCAACCTCTTGGCACCCACCGGTCCTGGACCTGCGACCTCCCCCTACTGGAAATCGCCTTTTCTCAGGTGGCCAACCCCTCCCTTACTCTCCACCCCCTTCCCCGAAAATCTCCTCCTCCCAGGCGACCATCCCCACCACCCCCCCTACCCACGATCGCCCATTTGCAAATCACCCCTGCGAATGAAATTGTCCCTCACCTGTCACGCGAACTTTGAGCCCCCACCGCCGCCCCTTCCCCAGCAGCCTTCCACTGTCCCTTGCGGCCCTCTTTCAATTTTTTTTTTTAATTTTTCATTAAAAAATATTTATAAAAGAAGGAATTTAATTTTTTATTATTTTTCTATGATTCAATAGATGAGTGTTTCTTTTAGTTAATGTGCACCTTAAATATTTTGTCTATTAGATTAAATTTCAATGGTCTGAAATGAAGTTTTACTAATTAGATACATAAAAAGGGTTTTATCTTATAATCTCCCTTTTTAAAAAAAAAGAAAATTACTTTACCCAGAAAAAAGGAAAAAAAAAAAAAAAGACCACTAAATTTTTTGTTTTTTTGTTTTTATCACTTTCTTTCTAGTACCCCGGATGCTGACTTTGTTGGGTTTCTAGAAATAGCAGAGAGAAAAGAATACGAATGTGCATGATTCCAGAGACGACACCTGTATGAAGAGAGAGAGAGAGAGAGAGAGAGGGGGGGGGGGGGGGGGGGGGGGGGGGGGGGGGGGGGGGGGGGGGACCAAAGAAAAGGAGAAGTATCAAATTGAGGTCCCCGTCAGCTTTTATCGAAGAGAGCATCTAGAAGAAACTCACAAAATCGTCCTCAAGAAGAATTGTTTTTCCACATTTGTACCCGATCTTAATTTATTAGATTTATTTTTCTCTAAAAAAGAAAAAAAAATACTTGATCTGCATTTATGAAATCAGAAACTAAAAAGTCACTCTCCCTTTTAGTTTGTGTTTAGTTTATCTGTCAGTGATAAAAGTTTTAAATTGAAGTTGGTAGATTTTTCAAAAAATAGTTATAAATTTTATTGATTTTTTAGATAAAGACGAAAACTAATATAAAAAAATACAATATAGTTAGAGTTAAATTTCAACATCAATAAAGCCTAAGCTTTTATTGAAGAGAGCTTCTAGAAGATACTCGCAAAATCGTCCTCACCAAGAATTTTTTTTTCCACATTTGTGTATAATCTTAATTTGTCAGATTTATTTTTCCCTAGAAAAGAAAAAAAAATTTAGATACTTGATCTGCATTTATGAAATCACAAACTAAAAAATCACTCACCCCTTTAGCTTTTATTGAAGAGTGCTTCAGAAACTCGCAAAATCATCCTCCACCAAGATTTTTTTTTTTTTTTTCACATTTGTGTCCGATCTTATATCTGTTTGTTTCACATGTTCATTTTCGGAAATGGAGAAAAAAAACAAAAGAGTGTTTTTTTATAACATTTTCTTTCATTCTTCTTATTTTGAAAAAAAAAAAGTGATTTCATTTTCAAACTTCTTTTGTACAGTACACTTTTAGAATTTTTTTGAAATCTTTTTAAGTCTTCACCCATTGCACTATTCACAATATCATTTTTTTTTTTCATTCCAAACAACTTTTTATTTTCAAGATGGAAAATATTTGACATATCTAAACACCATCTCATTCTTAAAATGAAATAACTTTCTCATTTCAAATAAGAGAATTTTCTTTTCTGAAAATTAACAATCGACAAAATAAGGCCTTTATTTGTCAGATTTATTTTACTCTAGAAAAGAAAAAAAAAAAAAAAAGGTATTTGCTCTGCATTTACGAAATCACAAAAATAAAAATCACTCTCACAACTTGTCCTCATGTAACCGTATACAATTACACGTTCTTTAGAATTAGTTAGACAGGTAAATGATTTTTTTGGGTTGAATTTATAAATGATCCTCGGATTATATACCTTATATGTTTGTTCTTAATTTTTTTTTTAAATTTTATACATCACGTTTTTTTTAACTTTTTTTTTATATATAATTATGCCAATAATCTATCTGTAAATATTATATATATATATATATATATATAAAGAAGTTCGAAATTGAATACATTTGGTTTGTCGGTTAGTGATAAAAATTTTAAGTTAGAATTTATTGATTTTTTAAAAATTAACTATAATTTTTATTGATTTTTCAGAAAAAAAAAATAACAAAAACTGATATGAAAAATTTGAATTGAAGATGGAGAACCAATCAGGGACTGTAGAACCAATTAGAGGCTACTAGCTAGTTTCAATATATTCACATGTTTAAAACGTTGACATTAAGTTATTTTCGTTTGCAAAGCAGGGCTGAGTTTGGTAAAGCAGATGATCAATATATATATATATATATATATATATTTCCCTCGTGAAAAATGGACATCAAGCACCTAACTTATATACCTGCCAAATATTGTAGTCGAAAAGGCAGTCGCATTCCCAATCTCCTCATCCTAATTAAGGGGCTCTTCTTCCACTTCTGCAACAAAAAGAAGAGACCACCGAGAAAATCAGGAGTAAAGAGAGATGGATATTTTCACCTCCTTACTGTATCTTGCTCTCATTCTTTTCTTTTCTCTTCAAGTCTTCCGTTCCTTTGCGTTTCCTAAACACAAAAGGCTTCCACCTGGTCCAAAACCTCGTCCCATCATCGGAAGCCTCTTGGAGCTCGGCGACCAACCCCACAGGTCCTTGGCCAGGCTTTCCGAGTCTTACGGCCCGTTTATGCATTTGAAGCTCGGCCAAGTCACGACGGTTGTCATTTCCTCCACCACCATGGCTAAAGAAGTCCTCCAGGCAAACAGCCAAGTCGTCTCCAGCCGGACAATCACCGACGCAAGCCGCGCCCACAGACACAGCGATTTCAGCATGGTTATGTTGCCCGTATCCCCTCTGTGGCGAAACCTTCGGAAAATAAGCAACTCACACTTGCTTTCCTCCAAGGCTCTTGATGGCAACATGGAGCTGAGAAACAAAAAGGTGCAAGAGCTCCTAAATGATGTCCACAAAAGCGTCCAGGCCGGGGAGGCGGTGGAGATCGCGAGCCTTTCTTTCAGAGCTACTCTGAATCTCTTGTCCACCACATTTTTCTCCATGGACATGGCGGATGACACAAATTCCGTCACTCTAAAAGAGCTCAAGGAGGCTATGTCGCACATGATGGAAGAGTTGGGGAAGCCTAACTTGGCCGATTATTTCCCGTTTCTACAAAAGATTGACCCCCAAGGCATTAGGCGGCGCAACACGGTTACTTTCCGGAAACTGATCAACTTGTTTGGGCGTATCATCGACCAAAGATTGAAAGTGAGAGAAGCGAGTGGTTCTTTGAAAGATGATGATATTTTAGACACTCTTATCAACATGATGGTGGTGGATCAGGAGAAGAAAGAGGATCAGCTTGACAAAACCATAATTGAACATTTTTTACTGGTAAGTGAGCTTTTTTAGTACTTGGATGTGGTCCCTAGAGAATACAAATTTGTCTACTTTTTACCTTGACTTTATGTTCTAAAAGTTTTGCTACTGCGATGTTCTGAAAATTGACAAAAATGATCAATTTTCTTCTGCAAATCTTTGTTTGACTCTTCCTTAAGGGCCATTTTTTAAAATAATTTTACTCTATTTTTTGTTTGGTTGACTGTAAAATTGGACTGATCATAGCAATTCTATGAAATAGGATTTATTTTCAGCGGGGACTGAAACGACTTCAACCACGTTGGAGTGGGCAATGGCTGAGCTAGTAAAAGCGCCAGAGATTATGTCAAAAGCCCGAGCAGAGCTAGATCAAGTTATAGGCAAAGGAAACCAAGTGAAGGAATCGGACGTATCTCGACTCCCTTACTTACAAGCCATTGTTAAAGAAACCTTCCGCATGCACCCTACAGCTCCATTATTGATTCCTCGCAAAGCCGACAGTGACATCGAAATCTCCGACTATATCATCCCGAAGGATGCTCAGGTGATTGTCAATGTATGGGCCATTGGTAGAGACTCAAGCACATGGGAAAATCCCGACAAGTTTATACCGGAGAGGTTTTGGACATCGATATAGATGTCGGAGGCCGGGATTTTAAGCTCATTCCGTTCGGTGCTGGTCGGAGAATATGTCCCGGATTCCCATTGGCGATGCGAATGTTGCACTTGATGTTGGGGTCTTTGCTTCACTCGTTTGATTGGAAGTTGGAAGATGGGGTTAGACCTGATGCTCTAAACATGGATGAAAAGTTTGGCCTCACCTTGCAAATGGCTCAGCCTTTGCGAGCTATCCCCGTGCCGACAAAGCATTAGTATTGTTTCCACTTCTTCTCTAGGCTTTATGTTACATTTCGTATTCATCGTCTTCCATTTTCAATCAAATGATATAGCTAGTAATAATTATACCATAATAAAGGTATGGGATGTAACAAATTCCTCTAGTTAATCTGCTTACTTTTGGCAATAAAATAGTGCAGTACTTAAATATCAGTTTGATTTTTGTAAGAATGGTTGAATATTAATATATTATCTTCCTTTGTTTGTTAAATCGTCTTTGTCTTTAATCCCCATCTTATTAATTATGAGTAGATCTCGTGGCTTAATAAGTGTGCTCCATAGATGGCAAATATGAGATGAGAAATAAAGGTGACACAATTATTGCTTTCTTTTTTTTTTCTATCACCGGACTAATTAATTTCTTTTGACTTTATTCAAGCCACTCAAAATACTGCAAAAGAATAGCCAAGTTGCTTTGTTTGATGTCGCGTTCCTTGATTTTTTTAATCTCACTTTCATGTCCCTATGTCAATAATGTACGTATAGCTTGAACGTCACGTACAAATAGCACAATATTGATGTGAAGTTTTAATAAGATGAAATTTATGTTGGTAACGTAAAAGTCTTAGTATTTACCAAAAAAATAAAAAAGGTAAATTGGTTTTTATAATAATACTCGCAATGAGTGTCTTGAAATTTCCTTCCACGTTGTGTGAGGACCTTCAATCTCTCATTGCCCGGTTTTGGTGGGGAGGAGGGGATAAGGAAAAAAGATTCATTGGTTCAAGTGGGATACTTTGGTGAAATGCAAAGATGAGGGAGGAATGGGATTTAGAGACTTTATTGCTTTTAATCAAGCACTTCTTGCAAAACTCAATTGGCAGATCATTAATAATCCTAATACTCTCATGGCTCATGTCTTCAAAGGGAAGTATTTTCCAAATTCTGATCTTTTAGTGCGAGAATGGGCCACAACCCACTCTCATCTTTGGAGAAGTCTTCTCTGGGGACGAGATCTTCTACAAGCAGCTGTTAGGTGGATTATTGGAGATGGCTGTAGCGTTCGGGTGTTTCGCGATCCTTGGATCCGAGGCCTCATCTCTTCAAGCCGATCACTCGACCAAGACCTGATGAGGAAGAAATGAGGGTGGCAGATTTGATGGATGCTACGAGTTGGAGATTGGACAGAGTTGAGAAAGTCTTTTGGAATGTAGATAGGCTTGATGTTTGTAGCATTCCTCTGGGTTACCGGAGTAGACCGGATTCTCTGGTTTGGCATTATGATTCTAAAGGTTCCTACACGGTGAAGACAGGTTACAGATTGGCTATGAAGCTCCGTTTTAAAGCGGGAGGTTCGGATGGAAATGCAAGATGTCTATGGTGGAGGAAAGTATGGAAGGCACACGTGCCAAATAAAGCTAAGACCCACGCGTGCTTTTCAAAGCAGCACCTTAGTCGACAAGGTATGAATATCTCTCCCCTGTGTCCGCTCTGCCATGTCGAATTCGAGACCACGAGTCGTGCTTTATGGTACTGTGGATTGACAAAGGGAGGTATGGGAGAAAAGTACTATCTGGCCAGTTCTGAAAACTTTTTCTTTTAATCTTCTCTGCTCCTATATTGCAAAATATGGAAAGGATGAAGATGTGGAGATTTTCTCCATGCTGAGCTGGTATCTTTGGAAGGCAAGGAATCCTTTTGTCCATGAGGGCCGAATTATAGATAGCTTCACCATTATTTGCCAAGCGGGTGAACTACCGGGAGATTTTTTGCTGTGCAATGGCTTCTATGGTAAAAAAATTCACAATGACTCCGTCCCCCATCAAGAAGTGGAGGAAGCCACCATCTGGTAAATCAAAATTAATGTTGATGTTTCTATTAAGCAACACATTAATTATGCTGGGATAGGTGTGGTTTTCAGGGATGATGTTGGGCGGGTCCTCTCAGCTTGTGCGAAACGTATAATTGAATGTTTCTCCCCCCACCTCGCAGAATGTTTGGCAGCTAGGGAGGGTGTCCTGTTGGCGAACGCGCTTGGTTTTCAAAGTTGGATTATGGAGTCAAACGCTATCAACGTCGTAAAGGCAATCCGTTCCCCTGCTCTTCAAGCTCCGGAGGCCCTAATCATTCACGACATTAGAGATGTCATGATTCATGTTACTAGTGGCAATGTTCGTTACGCTTCTCGTCAAGAGAACTTTGTAGCCTACTTTTTGGCAACTTTTGCAATTTCTCTAACTTATAATATTATATGATGGTACTCAGTGTCATTGTTTCTTGGCTATCCTATAAATGCTGAGTTGCTGCCATAAGTAATGAAAGGCACTCCAAATTTCCAAAAAAATAAAAAAATAAAAAAATAAAAGGTTTTATAATGAAGCTTAGCCTGCTATTTCTATAACACTCACTTAAATGACAACAACTTACACCCTAGCAACCACAATTGGAAATACTAATGATGATGATGGTGATGGTGCTGATGATGATGATGATTACGATGTCTACCGGATGAAGACCTAATCTTTAAACAACATACCAATAACACTACGGATAAATTGTCCGGTTGATCCTTAACTTTTACAAACTTGTGATTTCGCCCCTTATTTTTTTATTAATTAAAAGTTTGCTTAAACTTTTAAAAGGGTATAATTTGATACTTTGTCACTGATTAAATAAAAAATTAGATGATATAGATCATTTGTATAAGTTGAATTATGTAATTTTTTTCTATCTTAATGACCCTTATAGCAAATATAATCATGTGAAATTAACGTGAAAAACAAATGGCAACTTTATAGGGACCTAACAAGTGATTTGAAAACATATAGAACTTTGTTAAAGTTAAATTAATCTTATAAGCATTTTTTAGTTTTCTTTATTCTTCCCTTCTTTCTCTCTCCTCTTTACTGTCAGCGGGAAAACATAACCTGGCCAGCCATGTGCACCGAGCGCCATTTGTTGTCAGCTCTCACGTTGCAATAATTAACTATATTTGTATATATATCCAAATATATATATATATATTCTATTGTTTCATTTTCCGCAGAAAAAGAAAAAGATAAGATAAAAAGATTTGTGCCTTCCAAGTTGGTAGGTGTTATTTTATTTAGGGGGTTTTTTTTTTTTTTTTTTTTTGTGGAAGGTAGTTTGGAGTTGTTTTTAACGCGCTTGTTGTAGATTGTGTTGGGACCTACGATGATCTCTCTCTCTCTCTCTCTCTCTCTCTCTCTGTCGTGTGTGCGCGCGCGTATGTTTCTCTCTCTCTCTCTCTCTCTCTCTCTCTTCTCTCTCTTCTCCTCTATCTTCTCTCCTCTCTCTCTCTCATCTCTCTCTCATCATAACGTATAACAGTATATTTTATCCAGTGCGATCCAGATATGAAACCACAGCCAGAAAAGCAAGCAATACGGCCCATCCGTAGGAACAAGATAACTCTCAACGTTTTCCTCTCTTATAGCTTCTTAGGTATTATTTAAAAAGTATTTTATAGTGTGTGTTTTCACAAAAACTTGAGTTTATTGTTTCGATTTATATTTCAATTGAACTTAATTTATCAACTTCGTAGACATAATGTTAAACCATCTTCAATGTAAATATCAATGTCAATAATATATTTATCACTAAAACATGTGAAAATATAACGTTATCATATTTTGTACTTCAATACGTAGTGTTATTTTTACTCATAATAAATGTTGAAACTTGTAAAAGTAAATTTTTATTATTTAAATAGACAAAATTTAATAACTAGAAAAAATCAAGACACCGGCCAATTTGAATCAAAATGTTATATGACATCAATTATATTTGATGATAAATTGTAAACAAGTTTATCATGTGTTAAATTTGACAACATAAATAGTACTTTATTGAAGATCATTTTTTTAATCTAAAAATCAAAATTTATAGTTGGCACACCAAGTTACCACTTACCACGTTATTGGTGATGTTCTTAGTGAGTGTAGATGCCTTTTCAATTCTTAATGAAAATCAGCAAGCTTTTTACTTAAAACCACAAGCTCAGGCACTTAATAAAAGTGGCCCGATTCGCCACTAATTTGGTGAAAATTTTAAGATTGTATGATGATAGACTAATTTGACGTTATATGCAGAAACAGTTTACATAGTTTTACCAACTACCAAGTAACGTGTTAGTCACAAGTCACGTGACTTATACCTGAATTTTTTATTTTTTATTTTTAGTTTTTGGTATGAGATCTTTTGATTATCCATTTTTTTATTTTAACCAAATAAAATATTTGAACTCTATACCTTATGATATAGTTAGGTGTGTAATTATCGCTATATTATACCTGTAAGCATGATAATCATTCTTTTTAATTTAAATGAAAATCTTTCATATTTCAAATCTGCAATTTATGATCTTGAACACTCTTTCTTACTTGTTTAGTCAGTCGTCACGGATGCTTTTCAATAATGAAAAAAAAAAAAAAAAAAGTCAGTATCAACGGGTTTTTAAGATCTAGAAGATTGACTGGTGAGGCTATGTATATGCTATAGAATTTTCCAAACGATTATTAATTGACTACAATTTCTAAATTCACCTACTAACTTCAAATCACGTGTTTCATAATTTTTTTTTCATTCTTTTTTCTTTTTAACCTAAGTTTTAGCCCGTGGAGTAAACATGAAATAAGGATGTAAAGGTGTGTTTGTTGTTTTTTAATAGAGTATCAGTTTACCAGCTTAAAATAAAAGATTCCGATCTCTTCTGCCTCATGTAAAATAATAAAATCTCGTTCTCTATTTTTTTTGTCTGAAATTCAACTACCAATCTACCACATAAACCTACCACCACGTGGAAATAACGGTGAGAGTGTTTATTGGTTAAAAAGAAGTGCGGTACGTTTGCAGACAGTGACTGATGGAATCTCAGCTTGTCATGAAAAATCAAACAATAACATAACAAAAATAAAAAAAGTCTTGGAAAAAAGAAAGAAAGAAAGAAAGAAAAGTGGAAAGTAGAAGCAAAATTAGAAGTGCAAGAACAGGTCATCTAACACATGAACAAGTGTTTTCTCAATGTCCTTGTGATCGATCTATTTTTAAGATGTGTGTATTTGTTTGTATGTGTAAATACAAAAAAAAAAAAAAAAAAAAACTAATAAATTGAGTGTTGTTAAAAATAATAATAATAATAATAATAATCGGTAAGCAGCCAAAAGAAATGTTAAAATAAATAAATAGGAGTCAAAGTAAAATTATTCAAATACAGATTAACATTTTTCCCTAGAAAGGGGGGCCGTAGGTATCTGCACTTGATAAGACGAGATTGCTATTGTGGGATTTGGATTGGGTATGGGAACAAAATTTTGTTCCCGAATCGTAGTTGGAACGGGAACGGAGGAACTCTGCCATTTTCATTTTGATATATATATATATATATATATATGAATTGTCTTTCATCTGGTGGCACAATTCATGTAAGAGATCGACACAATTTGGGAAAGTCAGCGGCACAACCCGCTAGATCAAGAGAGAGAGAAAGGAAGATCTCTCTCGTCCGACAGTTCCGTACAAAAAAGTTTTCGTATATATATATATGAGAAATAATTTAATCATATATATTGTTGATTTTTTTCATGTTATTTAATTTATATTTACTTTTGTTAGGAATTTAGTATGTTTTATGAGAACATTGAATGGAAAGAATCTTTATGATGAGTTTCAATTTATTTTTTATTATCAACTAATTGAAGCTTTGTTGACAATAAATATAAGATTGAGGATTGAGACGGATAGAGAGAAGTCATTAATTACAATAGAAATTATCCGGTTGCATCTTCATTTCTCCTACTGCAAGGATAAGGATTGCGACCAAGACAGAGAAGCACTTCCAATTTCAAACATAGAATAAATTACTCATATAAAAATAGAAACGTAAATTGCAAATAATACCTTAATGTATATAGAGTTGGTGGCGAATAGTCTTAATTACTACCAATTTAATACATTTCTAGGATCTAGACAGCAAAAATATTCCAAATTCCGTGGCCCACAGACTGTCCTTCAGTCTCTTTACTTTTCATGCCCGGGCCAACAGTGTCGTTTCCCAACAAAGTAATGGTGCGTTTGACATGTAATGTATTTTTTAAGTTGAAATTAATTAAATTTTTAAAAATTAATTTAATTTTTACTGATTTTTTAGAAAGAAAAAAAAAAGGAAAAAAATTGAGTTAAAATTTTAAGTCTAAACCAAAACGCAAGCTAATAGATCTCTCTCTCACCTATTATTTCTCACTTTCTTGGAAGGTGGTATGGTTGAAATGAAAGGTAGTAAGTAGGAAAGGAAAGAGACTATCGAGTATTTTACTCTTCCGAACGACAAAAACGTGAATCAATATATATCTATATCATTTACCAATATATATACATATATATATATATATATCTAACAATTAATGAAGTGGAGAAACCAATACTACGTCTAACAATTCTTCTCGGCCTTAGCCTCCTCTTCCATTGTCTTCAAGGGAAGAGACTAGCTAGAGAGTTCCCAATAAAACAAAAAACAAAAAACAAAAACCAAGAAAGCAGTGATAAAATGGATTTGATCACCTCTATATTGTGCTTTGTTCTAATCTTATGCATCTCGATTAAAGCCATCCGTTCATATTCGAATCCCAAATCAAGCAAAAAACTCAATATTCCACCTGGTCCAAAACCCCTTCCCATCATAGGAAACCTCTTTGATCTCGGCAACAAACCGCACCAGTCCTTGGCCAGGCTTGCCAAGTCCTATGGCCCTCTTATGAGTTTGAAGCTTGGCCAAGTCACGACGATTGTCGTCTCTTCGCCGGCCCTGGCTAAGGAAGTCATAATGGGACAGAGCCAGTTCTTCTCCAACCGATCAGTCCCGGACGCCGCCCACGCCCTGGGACACTGCCAGTACAGCATGGCTTGGTTGCCTGTCTCAAACTACTGGAGAAACCTCCGAAGGCTAAGCAACTCCCAGTTGCTCGCCGCTTCGGTTCTCGACGCCAACATGAACCTGAGGCACAACAAGGTTGAAGACCTCTTACGTGAGGTCCAGAAAAGTGCCGAGGCTGGTCAGGCCATGGAGGTTGGGAAAGCCGCTTTTTTAACGACTCTAAATCTCTTGTCCACCACCTTCTTCTCTATGGATTTGTTAGCGGATCCGAATTCGGAGGACTGTTAAACAGTTCAAGAAGGACGTGGTTGGAATCTTTGAAGAGTTGGGAAAATCCAACATGGCTGACCATTTCCCGTTCCTTAAGAAGTTTGATCCCCAAGGCATTCGGAGGCGAACCGAATTGTACTTCCAAAAGATGTTGGACTTGTTCAATCGCATTATCGACGAAAGGCTGCAGCGGCTCAAGGAAGCGAATGGTTCTGTGAAAGAGAATGACATATTGGACAATCTCATCAACATGATGTTGGCTGGTGAAGATAATAGAGGATACGATCAAGTAGACAGAGCCGCAATTTCACACTTTTTACTGGTAAGAGCGAGCTCTTCTGTTATAGTATTTCTATAATTTTTAGAAATTTTATCCTGTTAGGCGTTTAGGATACACCAAATCTGATATATATTTATATATATATAAACCTAGTCCATATGGAATGTTAGAGCGGTATTTAAACAATTCAAACACCAATTATAAAATGAAAACATTCTATTTACATAAAATTATGACAATCCACCATCATATGTTGAAAAAGTAAGATCGGAGTTGGTTTTACTGACACTATTATTTTCGAAAATAGCTCCTAAAGATTCAATTTGTCTGAAATTATTCCCCGACCTTTTCATTTTACTCTTTAACCATAAGAGAAGAAAAACGTGAGATCATTACTTTTCCGCCATAATAACACAAAAATCGATTGGTATAGAGAGCCAAAAACTTTTTTTTTTTTTTTCTTGAACTCTTCCACCGAAAAACAAACATGTATCTATAGGAGAAAATAAATAAATATAAACATTTATTTTCTCCTCTAAAATCAATTGGTATTGAAAAAGGGGAAAACAAAAAACCCTTACGTTGAGCTTTTCCACCAATAACAAGGTAAAAAAACAAAGATGCGAGATTATTAATTGGTATAGAGGGGAAAAAACATTTCCTTTAACGTCTTTTCGATCATAACAGAAGAAAAAGCAAACATGTGTTGTTAGATCAATCCGTATAGGAGGGGAAAATAATCTGTAATTGAAAATTTTCACCCTAACAAAGAAAAATCAAACATGTTGACGTCAGTTAATTTAGAAAGACCTTTCGTTGAACTTTTGTCATTGAAACAGGTAACAATTTTGTCAATATGTTAAAATGAAAGTCAGCAGATATAGTAGAAGGTTGAAAATTAGAAAATCAGAGGAAGACAAATTGATCAATTTCTTAGGGTCATTTTCTCTTCTCTAATTTTTTATTAAATTTTTTTTTTTTCAATTAACTAACCCTAGCTAACACTTAATTTGCTTGGTTGATTGCAAAATTAAATAGGATCTATTTCCTGCCGGGACTGACACGACTTCAGCTACGTTAGAATGGGCAATGGCTGAGCTAGTAAAAGCCCCGGAGATCATGGCAAAAGCCCGAAAAGAACTAGAGCAAGTTATTGGCAAAGGAAACCAAGTGAAGGAATCGGACATAAACCAACTCCCTTATTTGCAAGCCATTGTCAAAGAAACCTTCCGCTTGCACCCCGTTGCTCCATTATTGGTTCCTCGCATAGCCGATGGAGACGTCGAACTCTACGGCTATAGCGTCCCGAAGGATGCTAAAGTGCTAATAAACATATGGGCCATTGGTAGAGACTCAAACGTTTGGGAAAATTCCGAAGAGTTTATACCGGAGAGGTTTTTGAAAAGTACTATTGAGACCGGAGGTCGGGATTTCGAGCTCATTCCCTTTGGTGCGGGGCGGAGAATATGTCCTGGGATACTGTTGGCGAACCGAATGTTGCACTTGATGTTGGGTTCTTTGCTTCACTCGTTTGATTGGAAATTGGAAGACGGGGTTGAGACTGTGAACTTGGATGACAAGTTTGGCCTGACCTTGCAGCTGGCTCAGCCTTTGCGAGTTGTCCCTATAGCAATCGCTTAGTATTGTTTTTTCAACCGACAACATTTTGTTGGACATATGTTACATCTTATATATTTTCGTCCTATATGTAAACCATCTAGCAACTATTAATATATAATAATTATGATGTTGTTGTGATAATAACCTTGTAAGTCTGCTTACTGAGGAAAACAAACAACATATAGTAGATCTCTTGTTTTGATCTTAGTATACTATATATTCTCAATTTGTTGTCCCGTGTCCCCTTCGCCGCTCGCTCTTAAAAAATCAGCACTGGTCCCTACAAAACTGTCTATACAGCAAGTATGTATGCATTCATGAAAAACACCAAAACTATCCCTTTTGTTCAATATTAATTTCACTTTTCACCTCGTACTTTAAGAAAAATTAAAAAATATCCCTGTGGTTTTAACAAAATAACAAAAATAACCTCATTATCGATCAAGATTCTAAAAGTACTTTGACTACCCTCATTAATAAGATTTAGGTATAATCATAAAAAATTTAGAGCAAAAATAAAGTATTGTTTCTTTCCTTACATTATTATTAGTCGTCATCAGCTGAATGGAAGAAATTCCAATTGATTATAGATACATTTGCGAAACTTAGGTTTGGGGGTGAGGAAGTTAATAAGGTAACGATGAATTCAGCTTTTTTTTTTTTTTTTTTCACTTTAAGAATTTTAATAGTTTAAAAATGTTATTTAATCGTATAGTAAATTATTGTTATCTTTAATACATATTATTAAGGGTGTTTTAGTCATTTTAAAGTTTTGACCGGTCAACGAGTTAGTTTTGGATTATTTTAAAAAAACATATAGAAGGATATTTTTTATATTTGTATGAGAAAAAGGGTAAATGCGGTATTGCAAAAGAAAGAATATTTTTTCTCTATAGGAAAATGAAGGAAATAACTATTGTAAGGGGGATATATTGCCAATTTGCCACTCCCAATCTAGTTTTTTTACCCACTTTTCTTACAAAACTCAATAATGAAATTTAAATAATAGTTTTTATTTTTTTTTTATAAGTGAAATTTAAATTATAGTTTTTTTTGGTAGAAAAATTTAAATTATACTTGTTACTTATGGCATCTCTCTCCTTATTCCTAAAAAAGGTCCAAAGTATGTAAGCATGCATTTGAAACACAAGTTTAAAATAAAATTTTTAAGTTGAAATTGATTGATTTTTATTGACTTTTTATAATAAATAAATAAATAAAAAAAGGGACAAAATTGAACCTTAAAAAAAAAAAAAAAAAGTTGGGCCCTTCCATCCAAACAAACCTCAGTTGGACTGTGGAGGAGAAAAGACCTGGAGTGGTTATAATGGACACTTTTACTTTTCACAACACGTGTTCTCACAAAAGCATCCACTAATTTGCAATATGGGTTATTTGAAAAATGCCATAAATTTGGTGACACCTTATAATTTTGCCATTTGTTAGAGTAAAGTTGATAATTTTATCATTTTATAATATTAAATTAAATAATTAAATGAAAAAAATAGTAAATAGATAAAAATATCCATATATTTTTATTTTCTTCTCTTTTTTATTTATTGAAATAATTTTCATATATTCTGCAACTAACACTTTTTTTTTTTTTTCATGTTTCAACAAAGGTGACCAGATGTATCCGGCTCCAGTTAACGGCGTCGATGTCGGTCACTAAAATTTTTTTTTTTTCAACAAAGATGACCGGATATATCCGGCTCCGGTCCCGAGCGTCGATGTCGGTCATCGGAGAAATTCAATTAGAATTCAAAATTGATTCTAATAGAATATATATTTTTTGGATTTCAACAAAGATAGCCGGAAGTATCCAGCTCTAGTCGTCGGAGAGATTCTGTTAGAATCTAAAGTGGATTCTATTAGAATCCGAGAAGGCAAAATGGATTCTGAAAAAATACAAAACAAGCAAAACGAATTCTGATAGAATCTGAATTAGAACTCAAAATGGATTCTATCATAATTCAGATTCTAATTCTAATTCAGATTCTAATTCAAAACGAATCCATTTTGAGTTCTAATTCAGATTTTATCATAATGCAAAACAGATTTTACCAGAATCCGAGAATCCAAAACGAATTCTGATATAATGCAAAACAGATTCCAAAGAATACATATTGAATTCTACTAGAATGCTTTGAATTTTACTAGAATACTCTTTAAATTATACTTGAATATTTTTTGAATTTTACTAGAATACTTTTGATATTCCACTACAAAATTATACCAACAATAGTCTTTAAAATTCCTTTCTAGAGTACTTCCTAGTGCTTTAAAAATAACGAGGAATTTATAAGGTGATAGTTTTCAAGTGCTATCATATTGTGTGTCCCAATGACTTAAAACTAATAGAGCAGATCATAAAGTAAACACTTCTCCGCATCTAGACTAAGATCATAACTCTTGTAGCACTTGAACACTGCAGAAGAAAATAAATCATGACATATATTTCCAATAAGCAACGGTGGTTAACCATGAAGAGAGAAGGGAAGCAAATCAAGTATATAAATGCTTTCATAATGCCTAGTGTCCAACTTTCATAACCTTTATTATCTTCTTGATCTTTTGAGAGCCTGCATTTGAGTAACTAAATGTAACAGGAGGTCATCCTCTGTTCTCCATCTTATTTACCGACTGGTTCCAAAGAGTATAGGTCAATGTTCTCTGTCCAAGTTCCCTTTCAAGCTCACTCATCTAACAAGAAAATCACGGAAAGGAAAAATTAAGGATGATAAAATGGAACTCTTGAGCGACAAACAAGTAACTAGGGATGGGTCAAGACAAATCACTGAAGAACAAAAAGATCGAAACATGAGTAAAAATGCTTGAAAATATGACTCATAACATACTTCCACAAAGTCAAAAAGAGAAGCTCATCCTTTTTCACTGGCTGCAATTGAGATAGTCAATACAAAATAAAAAAAATAAACCAAAAAAGAACACCAAAACCCGTAAATAAATTCTTAGAGGTCACAAACATCTACACGAACTTGTTATAGGCAATTTAAGATCTTATGAAAAACAAAACAAAATTTTTCATCAGCATTGTCAATCAATTCCAAAAATTCATGGCATTAGTAAAACTAAACCATTTTCAATTACTTATATCTATCTAGCTATATATATATATATATATATATATAGATAAACCTATAAAAAAAAAAAAATACAAAGCAAGCAAAAACAAGTCACCAAAACTGAAATCAAAAATATTTGTTTTTTTATTCCCAATTTAAAATTAGTCACAGACACTCTCTCTCAAATAGAAGGCCAATCAGTACTCTTTCTCTCTAGTACTGCGTACACTTTCTCAGCAGCCAAACAACCACTATTCCACTGGGAAAAGAAGAAAAAGAAAAAGAAAAATCGAAACACGAAATATCTGAGAAATCAAACTAAAGATACAGTTTGTACATGCACAGGAAAGGAGAGAGAGATAGAGGAATGTGGCAAATGTGGTAAATAACTCGATTTTTGTCCGTTCTACGAAAAATTTAAACGCTGTTTTGAGATCTGAGATCGACACCGATCCAAGCAAGATCCATCGACATCCATGGAGATTCGGCTGAAACAGTGGCACCAAAATATATGTAGGGGCAAAATGAAAAATTTACCTTGCAATTTAAGATATTTTTTGTTTAAAAAATCTAATATGACAAAAGTATAATTAGTGCACTTAATACAGACAAGATTATAAAAAGGTGTCCATAAAGTGGCATTTCCCCAAATTTTCTCTTTGCAATAAGATCCACAAATGGTGGACACTCATAATACATCCCATTCCTAATACAACAAGCAAACTGAGATAATGTGTGTGGACAACGTTACACTGTCGAGGCACAAAAAAATGCAAGAACCACCACCAAACATTCTGAAAAAGAACTGGTCACGAGCAATTATCAAAAAGAGTCCAAAAAAAAAAAAAAAAAAAAAAAAAGAGGTAAACCATGGTATCAAAAAGGGGGAAAAAAAAAGATGAGTTTGCAAAAGACAGATTGATAATAGAGGATAAGGACATATCGGACAATCTGATCAACATGATGTGGGCCGGTGAAGATAATAGAGGATATGATCAAGTAGACAGAGCCACAATTGCTCATTTTTTACTGGTTGTAGCTCTTCTACTACTACTATATATTTAGGATTATCTAAAAAATATTGACCCCCAAAAGGATTCAATTTGTCTCATTATTTTTGTGATAACCCGAATTTTTATGACTCTAGATTTCCTTTAAACAAGGAAAACCTAAGTCTAGATCGTGGTTGGAATGGAATAGCAGTATAAGTTTGAGTTCTCATTTAACTAGTAACGAGACTCAACGATGGATTACTTAGGCCAGTATAAGGCATTTTAAGGAAAATGACGTGTTGAAATTTCATGATTTCATGATGGTCAAAGTTTGACCAAGATAGTCAAAGTTGACCAAAAGTCAAGGTATGAGATCGCTCTAGAATAATCGTGAATAATATTTGGAGCAATGGGGATTTAGCAGTTTCAAGTTCTAAGAAGAAAAATCCATACACAGTCCAATTTTACGAGGATGAACTCCGGACTGCAATTTAGTGAAACAGTACTGTTTTAAGTGAAAAACAGTATTAGTATTGATTAAGTTAGTAGGGAAATGGACTGAAACCCTATATTTAAGGATTTTTGGAAATTTAGTGGACCATTAGGTATGGAATTGAAGCCAAGTGGCTCCACCAACACTGTCCACCTCACAGGGACTAAAGTGCAAATATTTTGTCATTAAGGATTAAAGTGCAATTTTGTAATTTTTGAATTATGGAATTTATGGATATTCCTAACCAAGTTTCCAACTAGAGTTGAACTAAGCCAATGGTTGGTTACAAATTTAGTTAGCTTGGTTGCATTGGAACAAGCAATTAAGCTAGAGATAAGTTTGAGAAGATTTTTCTTTGCTTCCCACATGCTATGGTCGGTTTTTTCATCCTTGGAAAACAAGGAAATATGCTTAGGTAACAAGGTGACACAAGCAAGGAGAGATAAGCAATCAAGAAGCTTGGTGAGCAAGCCAATTTTGGTTCACACATGGCTTGATAGCATGGTGACAAGTGTATGTTCTAGAAAGGCTTGTGGAGCAAGCCAATTTTTGGCTCCCACATGCAAAGGCCGGTCCTTGAAGCCTTAAAGGGCAAGGGAATTTGTTTGGGATGATGTCACCAAGGTGACATAGGCTAGGTGATGCAAGCTTGGCTTGTTGAGCAAGCACTTGCATCCTTAGTCTTCATGGCCGACCACATCATCTAGGGGGGGGACACCTCATCAAATCCTCATTGGATTTTAGGGAAAGAAGTCTTCCCTTGTTCTCCAAGAGAATGGCTAGCCAATAAGGCCACACCACATCACCTAAGGGGGGGCTTGTTGAGCAAGTGAACCCTTAGATGTAATTAGGAAAAACTTTAGCTTTTCATTCTCCTTTTTCCTTCCACTAGAAGCCGAACTTCAAGGGAGAAGAAAGACCATGTGTTGGTCGGTTTTTCTTGAGCAAAAAGCTAGAAAAAAATTAGAAGAAAAAGCTAGAAAGAAAGGAAGAGAAAGGAAGGTGTGGAGGCCGAAAATTTGGAGAGAAATTCCATAGAGGGGAAACCGGATTTCTTGAGCAAGGAGTTAGAAGAAAAAGTTTAGATCCAAAGTTAGATCTAATCTCAAGAAGTAAAGGTAATCCAATCCTCCTAAACCCCTCTAGTTCTTTAATTAGGTTTTGATTCAAATTTTGTGTATTTTCATGTGGGAGAGGCCGAAAATTTGGAACCCCAATTGGAGGGGAAATCCGGACTTGTTGGCAGCCAAAGGGAAGGTATAAATCCTCTAACCCTAAGTGTTTTATTTAAATTTCATTTGGGAAATTTAAATGTATTTCAAGCTTGATTTGTATGAGCATAAGCTCATTTAATTTTCTGCCCTAATTAGGATTTTAGGGTTGTGTTTGATTGATGTATGGTGTTGCAAACCAAACGTTTTGCAAACCCCGGTTTGGTGCAAGAACACCCAAGGGTTTTGCCTTGCATGAAGATGTTTAAATGATATATGACTGCATGTGTTACGTTAGAATCACTGCAGGTCATCGTAGGCTCACGGCCGAGGCCGTTCGAGGTAGTGTGCACGTAAAATTTACGTAAAACGAACTTAAAACCGAAAACTGCCATTTTCGGGTAAAACTGACCAGTTTCGGGAAAAGGGAAATTTGAGGCCCTTAGGGGCCGAATTTGGAGAAACTTAAAACATAAAAGTTGTTCAGAACGATTTTTCCTAGGGGGTTACGTGAACCGTTTTCAAAAATAAGGCCCCAATGGCCTCCGTTTACCCCAAAACCCGTGGCTGATCCCCAGACCCAGTTTTCACTCAGTTTTTCGGGATCAGCCAGTTTCAAACAAAAACTGGGACGAATCTAGGCTGAATTGGAATTTTTGTCAAACACGAAAGTTTTAGTATTTTTCGAGAGCTACAACTTTCATGAAGAAAACTTTTTCAGATTACGAACCGATTTTTAAACTGGGGTCGCTTTTCGAAGGGTGCGCAGGGAATCCGAAAATTCCTGCACCACTAGCCTTTCCAATGTCTTTAGAAAACTATTTTTTTTACTACAAACTATTGTTTCGATTATGGAAAACTGTTCCAAGGGCAGTTTTCAACCTCAAATGATTTTATAAAAGCACTAATCCAAGAGTTGGATTTTTACGATTTAAGTAAAGGATTTTTATGAAGTTTTGGGATTAATTTCCCTAAATTTTCCAAGTAAGGGAAAATGAATTTTTCAAGTTGGAGTATAGCAAGCGATTAGTTTACGAAAGGTAACCGGGAGTTATACCCGAGTTACTGGGTCAAGCCCAAAGCCCAAGGTTGACCCAACAACGGTTGACCATAGTTGACCGAAGTTGACCATTGTTGACCATAGTTGACTTTGGTTGACTAACAAGTGGATTTTAGTATAACCTTAAGGGTTAGTCAAGATAACCCTAAAGGACACTAAGATTAATAAACTGGGCTAAGGTATAGGGTTACTATTTGTAACCCAGTAAGACATCTAGTATTGGGGACATACAACTAGGAATATGTAGACATGTTGGTTAGATCCCCAACATTCCACAATACTAATTAGACCCTTACCTATGTCCTTCAACTAGCAGGAGGAAACCTGCAGCTGTAACCAGAGGAGAAGCAGCACTACGTAGGACATAACGAGAGAGGTAAGTACAACTCCGCCTACAGCATAGGCCCTTTGTTGCCTGATGTAATGTGCTGATATGTGATAATGTGTTATGCTATGCTATGGCTATGATATGCTAAGTTATGTTATGACATGCAATGCCATGTTTTCAAAAATGTCATGTTTACAAAAATGCCATGTTTTCAAAAAGGCCATGTTTTGACTAATGTTGATTATGTTATAATATTGTGACATCATGAAGCATGTTCACTAATATTAAATCACTTGGTAAGAACAAGATAAGTAGGATGTTGTGTCGTGCCGACTTGCCACAAAGGCGGATTTAAATGGTATGGTTCATGGTTTGAGTTGGATTGGAAGGCTACCTAAACTACTCCATGTTAAACTTTGTGTTTCATGGTTTGAGTTAAAACGGACTGCCACCTTCAACCATTCCTTGGCTATGTACCACGGTACGAGCACACATGTTATGTAAAGGAATAGAACTAAATTAAGTTATGAATCCATAATTGATTCATAAGAGATTATAATTGATTCATAAGAAATTATAATTGGTTCATGCACAATGATATGTTTTGTGTCGCGGATGTGATAGTTGTACTTGCTGAGCGAAAGCTCACGTCTTACGTCTATGCTGTAGGTAAGTATCCTGCCAGCAATCTCTGATGCAATACTGTGGAAGGCTGGTGCTGCGGACTGTGAAATGTGGGATGGACACTGCCACAGCTTTTGAAAAAAAAATATATACTCTATTAAATATGTTGTAATGAAAAAGGGTTTTCATATTTTCATGACGTTTTAAGTATGGGTGACAAAGTTTATATAAGGCAAGCAAGTTGCCTCTTGTGGTACCAACCCACCTTAGTTCGGGTTCGGTCTACAACATGATTTAGATGGCCTTCAAGGAAGGTTTGAAAGTTCGGTACTCTAGGAAGTACCTACCAGTCAATTGAAAGTTTTAAAATAAAGAAAAAAAAAGGGGTTAAAAAAAAAAAAAAAATCTTTCCCAAATTTTCCGCAAGTTTAATTTAAGTATATAAGTAAGGTGACGACCCGGCCCACGTCTACGTAGTCGTTCCCCTACGTAGATGGTGTAAGTCGGGGCGTGACAATTTTGCCCCCAAACTTTTTGTTTTTGAAAGTTTTATATAAAGCATGCATTGGTGTACCGTTTGTATTGAAAGTTTTAGGTTAAAATTAGTTGGCTTTTTTCAAAACTAGCTAAAATTTTTGTTCACTAATCCAATGGTTCAAAATGATTCTCTTTTGCCCTAATTTAAATGGTTTAGATGTCTACGAAATTTGTTATTTCTCTTAGACCTCACACCTCAATATTTAATATCATTATTTCTTCTAATTTAAGATTTAATTTGCCAGTACTATATCTTATGATGGTAAAGCTTCATGCCCAAGTGATGACTCTCTCTCTCTCTTGCATCAAAACCCAAGTGATCATGACTTCCACTTCATTAGATAGACCCTATGTGTAGATGGCCAGAAAATTTTGATCCATATGATCCCTTTTTTTATTTTTATTTTCTTTTTCTTTTTCTTCTCTTCTGAAAAAGGGATAACCTTCTATCTTTTCTTGCTTCTTAATTCTTATACACGTACAAGCACATAAATTGATAGAATGATTCTACAATTTTTTTTTTCCTCAATTTCTAGGTATTATTTCTATAACTTACAATTTCTAGTTATAGTAAGTTATTGGAAAAGAAAACTAAAAGTCAAGGAATCGGATAAAATACAGCCAACTACTGGAGGACGGGACTCTAATTACCTAACCTCGTTCAACAATCGCGGTTGCCAGTAATGGAGGCATTAAGGCCTCGGGATGTCCTAAGCCCCCCTTAACTTCTTCTATTTTTTATTTTTTTTTATTTTTAATTTATGTTTATATATTTACCCTAAATTTACAAATTCTACAAACAAAACTTTACTTAATTGTTCTGAAAATTAAAAATTTGTAGTTCTTAGTCTCCACCAAAATTTCTAGCTTCATCACTGACGGTGACAAATATTTCTCGGCTTGCTGTTGGTAATGCACATGTTGCACTTGATATCTGAGTTCTCTAGTTCACTCCTTTGATTAGAAGTTGGAAAGATGAACCTTTGCGAGCTCTTCCTAGGCTTCCTACATTACTTGGTACCTTGCTCTTTTTTATTATTATTATTATTTGATAGCATTGTACCTTGCTCATTTATTGATATGCTCACCGATTTGGTTCTTTTATAGCATTTACAAAGTGATGGGTTTTGATGTTCTGAAAAATCCCACATCGAGAATATATTGACGAAGAGGATTGGGAAGGTCTATAAATCCAGAAGACAGTACCACGTGCAATATACTTACCTGGACGGGGTCAATGGGCGATCAAGAATGCCCATGGCCTAGCTCAGTGACTTCCATTGCACTTAGGAGTTGTGGTTGTGTGGGCCTTCGTTCGCGCGGCCCTGTCCCAATTACTAGTACCAATGCTTTTGAAATTATTCTGACGTAAAAAACACTTGAAAAGGTTAAAGCAATGACCCAAAACGACAAATGAAGAAAACGACAAAAATATTTTAACAACATGGGAAGCAACGACTAACAAAACAACACTCTCCTAAAATATATACGACAATGACTTGCATAAGGCATATTTGGCAGAATCTCATAAAACGACAATAACTTGCATAAAAGCTCATTAAAGACGACAATCAAAACAGAGTAAAAATGTAAAATCACCATTCACATATATTAAAAATAAAAAAAAAAGCGTAATTGGCTTAAATGGTCCCTGAAATCTTTAAGAAGTGACACTTTGGTCCTTGTTTCTTTTTTTTTTTTTTTTTTTTTTTTTTTTTTTGTCGTGCTGATCCTAAACTCTTTAGAAAGGTGATGATTTAGTCATTTCCATCTACATCCATTAATTTCTAACGGAATGAGTCACGTGAGCCATCACATAAGCTCAATTAACCTTAAAAAGACAAAAATACCCTTAATCATATCAATAACATTAAAAAAAATAAAGAAAGAGAGCTGAACTCAAACCCAACCCCCCTCCTCCCACCCCCATGATCCGACGCCCACCTTCACCGTCGCCGAGTTTCGGCCCCCCGGTGTCTTCGCAGTCGTCGACCTCATCCCTAGTGCCAAATACCGATCTAGGTGCCCCTCCCCCCCCCCCCCCCCCCCCCCCCCAACCATCACCCCCAAGTCTTTTCAGTCGACCCAAGCCCCCTCTCCCTACACGACGAGCCCCTACGCAACCCAGGCGCAAGATCTGGTCTGCCCCCCCCCCCCCCCCGGCCAAACGACGATCTCCCCGTGACCCCCCCCAACGTGACCTAGACGCCAGATCTAGGCCACGCCTCCCTTTCCCCTTCGCCATCACCGCCCCCCCCCCCCCCCCCCCCCCCCCCCCCCCACTCCCCCCCACTCCTCTCTCTCGCCACCCCTTCCACCCTCTCCTTCTCCCTTCGCCGTCGGCCCCTCCTTCTCCCTCGTCTCCCCTTCCTCCCTCTCCCATTCACCGTCACCACCCCTCCCCCTGCCACTCCCTTCTCTATCGCCACCCCTTCCTCCCTCTCCCTTCGCCATTGACCCCCCTTCTCCCTCTCTCATTCGCTGTCGCCCCCCCTCCCCCCACACACACACAAGAGTTCACCAATCTGGGTTCCCCCCTTCCCCTGCGTCTTCACCGCTGTCACCCCCCTCCTCGGAGTTCACCAATCTGGGTCCCCCCCCCCCCCCCCCCCCGAAGTTCGTCAATCTGGTTTTGAGAAATGAAGAGAGAGAGAGAGAGAGAGAGGAGAATAGGAATTTTATTTTTATTTTTTTTATGATATTTTTAAAATTTTGTTAAATTAATTATTATTAGATTACTAAAATACCTCTGTAAATTAGATCACATGCATTGCACATGGCTCATTCCGTTAGAAATTTAACAGATGTGGACGGAAAAGACTAAATCGTCACCTTTTTAGAAAGTTTAGGGTCAGCACAGCCAATAAAAAAAAAAAGAATAGGGACTAAAGTGTCACATCTTAAAGAGTTCAGGGACCATTTAAGTTAATTACTAAAAATAAATTAATTAATAAATAAACGAAGAAGAAGAAGAAGAAGAAGTAAGCACATCTAGAAATGACATCTAAAAAGATGAAGACAATCTAATTCAAACAGCACATCAACCAAAAAAAAAAAAAAAAAAAACAACATCAACAACAATAGAGACAATAATTGGAACTAGATTTGTTTTAAGATCTAGAATTATAATTGTGTTAGGATTTACCTCTTATAAACAATCCATTTATATTAATTAGGTTATTTTGAGAGAATGGTTAATAAATAAATATTGATATCATTGATTTTCTCTCTGATCTTTAGTTTTTATCATCTTCATAGATTTTTTTCTTTTCCCTATTATATATAGTTTTATTTCTGTCTCTCGAGTGGTTCTCCTTTTTCTTTTCTTTTCTTTTCTTTTTTTTTTTTTTTAAATTTTTCATCGGGTACTGTCACAATTGTATAAGCATTTAGTTGCAGACAGTTATAAACTTAGACATAGATTCAAAGTGGGACAATTTCTCTCAGTCGCAGTCCAGAATTGGATGCTATTTTTTAAGAATTAGATGTCCTAATTATACCTTATAGAGAGAGCAACAAATTGCAAAATGAAGGCAGAAAAAAAAAACTTATTATAGAAAAATGGACACCTCTCATGTTATAAAAGATTAATTTCCATATTAACAACTTATTTTAAATTGTTTTATAATTTTTAAACTTATTTTCTAGTGAAAATTACAACTAATACGAAGCAAGCTGTAATAGATGATGGATATTTTCACCAGCTTAGTTTGTCTTGCTCTAATCCTTTTTTTCTCAATTCAAGCCTTCCGTTCATATGCAATTTCCGGAAGCAAAAAGCAACTTCCATCTCGCCCAAAACTTCTTCCCATTGTAGGAATCCTCCTGGAGCTCGGTGGCAAACCCCACAAATCCTTGGCCAATTGCCAGGCTTTCCAATTCTTACGGACCACTTATGAGTTCGAAGCTCGGCGAAGTCACGACGATCATAGTATCTTCACCAACCATGGCTAAGGAAGCTTACAGAAACACAGCCAATTATTCTCCAACCGAACGATCCCAGACACTGCCCGCGCCATTGACCATAACAAGTTCAACGCAATTTGGTTACCAGTCTCAAATTTATGTAGAAACTTTTGGAAAATAAGCAACTCCCACTTGCTTGTCGCTAGGGTTCTTGATGCCAACATGAACCTGAGGCACAACAAGGTACATGAGCTCTTACGTGATGTCCGTAAAAGATGCCAGGCCGGTGAGTCCGTGGAGATTGGAAGAGTTGCTTTCATAACTTCTCTGAATCTCTTGTCCGCCACATTTTTCACCATGGATTTAGCTGATGATACAAATCCCGACACCCAAAACGAGCTCAAGGAGGCTATGTCGCATATGATAGACACTCTTATCAACATGACGTTGAATGGTGAAGAGAAGATAAGATGAACAGCTTGATAGAACCAGTACAATTGAAACATTTTTTACTGGTAAGCAAGCTCTTCTAATACTTGGTTGCTTTTTTAAAAAATAAATAAATAAATAAATAGCCCCCAAAGAATTTGATTTGTCTCACTTTGACCCCCTGACTTTCAGTTTTGAAACCTTTTTTTTTTTTTTTTTTAAGAACATGAAAATTTATCGAGTTATGTTTGCAAGACAACAGCCAATGAAACGTTTACTACCCTGACGTTTTGAAAATGGATAGAAGTGGACATTTGGTCACATTACCAACAACTTGTTGAAATGTTTAGATAGATAGGATCGTCGGAATGTTAATTGCTTAATTCCTAATCTGAAGACGGAAATCAATGAGTGTGTGGAGCAAAAGTACGCTAACATCAAAATAAGTTGACAAAAAATTTGTTTCTTGGTAAATAAAAAAAAAAAATTTGTTTCTTAAAAATTAAAAAATAAATAAATTTACTCTTCCTCTATAACATAAGGAAAAACCCATATTGATGGAACATTAGATGGCGTTATATAAAATAGAAAAAGAAAAAAAAAATTTGAGCGGAAAGGTAATGTGACGTGACCAATTATGTCCAGTTCTAAATATCTTAATAGTTTCAAGACCTGCAAAACTAAAAGTCGGGGCAAAAGAAAGACAAACGGGATTTTTTTTTTTTTTCAAACAAAAGGTAACCAATAATTATTTTGTTAGTTAATTGTGAGATTGAGCTGATGAGAATAAGTTACGAAATAGAATTAATTTTCTGCGGGAACGGAAACAACTTAAGCCACGTTAGAGTGGTCAATGGGCTGAGCTTCTAAAAGCTCAAGAGATCATGTAAAAAGGCCGAGCAGAGTTGGTGCAAGTTGTTGGCAAAGGAAACCAAGTGAAAGAATCGGACGTATACCATCCCGAAGGATGCTCAGGTGCTCGTCAACGTTTGGGCCATCGGTGGAGACCCAAACATTTGGGAAAATCCCAACAAGTTTATGCCAGAGAGGTTTTTGAAATCGAATATATAGATGCCGGAGGCGGGGATTTTGGGCTCATTCCCTTCGGCTCCGGGCGGAGAATATGTCACGGGTTGCCATTGGCAGCGCGCATGTTGCACTTGATGTTAGGTTCTTTGCTTCGCTCCTTTGGATGGAAGTTGGAAGATGGGGTTGGGCCAGAGACTCTGAACATGGAAGACAAGTTTGGCTTGCACCCTGCAAGTGGCTCAGCCTTTGCGAGCTCTACCTATGGCAACCAATTAGTATTTGCTTTCCTTTGTGGGCAACATGTTACATATATATGTATTATTATTATTATTATTATTATTTTATATATGCACTGGTAACTAATAAAAACGATAATAATGATACTGTTAATGATGATAGTATTACAGTTTTAGGGGATTTATAATACCATCTTCCGTGAATAAAGTTTTGTGATTTGTACAACTACACATAAAAGAATAAATTGAAGACCGAAATTTTTATTATCCTTTCTTTCTCATTTATTTATTTTTTTCAAACTACATCTTAGTATTTATCGACAAGGAGATCCCTAAGCAATTCGCAGAAGACAAAAATAATGAGAGAATTACCTTCTTGGTTTCTACCTATACTTTTTTTTCTTCTGACTTCATTTTATTACTTAGGATACCAGCATGTTGATCATATAATATTCACCAGTTTTTTTTCCCGTAACACCAACATTTATCCTTCTTAAATATAAAATTCAGAATTATGCTCTATAGATTTTTAAAACTACAAAATTAATCCTTTTACTGGTCTGATGTTTTTCTTTAAACTGCACAATTAACCCACTTACTGGTTAAAATTGTAAAAGTACTCAAATATTAAGTATTACCAATTTATGATAAACATTATATATTTAACCAAAAAATTAAATTAAAAAAATTTAATCTAGTTTTGAAAATATCTAAAATCACAAGTTGCTAGTATTTAGAAGATTGACAAACGACAGATTACAAAACGACATCAAATCAGTTATTATTATTATTATTATTATTATTATTATTTTTGGTGGGTTTGGGGGGTGGGGAGCGGCTAAAAGCAACAAACCAAAACTTGAATAAACGAGAATGCTCACTGATATTAACGGGAAACGACAAAACATTTAAGGACGATGACGATTTTGTAAAGGTCAGTGTAGCCAAAACTACAATATTCAACTCGGATATTTTTCAAATACAATATATTATTTAATTGACAGTGTTTTTTTTTTTTTTTTTTAAATTGTTCATTGACAGTATTCTACAATTGAATACAAAAATTTGAAACAAATTCAAATACATATACCAATCACCATTTATATATATATATATATATATATATTTAATCACATCTTTTTAAAACACACCTAAAATTTTACATGTATTTAAATGAATTCTAATATTGATATCCAAACGCATATTTATTGAAATACATGCTCTCAAATTTAAAAATGGTACATATAAATGCATATTAAAATACACATATTACATTTAAATCAAATACTAAGTAGTTATCAATCCATTTTAAAAAAGTTTAAGTCGTGAAGAGACCGGTCAATAATACTTTTACATTGTGATAGTCCCTCTCATGTGTAGGTTAGATAATGAACAAACATACGGAAAAAAAAAATTAATATTAATTAAGAAGAAATCTGGTGTATATTAAAAGTCCAACACAAGATAACAATATTAATAGAAAAAAAGTACAAATACAGCAGTTTAAACTTAGTATATTCTATTTTAACATCTTGACAGTTTATCTATTCATTTTAAAAATTTAAATTACTAAAATGTGAGCAAATAATAATTTTATATTATAACTGAAACGTTACAATGACACCAAAAAATGAAAACAACAACATAGAAAGGATAAGGACACATACAACACTACCATAAAGGATGACAACTTAGAAAACGACCACGATGCCCAAACACGATATAATGTTTTTTATCTTCTGATCACCATAATATAATTGGCATAATAAATAGCAAATGGGACAAATAAATGACAATCGCAAGACAGTGTAACAACGTAAAAGACGACGACCACCGAAAAAAACAACTTTATTACGAGATTCTGTTTGATATATGTTGTTATAACAAAGATGACATGATTATACGAGATTCTCTTTTTCTAGATGGCTGACAGTTGAGTGGGAATTTAGGGGATTTTAAATTCCAGCCATTGTGATTGCAAGATTCTGGGTTCAATTGGAATAGTTCAATGACATGCAATGAAATATAATCTTGATTTCGGGGAAAAAAATGCCTATAAACATATTCCAAACATTGCTCTGAAGGTTAAAGTTGTAATCGACTTTTTTTTTCTCCCCCCCTATTGAGGCAAACCTGCAGCACCATCTCCTTCTTGACCATCTTCTTAGTATTAATGTCCATTGAACTTTTCATTTTTTATCATTAGAATCAGATCACTTGTACAATTTTATGTGTTTTAAATAATGTCTAACTAATTTTATTATATCAAGTTATTTAATTAATTATATTATGTCATGTTATATTATTTTAATTACAATTTTTTTTAATATTATGATATAATATAATTGACTGGACACCATTTAAGACATTAAACTTGGACAGAAGATATGAGTACATAATCATCATTTATGTATTGTATGACCACAAAGAAATGAAAAAAAAAATTACGAAAAGTATTTTGTTTTGGGATAGAATTAAAGTACTAGATGTGATACCAAAGACCTCTGCCCTTCCATCCCTCGGATAGATGTACAGGAATGGCATGGGACCTTTGACATAAATAAACACATCGTGAGTTCCATAAGGATTACTTCTCAATGTAATTTCTTTCAAATTCGTTAAAATTTTATGTAAGGGTGGGGCAAGTTCTGAAAGGAGGTGGGGTTAGAAGCCCATCTTCGTGTATATAAATGGTGAAAATGACTATTTTAGAGTCTTCTTAAAAGTAAATGACTAAATCTACTTTTTTTTTTTCTTAAAGTATAGTTAAATGGCTTGTTTTAATTAATGATAAAGATCAAAATAACAATATTAAGCTTAAGATAGGTTCATTGCCAATATAGGCACGTAGATAGGAACACTTGATACTAAGTGGGCGATTTATGAAAACAGAGAAAATTGATCTAATATTTTTGTGGCTTTAATTTTGTCGTACTCAATTTTATGGCATATTTACTACGACTATTTCAAATTATTTGCTCTGTGTATTAGTGAACTTCAAACAAATTTCCAGTCCGATAGGAGGGCTGCAAGTACGATGGACGTTGATATCTTTTGCTATTGGTCACGCAAAAACTGAATGAGAAAGGGGATGTCCAACATTTACTTTTCTTCCTTCAAAATGAGAAATGTCAAAAGATCTAGATGTATTATATTCAAATTTAAAAAAAAAAAGAAAGAAATAATAATAAATAAATAAAAAACAACTATCAAAACTTTATAAAACAAAATATAAAAATCCATTAAGTTCGGGAGTTTAAAAAAAATTAACCTAAACTAGGTCATGAATGGGAGCTTACTGTTAAATGGAGCTAGCTCAAGGGGAGAGGGAGCTCATTCCACATGTAAACACCATAGCAGTCACATAAATTAATGACGTGGGCCAAATACACAATGTAATACTCTTCCTCACACCTAACGCAGGTCAAAGACCGAACCAACCATCGCCTGCAAAACATTACATTGATACCATATTAAACAGGCTTGGATAAAACTCATTCTCAGAAGCTAGCTCAATGAGAAAGGGAAAACATTATGTAGAAAACCAAAAAACCAAGAATCCAATTTAGGAACAAGAGAAAGCTAAGATTTCTTATTCCAATAAATAATAAAAATATTATATCAAAAGAGATATTTATATAGGCTAATTAGAAAATATTAAAAGACTAATCTATCATTAACTGCTGAAACAAAAGGAAACCTACTTATAATAGGAAACTATATAATCTAACACATTCCACATTTAAATACCATGTAACAGCTCTCATTACTTACTGTGATGTGCAACAAATACACAATTCAATCCTTGCATCCAAGTACCCACGCAATCATAAATTACAATTAAAATAACATTTTTGTGAAACTAAAAGAAGTAAATAATAAAAATTACTAGGTAGAATATAATCTATTAATTTTTAATAAAATAATTTAGTTATCTAATAAATTTACTATTTGTTGTAATTTAATCTTCAAATATTTTAAAAATATATTATTTATTTTATTTATTCGTCGTAGAAATGGTCTTATTTTCTTCTCCTATTATTGACGGTAGTTGTGGTCTGCGCTCGCACGACCTTACAAGGTCAAAGATTTTTTTTTTTTTTTTTTTTTTTTTTTTTCAATTCTAAACAACAATTACGTAACAAAACTACGAAAAAGTCATAAAATTGACCCAAAATAAAAAATAAAAACTTCCCAGGAGTCGTTAACTTGAAAACGAGACCAGTAACATTTTCTGAAGACGACAACAAATTGAGAAAATAACTTAAAACTTTATAACGTCAACATGAAAGGACAGTGGGAAAAAGGCGAAAACTAGAACGCCACTCTCCGAAACGAAAGTGACTTGCAATATTGGATAGAAGTATTATTGTAATTAGATTTTTCCAATTATTTGTCATTAAAACTTTTTTTTCTTTTTTAATTAATAACTACGCTAGTATCATGGTAATTGAGAACTTTGTTTCTTTTTCAATTTCAATTAGTTCAATTTATGTGTCATCCTGCTATAATTAAAGACAATTTTTGTAGTTTGTTACCAACAATAGTTTGACATGTGGACTTTGATAGCTAGAAGGCATAATCTTGAAAAAAAAAAAAAAAAAAAAAAAAAAAAAAAGAAGAACTAGTTATAGAGGAAGGCCAGTTTTCCCTTAAACCATTCTTTATTGAGAGTCACATTTGAGGACTGTTTTCCTACGAATGAGTCCTCATTATATAAAGAGGCACATTAGAGGACGGTTTTGTAGATGGCCTCCTTAGCACCCGATACCACAAAATAGAAAACGGTGTTGGTGGTTATAGATGATGGCTACATAATCGTCATCTTTAGTACACCCACGTAGAGAATGGTTTTCAATTAAACAATATTAGAGAACATCAGTGATGTTTAATTTCAATCTTTAATGAAGGGTGGGTCCCACAATATGAGGTCCATTGAAGTTCACTTCTGTATTAGTGTGATGTTGACATCACTTATATTCTAAAGTATTTTTCGTTTCAATTACTATAAATGACGGGTTTGAACCATCCATTTAGTAGTGTTTTTACATGACAATAAAATTACCGGAGAAAAAAGTGCACACATGGCTCAAAGCAGTTTGGCAATGTTAAGTCACATCCACATTAATCATTAAACGACATACCAACTAAAAAAAACGAGGAAAGTAATTCTATATGTTTAGTTGCAGAGAATTAGAAACTCTGACATGAATCAAATAAGGATAAATCGGGGAAACATTATAGCTTTTGATAGATTATTATTCATAGTCAATATAGGCAACACGTATATAAATCCAACGGTCCCATAATTAAGTGGGATGTAACCTAGGCAAATGACAATTCATTGGTGGCTTTATGCGCTTATGCTAAAATTTTTAAACTAGCCGGCTTGTCCTTGTTGCTCTAAATTTAGCCACACAATTCTAATAAAATCTTTTAACATGATATATTTTCAAATTTTATGTGTAATTATTGTTCAATAAAGTCAATGGGGATGTCAATAGAACATGTTCGGGGGGCGGAATGGTCTTCTCGTCAACCAACCTATACGAATAACAACACTTTTAATATCTGCCGTGTAACCCATTTAATTGATGGGGATAGGGCAGGTTTTCTCTATCGTAGGTTTGGGATAGTCGAAAGTTGCCCCATCTAACCATATTATCTTTATCCATCATATGAAAATAAAAAATTATCATTAAAATTTAAAATGCATAAATATGAGATTTTAAGAAATAAATTTAACTAGAGTATTCAATTTTTTTATATATCAAATATGTTGAAATTTAAGACTTAAAATCATACCTTGTATAATATCTATAATATAAAAATATCATATAACCAAATCGGGTGGGTAAACCCATCCCATCCCCGCCTCACAACCCGTGACGTGTTAAACTTTTAACTTGTTTAACAATCCGAACTCGTTTTGTTTGGGGTTTTCCCGTCCCATTTAATACGTGTCCCTGTTAATATTGTCATCCTTAAGTAAATGTCAAACAAACAAAATTTCTATTCCGAAAGGAGGGCTGCAATTACGGCGACCATTCCTAGTGGTCACGACTCACGTTCACATTCGTTGAAGATGGATATTTGATAATTGATACTGACGAGCAGCTAGCTACGTTGCAAAGCCTTTTTTTTTTTTCTTTTTTTTTCTTTCTTTCTTTCTTTATTTATTTATTTTAAATGTGAATGCAAAGCTGAAAAAGGAGAGGGAATGTCAAACTTTTTTTTTTAACAATTTTTCTCTAAAATCTACGACAAGTGTCAAAGTCAAAGAACATCAACATATATTATGTTCATAAAATATAGAAAAAAAAAAAAGAAAAAGAAAAAGAAAAACTGGCTATATATATCTGGCGATTCATGAAAAGGGAAAATCAGCCCTGATAACAAATTTCCTGGAGAGATAGAGAACGAAAAAAAAAAAAAACAGAGAGAGAGAGATGGAAATTTTAACCAGCTTACTGTTTCTTGCTCTAATCTTTTTTCTCTCAATTAAAGCCATCCGTTCATTTGTATTTCCTAGAAGCAAAAGGCTAAATATACCACCCGGTCCAAAACCTCTTCCAATCATAGGAAATCTCTTGGAGCTCGGTGGCAAGCCCCACAAGTCCCTGGCCAAGCTCTCCGAGTCGTATGGACCGATCATGTGTTTGAAGCTCGGCCAAGTCACGGCGATTATCGTAACTTCACCATCTATAGCTAAGGATATCATTCAGAAGAACAGCCAGTTCTTCTCCAACCGAAAGGTCCCCGATGCGATCTCCGCCTCGGAACACCAACATTTCAGCCTGGCTTGGTTACCTGTCTCGAACTTATGGAGAAACCTTCGGAAAATAATCAGCACTCACTTGCTTGCCGCTAGGGTTCTTGATGCCAACATGAACCTGAGGCACAACAAGGTCGAAGAGTTCTTACGTGATGTCCGTAAGAGCAGCGAGGCAGGTGAGTCCGTGGAGATTGGAAAAGCTGCTTTCATGACTTCTCTCAATCTCTTGTCCAGCACATTCTTTTCCATGGATTTAGCCGATTCGAATTCCGACACCGGCGAAGAGATCAAGGAGGCCGTGCGCGGTATGATCGAAGAGATGGGAAGACCAAACATAGCTGACTCTTTCCCATTTCTTAAGATGATTGACCCTCAAGGCATCAGGAAGCGCAACAATATTTACTTTCGAAAGATGCTGGACTTGTTCGACACGATCATCAACCAAAGGCCGAAACTCGGGGCAAAGAGTGCTTCTGGTAAAGATACTGATATATTGGATATTCTTATCGACTTGACAGAGAACGCTGAAGACAAAAGAGTACATGAACAGCTACAAAAAAGCACTATTGGACATTTGTTACTGGTAAGCAAGATCTTCTACTGATTTTGGTTTTAAAAAAAATATATATCCCTCAAAAGATTCATTTTATCTCCCTCGACTTTCAGTTTCGAAACTTTTGGTAAATTGTAGTTATTAGTACTCTTAATGCTGAAGATGAAAATCAAAGAGAGTTTTGAGGAAAAGTACACGAATATACAATTAAGGAAACAAAACAAAAATATTGATTTTGTGGAATAACTAAAGTTTTAATTTTGTTCATTAAAAGAGTCCAATATTTTTTAAATCGAGTTTCGATAAACTTATGCGCATAAATATAAATAGGGACTTTTTGATTTAGTCCGTCAGATATTGACCCGATAAGAATTATAATGAAACAGGATATATTTGGCGCGGGGACAGAAACGACTTCAGCCACATTAGAGTGGTCAATGGCTGAGTTACTAAAAGCCCCAGAGATCATGTCAAAAGCCCGAGCGGAGCTAGAAGAAGTGATTGGCAAAGGAAACCAAGTGAAGGAAGCGGACATAACTCAACTCCCTTACTTACAAGCCATTGTCAAAGAAACCTTACGCTTGCACCCTCCAGCACCATTACTGGTGCCTCGCAAAGCTGAAAGTGACATCAAAGTTTGCGGCTATACCATCCCGAAGGATGCTCAAGTGTTGATAAACGTTTGGGCCATTGGTAGAGACCCAAACGTCTGGGAAAATCCCAACAAGTTTATGCCAGAAAGGTTTTTTAAATTGAATATAGAAACTGGAGGCCGGGATTTTGAGCTCATTCCGTTTGGTGCTGGGCGGAGAATATGTCCCGGGATGTCATTAGCAAACCGAATGCTGCACTTGACGTTGGGTTCTTTGCTTCACTCGTTTGATTGGAAGTTGGAAGATGGAGTTGGACCAGATACTTTGAACATGGAAGACAATTTTGGCCTGACCTTGCAAATGGCTCAGCCTTTGCGAGCTCTCCCCATGGCGATCGCATGATCACATATTGTTTCCAGTGAAACCCTTTTTTGGGCTACATGTATTATATATGTATTTCATCGTATACCTTCTAGCAACTAATTAAAACGAAAATTATATGTTATGGTTTGTAATATATAGAACTACACAGTAAAAGAAGTACATTCTGTAAATTGAGCTTTTCCAGCAGGTTTATATATATACATTTAATTTATAGCTTGAATAGTAAGTAATATCTAATATATAGTCCTTATTATTTCTCTTCCAATGTCTGAGAATAGATCATGGAATTTCTAAGCTATTTGCTATGTCTTTCTTGTTATAATTTTTTTCTATTTTTCATGCAATTAATAATTGGTAGAAATATATAGCTTAATTATTTACCTAAAAGCTCAATTGGTTGTCTGTGATCAAATAACTCATTTATCTATTAAATATATTAAATTTGTTATTTACTGATATTTCTTTCAAATATTTTTAAAATGCGTTATTTACTTTAATGATTTACAACACACATTGTAGTTACTTCTTTCTCTCTTCAAAATATATCTCAATACCAATCTCGAAAACTTCTAATATATACTTTGTACCCATAATAAAACCATTTTTTTCCCAAAAGAGAAAATTACTTAAATAACCATCTTTATTTCATCAATTAACCTACATGACACAAATTTTAGTTTACTTTAGTTTAATTTTATATCATGTTAGTCTAGTGGTAATTTTTTTGTATCATGTGGTGCAATGATCTTTAAATTCTGTTTTTCCCTTTTCAAAAAGTTCCCAAAATGGCCCATGGTTTTTTTTTTTTTTTTTGGTTTCTTTTTTCTTCTTTAAGCAAATAAAAACGACATAACATTACAAACAAAACTTTAGAAACGACAAATAGCAACCAGCAGGTCCAGCACGAGAGAAACATTCACAAACGACAACAACAACTTAGATTTAAACGACAAAAGCATCAAGTGTGCCAGAACTAAAAACGACAATATTGTTTGTGAACGATGGAAAAAAATAAAATAAATAAAAAATAAATAAATAAATAAAAAAAGAAAGCAACATTATGACGACAACAAAGTGAAAACAGCAACATATAAAATGGACGATAGCTTGAAAACCACCGACGACCAGCAAGACAGACTCACCAAAAACGTCAATAATTGGCAGAATAGCAAATGGAACAAACGACAATCAGAAAACATTCAGTAAAAATCTAAAAACTACGATAAAAACTGATAGATTCAAAGGTTTTTTTTTTTTTTTTTTTTTTGATAAAAAGATTCAAAGGGTTTGTTACATGTGATTTTAAGTATAGTCCAGTAATAATTCTGCACGTGACTTCACCATAAGATTTAGATGTCGAATTCCATGCTTCACAAAAAAAAGAAAAAAAAAAAGTTTGTCACAGTGGACCAATTTTGGTCAATTATTATTTAATTGAATCGACGAATTAAAGATAGATTCAAAAGGCTTCACGCCTACGCCACGTAATTTATAAGCGATCTAGACAATCAACTTCTGTTGTGCGCCTGACTTTTTGCATTTGGTAGTTTATTCAAACTAACCTGTCGACTTATGGTTATAATTGATTAACGAAAACAAAAAACAAACACCCAAAAAGAAAAAATAAGTTTATTCAAACTAACCTATCAACTTGTGGTTCTAATTTATCAGCGAAAACAAAAAAAACAAACACCCAAAAAGAAAAAATAGTGATTCTAATTGGAACGTTGCTTTCAAGCACATAATTCAACGATTTTGTCTAACTATTTGATCCATATATACAAAAAGTTAATATCAATAACAAATGTCAAACTTTTTTTTTCCTCTCTTTCTCTGGACGTGAATAATGAACGTCGAAGACGTAGATATTTTAGCCATTAAGGAAGTGAGAAATGCAATCTTACTCAAAATTTTCTCAACCATAGGGTGCTCTATATCTTCCACTGTCTACAACAAGGAATATACAACACAGAAGAGACAGAACACAAGAAAGGAGTAAGATATGGACATTTTCACCTGTTTAGTGTGTCTTGTTCCAATCCTAATTTGTATCTCAGTTCAAACCTTCCGTTTCTTTGCAACTAATCCCAGAAGTAAAAGGCTTCCGCCTGGTCCGAAACCGCTTCCCCTCGTAGGAAACCTCTTGGAGCTCGGCGACAAGCCCCACAAGTCCTTGGCCAGGCTTTCCAAGTCTTATGGCCCGCTTATGTGCTTGAAGCTTGGCCAAGTCACGGCGATTGTCGTTTCGTCATCAACCATGGCTAAGGAAGTCATCCAAACACACAGCCAGTCCTTCTCCGACCGAATGATCCCAGAGGTAATCCGTGCCTGCGAACACAGCCAGTTCAGCTTGCCTTGGTTACCGGTAGTCTCACCCTTGTGGAGAAACCTTCGGAGAATTTGCAACTTCCACTTGCTTTCCGCTAAGGTTCTTGACGCCAACATGAACTTAAGGCACAACAAGGTACAAGAGCTCCTACGCGATGTCCATAAAAGCGTCCAGACTGGTGAGGCAGTGGAGATCGGGAGGACAGCTTTCACAGCTTCCATGAACATGTTGTCCACCACTTTTTTCTCCGTGGATTTGGCCAATCCGGATTCGGACGCTGCAAGAGAGCTCAAGGTGACTGTATCAAGTATGATGGAGGATCTGGGGAAGCCGAACCTGGCCGACTATTTCCCTTTCCTTAGAAAGTTTGATCCCCAAGGCATTAAGAGGCGCACAACTATTTATTTTCGCAAAATGTTCTATTTGTTCGATAACATCATCGACCAAAGGTTGCGAATCAGGGGACTGAGTGGTTTTGAGAAAAATAATGATATATTGGATACTCTTATCGACATGATGGTGATTGGTGAAGAGAAGAGAGAAGATGATCAACTAGACAAAACCACCGTTGAACATTTGTTACTGGTAAGCTCTTGTAGTCCTGTATACATATTCATATACTTATATATATATGTGTGTGTGTGTGTGTGTGTGTGTGTGTGTGTGTCACATTTGTTCTTCAATTTGCTAGATGCACATGTATAGAAACTTATTTTGTTGGACTTTGTTTATTTTTGTTGGTTGATTATACTATTGAATTGATGAAATAGGATATATTTTCTGCTGGGACCGAGACGACTTCATCGATGTTGGAGTGGTCTATGGCTGAGCTACTTAAGGCCCCAGAGATCATGTTGAAAGCCAAGGCGGAGCTAGAGCAAGTTATTGGCAAAGGAAACGAAGTGAAAGAATCAGACATAACTCAGCTTCCTTACTTACAAGCCATTGTCAAAGAAATCTTCCGTTTGCACCCAACAGTTCCGTTGTTGCTTCCCCGTAAAGCTGGAGCAGATGTCGAGGTGTGCGGCTATACTATTCCGAAAGGCGCACAATTGCTAATCAATGTTTGGGCCATTTCCAGAGACTCGAATATTTGGGAGAACCCTGAAAATTTCATGCCAGAGAGGTTTTTGGATTCGAACATCGATTTCAGCGGCCGTCATTTTGAGCTCATCCCCTTCGGTGGTGGGCGGAGAATATGTCCCGGATTGCCACTGGCGACGCGGATGTTGCACTTGATGTTGGGTTCTCTGCTTCACTCCTTTGATTGGAAGTTGGAAGATGGGGTTGAACCAGAGACAATTGACATGGAGGACAAGTTTGGCCTCACCTTACAAATGGCTCAGCCTTTGAAAGCTATTCCTAGGCCTCTTGCACAAGCAACCCAGTACCTTCCTCAGTAGTTGTAGTGATGAATTCTTAATATCATAAATTATGTTTTAAGCTATAGGTCTTGGCTTTTTTCTCCAGATTTTCCATAGTTGAAACTCAATAAAAATAATGGATGTAAATAGCGATAATAAATAGTAATTACAAAGTGACATTTTGTTTGTGCTGCAAAAAATATCTCACATCGAACAAATACAGAAGAGGAGGATTTGGAAGGTCTATAAAATTAATACATGATCCGCGTTTCAACATACTTACCTGGACGGGGCCTGGCTCAGTGAGTGACTTCCATTGCACTTAGGAAGGGTGTTGGGCTAAGGTCTACCCAAAGCGGTGGAGCCTATGTCATAATTTGTGGTTGTGGTGGCCTGCGTTCGCGCGGCCCCTGTCTAATTACTAGTCTAACGTCCTTGGTTTGGGTAAAAGTGCATTTGTTAAATCTAAAGATAGACAAACGAATGAATGAACTTTGATTGTGTGTATATATTTAAGGGATTTATAGCTAAATAGTCTTTTTTAAGAAGTTTTTTAATAAATAATCAAATTTTTTTATAATTCTGGAGAAGCCAAAGAGAGAGATTGAGGGAGAGAAGCCAAGGAGAGAGAGCGATAAATTTGGAGGAGAGAGATCGCGACTCTGGATCTCGACTCTAGGGCGGGATCTCTGGCAACTCCTCCGGATCGCGACTCCACGGCGATCGAGTAAGCCGAGTCGTCCACCGAAGCCGATGATGCTCCGATTGGCGTTCACTTCAAGATCGAGTAAGAGTGAGAGAGTCCGTCACGACGGAAATCGACTGTAGCATCGGAGAGGAATCAGAGCCACTGGATTTGGCGCCGGAGATGAAAAGAGAGAGGGAGGTTTTGGAGGAATGGGAAATAGAAAGGGGGGAGAGAGTTCTGCAATCTAGAATGGAAGGGAGGATAGAGAGACATTTGTAGAGTATTTGGAGAGAGAGGGAGAGAGACGTAAACAAAAACAAAACAAAAAAAAGAAAAAAAAAAAAAGAATAGAACAACAAAAACGAAAGAGGCACCAAAATATACATATAGGGGCAAAATGGAAAATTTACCTTGCAATTTAAGATATTTTTACTGGTAGACAGGGACGCTATTGCACATTTTTTTACTAGTAGTAGCTCTTCTACTACTACTATAAATTTAGGATTATCTAAAAAATATTAACCCCCTAAAGGATTCAATTTGTCTCGTTATTTTGCCCCCAAACTTTTTGTTTTTGAAAGTTTTATATAAAGCATGTGTTTGGTGCATAGTTTGTAATGAAATTTTTGGGTTAAAATTAATTAATTTTTTCAAAATTAGTTAAAATTTTTGTTGATTAATTCAATGGTTCAAAATGATTCTCTCTTGCTCTAATTTAAATGGTTTAGATGTCTACAAAATTTGTTATTTCTCTTAGACTTCACACCTCAATATTTAATACCATTATTTCTTCTAATTTAATATTTAATTGGCCAGAGTATTATATCTTATGATGGTAAAGCTTCATGTCCAAGTGATGACTCTCTCTCTTGCATCAAAACCCAAGTGATCTTGACTTCCACTTCATTAAATAGACCTTATGCGTAGATGATCAGAAAATTTTGATCCATGATCCTTTATTTTATTTTATTTTTTATTTTTTTTCTTCTCTTCTGAAAAATGGATAACCTACTATCTTTCCTTGCTTCTTAATTCTTATACACGTAAAAGCACATAAACTGATAGATGATTCTACATTTTTTTTTCTTCTCAATTTCTAGGTATTATTTCTATAACTTACAATTTCTAGGTATAGTAAGTTATTGGAAAAGAAAACTAAAAGTCAAGGAATCGGATAAAATACAGCCAAGCCTCGGGCCCCCCTCAACTTTTTTATTTATTTATTATTATTTATGTTTATATATATTTACCATAAATTTACAAATTCTACTAACAAAACTTTACTTAATTATTCTGAAAATTAAAAATTTGTAGTTCTCAGTCTCCACCAAATTTTCTAGCTTCATCACTGACGGTGACAAATAATCCCCGACTTGCTGTTGGTAATGCACATTTTGCACTTGATATCTAAGTTCTCTAGTTCACTCCTTTCATTGGAAGTTGGAAAGATGAACCTTTTTAAGCTCTTCCTAGGCTTCCTACATTACTTGGTACCTTGCTCTCTTTTTTTGTAATTTTTTTTTATTTGATAGCATGATACCTTGCTCATTTTTTGTTATGAAGTGGTCTAAAATCTATATATGTTTTTTTTCCCATCGATTTGGTTCTTTTATAGCATTTACAAAGTGACGGATTTTGGTGTTGTCAAAAATCCCACATCGAGAATATATAGACAAAGAGCATTGGGAAGGTCTATAAATCCAAAAGGCAATACCACATGCAACATACTTACCTGGACGGGGTCAATGGGCGATCAAGAAGGCCGATGGCCTAGCTCAGTGACTTCTATTGCACTTAGGAAGGGTACTGGGTTTAAGGTCTACCCAAAGCGGTGGAGCCTATGTCATTATTTGTGGTTGTGGGGGCCTGCGTTCGCGCGGCCCCTGTCCCAATTACTAGTCTAACGTCTTTGGTTTTGGTAAAGTGCATTAGTTAAATCTAAAATAGGCAAACGAATAAATGAACTTTGATTGTATATGTGTGTATATATTTAAGTATTTATAGCTAAATGGTCTTGTTTTACGTCTTTGGTTTTGGTAAAGTGCATTAGTTAAATCTAAAATAGGCAAACGAATAAATGAACTTTGATTGTATATGTGTGTATATATTTAAGTATTTATAGCTAAATGGTCTTGTTTTAAAAGTATTTTAATAAATGACTGAATTTTTTAAAAATTTGTTAAATGTTTTTTTTTTAATTAAAATAGTTAATCAATTTTCTTAAATAATCAAATTTTATAGTCAATCACTTATTAATCATTAATTAATCACTGTTTAATCAAATATGAATATGACAAACGTAATTTTTCTAAATTTAAAAAAAAAAATTGAGTCATCTATTAGATCGGATAAGATAAGCGCATTAAAAATCACTTTTTGTTACTCGTGTAGAAATTTGCACTAAATCTGTTTATATACACACATACAAGAGAATGTCTAAACAAAAAACGGTTTTTTATTGCAATCTTGTTGTTTTCATGCAGAAGAGACAGGACGAGAAATCAACCTTCATTTTCCTCCTCTTCCTCGTTTCATAAGCCATCTCGACTCGAACAGTTCTATTATTGGATCATCCTTAGGGCTCTCATTTCCGTCTGCTATTTTCCCCTTTCCCTCTCTAAATTTTTCTTGGTCATTAATTTTCTGATCAGTTCCAACGTCGTTCTTTCCCTTCTCAAAGACATCATTGTAAGTACTCTTGATACTATCTTGCTTAGCATCCACACAAGCCGTGTCACTTTCGGCTTGTTGGGTTTCAGATACAGGAGGAAACTCTCTCTTGGAACCCTCATTCTCAGAAGATTTTGTTGGTTTGTTGTCAGCTTCAATAACTAGTTTTGATCCCTGTTCAGCTTCAACAACCAATGCAGATTCAGATTCGCCTCCGCGATTATCACAGTTTTGATCGACCATAATCTCCTTCTCCCTTGTATCTTCCGATCCCCAATAAGCCAATATGGTGATCAGAATTTCTAGCAATGAGATAACATGTACCAATGCCCAATTTAGAAAGGGGACTTGGTGGATTACGGAGGGGAAACTTTTTACAGCGCGATCAAATTTTCCGGGAAGGTTTTCCACGACTTGGACAAGGTCATCAATCTTGTTGAAAATATGCTTTGAAGGAGGGAATGTTTTCTCTATAATGTCTTCAACTGCTAGGATATGATCGTCGACGGAAGAGAGAAGGACTAGCCATAGATATAGCAAGGCATGGACAAATGGGATTGCAAATGAGACAATTTCAACAACCTTTTTTGCCATTGAGCCTAATGGTCCACTGAGATCTTGGGCTGCACCAGAGGCTTTCATAGCTATTTTTATTATTGAAACACCGCACGTGTGTAATGGCTGCCGTCTAGAACTCATTTTGGATTTTCTGCTTATTCCTGAGAATGTTGAAGCCAAATGTGAAAATAATAATTATGATAATTGAAAAAAAAAAAAAAAAAAAAAGAGAAAGTTATTGCATTGAAATGTGTAAGAAATGTAGATGCAGAGATGGATCTAAAGTCTGTTCATTTACATATCTCTGTCTTGTGCTCTGAAATTCCACAAAATAGACTATTTTGACATATCTTGTATCAAATAGTCTAAAAATACAAAAAAGAAATTGCTGCTTCTACAACCATAAGTACTCAAGCAAATAACTTCCAAAAAGATGTGAATTAGCGATTAAGTCAAGCAATTGGTAGGAAAATCAGATGGAAACCGAACAGTAAACGGATCGAAACAAAATTCGAAAAATCATATAGAGGAAAGCAATAATATCATTTCAAAAACTAATACAAAGATGCCCATGAAAAGAGAGAACTTATATATTCTTGGCAAGGTAAAAAGAGTTTCTTTAATCTACCTCCGGCTTAAAAAGTATACCCCGCAATCCAAATATCGAAAATGAACCCGCAATATATGAACTAACAAGGATTTCTCTTACAAGACGATGAAAAGTTGATTTTTTTTTTTTTTTTTTTCCCCTTTTTGTTAGGATATATGTGGTGAAGCTGAGAAAAGGAAGAGCGGTTTGAAGGGGGTTGTTAATGGCCGGAACAAATTTTGGCGCGACCGTACGGTTATGCACGCGTGTAGGATTCTAATTGGCTGCAAGAAATCTGTATACTTTTAGTTCAGATCATCTGCTCCATGCTACAACATCTTATAGTATTGACAACGGTAAGATATTGACACGTGTATAAGTCATCTTCATCTTCAAGAACAGAAGAGAGAGAGTAGAGAAGAGAGAGAGAGCTACTCTCGGCCGCTCGAGGTGCAGAAAGTGAAAAAGGAAATGGAATTTGATTCGAGCAAAAAAGTTGCCTGTGCACCACCACTTGTGGGGCTCAATTTCAAAGTTGTGACCATATTTTTCACGGTAATCCTTCGTTTGCTTTTCAGAGTCAGAGTTATGAACCGAGAGAAAAATGAGAATCCATCTTTTTCACAAGCAATTTCTGCTTCTCTGATTTGATCAATGTTTATAGTTTTCCGATTCGAATAATGCCGAAACCGGAAGCTCTGCTCGGTAACAACCCCCGCTTAATTTTCTTTACGTCTTACAATTCACAGGACGATGATCATGATGATGATGTGAAAAAACAAAGAAAGTTTCAGACTTTATGAATTGATCAAATTTTTAATCTGTATTTTCAATTTTATATGCTTTTCTTCATCGGCTCAAATTTGATTTTGAGTTGATTCTTTACTTGCACCTTCTTTTTTTTTTTTTTTCCTTTTCTCTCTCTCTCTCTCCTTATTTGCCTTTGTACGCTTTTCTCCTATAGTTGGGTTTCGTGAACTTGATTGGCAACTTTTTGGTCATCAATATGGATTATGGCTTTGGTTTGTTTGCTTCTGAGCTTTTTTTCTTTTTTTTTTTTTTTTTTTTTTTTTTTTTTTAAGTTGCAAATTCTTTATGACTGGGGCTAATAGTGATTGTAATATGGAAAAAAAAAAAAATGAAATAGTTTTTATTTTATTTTATTTTATTTATGGTACAGGGATACCAGGTGATGGAAGATGTTTGTTCCGGTCCGTCGTCCATGGTGCTTCCCTAAGATCTGGAAGGCCACCTCCAAGTGAGAGCCGTCAGAGAGAACTTGCAGATGAGCTCAGACATAGGGTACAAAACCAACTCTTTTTTCATTTCTTTTTTTTTTTTCCCCTAGCCAAATTCACAAGGAGATATATTGTTTTCTCATTTGTGAATTGTTTGATTTGATATGAGAGACGCAAGTTTCAACGGTTGGATGAATCAAGTAAAGTGAATGTGTTTTTTACCATAATTTTGTTTGCATTTGAATGTCTTTGCTGTTTTCTACCGAAATCGTTTCGTGTTCATAGAGTAATTTTGTTTATTTTTGTCAAATTCTTCGCTTTCATCTCGTTCTAAAGCGCTTAGAGAAACTTTCCATGGACAGGTTGCAGACGAATTTATCAAGCGGCGGGCAGACACTGAATGGTCAGTTCTCTTAAGAATCCTCGAGTTCATTTGATACTTTTGATCCGTTATTTAGATGGTTGTAGGGAAAATGTAAAATAGGAGATATGACAAGAAATAGTTTACATCATTAACATGTCTTACTAATATTTTATTTTATTTTATTTTATCTTATTTTTAGTTTGAAAACTCTTCCATGGGCAGGTTTCTTGAAGATGATTTTGAGACGTATGTCGTACAGATGAGACAACCTCATATTTGGGGGGGCGAGCCAGAGTTGCTCATGTCTTCACATGTTCTGCAGTAAGTCCTTTGTCTTCTTTATTAATCCTCATGTCTATAGGAATCATTTGGTTGGTGGAATTTTCTTGCCTAATTATTGTTTGCTTATCATTAGTGTAGCTAATTGCTTTTATCAAACCCGTGATTGGCGTAAATTTGGGGTCAGTTCTCACCTAGTGTCTCGATTCTGTCTTTGCCTTTATTCCATTAATTGAAAGATTTGTTTCCCTGCAGTTAGGAAACAGTAAAATGTCTTTCACTGATATGTCTTTACTTTGTTTTTATGGAAAACCTTCAAGAAAATGCCACGAGTACGAAATATATTTTACTAAATGAGTAATATTACCCGTTTCTAGGATGCCAATCACAGTGTACATGCGAGACAAGAATTCTGGTAGCCTCGCGATCATAGCTGAATATGGTCAAGAGTATGGGAAAGACAATCCTATCCGCGTCCTTTATAATGGTTACGGACACTATGATGCATTGCGGAGTCCTACTGGTGGTGCGCAATCGAAGCTGTAAGATTTCCTCGACTACCAGTCGCTTTTGTTTTCCAACAAAATTTTGCTCTTCTTTTCTCTTGGTTAGGCTTCAGAAGCATGACGCATGTGAAATCGGCAGGTACAACTACAAGCTATGGTGAATGGACAGTGGTCACAGGGCTTGGTCATATAACTTATTGGGTTTCTATGTTTCTGGTTGTATATTCTTCAGATATTGGAAATTATCCTCAGGACTGGAAACTATAGTAATAAAACATCTCAGATTGAATTGTTTCTCTTTCTCTCTCCTGCTTCTTCTCTCTGGCTTGTCCGTCGATCGTTATGTATAAATTGTAACTGAATTTTGATGACCAATTCTTCATTTCAGTGTCTGGCATCATAGAAAACCTGCATGGATACTTGAAAAATCAAATTTCTATATACTCGAAATTCTCGACCACTCATGGGCAAACAAAAACCACAACTTAAAACCCGATATTTACAGCTCTCAACCAATGGATCTCTGAAAAATCTATGTGGTACTATAAATATATTTTTCTGTAAATTGGAAAATACAACAGATTAACCCAACCAAGCCCAGGAACTGAAATACATATATGACCTGTACAACAATGGGTTGAGAGAATAGCGATATATGATCATTCACTGTCCTTCCATACTTCACGGAGGAGTTGGTATCTGACAACTTGTCGATCACTCTTTTGTTTTTCCTTGAAATTGTCTTTGACGATTGAAGTAATTGGAGAATCCAGCTCATCGAGCTCATCATCACTGGTGTATGATTTTCTGAGCACTGATCCACTCCTTGAGAGAGTTTGACTTCCCACTTCTATAATGCGAGCTAATGAAGCAGCGGAAGGCGGTGCATAGATGGTGGGATGTGCAGTACATGGGAAACTTGTAACAGATTCTTCATCAACCTCAAAGTTATCCTGAATTAAAGGGAAACAAGGAACAACATATTTTAGTGCAAATGAATTAAAAGCTCAACTCCGAGTTTGGATTATCTAAGGTTCTATTAGAATATTTGAAAGAAATGCATGAGTAAGCAAGCCTAATATATAGTTACCTCAGACTCCAAAGCCTCAAGAACTGCCTCCGGAATGGGGTTAGGGCAAAACTCATCCGGGACAAAAGTGTAAAGAACCATCCTGATCACTGCTGGACTAAGTGCGGGGCATACCTTCAGAGAGTTATCAAACAGTGATGGGATTACAGGGGAAGGAGTATAGAAAAGTTAAATTAACGTGGAAGAAATATATACCAAGTGTTCTAAGGTTTTTACCTCTTTCCGAGTGGATTTATCCGCAAGCATTTCAAATGGAATCATCATGAGGTCACTCAAAGCATTTAGCAGACGGAAAGCTTTAGAGGATGTTTGAGACTCCGGCTTCTCTTCATCATTGAGTTCATTTTTATCTTCACGAGCATCATCAATGTCGAATATGTCAGTGAGGCTCCAGGACCAACTCCCAATCTGTAAATATGATAGAGAGGAAAACGTTCTTCCATTAGAGCAAAGCACGAATATTGCAATGATTTTGCTATTCTTATAAGTACCAAACCAAAGAAGTGGTTCATTCTTTAAGCAATTTCTGTAACTAGTCGGGACTTCAAACGGGTACTAGTATAGGTGAAATTTCATGGATAACATTGGTCAAAGCTGATCGATTCCAAAATAAGCTCACACAACAAGGCATCCATAACACTCACTGCATTTTTTAGTTGTGCACCAGCCCCAAAGCTTGATCTTCCAGCAGCAATCGGGAGAACCCTAGACTCACTTATGGGGTCAGATACAGGATCTGTTGGCATCTCTTCGGCATTTTCACGAAGAATAGCATTGAACATTGCCACATCTAATCTATCCACCAACTGCTCCATAACCTGATACATGACGGATAATATATTGTTCAAAACACAGTTTCAGTGTCTGCATCAATGAAAGTAGTCAAACAAAAATGATTTCGGGACATGCTATATTAGTTTGTGCCAATTAAGAAGCTCAACAATCCAACAAACATACCAAGCGAGCTAGCACAGGCAAGCAGCCACACTCATGTCCACCGGCTCGAGCAGGACAAAGTCTTTGACAGGCATCTTTGAAAGCTTTCTTCCAGAGCTCAATAGAGAAATTTCCCTGTTCATGATCACCAAAACCATGCTTCCTTCCAGAAGCTTTCCTTGAGCTCGAGCCCTTTGCAGCCACAGGCTGCATATGTGGAGTCATAGTCTGGACAGCAAACACGAGAAACGACATCAGGCTTGATGGGTAGATTTGTGGATTTGGGTTAAATACTCATAGCAACAAACAAAAATGGAAAAACTTGAAAGAAAACGATGAAGAAAGATAGAATATATATATGTTTGTATGGATTTAACCTGCCACCAGACGGACTCCACAATTCGGGAAAAGATCCAAGATTCAAACTTTTCCAATGCAATAAGAAACGTTTGGTGGTCATGCCACTCATCAACATTTTCTTTCTTGTCATTCTTCTCTTCCCTACGAGGAGTGAGCCCATTCTGTCCCAATCCACCACTACGGTCAACATCTGGTCCACCCAAAAGTTTCCCAACAGTCTGACTGACAATAGCTCTTAACATGATTGAATTTGACAACCAGAAAGTCAACCTGTTGGTAGATAAAAACATTCAACAAAAATGTCAAATACCAGAGATGATAAACTTCATGTCAGTGGGAAAACTAAAACTCAATCCGTGAATGATCGATTTGCTAACAGAAAAAAAGGGGATAAATGACACAAAGGTCCACGGACTTCATTTAGAAATTTGTTTGATTTAGCTTCTTCTGTTTCAAGACATCATACCTTGGAACATCATTGCCACATGCTTTAGAAACCAAAATAAATCCAGATACAGCAGCTCTAGCTGCATTCGCCTTCTTTGCCGGGGAGCTTGCTTTGCAAGCATGAAAGTAGAATCTAGAAATACGTCGAGCAGGAGCATGTATTTTATTAGTGGAGCTCCCATGCTCAGCAACAACAGAGTATAGACCAACCTCAACAGCCGCAGCTTCCTTCAACTCTTCCTTGAGCATTTCGATTTCAGCCTTGAGCTCACCTGTCCTATCAGAAAAGAGTTTTGATGTCTCTTTTTCTTCACCTAGTGAACTAGTCATACCACCATCCCAAGTATCTTTCGTGATGTCAGTTCTCATTGGCTTTTCAACAAACTCAGTATTATCCAACACTAATGGTGTATCCTTTTTACTTGTGTGAGAAGGTAACTGTACAGATTTGACATGCTTTAATTTGTTATTTTTTACAACATTATGAGGGACTCCAATATCACTAGAGTCCTTTGAGCTAGTCTCCACCTGCCCATATTTGGTCTGTCTCCAAACATTTCTGTAATCCTCTTGAGTGGCTTGAGAATCCATATGGTTTCTTTTCGTGCCCTCCTGGCTATGCATGGCTGATGATGGAACTTTGTTTGTGATATTTGAAACATTGTTCTCTCTACGGGATTCCTGAGCATATTCTGGCATTTGGCGACTGCCGTCGACAAGCCTTCTGTTAACAGCCTTGCATGGATCATCAGGGTAGCCTAGCGATGAAGAAGAAGACCTAACACCATGGGTTACAGACTTTTTCAGGATTGGCACTGACCTATCTTGAGGAATGTAGGGAAAAGCATCACCATCATTTGCAGGATTCCTGAGATTTGAGTAGGGAAGAGATGACGAATATGTCGAACTTTCTTTTGGGGAGTTCACTGTTTTAGCCAGAGGACTTGACCTTGTAGTTGCAGGTTCACCTTTTGCAGCTACACACGGCTCTCCAAGATTTCTTTCAACTTCATCCTTCGTTGTTTCTGGTTCAATCTGCAACACAATGGCACAGTTTAATAACAAGTATATAAACTGTATTTGAGCATAACAAATTAAGAAACCAAGAAGAATCGAAATAGTTAAGGTTAAACATTTTCTATACATTGTCACTGCATTGTTAAGATTCAACAAGAGCATATACATCCTAAATAACGTATTTGATCGGTCGAACTCAAGAAATGGGAATATAAAAGCCAAATTCTACTCCACAACTACTAGTTAAAGGTGGAATGAGATCAACTTTTCAGGTGTAATTTCACAAACCAATGAAATCAGCACTCATTACAATAAGTGAAAATGCCGCATAATCCATCCCATACCTTTACACTATTTGGTGTTGAATTGACTGCTGTCTCGAAAGCAGAAGAGTTAATGGTGCGTAACGAGGGTGAAGAGATATCGTCATCAACATTGTCCTCATCATCAGTGAAAGAGGCGATCTCAGCTTCTTCGCCATTCTCGTCAAGCATAGCTTCCGAGACAGACTCGCTTCCATCATTATCTAGAGAAGCTTCCTTTGACAAAAAGCTTCCCTTGGGCGATGAGCTGGAGCTACCATTACCGAACGGCTGAATATTGACATAAAGAAGCGGCTGTCCCGAGTTCTTAGAACTCTTCTTGCAGTTCATCGGAGCAGTCACACTAACGGCTTCCCTGATGACTCCATAATCTGCAAGGTTAATCACAGCAGACCCCAAGAGTTGACCTTTCATTGCCTTGTCCTTTCGAGGTTCATACAAGTAAAACTCCAAGTTATTCTTCTGGTAACTTTCCCGGGCTTGGCTTTTCCTTGACGCTTCCTTACATAACGTAACCGGAAGCCTAAAAGACTCGGCGAACTCGATCTTCCCATCTCCAACACCGGAAGTTAAGGACCCGGAAACTTTATCACCATTTTCCCATTGAAGAAACACAGACTGAGCTGACTTCTGAGACTGACACAAGGGCCAAGGCTTGATCTCTTGGACTTGGATAAGGTAATCAACCGGAACCGCAACATTTTTTCGACTCTTCGATCTTATGCCAAGAACCATGGTTTATTTATTTATTTATTTTTTTTTTACTTCTTTTGGTGGAATACTTGGAATTGCTCTTACTGGGTACGACCAAATACAATGCCTCTATCCATGGATCTAAATATACAGAGAAAATTCTCAGAAAATCAGAAAACACTGTAGAAAGACAAATGGACACTGCAAAAAAAGATCAAACAAAATGAGAGACCAATTCTTTTCCTAATATATAAAAATAAAAGTCGAGACTTGACTATATATGTATAGAACATGTAGATGGAACAAAGGAGAACGTGAGGAGGTATTACAATATTTTCTTCTTCTTTTTTTTTTTTTAAATTTGGGGTGTGACCCACACCACTCATTCAGGTCATCAGAAAAGATCGACCTAGTACCAACTACGTTTTGGATTGGCTGAAGAGAGACGCCATAAACTACAAGCTAATCAACAAGAACATGATTAATTTATTCAATCAATTACTTCACAACTCATTATTAAAATATTAAATAGAGAGAAAGAGAGAGAGCAAGTCAAACTCAGTTGGGCAGAGCCGACCAGAAAGATTAAAAAATAAATTAAAACATTAAATTAAAAAAAAAAAAAAAGAAAGAAAGAAACGAGATTTAGATCTACATTAATTAAAGCCCCGCCATGAACAAAGTAAAAACTGAAAAGAAGAAACGAAAAACGACAACCAGATTTTGCAGAAGAGAATCCTGGAAAAGAGAAGGAAAAAATAAAAAACAATAATAATGAGAGCTCAGACAAGAAATGTACCTACACTCCAGATAGAGAGATACATATAAATGTCTATATACATATATATGTGCGTGCATGTGTATTTATTTGGTTGGCTAAGGAATCGGAGAAGAAGAGAATGAAGAAGGAACTAGGTAATGTTGTTGCTGTTGTTGTCTGTACATGTTTTGTCAGAGATTGGCAACCCACTTTTTTTTCCTTTTTTTTTTTTTTTTTTTTGGTTGACAGATTTTTGTGTGCGAAGAGAATTTATGAGATTTCCTTATTGGGTCCAAAATGTGGAAAATGGAAATGAAAAGATAAAAAGAAAGCTGAAAGTTAAAGAAAAAGGTTCTGTTATTGAAAATGAATGACGTGGTTGCAAAGCGCGTTTCACGGGGGGAAGGTATCCAAAGCCGAATTCCACTACTTGTTGTCTTGTGACCCAGTTCCTGACCCATTTTGGCCCATTTTCCCAACCTATTGGGCTTCTTCCAACCCTACTCTTCGGCCCAAAAGCTTGTGCATTACCTCATCTAAGTTTCTTTCAAATTTCATGTCAGAAAAATATAACAAAAATCTCTCCAAACTTATCGTAAGTTATAATTTCAGTGACCAAAACAATAACTTTATAGAGTTTTTTATCAATTATGTTTGTCAGATTACCAACACATGATTAATATTGTTAAAAAATTTGACCCTCGGACTTATGCATGATTGAAAGCATTAAAATTCGATGTTTTAATAAAGAAAGTAACCAGGTTGCAACGTTAGGGTGGTAATTTTGTTCCATTTTGAGTTTGTAAGGACAAAGCGAGACAACCCCAATTCTTATTGCTCATGAACAAATCTATTACTAACGCTTCAAGTGTTCAATGTGACTACAGATGGTAAGGACCTGTCTTTTTACCTGGATTATAGAAAATCATATTTTATGCTTATGCTAAACCAATAGGATAAACTTCTGGTCAGAATTGCACTCTTGTTTTACACGTAAATATTGTTGTTTTAGTAATTAGATTAATTTTTCAATAATTTAATTTGAGTGTCCACATTTAAGTTTAAGCTTTTGTTTGGTATCTTAGTTCTAATTCAAATTTTTTATCTCAGTTTTTGTCTTTTTCTGAAAAATCAATAAAAATTTTAACTAGTTTTTGAAAAGTCAACCAATTCCAACTTAAAAATTTCAATTCCAACCGTCGAACCAAACAGATACTAAGTTTTATAACGTGACACATAACTATTTTCAATCATAAATGATCTTTGAAAAGTTAAACTAATGCTTCATTTGGCGTTTGAGTTCATCTCAAACTAAACTGCACTTTTTCATTTTAAAATTTATCTTTTTCTGAAAAGTCAACAAAATTTATAACTAGTTTTTGAAAAGTCAACCTACTCCAACTTAAAAATTTCATCTTCAACTAACTTACCAAACGGAGGCTAAGATTAAAATACCAACCAGTTGGGGAAAAAATTAAGTTCCTATTGTAAGTTTTTCCTAACCAATATCATGATTAGTTTTAGGAAGAAAAAAATCCCACATTTGAGACAAGGCCGCAAGGGATCGGTTAAAGAAAATTAGAACATATGACCTTCAATTTTTTTCTCTTTTAACTCAAAATAATAAATAATAAAATAACATGTCTGCTATGGCACATTGAAGAGCCGATGCCTCCATCTCAACACCAACAAACCAATGATTGAAGTTTGATTAATTTATTGATGAAACGCAAAAGAAAGAGTTTGTGTCACATAAATGACGGAATACAGATACTAACAAAATTCATCGAACTGTATAAGGGCAACCAGAAAATCCCGAACTAAATCATAGTTTCATCAGGACGGCAATGAACTCATACTTGATACAGCTGAAAAACAAATAAAATACCAGCAGCACTAGAACGGATGCTGGGTCGTCTAATCTTCCGCAACCTGGAGCACTAAGCTTTTCTTTTTATTTTTTAAATTTCCTTTCTCCTGCGAGATCCACCGATGTAGGAATTTTCCTAGAAAGTGGAAGGAGAATGGATTATTAGATAAATGAAGAACATAAAAGAAAGTGTCTAAGATATGTAAGCAGCACCCTCATGATGACAAAACGTAGATTACCTGATAGACAGTAGTACTGGTGCTATTTTTTGACATTAATTTTGTATTTTAACATGTGGGAGTGTTTTTGAAATAATCAAAATATATGGTATGGCAGAAGCCAACAGCAATTAACAACATAACTCCTCGCAGTCATCACCAAACTTACAATAACAACAAAGTTACTAAGTGTCGTCATTTGACATTTTTTTTTCACCTCAATTGCCAAAGTACTCCTCACAGTTAGGGATGACAATTTTACCCACGGGTACCTGCCCCTCCTGGGGCGGGTATGAGGGATAGTATATGGGTGCAGGGGGGGTATGGGGGTTAAGATTAATCACCCGCATGGGTGCAGGGCGGGGGTGGGGGAAGCTCACCCATACCCACACCCACCCCCGCATATATTCCCTTATAATAGAAAAAGAATAAAGTTAGTGTTTTAATGTTTTTGTTTGCTTTATGAATTTAGTTTTATGAATTTCTGAAATTTGGATTTGTTTTTAATATTTCAATTTCATTTTCAATTATGACTACATTGTTAGAATTTCTGAAAACTTTAATATAAGTTATTATTATATATTTTTTTTAAATAATTCTTGATGGATAAATGGGTAGGGTATGAGTATAATACCCCCAACAGGTATCACCAGCCCCCAAACCCGCATCAAATTAGGCGGGTATGGGGGGTAAAAAGGGAGGCGGGTTTGGGCGTGGGGGAGGCATACCCACGTCCACCCCGCCCCATTGCCATCCCTACTCACAGTCATCACCAAACTACATAAACAACACAGTTCTTCTATGTCATCATCCAATTTTTTTTCCTTACCTCAAGACTGCGGTTTGATGACCCAGAACCTACAGTGCTCCTACTTCCACTGCAGAAACTCGAACAATAATGACTCATAGCTACTATACTACGTGCCAATGCATAAACCTAACCATCCACACCTTTTTTTATTTCCCAAACTCTGACCATTCTGCATATTTTATCCGAGAAATGGTTTTTTCATCTTCATTTACCATAAAACAACACCGAGTAGATTACAACTTCATGAAAATAAACAAATGAAAACATCCTAGCAAGCACGTTTCTCCATTTTCTGCCTACCATTCTTGTTAGCATTCAAAATCCTTTCAAGAAATGAAATCAGAATAGATGGTGCAAGAGCTACCTGAGAGACAACTAAGCAGCAGCAGCCTCGAGCAATTCCCTCTCTGCACGCTCTCTGATCCTTCTCTCAAGCTCTGGCCTAAAATGCCTTATAAGACCCTGCACAGGCCAAGCAGCAGCATCGCCCAATGCACAGATTGTGTGCCCTTCAATCTGCTTGGTCAGCTCCTGAAGCATGTCAATCTCTTCCAACTTTGCATTCCCAACTTTCAGTCTTTCCATGACCATCCAGAGCCATCCTGTTCCCTCCCTGCATGGTGTGCACTGGCCACAACTCTCATGCTTGTAGAAGTATGAGAGTCTTGCAATTGCATCCACAACATCGGTCGACTTATCCATCACTATAACAGCTGCAGTTCCCAATCCTGATTGTACAGCCTTGAGTGCATCATAATCCATTAGGACATCATCACAAATGTGCTTGGGAAGCAGTGGGACAGATGAACCACCTGGAATTACAGCAAGTAAATTGTCCCATCCCCCTCTAACACCTCCACAGTGCCTCTCTATCAACTCTTTCAGAGGTATACTCATCTCCTCTTCAACGGTGCAAGGCTTATTAACATGTCCTGACACACAAAACAATTTTGTCCCCGAATTGTTCTTCCTCCCAAAACTGGCAAACCATTCTGGCCCACGTCTCAAAATGGTGGGTGAAACAGCTACAGTTTCAACATTCGTGACAGTGGTGGGACAGCCATATAAACCTGCATTAGCTGGGAATGGAGGCTTCAATCTAGGCTTCCCTTGTTTCCCTTCAAGACTCTCTAGAAGTGCTGTTTCTTCGCCACAAATATAAGCACCAGCACCATAATGGATATGAACATCAAAGTCATAACCAGATCCGCATGCATTCTTTCCCAGCAATCCAGCTTCATAAGCTTCTTTTCTGGCCCTTTCAAGGTTTTTGCGCTCGTTCACATATTCACCTCTTATATAGATGTAAGCAGCAGTAGCCCTCATTCCCACACCAGCAATCAAGCAGCCCTCTAATAGTTTGTGTGGATCATGCCTCATAATCTCCCTATCTTTACAGGTTCCAGGTTCACTTTCATCAGCATTAACAACTAGGTAGGAAGGACGGCCATCAGATACTTTTGGCATAAAAGACCATTTGAGGCCCGATGGAAAACCAGCACCACCACGTCCACGAAGGCCGGACTTCTTCATTTCATTAACAATCCAATCAGCACCCTTGAGTACTAAATCTTTGGTTCGATACCAATCGCCTCTTTTCATAGCTCCTTTGAGAAAAGGGTCGTGCAACCCATATACATTGGTAAAAATTCTGTCTTCATCTTTCAAGCCTCCAAAATGGGTCTTCTCAGGAGGTGGGGGAGGTGGTGGCGGTTGGGGGGCGGGAGCACTAGGAGTTGTGGCACCCTGGGTGTTAGGAGGTGCTGCCCCCTGAGTGCTAAAAGATCTGAAGCAAGTTGCCCACTTCTCATTGCAATGCTGAGCCAAAGCTACCCTTTGAAGAGAAAGAATACCCCTGATGGGTGCCTGTCCATGTTTCGTATTACCAAATAGAGGAATTCAATAAGTCGACTTGCCCAACAAATCATATATATTGCCACAACATAAACCCTTCAGATACCAATTCATGAAAGAGAAAATAACTGCGGCTCCAAGTAGCATCAAAGAAGGTAAAATGGTTTGAGAGAAAAACAATATCTCCATGGCATAATTCTTTGTTAATCACTTAAAGACTACAGTTTTTTCTTGCTAGAATTCCCACAAAATGATAACTATACTAACCAGACTAACTAGAAGACTACACCTTTAATGCCTTTTGTTTTCAGCATTTCTGAAATCATCTTAAACGTTTTCAAATTTAATAATAATAGCTAAAAGAAAAAACTATTGACGACATGATCTCTAGTTTCCAAAAAAATTAACGCTTATTAAAACCCAAAAATTACTCAACTTGTGACTTCCAGACACCAAAAAAAAAAAACGTCAAAACCCAATGCAGCGTTTAGCAATGGCGGCACAGAGACTTCAAATCACATTTCATGACCGAAAAATCAAAGCTGTATCATTAGCAGAGCCACATAAAACACTTGAGCTAAGCTTGATTACAGCGACAAGGTACCAAAAGAGACCGAAATTTCACATTCACAAACCGAACTGAAAGTGAGGAGATCAAATAAGCAGACAAAGATCTATTGGGAAAACAACACACAATCATTTCACATTGTCGACACAAAATAAAGTTACAAATCGAAATAGGAATTTTCTTTCTAAGAAAACAGATTGAGGAAATGAAAGACTACGATGAAGAACAATCGGAATAAAACCCTAACCCTAGGAAAGAGCCTGATAAGCCTGATAAGAGAGAAATGCAAGCTAAGAAGAAGATTGATTGCGTACCATGGCGAGATGTTGCGGAGGAACCTCGATGCAGCCACTGAATCGGGCTTTCGAAGAGAGAGATTTTTAGAGAGAGAGAGAGATAGAGAGAGATTATGCAGGTAGGAAAGAGTTCACCATTCTCGTGGACGTAGGTATGCAAGATCGACGGTGGGCATGGACTTATCGGTATTCAAAGTCATCAATCGTTCGGTTTAGATTGACTGTAGTTTTGTGATGACGGTATATGACACGTTGAGACCATAGGATGTGACCTGATCTACGGTTGCGATTTGTGCACCTAGATGCATTTTTGGGCTACGAGAGATTGGCCCAAAGTCAATTCGTTTTCCGGACGAAAACACGTTGCTAGGTGGGCCTTTTTAAATTAGTAGGTCCAGGAGGTACTTTTTCGTCGTTTAAAATGCTCGACTTGTCGTTTATATCTGCATTGGCAACAATTTTTAGAAAAAAATAAAAATTTATATATTCTTTACATTTTATTATTATCGTTAAATACATGCTCACCCTTTGTTTAGTGTTTAAATCTCTCCATTTTTAAATTTTAATAAAAAAAAAGTTAAAAAAAATTTATGATTTCAACTATAGTCCTTCAAATCCCTAAAGGTTGGAGGCATAATCTAACGATAATTATACATTTGACTACATCACAAGGTGTACAATTTGAATACTCCTTACTTTCAAGTTCAAAAAAATACCCCTAGAAAAAGACTATGGTCCTTTAAGATTAGAAGTTGTCTCACTTTATTCTCCATAATTCAAAATGGAATAAAATTATTCTTAAATTTAGCATGCTTAGTCTAGTGGTAATACTACACATGACTCCATAAAATGTGCGGAATTCGAATCCCCCATCCAAAGTTCAAAAGAAAAACTATCATTAATTATATTTTTATGATTCTTTATTTAAAGCATTAATTTTTAACAAATTTAATCACATGTACGTCAAATGATCAGTTAATGAGAGACAATTTTGAAACAATTTTAATGACAAATAAATTATCCGACAAGCACATATAATTAAAGAAATTGACATATTCAATGATGAATATACCAATGTCGTAATTTTTGATAAACTTAAAAGAAAATTTTCGTGAATTTTTAAATCATAAGGAGTAATGTGAGATATCCTTACTTTTCAGAAAAAAATTGAAATTCACCTAAAAAAAAACAAAACAAAACACATATTTGTCACGCGAGTATCTCTTTGACAGCTCTTGGCAACAATTATTCCTATCAATCTCACCTCGTTTGCATTTTTTTTTTTTTTCCTTCTTTTCCGGCTAGTTTTTTGAAGAAAGCGGATAGACGGCAGGCTACCAAATATTCCTACTTGTTTATTCTCTTCTTTAGTAAACAACAAACCAACAACTACATTGTAAAGTAGTTTTGTTTTTAAGTACCATTGAGGCACCTTATCATTTTAAAAAGAATATTGTCTTTTTTCTACGTAATTCCTTTGTATTGCACCACAAGTCCAACCCAATTAAATGCAGGCCAAATCCGGCCATGGCTAACTACAAAATACAAGCATTGTAATACCAACATGTGGGATAAAATCTTGTCGACAATGACAACTACCCTAAACGGTATAAATCGTCTTAAATAAAAAATTTAAAAAAAAAAACAGTAGTCTTATGTCCCTCTCACTACTTAATTATATAGAGTTAGTATCAAATGTTGCAAGCATGATACCTTTTTTTTTGGCTTGGTGATTGCATTTGCGAATTAACCAATATTAGAACAAATTTGAGTAAGACAAATTGTGGTTGGCAAGAATATTGCTTGATACAAGTGAATCAATGCAACTTATCGGTTCATGTCGCAAGAAAGAATATGTCATGTAAATAATAATTACTGCATAATATATTAATAATTCATTACGTCATTATATTATAATAAGATGTCGAATTGTACTCGCTTTATCTCCTAATTATTAAATAAAGAAGAGGAATAGAATAAAAACTCATATTTCTTTTCTATAATTTAAACACTGATTCATATCGACCAATCAAATTATATCCAAAGATTTGGATGAAAATACAGAAATAGAAAAGCAAAAATCATTGTTTTTAATTTAAAAAAAAAAAAAAGAAGAAAGAAAGCGAAAATCTCGATGTTGATTCATTCGATTTAATAGATCTGATCTCCACCAATTCTCATAATTGGATAATAATCAAATCAAATGATATATGATCAGTTTATAAATAACAATAAGTCCACTTCTTTATTATTAAAAAAAAAAAAAAAAAAAAAAGTCCACTAATCACAATTGCGCACTTCTTCCTCAAATCAGCCTAAATTAGAGGGGAAACGTTCAATTGCCTTAAAAAGCCAAGGCTGTATTTCCAACCGTTGGTGTGAACTGGGATAATTTTGAATCCAATGCCTAATATTTCACGATTCTCTTTTAAACTTCATATCACATTTTTTTTTTTATAGATTAAAACTTGACATTACCCAAAAAAAAAAAATCATATATCAGAATGAAAAAACATACACCACATATATATTTAGTAAACCTGGTGAAAATATATAATGGTTTAAACTAAAATTTAATCTCCTCTTAAAAAAGGCAACACTGTATTAATAAGATTGTTTTTTTTTTCCCGTATACAACTAAATAATTTTCTTAATTATTTCTTGAACAAAATTTGGGTTCTTTCTTAGACATAAATTCGAATGAATTAGCTAAGAACATAAAAGAGAGAAGCTTGGATGATGTTCATTTCTTGTTGGCTTGTCGCAACCACCAAGACGAAATTCACAACGCAGATTTTTTTTCCCCCTCTCTCTCAATCTTTCTCAAATTAAATAAATAAATAAAGTGGACCCCACGCTTTAAAAATCCAAAAAAATAAAAAATAAAAATAAAACTTGCCTCACAACCTATCTTCAACTTCTTCTAGTAAATTAAAATTCTTCCTCACGCCAAACGTCTCTCACAGAGAAACTCAGCTAGATAGAGAAAAAGAGAGATATATCAGAGAGGGGGAGCTAAAATCACAGTAACAGTCAGTCACAGTCAAAGACCGGTGAACGATGATAACGGTGTTCGGAAACTCCAACTCCAATTACATGGCGGGAAAACAGGTGTTCCCGGTCGACGACTACGAGGCGGGGGTCTCGCAGCGCCTCGTGGACGCGGCGCATGCAGACGACGCGAAGTCGGTGTACGAGTGCATTGCCGATCCTTTCGCCGACGTTAACTTCGCCGGGACGGTGAGGCTGAGGTCCAAGAGGACCGAGATCGCCCTCCGCGGCGAGTTGGCTCACGAGGTCCGAGTCGAGTACGACGAGTTCAACACTGACGTCACCGCTCTCTTCCTCGCCGCTCACTCTGGCAATCTAGGACTCGTTCGGAGGTTACTCGTAAGCATATCTTCATTTTATTTATTTTTTATTTTTATTATTATTTTGGGTAAATTGCTATATTGGTCCATAAACTTTTAACTTTGTGTAACTTTAGTCCTTGAATTTTTTTTCAAAGCTGAAATACCCCTAAATTTTTAAAATGTTGCTACAATAGTCATTTACGTTAATTTTTAGACATAATCCGTTAGTTAATATTACTTTTTAATCAAATTACTAACAGATTCCATTTAAAAATTAACAAAAATGATTATTGTAACAATATTTTAATAGTTTAGGCGTATTACCTTTCATAGATGGAATGATCATAAACTATTAAGACGATACTATAATAGTCTTTTTCGTTAATTTTTTGACAAAATCAGAAGTGTGTATTACTTTTTGACCAAATTACTAACAGATTTCGTTTAAAAATTAACGAAAATAACTATTATAGGAAATTTTTAAAAGCTTAGGGAAATTTTAGCTATAAAAAAAGTTCAAAGACTAAAGTTATATAATGTTAAGAGTTTAGGGACTAAATGAAAAATTTACTCTTTTTTTTTTTTTTTTTTGAAATGTCTTGTTCGTTCGTTGAGATTTATTTTGCTGTTTTTCTATGTATAAGTTGCTGAAAATAATATAATTTAAGGAAGATTAGCATCAAATTCCGAACATGCAAAAAAAAAAATAAAAGTTTACTAGTAAATTTATATCTGACTCTATCATCATATATCCAAATTCAAAAGGATACATGTTATAGAATAACATAGTAAAAAAAAAAAAAAACGTAGTTACCATATATGTTCATTGTAGATGTTTCTTTTTTTTTTTTTTTTTTATTTAATTGTCAATTTCATGCTCTTGGAACTTTCAAAATATATATATATTTTTTTTCAAACAAAAAGAGAAAGAAAAATGATATTCATTAATGCTAGGATACGGGTTGTTCTAATGGGAAACTTGTGTCGTTGCTGTGATAATCTCATGATGAAGAATAATTTTCAACAAAAATTTTTTGAAAATATATCGTTATTATTTATTGAAATATGTTACCTTTCTTATTGACATTATCAGCGTGGAATATTACTGTGTAACTGACGCGAGAAATGAGCTGGAAGAATATTCAGTAATTAAATTCTTTTGGTTTTCACTATCTCTCTTTGCGTAAGTAAGTTTATATCCTCGAAATAAAAGATTACATGACATCTAAAGATCTCTTTCGATAACAATCACTAAAACCAGAAGAACCCAATGAAAACAAAACAACAACTATAGCTATTTAAAAAAAAAAAACGATCATAATAGTAGCTAAAAGACTGATAAAAATTTTAGTACTAGTGATTTAATTTTGTGAGTGCCTGCGTTCGCAGAGTGTTGGAGCCAATGTTAATCGGAAGCTGTTTCGAGGCTATGCAACGACAGCAGCAGTGAGAGAAGGCCACATGCAGGTACTGGAGGTTCTGATAAGTTGCGGGGCGTCTCAGCAGGCGTGCGAGGAGGCTTTGTTGGAGGCGAGCTACTTAGGGCTGGCCAGGCATGCCGAGATCCTTATGGCGTCCGACATGATCCGCTCTCCGGTCGCCGTTCATGCCCTTGTTACCGCGAGTTCCCGAGGGTTTGTCGATGTGGTTTATGCACTTATCAAGGTTTGTATTAGTCACAAAAGGATTCACAGTTCCTACGTACTTGAACAATTATGAATTTTGTGATGACAGAGATAATGTGATCTTGATCGTTAGCAGTGTGGAGTGGACCCGAACGCAAGAGATCGTTTGCTGCTTCAATCTTCGGCGCCATCTCTTTATGCAAGTGTCGATTGTTATGCACTTGTTGCTGCCATTGTTAGCCGGCAGACAAATGTTGTCAGACTCCTCTTGCAGGTAAATTATATATATGTATGTTTATAGCTAATACATATGGTTTATATTTCATGTAATGGAGTGGAAGATATGACAGTTAGTCATTGGCATCAAACCAACAGGCTGGAGTGAGGACAGACATAAAAGTGAGCCTGGGAGCGTGGTCCTGGGACACGGACAGCGGGGACGATTTTCGGGTTGGTGCAGGGCTCGCCGAGGCTTATGGCGTCACTTGGTGTGCCGTGGAGTACTTTGAGGCCAGTGGTGCTATCTTGAGAATGCTCCTCCAACACATTTCCCCAAACGTTCCTTACTTTGGGAGGACTCTCCTCCACCACGCCATCTTATGCAACAATCCAAAAGCCGTAGACGTGTTGCTAAACTGTGGTGCAGATGTTGAAGCTCCAATCAAGACGACTTCTAAGACCGAGTTGTGCCCAATTCACATGGCTGCACGGTTCGGATCAGCTCGGATTCTTGAGCAATTGATCAGAGCCGGCTGCAACATCAACTCTGCAACAGGATATGGAGAAAATGCGCTAATGATCTGCGCTAGATATAAGCACGAGGAATGCCTTAAGATTCTAGCTTCAGCCGGTGCTGATTTTGGTATGGTTAATTTTTCTGGTCAATCTGCAGGCTCAATTGCAGAGTCAGGTAAATGGACACTCGGATTCCAGCAAGCAGTTGTGGATGTAATTCGAGATGGTAACATCGCTCAATCGAGTAACAAGACGGTGTTTTCTCCCCTATTGTTTGTGACAAGAGCCAATGACATTGAAGCGCTGAAAAAACTCGTAGACAGAGAAGAAATTAATATTGATGAGCAAGACGAAAATGGTTTCTCGGCTGCTATGTTAGCTGCAAAAGCAGGACACAGAGAGGCTTTCGAGCTGCTTATCAAAGCCGGGGCTGACTTGAAGCTACAAAATAAATTTGGCGAGACTGCGTGGAAACTCTCGGAACCATATCAAAATAGTGAAGAGTTTGAGAAACTAATGCTCAAACACGCACTCAAATCTAGACACAAGAGTCCTACTACTCGATTCTACGGCCTACACCGTGCAGCTCTGCGTGGAGATTTTGATTTTGTTAGCGCATTTACAAGCCGGGGTTGCGATGTTGATGCCACGGATGATGAAGGAAACACCCCATTGATGTTGGCAGCTAAAGGAGGGCATGCTAGACTGTGCGAGCTATTGATCTCTTTCGGGGCTAATTGCGAGATGAAGAATGCTAAGCATGAAACCGCACTCTCACTTGCGAGGAACAATGGGAAAGGGAAAGAAGCGGAAAGAGTGATATTGGATAAGCTTGCAAGAGAGCTTGTTGTGAGTGGAAGTCACTTGAAGAAGCACACAAAGTGCGGCAAAGGGTCTCCTCATGTTAAAGTTGTAAGGATGGATGGAGGAGTTGGGGTGTTGAGGTGGGGGAAATCAAGAAAGAGGAATGTGATATGTAAGGCGGCGGATGTGGGGCCAAGCGACCGGTTTCAGTGGAACCGCCGGCGGAAACTAGACGGCGATGAACCGGGGTTGTTCCATGTGGTGACCACAAGGAACAAGGAGGTGCATTTTGTGTGCGAAGGTGGTATTGAGATGGCGGAGATGTGGGTGAGAGGGATCAAGATTGTGACAAGAGAAGCTATTTTCGGCAAAAACAAAGTGTCTTAGTGGTTTTAATTTTGTAAGGCAGATTTTTGAAGTAGTTTGGAAAATGCCCTGGAAAATGAATGTCTTGGTTGATGGCTGAAGTGAAGTTAGAGGGCAAAATGGTTTTTTAGCTAGTCCAAGACAAGCGATTATGAACTGTATTATCTTCTAGGATTTTCTATATATATATATATATATATATATATGATGAGTCTGGCTGATCTGATGAACTAATTGGTATATATTTAAAGAAATTTAGGTCTACATCTTGTAATCCAGGTGGTGTTTGATAGACTTAAAGATCTCTTTTAAACCCTAACCACTCTTGGCGATCAACTGAACTTTATAGTTATTTAATTATTTTTTTAAAACTCAATTTTTGGATTTATTTATTTATTATTTATTTATTTTTTATTATGTGTTTGCTAATGGAAGATCATCTTGTACAGGCTATCCACTCCACCACCCACCCAAAAAAAACAAAAAAAGATTCAACCAATTAATGACATCTGAAATTGTAACGGTTAATTCCAAACGTATCCCCAATCGCTTGATTGAAAGGAAAAAAAAAAAAAAAAAGGACATAAAATTTGTATTGTTTGTTTGGTTCATAAATTTGAAAAAGAAAATTTGTATAGAAAATTTTTATGGTATAATAAAAGTGCATAATTGTGATTGGAAGTATAGTCTACCGATATTTCATGCCTTACTCTATCACAATGTGTAGAGTTCGAATCCCTACCAAAATTTTTTTTAAAAATGTTTTATAATTGTGATTAGAAATTCAAACAAAACGACACCTTAACCTTTAAACGACACATCATTCACACTAACGACAACAAACACCAGCGCACAATGTTGAAATTGTATATGTCGTTTTTAGGACTACTAATCATAAACGGCAGCAGTATGTAAATCAAGATCATCAAATTCTAAAATTCATACTTGTCGTTTAAAAGAAATTATTCAAACGAGATGTAAGTATGAACTTTCAACTACATGTCGTTTTCTGATTATGCAGAAAATTACGGGCCTGTTTGGCAACAGGTTCATTTCAAACTATTTTTTGTCTTTTTCCTAAAAAGTTTTTTGTCTTTTCTGAAAAGTCAACAAAATTTACTATCTAAACTTATAAATCTTAACTCATACTTACACACCAAACAGGCCCGACATGTCGCTTATTAGACTACAGTTAAGTTTACCCATAAACGACTGTAACGTTCAAAAAGAACGACATAGAACCAAATTTATGCTACAAACCGACGAACTACCGGGAATCCTAATTATAGTGGAAAGAAAACGACAAATAAAACTCCGACAATGGGCGAAAGCACCTTAAAAAACGACGAATGAATCTTCTAACGACACCAAATAGTTAAACTACAATTACATTAACAGCTTTTCAGAAAACAAAAACTATAGATATATATTGTTTAATAGGAAATGACAAACGACAGGTAATTTTCGAGGAAGCGCGTCATTTAAGCCACGAGCGAAATGAAACTTTCAAACCGATTTGCCATTAAAAATTATTAAGTATGAACGACAGGCGTTTTTCCTCTTAAACCTCTCTTTAATTAAAATAATAAAATAGTAATAAAAAAAACCCTGTCCTTCACTCAGCGACTGCGAGCTCGAGCTTCTGCCTGGTTCAGCCATGGCGAACCTTCCAATCGTTCAATTCGAAGAGAAAATCATCGAAACAGTGGAACAGAACCCGGTGGTCGTAATCATCGGTGAGACAGGTTCGGGAAAAAGCACGCAGCTCTCTCAGATGCTTCACAAAAGAGGCTACACCAAATCCGGAATCGTCGGCGTCACCCAGCCCCGCCGTGTCGCCGCCGTCTCCGTCGCAAGGTATATAGCCCATAAGAGTACACATTTTTTCTTTTTCATGGATTCCTTCTTCTTATTCTCTTTTCTACACGATTTTACTGTCCACAGACGTGTTGCGGAGGAGCTTGGTGTTCGTCTCGGGGAAGAAGTTGGATACGCCATAAGATTCGAAGATAGAACTTCGGAAAAAACCCGCATCAAGTAAAATGATCGGAATTCTACTGAAATTTGACTTCAATTTTAGAGTTCTTTCCATGTTTCATTGTTTCTGTTCACTCTCTTTACTTTATGCTTGTGAATTGCTTTGCTTAGGTACCTAACTGATGGAGTTCTTCTTCGCGAGAGTCTGGCTAATCCGGAGCTTAATCAGTATTCAGTTATAATACTCGACGAAGCTCATGAGAGGAGTCTAAACACGTAAAGCTTTCTACACTTTAATCTTGCAACTCATATCTCTTCACCGTCTGAAATATTTGGAATCATAACTTTTTTTTCCCCCCTCCAATTTTACTTATTTAGAGACATATTGTTGGGATTGGTGAAACGGTTGATCAAACTGCGTAGATCAAATTTTAAAGTTCTTATAACCTCAGCAACTCTAGATGGTGAAAAAGTTTCAAACTTTTTTTCGAATTGCCCTGTACTGAATGTTCCCGGGAAGCTTTACCCAGTTGAGATATTGTATAGCAATGAGCGCCCTAAAAGCTATGTCGACTCGGCTTTGAAAAAAGCTCTAGGTATGATCAGGATTTTAGTTTGCTCCTTGTCAGTTTCATTACTATGTTAGCTTGTTATGATATATTGTATCTTCACCATTACTTAATGGGCATTTGTAGATGGGGTTGTACTAAGTGCTAACCATTGATATCTTACTAGATATCCATGTTCGGGAACCAGAAGGCGATGTCCTGATATTCATGACTGGGCAGGTGTGATTTTTGACTTATTTTATTAATTTTGGCTTTATAGTTCTTCTAATAACGGAAAGGTGTCACTGCACATAGGATGACATTCAGAAGTTGGTGTCGAAATTGGAAGATAGAATAAGAAGCCTGGAGGAAGGATCGTGTATGGATGCCATAATTCTTCCCCTTCACGGTTCTTTGCCACCTGAAATGCAGGCAAGTGCCTTAGTTCTAATTGGTTTTTCTTCCTTCTTGGAGGTGCTCATGCATTCGATATGTAAATACCTTTTTTGCTTGATATTTGTATTCTTTACCCGACAGGTACGTGTATTTAGTCCACCACCTTCGAACTGTAGGCGAATAATTGTTGCCACAAACATTGCTGAGACTTCCTTGACCGTGGATGGTGTTGTGTAAGAGTACATATTTGTATTTTCTCAGTAGTTGTATTCGTTCTGCCAATTTCAGATTTATATTTTGGTTTATTGTTTATTTTGTGGGACAATTTATCACATTTAAGAAATATGTACAGGTATGTAATTGATTCTGGTTATGTGAAGCAACGACAGTACAACCCGTTAACTGGAATGTACTCACTTGACGTTGTTCAAATTAGCAAGTAAGGAGTTCATCTTTTCATTATGATTGCTTACTGTCCAAAGATGATTGATAATTGATTCTTTTGTTTGTTTGCCTTTCAGTATGATATCAGTGATATCCACAGACACATAGTGTGTATATACATATGCATTCAACTTGTAAGATTTTATTTTGTTAAAATTTGATTGATGGATTTAATTTAATTGCAGAGTACAAGCTAATCAACGTGCAGGGCGAGCTGGAAGAACACGCCCTGGGAAGTGCTATCGACTGTACACTTCCGTGGTTTACAATGATCAATTCCTGGATGTAACAGTTCCTGAAATACAGCGATCTTCACTTGCCGGAAGTGTTCTTTATTTAAAATCTTTGGACCTTTCAGATATTGATATTCTGAAATTCGATTTTCTTGATCCACCTTCCTGTAAGTATCAATATTGTTATTTTTCATTTTTTCACCCTTTTCATTGCTTGGGAATAAAATTTGAAATTTCTGGTATTGTTGTTCAAAACTTGTTGTCTTTATGGCAGCTGAGTCTTTAGAGGATGCTTTAAAGCAATTGTATCTCATTGACGCAATTGATGAAGATGGATCGATCACATCAGTTGGACAAACGATGGCAGGTAACATCCTCGTCCACTTTTGAAAAAAATTTAACTATAGTAACCACAGGTTGCTATCTTTTTGAAGTATGCATAAACTTTCTACAATTTTCTTTTTGGTTTCTTCTTAAATGCTTACGTTTTGCATGTGAGATTTCTATTTAAACAGATCTCTATCCTCGTTCCCCCCCTCCTTCCAGTGTTATCTTCTATGTTTTCGAAACACAAGCATACAAATTTAACTTTTGAAACTTAAATGCTTTCGGCCATAATCCATGTTCTGTCTACATATCGACATTAGTTAGTGTAATCCAATGATGCATTTGATTAAATTTTCTCTTAGACCCAATCTTGGAAATTCAAAATAAATAAATAAATAGAATTGGGCTATATTTGCTCTGAATTAGGTACTTTATATTGAATGTTGGATGTAGTGGTCGGCAATTTGTGATTGTATTGAATGTTGATTCTTTGCAGAGCTTCCTCTTGAACCATCACTTTCAAGAACCTTGATGGAGGCAAATGAATATGGTTGCTTATCCCAAGCTTTGACTGTTGCAGCTATGTTATCTGCAGAAACCTCATTGCTTCCTGGTCGAAGGTTAAGACGTGAACTTTTCTCATATTGAAGTTCTTAAAGGATGCCATGAAATATTGTTGTTGTCGTCGCCCCCCCCCTCTCTCTCTCTCTCTCTTGATTGTACTACTACTACTAGTTGATCCTAAATCCTGAATTGTAGTTCTTAGGAATAGACTCTTTTTTTAATTTCTTGCTACTTGGTCATGGTGTCTCCCTTTCTCCTCTTAACCTTGCTTCTCAAAACGAGATAATCCAGTCTTCTATTTTAATTAGCAATTCTTCAACCACCGTGAAGAGGAATTTGTAAACCTGAGAAATAGGATGCATTCCTTAGAAATTTGTTCTTTAATAGTTTTACCTATGTTGCAGCCAGCATACTGAGAAGAAAAGGAAACCGGATCATTTGGACATTCCTGATGGTTCTGGCTGGGGAGATTACATCCAGTTGTTACAAATCTACGAGTGCTGGCATCAAACTGACTATGATATTGATTGGTGCAAGGAAAATGGGTTGCAGGTATTTTTTTTATTTTGACAAATGAGGGAATCTTTGGAAGAATCAGTCTAAAATGAGGTGTAGAATTTGTACGAGCTATTAAGGCCTAAGCACTTAGGTTTAGTCACAGAGATTATCTGACAGCTATTAGATGACAAGCCTAATTTTTCGGGTGCTTTTGATGGTGTTCTTGAACTGTGGTCTGATGTTCAACATTGATCCTTCTCGTTCATTTCTATAATATACCTTCGATTCTTCTTCTTCTTCTTCTTTTTTTTTTTTTTTTTTTTCCTGATTTTTCATTTTCCAAATGTTGCCCTTTGTAGGTGAGAGGGATGAATTTTGTCAAGGATGTCCGAAAACAATTATGCCAAATTATGCAGAACATTTCAAAGGGTTGGTAAGCTACATTATTGCGACCATTAAGTAGATAATGTATCAGCTGGATATACCATATATTTACGGTTAGCAGGATAAGTTTTGATAGAATTTTTATGTACACGTCCATCTAGAGTGTTGAAAATGTACACCTATGAAGGATGGAAGCATGGTAAACCTTGGTGTAGAAGTCTAGAAATTTTTCTTTCTGGTGCTTTGTCAACTTAGTTGCAGTTTTCCCTGCCCTGAATGTACCGCTTTGACATTCTTTTTGTGTTGTTTCTAAAAACAGGACAGTTAGACGTACAGACAAGCAGAAGATGGAGGGGAAGTCAACAGGATTATTACAATTTGAGGAAGGCTTTGTGTGTAGGTTATGCAAACCAGCTTGCTGAGAGAATGGTATATCACAACGGGTATCGAACATTAGGTTTCAAGCCCCAAGTGGTACAGGTATTCACTTCAAATTTATTGAAAATGGAGTATCCGGTGAAATTGTGGCTAGCCTTATCATGTTTTATAATTAGTTGGGGTATTCAGTACTGGGTCTTGTTCCTCTTTTAAGCTTAGCTACTATTTTTTCAAGTAAACTACTTTTTCATATTAGGTGCATCCGTCCTCTGCTCTGAAACCAGACGAGGAAGGAAAACTCCCAGACTATGTTTTGTACCACGAGCTCGTAGCAACTACGCGCCCATACTTGCGTAATGTATGTTCCGTTGATGTTAAATGGGTGACACCCATCATAAACAAGGTCAAGAAAGTCAATGTCAAGAAACTCAGGTAAGCGAGTTTCTCTAAAAGCAATTTAATGGAGAGGTTCATTTTGTTCATAGTCAAGGTTTACATAGGAACATATACAAGCTTGAGCTTTTTGCTTGTGTGCAGTGGTGGGATCGGTCACACTGAAGACGGAAGTGATGCAAAACACTCAGACTTGCCAAAGAAAGAGGTTGCCACCGCCGGGGCTCATGATGATCGAGAAAACAGAATACAGGCAGCTAGGGAACGATTCCTTGCTCGTAAAGGAAAGAAATAAAGCTCATTCATCATCTGCTGATACTTGGTAAGGCTCTGCTACTGCTTGTGAGGTGTGACTTGGGAGCCTGTCCTCATAAATTAAATCCGTGGAGAAGTGTAACCTGTTTGACCTTAGCGGGTTTCAAATGTTTATATAACGGTTAGTCTCATCCGACGTGTAGAATCTGTTGATGATTTTTTGATCCCGTCAACGTTTAGCAAACCAATGACTTGGAAGTTTCCTTAAAGGATTCATTATCATGGAGGCATGGTGAAGATTGAGACGTCATTGTCTGTGTGTGGATGGGGTGTCAGGTCATTCTGCGTCATCTCCCAAAGGGGAGACACGAGGCCCAATGGAGCCAAACTATATGCATATTTTAGGCAAAGTTTTTTTTTTTTTTTAATGAAATTTTTTTCACAGTTTGGGATCTATTTCACCCTCATGAGCTCGGAAACTAATGCAAATTGGTGGGCTCAAAGCTTTGTTTCCACCCAAAAAAAAAAACAAAAAAAAAAAGAGATTTGTTTCTAGAGTAGCTTATACTAGACTAGTATTGTTGGCATTACGATTAAACGGAAAGGATTAGACATTTGTCTAATCTCATCTTTAATGAATCCAAGCGTGGTATGTTTTTTTTTTTTTTAAGAAATTATCATTCAAATTAAAATTGAGTACAAACACCAATACCAGAGATGAAACAATTATGTGATATAAGAGATATAATTCTTGACTAAGATCGATTCCATCATTAAAATTTGATGACGTTTAGTGAGGACATAAGTTGAAATCCAGTGACGGGAAAATTCTTCGAACTCCTCGACAATCTTGTAATCGAGCATGTACAAAGTTCTTTTTAAAAAAACATCTACAATCGATGGAATATTTCGATCGATCAAGAGATATTCCCTTACAAAGACTACAACAAACTCCGCATAGTCCTAATACTAATGGAACCTATAGACATATATCGTTAGAAAATAATTCAAGCGGAGCTCACACACAAAAATAAGAGGTGAGGAAACTACCTCCTTTATTACAAAATTAAAACTAAAACACAAAAATAAAAACATGAATATAAAATAAAATAGCCCATAAAATTCTCACTCAACGTGGAACAACCACTCTGTCACACGTCACAACTCAGAAGAAATCAATCGGCTCGATTGGAGGTAAGAGATCGCCGCACCAACTATCGAATCACCAAGGTATTACCAAATCCCATATTGTCGAAAACTTGTCGGGTTAGATCTGGTCGAGAAACTCCCAATTAGAACCATCTGACTCTATCCCCGCCGTGATCATCGAACCACCGATCACCTTCACTAGCCACGGTGACGGCGGCAATGGCGGAAGTCTCACTCAAATAGAAACCCTAGTTTAGGAGCAATTTGAGAGAAAAAAAAAAGGGAAGAGAGATATGACATTTTTCCTAAGCATGGTATTTCGAGTTCATATCAAGTGGGATTTTTGTTTTTGGACAGTGGGATGTGATTAGAGTTAACTATACATGGTCAGTGTTTCACCAAAAAAAAAAAGCCACTATACATGGTCAGTGAACGAAATATTAGGGTGATGTGATTTTTTTTTATTTTTTTTTGCTTTTTATTCGAAAGGAAAAATAGGACGTACTTATCTCGGAAAAGAAATATCTAGGCACTCATCTATGATATATTTCAACTGTATCTAAAATTCTATTACATTTATCCTCATTTAGAAAAAATTAGATAAATAAATAGTTTTTAAATAATTAGTTAAATAAATTGTCGAAATTCTTTGATTTAGGAAAATGGACGTTAATGAACATAATCAATCAATGTTGTATGTTTTTAAAAACAGTTATTTTCCCAACTTTATAAATATTTTGTCATTTATTAAAGAACTTTTTAAATAAAAAATATTTACCTACATATCTCTTATATTTGTTGAAACTTTCGAGAATGCCGAGCATAGATTTCATGGGATTAGTCGAGATACACAAAAGCTGGCCTAAACTGGCCGAGACACCCCCAAAAAAAAAAAAAAAAAAAAAAAAAAAAATCATCATATATTGTAAGCATATTTAAGTGTAAGCCGATGCTTCCTTTTATATAAAAGGAAACACCAGGAAGCACCAAACGATGCATAGAACACAGAGGCAAACCAATGATATGTTTCAATTTTTTATTTGTTTTATTATTTCAAGCTTATATTTTTAAACAATAAAAATAAGAGGAAATGTAATACATTTAAAAAATAGAAAAAAGTGCTGAATATATTGATATAAATACAATAATACATTATAGTAGTAGGTAAGAGCCGGCAGGCAGTGGGATCCACTAGTCACACGCCTTTCAAACCAACAACCCACCAAAAAGGGTTACAACCACCGCCCACCCTTTTTGGTCTACTCTTTTCACCAGACACGACTTGTGATACTACGCCTACCCCCAACGTTGGTTTCCTGTGTTTGAATCTCTGACCACTTCATCTTCATTTCCGTCTTTATTCTCAGCTCCATTCTAACAAAATAGCAGTTATAGCCATTGTGCTATAGAAGACCAAGCACAGAGTAAGAGAGAGAGAGACAGACAGACAGACAGACAGAGAAGAGAATGGGGAGCTCTGCAGTTGCTTTGGAGGACATTCCTTCCGTTGACATAATGACTGAACTCCTACACCGCTTCAAGTGCTCCTCCAAACCCGATAAGCGTCTCATTCTCGTCGGTATTGCTGCTTCTTCTTTTGATGAATTTTAGTACATGAAAAAGAGAAGAGTTTGTTTAGCTTATCTGTGGTTGAATGATTAAAAGGGTGCCAATGTGTTTGTTGCTTTTTAATGTGTTTCAAAAATATTGAAATGTGTCACCGAAAGATAAGCTGTTCTACTCGCATCTGTTGTAGTGTCTTTTAAGTTTTCTGGATTTCCTATCTCTTTGGACGGAGAGCTTTATATGCCTAAAAGTAGTACATCCAATTTAGCCAGTTAAGCTATAGCTTTTCGGATAGTGTTTGGAACCACATTCTGGAGAGTGCTTTATGGGACGATTTATTAAATGTAAAGAGTGAGTTTAATTCTGGTACACTTCACACTTTGTAGCACCAGAAGCTCTTCTAGAGGGCCCAAACTCTTCTGAAAACCTATGCAAACACTTCCAGAAGCAACTTTTGAACTCGGGAAGCCGAAAAAATCTTCCCGAAGAAATGCCAATAAGTCTCAATTATGCGATAAGTTTACATTTATAAAATTGGTTTCAAGTCCAATGTGCATTTTATGAGATATTAGATGAATGGCAGGCCCACCTGGATCCGGAAAAGGTACACAATCTCCCATTATCAAAGACGAGTACTGCTTGTGCCATTTAGCCACCGGTGATATGCTGAGAGCAGCTGTTGATGCTAAAACTCCCCTTGGAATTAAAGCCAAAGAAGCCATGGATAAGGTACTTTGCTTCCATTTTTTTTTTCTTTTCCAAAATATTTATTTTTTTCTAGTTGATGTCTAATCTTGTATGCTATTTTAAATCGGTTTGGCAGGGAGAACTTGTATCTGATGACTTGGTCGTCGGTATAATTGATGAAGCTGTGAAGAAACTGTCGTGTCAAAAAGGTTTTATCCTGGATGGCTTTCCAAGGACCGTTGTCCAAGCTCAAAAGGTTTAGTTCTCTTCCCTATCATGCCATGTCTAATTTTGTCCGCACTTCCATCACTTTGTTTCCGTTGCCTTAATCTTTGTTAGGCTTTTGCTCTTCTTGAAGTTGGCTTGCTGTATGTTTCTTTAATTGAGTGACAGCTAGATGAGACGCTTGAAAAGCAAGGCACCAAAATCGACAAGGTTCTCAATTTTGCAATTGATGATTCCATATTGGAGGAGAGGATCACCGGTCGATGGATACACTCTTCCAGCGGTCGTTCTTACCACACAAAATTCGCACCTCCAAAAGTCGTTGGCGTGGATGATGTAAGTTGATTTGTTTATTCTTTATTGGTCAAATGTAACCATTGAAGATTCTTTGGATTTGCATTTTGTTATAGTCTCAATGATTTTAAGTTGAAGCTTTATGTGACCGAATAAAAACTTGATCTAGTTTTCGAGCAGAGTAACATTTCAGGACCAATCTACCAAGAAAGATCCTGAATTCAATCTGCTATCTGATATTTGCTTGTGAAAATATTCAACTGCTGAACAATCTGATGCATGAATTCTTTTACCGTCTTTTATTCAAGATTCTTATTTCCTTTCTTGTCTTAAGGTCACGGGCGAGCCTCTGATACAGCGAAAAGATGATACTGCAGAAGTTCTCAAGTCCAGGCTGGAAGCATTTCACAGACAAACAGAACCGGTATGCTTCGTTCTCCTAGCAATAGGCTATTATACATATGGCATTACAGTTGTAATGGCCAGACAAAGACAGTTGAAAACTGAAATCTCGACGATGTTGTCAACAAGCTGTCCTCTGAACTCTTCTTTTTTCACTTGCTCATGCACCAGTCCTAGGTCTACTAGAACAATAGGCAACGATTCGTAACTCAGGGATGATTTTGAATTATGCTAATAATTTAGTTTAGAAGCTTTTATGCATGATCAATTTGTATAACTCTTTGATTTGCAGGTCATCAATTATTATGCCAAGAAAGGTGTACTCGCCGAACTGCACGCAGAGAAACCTCCAAAAGATGTCACTGCTGAAGTTCTGAAAGTCCTCTCCTGAAGGGAATGCATTGCCTATGGAATGGACCCTCACTTCTTTTGCGATAACTTTTATTTTTTGATGCACAGACATTGAGCTCGGTTTTCTGACTTCCAGAGTTATTTTTACGATTTTAAAGAATAAAATTGGACAAAAATGTCTTGGAAATTTTGTGTTATTTGATCATTTCTCATTGGTTTTTGTCTCGGAAATTCGTGTTGTTAGACATCAGAATTTGAGCTGAAATTCTACAGAGTGAACTTTCCATGTCTATCGATGTTACATGTGAAATTGTGAAGCCGAAATAAATGTTAATCTACTGATAAAGATATGAATGAGCTTCTACCCAAAATTTCACTAGCTTTTATAGGCTTCACCAAGCAAAAAAGACCATTCACAATAGAATAATTACACAAACGAGTATGCCTCCAACATATTATCATTTCCAAATATAAAAAGGAAAAAGCATTTAAAAAACAATCCTCAGTTTCAATAGCCGAACTCTTATCATCACTAACAGTACTTAATTACAGTGATGAATCACCCACCAAAAAATAATAGATGTTTCATAAATATATTTTTTAAATGATCCTAAAATTGAAAAAAAAAATTTGATCTCAAAGTAACCATTACTTTACACCAATTTTTAACATTTAAAACCAAAAATAGGGGTATTTACGTAACAATAAAAAAGTTCGGGGTACTTTGATATTTAAAACAAAAATGGAGGGACGGACGAGAAAAAACAAATGACATGACTATATATGATCAGTCACACTGGTTTGCCGCTACGTGCCAGCCGTGGCTCAACTCCTGGGCAGTAGCTTGTTCAAATTTCAATTAATTTTTTTTTTTAGTTTAATGGAAAATTCGTTTTGTTTGGTATTACCAGAAACAAATAATAACAAGAAAACAAAGGTACGACGTGATAAACATATTTGAGGAAAGAGATAAATAAGTACAAACTACACCCATTTCAGTACAGTTCAAAGGAGCTGACTTTCCGCTTTCATCGGACTACACCATTTTCAAAGCTTCTCACAGGTAATTATTCTTATTATTCTATTTTTTGTTTTAAATTCACAACATTCTAAGTATTATGAATTTGCAATCTCTCTCTCTCTCTCTCTCTCTCTCTCTTTTTTTTGTCTTTTTATTATTATTATTATTTTTTTTTTTGTAATTTTCAAGGATTTGACAATGAAATTGACGCCAAGAGAAATCGAAAAATTGGGTCTTCACAATGCTGGATTCCTGGCTCAAAAGCGTCTTGCTCGTGGTTTAAGGCTTAATTTCACTGAAGCCGTAGCACTCATAGCCACACAGGTTTTCTTTTTAATTACTCTTTTTTTTTTTTTTTAATTGAAAGGATTTTGGATTGGGATTTTGTGATGTGGATTTGTTGAACTGGAACAAAAATGAGATTTGATTGATTGTTAGTCAACTGATTTCGTTTGAAGATCTTGGAGTTTGTCAGAGATGGTGACAAAACTTTGGCAGAGTTGATGGGCATTGGGAAACATCTTCTGGGCAGGTAATATAATGTGAAAATTTTTCATTTGATTTTCTCTTTTGTTTTTACAAATCATTTTAATTACATTTTACATTCTACATTTTTTTTTTTTTTTTGTAAAAAACAGGAGACAAGTTCTTCCTGCTGTTCCACATCTCTTGGATGCGGTACAGGCATGTATATGCTCATTAAGACTGCAATTTATTTATTTGTTTTTATTTGTTTTTTTTTTTTGGTATTCCAGTCTATAGATATCATTTCAAGTTATTGTTTGGTATATAATATGCTTGTGTGTGGAAGAGAGAGAAGATATAATGTTGTTGTTGTAGGTTGAAGGGACGTTTCCTGATGGGACTAAGTTAATCACCATCCACGACCCGATTTCTAGTGAGGATGGAAATCTGGAGCTAGCTTTACGTGGTTCGTTTCTTCCAGGTAAAGGTTTAATTTCTATTGCAAAGATGAGTTCGGGATGTTTTTGGAACCAATTGGCTCTCGTCCATGGTGATTGCAGGCTTAGCTTTGTGCTAGTTCTACACCCACCTTTGCTAGAGCTCAAATCCCCTCAACCCCAAATTCCAAAAATGATAAATTAAAGGCTCTAGTCTACGTTTCGTACCAATATTTTCAAGTAGTCCATACGTCTTATGGAGATATTAAATGTGCAATCTATGGATGTCTTGAAGTATCATTTAGAGAGTTTCTGGAGTAGAAGTTGACAATAAGTTTGCCTTTCTTTGCTAATGTATCGATGTTAACAAGAGGAAAATTGTTCTGCAGTCCCTTCATCAGAAAAGTTTACCAGGACGGAAGATGATGTTTATCCTGGTGAAATAATCTTTGGAAGCGGAGCCAAAACGCTTAACCCTTACAGGAGAGCAGTAATTCTTAAAGTTATCAATACTGGAGACAGGCCGGTTCAGGTCTTTGTTATAGTCATACCTTGTCCATTCAGAACACATTAAATAAATCGTGTTAAACATTGAGCATTCTTCCAGATTGGTAGCCACTACCACTTTATTGAGGTCAATCCCTCGTTGGTTTTCGATCGAATGAAAGCATATGGCATGCGCCTCAATATACCAGCGGGAACTGCCACAAGATTCGAGGTTACTTTGCAACCGTCTAACAGTTTAAATCTCTATATGCTTTATTAATATACAGCATGCAACTGTAGATGTTTAGTCAATCTCTATTGTGTTAATATTCTACACTCTTTTTTTTCTTTCTTCTTTTTATTCTTATTCCATAAAGTACTTCACTGGCTTTTTTTTTTCCAGCCCGGGGATTGCAAAAGTGTCAAACTTGTAAGTATTGGTGGTAAGAGAGTAATCAAAGGAGGAAACGGTATTGTAGATGGTCCAGTTGATGATGCCAAGAGGGAAGAAGTCTTGGAAGCTTTAAGTTCAAGAGGATTTGGAAATAAGGAAGAAGAAAACACAAGGTTCAAACTTTATACTTTGCAAATTAATATCGCTTGTTTTGCTTTTGTTCTGTTGTAGCAGCAACCCCGTCTGCTCAGATAAGCCTATATGTCATCATGATTAAGGATTGATGAAGATTATTTACCCCAAAACTGATTTTTAGTGAAGGTATTACAGGAGAAAACTTGGATTTCACTGTAGTAATTTCTCAAGAAGCATATGCAAACATGTATGGCCCCACTACTGGAGACAAAATTCGGCTTGGTGATACTAACTTGTATGCCGAAATAGAAAGGGATTTTGCTGTTTATGGTGATGAATGTGTTTTTGGAGGTGGGAAAGTTATTAGAGATGGGATGGGACAGGCATGTGGGTATACACCGGCTGGCACTCTCGACACAGTTATAACTAATGCTCTGATAATTGATTATACTGGAATATTTAAGGCAGATATTGGTATCAAAGATGGTCTTATAGTTGCCCTTGGGAAAGCTGGGAATCCAGACATTATGGATGGCGTATTCTCGAACATGGTTGTCGGGGTAAATATTATCTCATTTTGCAGCAGTATTTAATGTATAAATTCTAATCTTACCATGACAATGGCACGTCCTTTTCCCTCTTTATACCCAGGTTAACACTGAGGTCATTGCGGGAGAAGGAAAGATCATAACTGCAGGGGCCATCGACTGTCATGTGCACTTTATATGCCCTCAATTAGCCTATGAAGCTATAGCAAGTGGTAAGCAACGTGATTTGATGTTCATTGTTTGTTTGCATGGATCTAGATAAACGTATTCCAGGAAATATAAGGATATTATACATGTAGATGAAGTGCAACACGTGCATATGTTTGTTTAAATTCATGAGCTGTGGAAGTCATTTACAAGTGAATGGTGATGGGAAAAACACTAACAGGAAATATTTTGGAGATTCTCATCAGTTTGCTATGTTAATGTCACAATGATATTATGCTTTAAAAATAAACTATGTATCTCCTTTATTTATTACTTTGATTAAGTGTGTAGGAATCACAACATTAGTGGGAGGTGGAACCGGACCTGCTGAAGGGACTCGTGCAACAACTTGCACCCCAGCACCATTTCATATGAAACTCATGCTGCAATCAACAGACGATTTGCCTCTAAACTTTGGTTTTACGGGAAAGGTCAGTTACTTCTTTGTCTTCTTTAAATTTTCTACTTTTACTATTTTTCGTCATTAAACGTTAAAAAATTAACCTAGTGGTATCATTATGCTGAAAAATGAAAGGGATGGCTTGAGCATTTACTCTTGAAAATTATCCTCCTCCTCTTTATGTTATCGTATATGCATGTATATATATATATGTTGGAAAAGTGGAAGTTTCGGTAACTATTACCGAAATCAAGGAGTTTTGTTAGCTGTAAATATACTTTGTACTGTAATTAGGCTATTGGTCAATTATGTAAATTAGGAAACTAGTTAGGACAGCTAGTGATTGTAAATTAGCTTCCTGTTTTCATTCTTTCCTGTTTTGTTATTCTTGTTTTCTCTTCTATAAAAGAGAAACCATGTAACCTTGTAATTTAAGAGAGTTAATACATAAAACCTTTCTCCATACTCTGTCTAGCTTATATGGTATTAGAGACAACCAAAAAAACCCTAATCATGTCTGAAATTTCCTCTGTGTCAACCCCGCCAGTTACAACCCAGCCACCCAACCTTACAAACCCTGCAACTCAAGCCCCAAATACCGATTCTCACTCTGTTCAGATCACCACTATTCGCCTTAGTGGTGATAATTATTTACGGTGGTCCCAGTCAGTCCGGATGTACATCAGGGGACGCGGCAAGATCGGGTATCTGACAGGGAACAAACCGGCGCCAGCACCAGAGGATCCAACATACATGACCTGGGATGCAGAAAACTCAATGGTGATGACTTGGCTGGTGAACTCCATGGAGGTGGATATTAGCTCCAACTACTTGTGCTACTCAACGGCTAAAGAACTCTGGGACAACGTGAATCAGATGTATTCTGATTTGGGAAATCAGTCTCAGGTCTATGAATTGACTCTGAAACTTGGTGATATTCGACAGGGAGAAGATTTGGTCACCAAGTATTTCAATTCTTTGAAGCGCCTTTGGCAAGACTTGGACTTGTTCAGCGATCATGAATGGAAATCCGTTGAAGATGCCAGCCTCTACAAACGGATCGTGGAGGATCTTCGTATTTATAAATTTCTTGCAGGGTTTAACGTGGAATTTGATGAAGTCTGGGGTAGGATTATTGGCAGGACTCCACTTCCCTCGATTGCTGATGTGTTTGCTGAGGTTCGAAGAGAGGAAAGTCGCAGACATGTAATGTTGGGGAAGAAAACATTCGGCGGGCCTGTGTAGACTTCTGCTCTCTTTGTTTCAGAGGCTGCTGCCAACAAAGCAACTAGTTTTCAGCCCAAAACTGGCGAAAGGCCGCGGGTCTGGTGCGACTACTGCAATAAACCGCACCATACTAGGGAGAATTGCTGGAAACTCCACGGCAAACCAACACACTTGAAGAACGGTAAGCCAGGTGACAGAAACAGCCATGTAGCCTCCACTGCCAATGAAGCTAAGACAAGTCCCTTTAGCAAGGAGCAGATGGATCACCTTCTGAAGATGCTAAAATCCAATTCCTCATCGGGTATTCCTAGTGTTTCTCTTGAACAAACAAGTAGTGCACTTCACACTCTTTCTTTTTATCAAAATCCCGTTCCATGGATCATAGATTTTGGAGCATCTAATCATATGACCAGCCTGTCCAATTTGTTTAGCACTTACTCACCATGTTCTGGTTTTGAAAATATTAGAATAGCAGATGGTAGTTTTTCACCCATTGCTGGAAAAGGGTTGATAAAAATCTCGGAAACTATAGACCGTAAGTCAGTTCTCCATGTTCCCAAATTAGCCTGTAATCTTTTGTCTGTGAGTAAATTAACCAGGGAATCTAATTGCTGTGTTATTTTCTATGATTCTCACTGTGAATTTCAGGACCGGAACTCGAGGAAGAAGATTGGCAGTGCTAAGATGATAGATGGACTTTACTACTTTGATGGTGACTTCTCCAGTACTAAAAAGGCTCAGGGCCTTAGTAGTGTTAGTTCTAATTCTGTTTATGAACAAATAATGCTTTGGCACTTAAGACTTGGACATCCTAGTTTTTCATATCTTAAACATTTATTTCCTACTTTATTCAAGGGTTTGGAGTGTTCATCATTTTACTGTGAAAGCTGTTTCTTGTCTAAAAGTCATCGTACTACTTATTTGCCAAAAATTTATACACCTTCAAAACCGTTTTACGTAATACATAGTGATGTTTGGGGACCTTCAAGAATCACTACTATCTCTAAGAAAAAATGGTTTGTTACCTTTATTGATGACCATACTCGGTTATGTTGAGTTTATTTGATGAATGAAAAGTCTGAGGTTGAAAACTTTTTTAAGAATTTTTATACTATGGTAGAAACTCAGTTTCAAGAAAAAATTAGTATTTTACATACTGATAATGGAATCGAGTATTTTAATGAAGTTCTAGGTGATTTTTTTAAAGGAAAAGGGTATCCACCATCAGTCTACTTGTGTGGATACTCCTCAACAAAACAGAATTGCCGAAAGAAAAAATAAACACTTACTTGAAGTGGCTCGTGCTATGATGTTTTCAATGAATGTTCCAAAATATCTTTGGGGGGATGCTATTTTAACAGCTTCCTATCTGATTAACAGAATGCCGACACGAGTTTTAAACTACAGCACGCCATTAGAATTTTTTTAAAAAAAATTTCCCTTCTCTCGGCTATTCTCTGATTTACCTCTAAAAATATTTGGCTGCATTGTTTTTGTTCATCTACCCAACAATACTCGGTCTAAACTTGATCCTCGGGCTGACAAATGTGTTTTTATAGGGTATGCTCCTAATAAGAAGGGGTATAAGTGTTACAATCCCCAAACTAGGAAAATTTATGTAAGTATGGATGTCAATTTCTTTGAACAAAAATCTTACTTTCACAAAAATTCTCTTCAGGGGGAGAATGAGGTGATGGAAGAAAATTTTTGGGGCTTAAATCCTACTCCTTTACCAAATACGATTTTGACTACTTCACTTCATTCATCTCTTCCTATTGTCACTCCAGACACTCAATGTGACAAAAACAATGGAAACAATGAAAAAAATCTTAGTCATATAGTGCCAAGTATTACTGTATCTGAAACAGGGGGAGAAACACTACAACCGGGTGTAGAACCACCCAATACTGAGCTTCTGGTTTATACTCGGAGAAGACTTCATCATAAGAGTCAAAGTAAACCTATTCCTCTTGGAATTGATCAATCTCAACCCTCGGGAACTGGACCTACAGAGATCACAGGTAATTCTAAACCCAACTCATCTTCTTCAGTTCCCCCTAATCAAGAACCATTAGATCTTGACATTCCCGTAGCTAAGATAAACTCAATCAGAGTCTTACTAGCTGTAAACTTCAACTGGCCATTACACCAGTTAGATGTAAAAAATGCTTTTTTGAATGGAGATCTAGAGGAAGAGGTCTTTATGGATCTACCACCTGGGTTTGAAGAAAAATTGGGGCTGAAGAAAGTCTGCAGACTAAAAAAATCTTTATATGGTCTCAAACAGTCTCCTAGGGCTTGGTTTGAGAGATTTAAGAAAGTTGTGAAGAGCTATGGCTACTGTCAGAGCCAAGCTGATCATACCATGTTCCAAAGGCGTAGTAGAGAAGGCAAGGTTGCTATCTTAATTGTCTATGTGGATGATATAGTCTTGACAGGTGATGATAATGAAGAATTGGGGAGACTAAAGAAGAGACTTGCAGCTGACTTCGAGATCAAGGATTTGGGTGCGTTAAAGTACTTCCTCGGATTGGAGTTTGCCAAATTTAAAGAAGGTATTTTTGTAAACCAACGTAAATATGTTATTGATTTACTTGGTGAGACAGGTCTGCTAGGATGTAAACCAGCCGAGACGCCTATTGAGCCCAATCTTAAGCTCCAGCCGTCTAAAGCTGAAGAAGTTCTAAATAGAGAGCAGTATCAACGACTTGTTGGAAGATTGATCTACTTGTCACATACACGGCTAGATCTAGCCTTTGCAGTTAGCATGGTTAGTCAGTTCATGCATTCACCTGGACGAGAACACTTTGATGCAGTCTATAGGATTCTCAGATACCTAAAGGGGAATCCAGGTCGAGGCCTACTGTTTAAAAACCACGGGCATTTACAAGTTGAAGCCTACACTGATGCAGATTGGGCTGGGAGTATTACAGATAGGCGGTCAACTTCAGGATACTGCACCTTTGTTGGAGGTAACCTGGTCACTTGGCGAAGTAAAAAACAGAATGTGGTAGCAAGAAGCAGTGCAGAAGCTGAATTTAGATCTGTTGCTCACGGAATTTGTGAGGTATTGTGGATTAAGAGATTTTTGGAGGAATTAAGGATCTCTAACCGATTGCCTATGAAAGTATATTGTGATAATAAAGCTGCTATTTCAATTGCTCACAATCTAGTGCTTCATGACAGAACAAAGCATGTTGAGATAGACAAACACTTTATCAAGGAAAAACTTGAAAAAGGGTTGATCTGTATGCCATACATGCCTACCACTGAACAAGTTGCATATGTGCTTACGAAGGGACTTCCTACAAGACAGTACGACAAACTAATTGGCAAGCTGGGTATGAAGGATATCTTCAAACCAGCTTGAGGGGGAGTGTTGGAAAAGTGGAAGTTTCGGTAACTATTACCGAAATCAAGGAGTTTTGTTAGCTGAAAATATACTTTGTACTGTAATTAGGCTATTAGTCACTTCTGTAAATTAGGAAACTAGTTAGGACAGCTAGTGATTGTAAATTAGTTTCCTGTTTTCATTCTTTCCTGTTTTGTTATTCTTGTTTTCTCTTCTATAAAAGAGAAACCGTGTAACCTTGTAATTTAAGAAAGTTAATACAGAAAACCTTTCTCCATACTGTGTCTAGCTTATAATATATATATATATATATATTAAATTTATTATTTTTAACTACAGGGAAACGGTTCTACACCTGATGAGCTACAAGAAATAGTCAAGGCCGGGGCAATGGGACTGAAGCTGCATGAGGACTGGGGAACTACCCCTGCAGCCATAGACAATTGTTTAGCTGTTGCAGAACAATATGACGTCCAGGTACTGTGTTTGCCATGCTATTCTAGGTTTTAAACGCGTTAATGATTTTAATGTCCATCTACCTCAATTATAACCAGCTTCTTCTGATCATCTCAATTTTCGACAGGTTAATATACACACAGATACCTTGAATGAATCTGGATTTGTGGAACACACAATTGCTGCTTTTAAAGGAAGAACAATTCATACTTATCATAGGTATATAAGTAGCACATTCTATCTTCCTTGTTAGTTGTTACACAAGCTCAATTACCAAACATAAAAAGTAGGTACTCTAGTCATGAGGTTATATAACGATTCCAGAATAGAAAAAAACCTAATTGCTTGAGCAAATATGTCTGTTGATATTACATTGAATGTACTTTGAAAATACAGAATAAATGTTTGTTCTCGGTGAAAAAAAAAAAAAAAAAAAAAAAAAAAAACACTGCGTGCAAACTATGTAGACTAAAACTTTGTTTTGGCATATTTGGACATTTTTACCTTTTGCTATGGGTGCAGAGCCTATTGTTTTTTGGATTGCTTTTTTAGATATTTCAGGTTATTTTCTTTGTCTTGGGTGTGTCATACGGCAGTGAAGGCGCGGGTGGAGGTCATGCTCCTGATATTATTAGAGTTTGTGGTGTGAAAAACGTCTTGCCTTCGTCAACAAACCCCACACGGCCCTTCACATACAATACTATTGATGAACATCATGACATGCTGGTACTAGAATATATAGAAAACACGTGTGATATATGACATTACAGATGTTCAGTATGCTCATTTTTATCTCTGGATACATGCAGATGGTCTGTCATCACCTTGACAAGAACATTCCGGAAGACTTAAAATTTGCTGATTCACGAATTAGGAAGGAAACAATCGCTGCAGAAGATATTTTGCATGATATGGGAGCAATCAGCATCATATCTTCTGATTCGCAAGCTATGGGACGCATTGGAGAGGTTTATCTTAAAGCTTTTGTTTGAAACACCACTTTCTCCTTCCTCGTTGATTAGTTGGGACCTGATAAGTTGACTTGATTCTAAACATTTCAAGTTGTTCAACCCAAGAAAATTCCAGTTCCTTATGAAAACCTGAACGTTATAACAGTATTTAAGTACATTTATAGGAGAAAAACATCGCCTTTGAGACAAATTTTTATATTTTAAAGTTGCTTATGGAATGTTAAAACTAGTTTAAGTGCGTACTTATCATTAATTATTATGATATTTTGTTTTCTAAAACTTCACTAGAGTAGCTCCCCACCTTTTTCTTTCACATTTGATAAGTAATGCATCGCTGATGAGCATTATTTCCTAGGTGATAGCTAGAACTTGGCAAACTGCTCACAAGATGAAGTCACAAAGAGGGTCAATTGAACCAAGTGGATCTAACAATGACAACCTTCGGATCAAACGATACATCGCAAAGTACACTATAAACCCAGCAATAGCAAATGGGATTTCTCAATATGTTGGTTCAGTAGAGGTATGTTACTATGTTTCCATAGCACTTGATTTTATAATTCAGTTGAGCTTGTTCGGTAGGAGGGAAAAGTGGAAGGAGGGAGAGTGGTGAGGGGTTTAGTGGAAGATTTTTGGAGTCATGTTGTTTGGTAGGACAGAAAAAAGGAGTGGATTCGGTGAGGGATTTCAAATCCTTCAAAGAACCCATTTTAACCTCCCAGCAAGGAAGGCTTAGAGGCCCCATATCAAACACAATAAGAGAAAAATCTTCCCCTTCCTCTCCATTCCCTCTCCCTTTTCTTTCCTTTCTATTTTCTTTCCTTCTTACCAAATTATGAGCTAATGGGGTTTCTCTAACTTTTCCACTGGAGTTTCGACCCCTGCAGGTGGGTAAGCTGGCTGATCTTGTACTGTGGAATCCGTCCTTCTTTGGGGCAAAACCAGAAATGGTCATCAAAGGTGGTGTAATTGCATGGGCTAATATGGGTGACCCTAATGCAAGCATCCCCACACCTGAACCGGTAACATTTTTATCTCTTTCCACCTCGTTATATATATACATATACATTTGTGTGTATCAAAAGGTGTTATACATGCAGATATAATCTGACTGACTGGAAGTGGAAAGTGATTCTGAATTACTTGTTATCATGATTGTGTTGATACATGTTTTATGGTCTTTTACTTTTCTAGAATATGCACTATAAATGACTGATTTCAAGCGTTGAATGAGGCTTTACTTCCAGCGGATACAGTGAAAAGATATATTTTTTTTTCTTTGTATTAGTTCTCCTTGTGTAGTTTAGTTTCCTTTTAATTTCTTTCCAATTTCAAGGTCTTTTCTTTCTATGAATTTCCTTGCTCATGCAAACATTTGATTACGACCTTTCTATGATATCATCGTTTGTTCCACTTTCACTGTCGTCTGTCAGGTTCGTCGTTTTCCCTTATGTTGTCGTTTTTATTAGATTTTGTCGTTTATTTGGTAATGTCAATTTTTGGACTTGTGGTCGTTTTAATTTTTGTCGTTTGTGTGTAATTATCGCTTTCTCTATGATATTTTCATGCTTAGTAGTTTTTGTCGTTTATTTGATAATGTCGTTTTTTAGATTCGTAGTAGTCTTTGGAATACTGTTTTGTGTAATTGTCGTTTAATTAGTTTATCTCGTCTATGTAATGATATCGTTTCATTATTTGTTTCGTCTTCGGTGTATTGTCGTTTCTTGCTAGTTGTTGTCCTTTTTAATGACATTGTCGTTTAAAGGAGATTGTGTCTCTAAATCAATGATGTGTAGTTGTCGTTTTCCTAATTTGTTGTCGTTTTTGTAAATGTTATCGGTTTATCAGCTTATCTTGTCTCTGTTATAATAATGACATTATTTGTTTCGTCCTCGGATTGTTGTCGTTTCTTGCTAGTTTTTGTGTTTTCGATGACTTTGTAGTTAAAGGGAGATCTGCGTCTTCGAATTAGTGCTGGGTAATTGTCGTTTTCCTGAAATGTTGTCGTTTTATTAGTTTTTCTCGGTTGTGTTATAATATATCGTTGTTTTGTTTTCTAGTGTTTTCGGTTCTTGGTAGTTTTTGTCTTTTTGATGACTTTGTCGTTTAAGGGAGATCTGTGTCTTTGAATTAGTGCTGTGTAGTTGTCGTTTTCTGAATTTGTTGTTATTTTCTAAATGTTGTCGTTTTATCAGTTTTTCTCGGTTGTGTCATAATATATCATTCCATTATTTGTTTCGTTTTCGGAGCGTTGTAGTTTCTTGCTAGTTTTGGTCCTTTTTAGTGACATTGTCGTTTAAAGGAGATCGTGTTATTTGTGGACCTGATTTTACAGTTTACACTGGAGGGGGTATTCTTTCTTTTCTTGTTTTTGAAATCTCTTCCCACTCTGCTCCCACACCTACGTAGGAATATACATAGGAACCTCAGATGTCTTATAGTAAATAAATAACTAAATAAATAGATCTAGATCCTTCAAATATATCTCAGAAGTTTGAATAGTCGTGATTTTCAGCCAAAAAAAAAAAAAGGGTTCCAATAGTTGGTTGAAAACGGTAAATTCGTCTTGGAAATAAGTTAACTTAGATGAATAGTTTCGCTGGTTGGGCATCAAATCCAGGCACTTGGTAACATAGTCCAATATACTAAAGATTATTTAAATTTGACTTCTGTTTTTTAATCATGAATCCTTGCAGGTGATTATTTAAATTTGACTTCTGTTTTTTAATCATGAATCCTTGCAGGTGCTTATGAGACCCATGTTTGGAGCATTTGGCAAGGCTGGTAGTGCCAACTCTATTGCTTTCGTCAGCCAGGCATGGAAGATTCCTCTCTCCTCTCTCTCTATATATAAATATATGGGAGTTCTAAGCGTAAAACCTCTTGTTTTGCACCATCAATAGGAACTGTTATTTAAACCATTGGATTAATTCTTCAACAGTCAAATCTTATGACTAGAGCAGTTATGTGTTGCATGTTGTACCAGAATGTTAAAAAATTAATCAAGCGATTGAAAAACAATCACTATCAGTAATGCAAATCAGGAGGTCCTACCGTAAAAGCTCTGTACTATTTATGTGGGAGAGAAAAGTGATGATTTTTCTGTTTTCTTGCGAACAGGTTGCTGCAGAAAGTGGAGTTAAAACCTTGTATGGACTAAACAAGAGTGTGAGAGCAGTGAACAACGTGAGGAATCTAAGCAAACTGGACATGAAGCTGAACGATGCCCTCCCAAACATTACCGTCGATCCGGAGACATACACGGTTACGGCAAATGGCGAGGTTCTCACCTGTGCTGCAGCCACCGCCGTTCCCCTTTCCAGGAATTACTTCCTCTTTTAGGCTCCCCTTGGCCTTGTTGTTCTCTCTTTTTAGCCTCGGTCATTGTCGCTCAATAAGTTTTACCCATCGAAATAATGAATAATCATTTGTCACGATTAAAATGAAACCAAATATTAATTTTTTGGAATAAAGATTTTCTTTTTCTCATCTCTTGAAAGTGCTGGACTTTTTTTTTTTTTTAGGGGAATGCTATATGCTATATGCCACGGTAATCATAATCATATATTGTGATAAATTGAGAATGGAATTCTATATTCTCATTGTTTTCTGACTGAATTATACACGTATAAATAGCAAGGAAGGAAAGAATCACTTCCTAAAATTAAGGAGCAAAAAAAAAAAAAGAAAAATAGCTAATTAGGGAACAGGTAACATAATACCCATATCCCTTATTCTAGTAAACAAATCAAACTGATTCCTAGAAATCAGGTTACAAATCATGGATTTCCAGACTCCCCCTAAAGCTAGGTTGTAGATGTTGAGTAAACCTAGCTTGGAATTAAGATCCTCGAATGTCTTTCTAGGCACGGCCTTAGTAAGGATGTCGGCAATCTGTTGGCTGGTCGGGATGTACAAGAGCGATATCATGTTTGTCTCTATCTTTTCTTTTGACCAAGTGTCTGTCGATCTCCACATACTTTGTTCTATCATGATGCACTGGGTTCTTCACTATGCTGATTGCAGACTGATTATCACAGAACATTTTCATAGGACCTATGACTGGAATTTTGAGCTCGCAAAGTACCCATTTTTAACCATATTCCCTCACAAATGCCGTGTGCAAGAGCTCTTAACTTTGCTTCTGCGCTGCTTCAAGACACCACAAATTGTTTCTTACTTCGCTAAGTTACCAAATTTCCCCAGAGTGCAGTAACCTGAGGTCGATCGTTTGTCAGTTTCAGACCCTGCCCAATCTGCATCAGTGAAGATCTTGACTTCCTTGTTTGCTGTCTTTTTGAAGAATAATCATTGACCAGGTGTCATCTTTAAGTATCTCAGAATCCTATATACAGCCTCTATGTGTTCTTCTGTTGGATTGTTCATGACTTGACTTACCACACTTATAGTGAAGCTGATATCAGATCTGGTATGAGAAAGACAAATGAGTTTGCCAACCAATCTTTGATACCTCCTTTTGTCAACGGGTGCACTATCATCTTTACTTCCCAATTTTAAGTTGGAGTCCATAGGAGTGTCGGCTGGCTTGCATCCAAGCATCCCTGTTTCTTTCAAAAGGTCTAACACATATTTCCGCTGTAAAACTGAAATACCTCTTTTTGACCGTGCTACTTCCATGCCAAGAAAATACTTGAGATTGCCCAAATCTTTGATCTCGAATTCTTTGGCCAGAAAATTTTTGAGCTTGAGTATTTATTCATCATGGTCTCCAGTTAGAATGATGTTGTCAACATAAAAGATGAGTATTGCCCTTTTCCCAGAGGATGAGTGTTTGACAAACATAATGTGGTCTGTTTGGCACTGATCATACTTGAACTTCTTGACAGCTTTGGCGAACCTGTCAAACCAAGCCCTTGGTGACTGCTTGAGCGCATACAAAGACATCTTGAGTTTGCAAACCTTGTTGATGGTGGCTGGAGTATCAAAACCAGGGGGTATCTCTAAGTAAACTTCTTCTTCCAAATCCCTATTGAGAAAAGCATTATTCACATCCAGTTTGTATAGTGGCCAGTCTAGGTTGAAGGCAAGTGAGAGCAACACTCGAACGGTATTAAGTTTAGCTATAGGGGCAAAAGTCTCCTGGTAATGAATCCCTTAACTACGAGTCATGCTTTAAATCTGTTGATACTACCATCTGCATTATGTTTGACAGTGAAGATTCACTTGCAACCAACAACACGTTTCCCGGATGGTAACTCAAATATCACCCAAGTTCCATTCTTTTCCAGAGCACGAATTTCTTCCCAAATGGCCGTCTTCCACTCCGGTACACTAAGAGCTTCGTGTATTGATTGTGGAACCTGTATTTTGTTAAGATTGCTAACAAATGCACGATGACTGGGTGACAATCCTCCATACGAGACAAAATTATATATGGGATGAAAAATGCAAAACCTTATGCCTTTTCTCAAGGCGATAGGTCTATCGTCAATAGGGAAATTGCCATAATTGGGACTAGTGTTACTTGGTGAATTTTGAGGTTCCATAGTCGGATTAAATTCATGGCTTTGATCAGGTGGCTACAAATCTTTTCCTTCTTGAGTCGTGTTTTTCCTAGAATAGACACGTAACTCATTAGTTACCGCAGGTTGTGTATGAGTGAGATGCTGAGGTGTTTGGGGTTCTGTTTGGGAATTGGACTTGAGTTGGATGGCAGGAATTGAACTTTGACTTTCATCTGTTTGAAATGGCTGAAATGACTCTGTCGAGTTCGAGTTAAGACCACTAGATGAATCCAAGGCATCAATGTCCCAAAGCTGATATTCTTGAGTGAAGTTCTCCCCTGAATATCAACTTTGTAGTGAGGCTGTTGTTCAAAGAAGAAGACATCCTTGGAGTTGTAGAATCTTTGTGTGACCGGAGAGTAACATTTTTACCCTTTTTGATTTGAGGAATATCCAACAAATATGCATTTGAGTGCTTTTGGATCAAGTTTACTCCGATGTTGGGCATGTATATGGGCAAACACAAAACAACCAAAGACTCTCATGGGCATAGTAGACAGGATACGATACGAGTGTTAGGGAAAGATTGACGAAGGACTTGGCAAAGTATTTGAAAGTTTAAGACTAGAGAAGGCATCCTATTTATTAGATAAGCGGCTGTTAAGACTACCTCCCCCCAGAAAAATTTAGGAACATGTGTGGTAAACATAAGTGACCAAGCAACTTCTAGGAGGTGTCTATTTTTTCTTTCTGCAATCCCATTTTGTTGGAGTGTGTCGACACATGAACTCTAATGAACGATCCCCTGACTCATGAGGTAATCACCCAGAATGCTCTCAAATATTCTTTTGCATTATCGGTTTTCAACACTTGTATTTTTGTTTGGAATTGTGTTTGAATCATAGTGTTGAACTTTCTGAAAATTTGGCCTACTACCAATTTTTCTTTCATAAGGAAGCCATGTGATCCTAGTGTGATCATCTACAAATGATACAAACCACCTAGTGTTAGTGACATTTTTTATTCTAGATGGCCCCCATACATCATTGTGAATCATTGAAAACGGATGAGATGCCTTATACGGTAGAATGTGATAAGAATTACGAACATGCTTGGAAAGTTGACACACCTCACATTGAAAAGTTTTCAGATTTTTATTTCTGAACAAAGATGAAACAATTTTTGGAGATACAAAAAATTAGGATGACCTAAACAATAATGCCATAACATGATTGCACTATCCTTATGGAATTTTCAAAAGAAACAAGACTTTTATTAGATTGAATTTTTGACTCAACACATACTGCATTATGAGTTTGTCTTCTAGGAGATTCACTGACTTTGAGAAGAAAAAGTCATGAGCGCACCCTAGCATTGCCAATCGTCCTCCCCAAATCCAAATCCTAGAATTCACACGAATCCAAGAAAAATTTAGCAACACAGTTATGTTATTGGGCAAGCTTGCTAATTGACTAAAGATTACAGTCCAAATTTGGAACATGAAGTATTGAGTTTAGAGTTAGGTCCTTTGAAACAATGATAGAACCTGTTCCAGCCACTTTAGAGAAGGACCCATCAACTACTTTCACTGTAAGATTTTCTCAGCATGGTTTGTAATTATGGAAGAGTAAGGCATCTCCTGTCATATGATCAGACACTTCCGAGTCTACAATCCATGGACCTGGCTTATCTGAATTTACAGTGAGAGCACTCAAATAATTACCTTTGTGTGCTAAAGATCCCGTTCCAATGGTACTGTGGGCAGGATTTTGTTGTGAGAACATCTTTTGTAGGACTTCAAGTTGTTCCTTGCTAAATTGGCTGGATTCGGTGGTGGTTGGTCCTTCATCAACGAAGACATGGTTTCCTCGGCTTTCCTTGTCAGGAGCATGTCTCAAGGGCTTCCAAACTGTAGGTTTGTTGTGGATTTTCTAGCAATTCTCAAGGGTATGACCTGGTTTTCGGCAGTGATAATACCACAATCTCCCTTTTCTTTGCCGATTGTCGTTGTTGTTGTATTGGATTCCTCGAGCAGCTAGGGAAGAATTTTCTGTGATAGGAACAGTAGGAGACCCTCCTAGCACTACTTTCTTCCTGCTCTCCTCTCAGCGTACCTTAGAGAAGACTTCTCGGATGCTCGGCAAGGGCTTCATTCCCAATATCCGTCCTCGAACCTCATCTAGATTCTTGTTAAGTCCCATTAGGAATTTAAAAATTCTTTTCTTTTAGATGATTTCTCTAAACTTATTTGCATCATCTGAACAGCCCCATCGATGTTCTTCGAACACGTCCAGTTGTTGCCAGTGACGGATGAGGATGTTGTAGTATTGAGTGACAAAAAGATCTCCCTGTCAAATATCATGGAGATTGGTTTCAATCTCGAAAGTCTCTAAAGTATTCTTTGATCGAGTAGAATTCTTCTGCTGAGTCCCAGATTTCATGTGCCGTGCTGTAGAGCAAGAAATTCTCGCCAATTTCATTTGTCATGGAATTGACCAACCAGGACATGACCATGTTGTTCTCTATCTTCCAGTGTTTGAATTTCAGATCTTCAGGCTTTGGAGTAATGACTTGGCCAGTGAGATACTCATCTTTTCCTTTTCCACAGATGTACATCATGATGGACTGAGACCACTGAAGATAGTTGTTCCCATTTAGCTTACGTCCTGTAATGGGAATAGGAATGCTGTCTGATCCGCCATGGTTGCTGGAGACGAGAGTTTCGGAACCCGAGGCTACTTCTGATGAGGACATGGTTTGTTTTTCCATGGCCATGTTGTACTTTGTCATCAAAAAGAATGGTTCAGAGGAGGCTCTGATACCATGTGATAAATTGAGAATGGAATTCTATATTCTCATTGTTTTTTGACTGAATTATACACGTATAAATAGCAAGGAAGGAAAGAATCACTTCCTAAAATTATAGAGCTAAAAAAAAAAAAAAAGCTAATTAGGGAATATCCATATCCTTTTATTCTAGTAAACAAATCAAATTGATTCCTAGAAATCAGGTTACAAATCACGAATTTCTACATATATTTTAAACCAATCACAAATTTACATGTTATCTCTGCTATTCACTATTTATAATGCAATGTTTCATGAGGTTCATGTCAACTCTGGTCATATTTATGACTCGAAATTCTGTTGGAAAGCTTCTTTGTAGGCTAGTTTTGAGCATATTTAGGGACTCGTTATATGATTATGACTGGCCAATGTTACTTACGAGGCCCCATTATTTATTTCTATCACTCTCACCACTTAATGTGATATATGACTGAGTGAGGTGCATAGTGGGCATGGTAGAAAACCCACTATATAGAAATATATACATCAATAATTATGATGTCCCATTGTTTACCTATTATGACCTGTAGTTTTCTCTTTTAATTATACTAAATATTTATGTAAAGCTAATTACAAACTAAACCTCTTAATTTTATTTCTTTTTCTCTCAATTATCTCTCTGTTTCTAGAAACTACAAAGGTAAAGGTGATATTCGTTGAATTTAAAACTTATTTTAATTTCATTTCATCCATTACCTACTTTGTAGAAAAAAAGAGAAAAGACAACGATCTCCTTAATTTGACCGAATTTATTTTCAAAAATAAATTTCTTGGACTTTTCTTTTTTTTTTTTTTTTTTTTTTTGGAATAGTTTAAATATTTGGAAAACGTAAAACTCATGTTTTATGTTTTTGCTTTAGGGTTTTTTTTTTTTTTTTTTTCTAAACATATAGATAATATTTTTCTTAAACTATTTAAGATTATTTATGTCATTTTATGATTTTAAAAAAGATTATTTATGTCATTTTATATTTTATTTTTATTCACAAAGGATACAAGAATAAAATTGAATAACTTTTTTTTACTTCAAAAGATATCTTTTTTTAGGGGTATTAAAAAGATATTTTTGTAACTTTTTAAAAGGGATAAATTAAGAAGTAATTAAAAATTATAATATCTAATTATGTAACTAACCCTATTCATGTATTGACATGCTGATAGGTGGAGAAGGATTGTTGGCCGCGGTCCTCTGTCGGTGCTAATAGAAAATTGTTTCTCCTCTTTTTTATTTTTTATTTTTAATCTTTTTGTTAGGTAATTAGACTTAACCTAAAATATTGTTAGTTGGTCTAATTAATGTTAATTGTATTTGTGAGAGTACCCTTCAACTTGCAAGAATATATCTTCTGAGATAATGCTCTATGGCAAGACATGGGAAACAAGAGATTATCTCACTCTAAATAAAGATTGTATCAACTTAAAATAATCTGTCATGAACTTCATGGCATATTTGTATATTTTATATTATTTCAAAATAATCTCTTCATGAACTTCATGGGATATTTGTATATTTTATATTATTTCACGTGGAAACTGCAAATGAACATAAAATAATCCAAAGTTAATTGCCGTCACTTCTTTTCATATTATAAATATAAAATTGAAGTCGCCTTTGTTATAAACTGCAAATGAATAATCCAAAATGATTTTAGCTAACTTGATATTCTAAAAAGGGATGTGAGAGAAAGGTGTACGTGGTTTAGTTGGGACATAAAGTTGAGGACTAGTTCATTATATACAGTTTTAGTTAATTCTGTTAGTCAAAAAGCCAAACAGAATATAACAAGGGAGTTTCATAATTGAATCTTCTAGTTCCACCAACTTTTTATTGTTTTCTCCGAACATAAACTTTCTTTGTTTCAAAATATTTAATAGTTTTTTTATATTTTTGGTAATTGTTAATGGGATTGAGCGATTGACCATGGATTCCAAACTAGCTTTAACTCATCTTTCATAGTATAGTTTCATTTATACGTACGTATGCCACGTTATATTCTTACTTAAACATAATAAATACCACATTATATTCTTATAATTTGTACATGTAGGATAAAAGTAAAATCTACTTTTATCAACGTTGGCCTCGAAAACGTTTTCTAAATAGCATTTAATGTTTAATGTTTATTTAGCATTTAATGTTTATTTAGCAAATGTTGTGAAAACGAAAACGAAATAAAAAGTTATAAAAAAAAATGGTGATAAAGATACTTGTGAAGAAAATGAAAAATGGTTGAAAATTGTTTTCTCATTTTCGTTTTTATTTTTAGACTATATAACTTAATATATGTTTTTAAAAACATATTCAAACACTATTTTCCTTTTCTTTATACGCAAATTAATATCTCTTAAAACACAATCAAAAACAATTTTAGAAACAATCTCAGTATCATTCTCAAGATATTCTCGTTTTTATTTTTATATCAAAAATAACATTATTTTCAAAACAAATAAAAACAATACTAAATAGCACAGAACATGCTTGATTTTCAAGACACGCTTTTGCCGTTAATAGAGAGGATAAACCCATTGCCTGATGGGAAATCCTATATGCTTCTAGGACAGTTTTCTTAATTCTTCTACACCAATAGTGGAGTTCTAATGCCAAAGAGTCATTAAGATTTCACTAATTATTCCTCTTCATCTCCACGTAAAAGTGTTTACACAAATTGGCACGACGCCACAAAACATTGGATTTTGGAACCTGGCCAAAGCTCATATTTGCTATATATTTTGGTTAAAAGATCTTCATTATTTGGTCTCTACTAAAAATTAAAAATATACTCTTTTAATCTCATTAAACTTATTAAATTTTAGATTTAGTTATTAACTCTTATCGGTAATAATTCATGACTCCGTCACTTATGATCATTAATTATTGCATGTTTGGTAACATAGCATACAATACTACTAGGCATCTCACTATTTGTCCTGTGTCGATATATCTATATATAATTGCATTTTGTATCAGTTGACAGAGTGCAGAATAGCTTGGAAAGTGCACTTGGTTAATGGAAAAGTGCATTTGTCTTTGAAATTCCTTTTTTTTTTTTTTTTCCTTAGTTTTTTGGTAAATTGTCTGTAAACTCTTAAAGTTTAGTGCTTTTATCTGCGGCCTAATTTGTTTCAGATCACCTAGCTTGTTAGTTAGTTAATATCTTTCTAGCCGTCTCTCTCTCCCTAATCTTTCTTTTAGACGGATTACATGTTGTGATAATATATTTTATGGGGAAAAAAACAAAAGTATACTTTGACCCAATGCATATTAAAATTATAAAGACGATTCTATTAAATTTTGGGATAGATCTCAATATCTATATCGACACAAATTATTAAAAAAAAAATATGAATCAGCTGGGGTCACAAGGGGACAAATTGTCCAAAATATATAATTTAGACACATCTTAAAAAGGATGACGCTTGGAAAAAAAAAAAGGCCCTGCTGAATTTATTTATTTATTTTATTTATAAAAAGTAAATGGGTGCAAATTCATGATGAAACACGTATGACAGAAGGAAAGGAACAACTTATTTAAAATCAATAAAAGAGGAAGAAAAGTTGAAGATCCTTATTTATTTCTAGTCACAACCTATAAATGCGGTTTTCTTTTCTTTGGGCGCTAAGAAAGAAAATGAAAGATCTCTACTTTTGGGAAATAGCAAAGAATAATTGCGTTCTCTTGTCTCTTGGAAAAGTCTCACTTTCATACCATAGGAGAAGTGGTATCAAGAAGCACAATTTTTATTTTTTATTTTTTATTTTTTATTTTTTATTTTTTGCTTGACACACAATACTAATGGTATAAAAGAACATGCACGTAATCATAAGGCAAACCACAAGGATAAATATTAGTTCATTTGCCCACATGGTGTTTCTTTTTTTTTAATTTTAATTTTGATACGTAGTTTCGAAGTAAAAACACTATAAAAAAAAAATAAATGTGTATCATATACGTTGAATGTTCTCAAAATTGTATCTTTAAAATTCAATTTCATAACAATTTTTCCATTATCTTTAATCAAATGCTGGCTTTGGCCACTTATATATGATGACTTGACTTGTTGTAAAGGTATAAAGTAAATAAGTTGGTGAATAAGTTGATAACTATTTTTAAAGAGAAAAGTCTTAATGTAATTTATCAAAATCAACATTTAATCCATAAGAGGCATAAATTTGATATGAATACTAGATCCAAAGTTACAATAGGACATGTTTTTTATAAGCTTAAAATACATGGTACGGAATTTGAAAATAACCCAAAAAAAAAAAATGATTCAATGAAGAGAATCGTGCTTAATTTGACTAATTGGTGTTTGTTTATTTGCCATCACATTCTTTTGCTAATATTCTCATAGTAATTATACTTTCTTGGGAGATACGCTCATTGACCGAACTGTTGGTCACATCCTTCGCACGTTTTTTTTTTTGGGGTAAGCTCACGGTTCACTTGATTATATCATAACACAACTTTTATAAATATATAGTCATATTTTCTTATTCAGTTTACCGGATGTGTAATTTTTTTATACATTAATTTGATAATCAGTTGACTATATTATAACTTTTTTCATTGTTGCTTGTCTTTTATACCAATAATTATTGAATAACACCATATTACATATAATCTTACATAAAATTATAAATAAATAAACTAATTATTACAAATAATTTATTAAAAAGTTATAATTGTTAAGTCAAAAAGAAGATAATTCTTAGATGTATATATTTTTATCATGACATATGACAAACCTATAAAAGTCCAATGTTTACAATGATTTATCTTCCAAAAAATATTAACCATGACTAGGTCTAGATTAAGAATAAACAAAAGAGTTCATGTATTATTTTTTTTACAATAAAACTCTAACTTTTTTGCTTACTAGCGAACAGCCGAAAAGTACTTAATTATTAGGGTTTTTTTTTTTTAAATAAAATGATTTGGAGGTGATCCCATTATTTTCAAGTTTTCAGTCCTAAGACAGAAATCATTTTCCCTAGGTATGGCAGGATAGGTCCTTATACTAGTTTCTCTTAGTCATCCATCCACGACCTACATTGTCATCACGAAATCATGCTTCAACAATCGAAGTTGGAGCGAGATCTAAAAAGAGACAATGAAAATCAAACTCAAGTGGACGAAAAGGAGAAGTCTAACAAAGACTTCTCATTCCTTTCCCAGCCCATCTATGGTGTGGGTGTTAAGTACTTAATTATTAGTTTTTACTTAGGTGGTCTTGTTGGTTGATTTAATTATTTTTAAATCAAAGGCTGGTACAAACAATCATATTAGGTTGGTCAGCTGTCATTATTCACTAGAAGCTCTATTCTTTAATGAAACCATGGGTTTGATCTATTATCTATGGTCTCCATATGAAAAGTTTCATTTTCTTTATTTTATTTTTTAACATCATTGAACTTATCCGACAATTTTTCTAAAAAATGGAAGGAAAAAAAAAAAAAGAGAGAGAGATTATCCCAAAATATTCAAGTTAATCAAACGGGTAACATGGGTTGTAATCTTCTTAGGAGATGTTGATGAGGCGTTCCCCATGTGATCTGTACACGTGTCAGCATCACATTAGTTCTCAAACCATTACGAAATTGTTAGTTCTCCAAATTTCAAGTCTTTTTCTTCCTTTTTCAAATTTCCACTCATATATATATTACATTATTTTGTCTGCACGTTTTACACGCTCATTTAATTTTAAAAAAAATTATATTAAAAACTAGAACATTAAAAAAAAAAAATAGTGAATTCTTTTCTTCTTTTAAGAGTTTTTACTATAGAACCTTCTATTTATCACTAGATAAGAACTATTTCTTTAAAAAAAATGTTGATTTAGATGTTGAATTAACGTTTTAACGATCTAATTTATGATCAAAATGATTCTGTGTTGCATATTATGAATATTTTTATAAAAACTTTCCAATATCAAACTGTTAAAGAATTAATCTAAAAATTACTTTCAAATATCAAAACATTATTCTTTATAATAATACAAAATGTTCTTTTTTTTAAAGACTTATTTGTACATGTACTCTTGAACTTTTTGAATTTGATTATTTAGTCCCTAAATTTTCTTTCTTGGTAACCAGCCCCCTGAATTCATAATTTTTGACAATTCAGTCTTTTTTACTCAAATTCGTCAAAATTTAAACGGTTTTTTACCCATAACTTGCACATTATAGTCCAAGAAGAGCATTATTGTCATATTTGCTTAACTTCAATACAATTTCCTTAAAAATTTTAACCTTAATTTAATTATACGTAAATTTAAACCTAAACTTTAAAAGAAATTTGTATTGAAATTAAGAAAAATTGATCAATATTATCCCTTTTGAGTTATAATGTGTAAGTATTGTGTAAAAAATTATCTTAATTTTAATGAATTTAAGTAAAAATGATTCAATTACCAAAAATTAGAAGTACAAGGGGTTTAGCAAAGAAAAAAATTTAAGGATTAAATTGTCAAATCTGAAAAATTCATGGGACATTCATGCAAATAAGTCTTTTTCAAAACCAAAATTACTTGCATTTTCACTTCCATTTTCTACTCCTTTAGCCGCCAGCAGACCATATGTACAACAACCACAAGCGCGTAGTTCACACGCGCCATCCCTTAAACTTTGGTATAATCATTAAAAAATGAATAAATAACTAAATGTCACCAATCTCCATTAAGAAATGTCAAACACCAGACAGCAGAGCACAATTATTAAACTAGACATTGCACAGAGATGATCCCACACCACCTTCATCATCTGTCTCCGTAGGCTAGTTTCTTTTTCATTTTCTACTCTCAACACCCATTTTTCTTCAACCAAAAAAACACTGCCAAATTGAACATCTAATTTCCTTTGTTTCACTTCAGTTTCTGGGAGTTAACGAACCAAAACAGAAAAAAAAAACTTCCAGTAGAGATGTTTGCGGTCAACCACACCACTCCTCTTAAGTCAAACATCGCCGGCGACCAGCGTCTCCGGCCCATCTCCGGCGCCGGAGGTAATGGCAGCCACCGGAGTAAGACGTACGTGAGACTCAACGGACGTGGAGGATCGGTCAGAGCTGCCATCAGTAAAGGAGACAAAGCAGTGGGGAGTTCTGTTCCGGTGCAGAGAAAAGACGCAAATGGTTCTCTGATATCTTCTTCTTCTTCTTCTTCGTCGTCGTCGTCGTCATCGTCGTCGCCGTCGCCGGCCGGTGGGACCGAAGTCAGAGCGGTGGTGACGATCAGGAAGAAGATGAAGGAGAAGCTCACCGAGAAGGTTGAAGATATGTGGGAGTTTTTCATTAATGGGATCGGCCAGGGGATTCAGATTCAGCTCATCAGTGAAGAACTTGACCCTGGTAATTTACTTTTTTTTTATCAATTTTTTTTTCAAAAAATAAAAATTATTATCTGGGTATCTCTGCTTCTTCTCAGAATATTCTTCTGTCTCTGCTTCAAAAAAAAAAAAAAGCAGGACCAACTTTAGAACTTTGAATTTTTATTATTTACATGACAAAATGTTTGATTTTAATGGTTTTTTTTTTTTTAATGTGTTTTGAAGTTACCAAAAAGGGAAAGAGAGTGCAATCATCAGTGAGAGGGTGGTTGCCAAGGCCATCGAACCAAATGCACATTGTAGAATATGCAGCAAACTTTAGTGTCCCAAGTGATTTTGGATGTCCTGGTGCTATTCTTGTCACAAATCTTCATGGCAAAGAGTTCTACTTGTTAGAAATTGTCGTTCATGGTTTTGACAAAGGCCCCATCTTCTTCTCTGCCAATACATGGATCCATTCACTCAAGGACAATCCCGAGAGTCGAATCATCTTCCGAAATCAAGTAAAAACATATTGAATTTAAATCTACACTTGCTTTATAAAAAATAATAATAATAAATAAATAAAATAAAATAAAATTTCAAACTTGGATTAAATGTAATATATGTTTTGTGTCATGTTGGTGAGCAGGCATATTTACCTTCACAAACACCGCAAGGACTTAAGGACCTTAGACGGGAAGACTTGGTGAGCATCCGAGGAAATGGGAGCGGAGAGAGGAAGCCACATGATAGAATTTATGACTATGATGTTTATAACGATTTGGGCAATCCCGAAAAGGAAGATCTCGCTAGGCCAGTCCTTGGTGGTGAGAAGAGGCCTTATCCTAGGCGCTGTAGAACAGGACGGCCTCCGAGCAAATCAGGTATGGTTGTTCGATTTTTTCTATTTTGGTGTGAGATCGAGTTTCTGATGTTGACATGTGAGTGTAACTGTTGCTAAATTGGATTTGAATAGATCCTCGTTCGGAGACTAGAATCGAAAAGCCTCATCCGGTTTATGTACCTAGAGATGAGACTTTTGAAGAGATTAAGCAAAATACTTTCTCCGCTGGAAGGCTGAAAGCTCTGCTTCACAATCTTATACCATCTCTTGCTGCTTCTTTGTCGAATTCCGATATCCCTTTCTCATGCTTTACCGACATTGATAAGCTGTACAACGACGGTTTCTACTTGAAAGACGATGAGCATAATGGAGGTAGTAGATTTCCGATTGCAAGCAACTTCATGAAGCAGGTCCTGAGCATTAAAGAAAGGCTGTTCAAATATGAAATCCCCGCTGTTATAAGAAGTAAGTGAATAAACTACTTAATAAGCTCTCTTTCGTTACTCGTTCTTCCTTGTGTTGTTATAAACTTTCTTGCATTCTTGTCTCCTTGAACTTCAATCTGATGTTGTGCGTTTAATTTCTTTCCAGGAGACAGATTTTCTTGGCTGCGAGATGACGAGTTCGCACGCCAGTGTTTAGCCGGCGTTAATCCAGTTAACATTGAGCTTTTAAAGGTATACAAGTACTGCCAATTATTATTGCACTAGATTATATAAGTGAAATGCCTTTCTGAGAATGCTCAAGTTAGGTTCAATTTTGCAGGAGTTCCCAATTCTCAGCAAGCTAGACCCTGCTGTTTATGGTCCTCCAGAATCCGCTATCACGAAAGAACTGATAGAACAAGAAATCAACGGAATGAGTGTAGAAAAGGTATTGATATCCCTTTCTACTGAGAATCTGAGAGAAAGAATCTTTCTCGAAACCATTTCTTTGTACTCCAACTAAATAAATATGTGACCCTGCTTTTTTATTGTTTGGTGAATATAGGCTATTGAGGAGAAGAGACTCTTTATCATTGATTTCCACGACTTACTTTTGCCATTCATAGAGAAGATGAACTCCTTGCCGGGGAGAGAGGCTTATGCTTCTAGAACGGTTTTATTCCGTTCCCACACCGGCGTTCTGAAGCCAATAGCCATCGAGCTTTCACTTCCCCCCTCACCTTCCTCCCTTCAAAATAAGCATGTCTATACACATGGGCATGCTGCGACAACACATTGGATTTGGAAGCTAGCCAAAGCTCATGTTTGCTCCAATGATGCAGGAGTCCATCAATTAGTAAACCACTGGTAAAAATCAAGGACATTGGTTTTTCTCACACTAAATCAGATTAATTCAGGGCAAAAGTTAGGAAGTTTGGCAAAACAGAAAAACGACGACTCATCTTCCGCTAGAAGCTTTGGGAAAGAAATTTAGATGTGTGCATTTATAATCTGTTTCGTATTTGTTATGTGTAGGCTGAGGACTCACGCATGCATGGAGCCTTATATTATTGCAACTCATAGGCAGCTCAGCTCGATGCACCCCATTTACAACCTCCTTCATCCTCACATGCGATACACTTTGGAAATCAACGCCCTTGCACGGCAAAGCTTAATCAATGGAGGAGGAATAATCGAGGCAAGTTTCAGTCCAGGAAAATATGCCGGGGAAGTTGGTGCCGCTGCATACAAAAGCTGGCAATTTGACAAGGAGGCACTTCCAGCTGATCTGCTCCGTAGGTAAGGCTCACTTTGCAGTTGAATGAGTTGATAATCACATAGTAGTTTGGCATATACTAATGTTAAGCTTTTCAGGGGTATGGCTGTGGAGGATCCGTCAGCACCTGGTGGCGTCAAACTTGTAATTGAAGATTACCCCTATGCCGCAGACGGGCTTCTTATATGGTCTGCCATTAAAGAATGGGTAGAGTCTTACGTCGATCATTACTATTCCGAGCAAAACTCTGTAGCAACTGATGTAGAGCTTCAGGCATGGTGGGATGAGATCAAGAACATGGGTCACCCTGACAAGAGAAACGAGCCGTGGTGGCCAAAACTGAAGACGAAAGAGGACTTATCTGGTATACTCACCTCCATGATTTGGGTGGCTTCAGGTCAGCATGCGGCCATCAACTTTGGGCAGTACCCTTTTGGAGGGTACGTGCCTAATCGCCCTACGCTAATAAGGAAACTCATCCCACAAGAAAATGACCCCGACTACGAGAAGTTCATGTTGAACCCACAACACACTTTCCTGACTTCGCTGCCGACCCAGCTTCAGGCCACCAAAGTAATGGCCGTTCAAGACACTCTCTCAACTCACTCCGCAGACGAAGAGTACTTAGGTCAGTTGAACCCGCTCCATGCCCATTGGACAAATGATCATGAAATCCTCGAGCTCTTCAACAAATTCTCTACTAGATTACAGGAAATTGAGGAGATCATTAACAGAAGAAACAAAGATATCCGCCTTAAAAACAGAAGTGGGGCGGGTGTTCCACCATATGAGTTGCTGCTTCCTTCATCAGGCCCGGGGGTAACTGGTCGTGGAATCCCAAATAGCATTTCCATCTGATGATTTTTGCTTGTTTGGGTGATTTAATAGGTTTTGAACTTATTAGACGCTTTTGTTGCTTTAGCGAGTAGATACATAGAAGATCTTATGAACAACACCTTTTTTTTTTTTGGTTTCAAATAAATCTAGAGATCTTACTATTCTATTTAATTCTCACTTACAAAAATAACAATAATTATAAAATAGAATACAATATTTAATATTTAAAAAAAAAAAAAAAAAACACCCACAACAACAACTACAACTTTGAAGCCAGATTTGACGATGCAAGTTTGATCAGCTCCCTCCTCAACACCTTACCCTGGGCATTCTTTGGTATTGCATCAATAAACTTTAACTTTCTTATCTTCTTATATGGTGCAACCTACAATAGTATAGTTTATCAAAAGAGGAAAGAGAAGATGAAGGATAATTCAGCAGGAATGGACGTAAAAATTGGCGGAATTGCTAGTAATTAACTATTCTTGGTTCATTAATCCTGTAAGGTTATGAGAATAGCGAAATAAGTACCTGTTTAGCAATGAAATCCATAATCTCTGATTCATGAACGACGCTTCCAGCGCATTTCACCACAAAGGCCATAGGAACTTGGCCTGCTTCCTCATCAGGGTACCTGCTAATTACATGAAAACTTTAATCTTGAACAACAGAAATAATCCTAATCAACACATTAATCACGTTGAAAAAAAAAAATCAGCCAAATTGATGCAATGAAATCACATACGGAACCACAGCCGCATCAGTTATATCTGGACGCGATTGAAGCAGATGCTCGAGTTCTGCTGGGGCAACCTGACGTATATATGAACCACAAATCATGAGCATTAAGATTTAAGAGTGAAAAGAAAAACATGTTATAATAGATTTTTTGGAAACATATAAACACCAGTTGGCGTAATTAAGTTAAAACAGACGAACCTGATAGCCCTTGTATTTGATTAATTCCTTCAACCGGTCCATGATAAACAGATAACCTTCGTTATCAATGTAACAAAGGTCACCAGTTCTTAGCCATCCATCCGAATCCAGAACCGCAGCAGTTGCTTCTTTGTCACCAACGTAACCTACACTATACAATAACAACACCAACATTGGAGGTTGAGTGAACCATAAAGAAACAAAAAAAATTTCAGATTTCGGACTTGATAGTTCCTATCCAAATCCCTCCCCTCAAACCTGTCGAGAGTAGTACGTACCCTTCATTACGAATGGTCCTTTAAGGTAAAGCTCGCCAGGAGTTGAAGGAGGCAAAGAAGTGCCAGTTTCAGGGTCGACAATCTTGGCTTGGAAATTAGGCATTAGCTTCCCCGTAGCACCTTCTACCAAGCTTTCTTTCAAGCCCACGATTCCAAACACTCGCCCTGTTGACTCAGTTAGCCCATATGCCTTTCATAGTTCATCACTATCAAAATTTCAGACTTCTTTTTTTTTTCAATTATTTTTAATTAATATGGGAAGTTCCGAATAAACTCTTGAATTTACAGTAATCGTCTAAAGAAAAAGAAGAAATAATAATACATGTGAAAGAACTTTATCACAAACATCATATAAACGGATGTTAAATCTACTACTACTATGGTTGTTAAAAACCCATAAATAAAAGGCGCATGCCTTATGGTGAATTATGGATCAAGGTTTTCTCTTTTTATTTTATTTACTTTGTTTTTAAATGATATTTTATTTACTTATTTATTCGTTGTTTTAGTGTATTAAAAATATGCATTTTTGTTCATGAGTGCTGAAATAAAATTAGTAGGAAAAAAAACCTTAATACAAATGCATAGTCTATCCAACAATAAAGAACATTGCTATTTATCATTAAAAGTAACGCATTACCATGTTAATGGTAAAACATTCAGGTTAGATCTTATACCATTTGGTGACTATTTTTAGAATACCACATCTGTAGTGTAGTGATGTATCACTAATCACTAATTCATTGGCAAAAAATCGCTAATCACTAATTACAGTAAATATGAGAATTCTATGAGAATGTATGAAAATACTATATTCGGAAATGTACGTATTTGTAATTTTAATTTTAGGCCATGTTTGGTAACCGGTCCTGTTTAAACTTTTTTTTGTCTTTTTTCCCAAAAGTTTGTCTTTTTCTCAAAAAGTTTTTGTCTTTTCTGAAAAGTCAATAAAATTTACTATTTAAACTTATCAATTTCAACTCAAACTTACACATCAAACACCCCCTTAGACATATTTACTATGAGAATGTACGAAAATACCATATTCAGAGATGTTTGTTTTTGTAATTATAATTTTAGACATAATCTAATGTTTATTTCACATCAGATTCGATCATAATTGAAGTACAGAATTACAGAATTTCATGTCTGAAGTTCAAAATAAGTTGTTTTTATTATTATTTTATTATTATTTTGACGTGATTTTAAGCTATCATTGGTAAATAACATGGATATCGAGTCCGTATTGAGTCTTGCCTGTGCCAATTGTACGTTGGGCAACCGCTTCCTCAACTGCTCAATCACACTCCTACGCAGCGGAGCACCGCCACAGCCAACGACCTCGAGAGAACTCAAATCGCAACCGTCCGTCACGCTCCAGTCCTTCACAATGGCCACGATCATCGGTGGGGCCATCGCCACGTGTCTGATCCTAAGCTCCCCGATCGTCCTCAGCATCCGCCTCAGATCAAACCTCCCCGTCACCACCACCAGCGTCTCACCCAGCGCCAACGCCCTCACGCAGTACCCGAACCCGTACACGTGAAAGTACGGAACCGCACACAGCACCACCGCAGGAGGGGACTTAGCCTGGCCGCCACGGACCGCGTAAGCTCCGGCCAACACGGATATCCAGTTCCGGTGAGTCAACTCCACGCCTTTGACTGGCCCGGTCGTACCGGAAGAGTACAGGATCGTCGCCGTATCTGATTGGCTCACCTCGACTCGGCGAAACTCTCCGATTTCGCTCGTCATCATGGACTCGAACTCGGGAGAGTCGATCAAGACGACGCCGTATCGGAGGGAGGGGATTTTCGCTGCGGTTTCCGCGGTGGCGAACGCGACAGCCGGCTTACAGAGCTGGATTTGGCGGGAAATCTCGGAATCGGAGCTCGCCGGATTGGAAGGTGAGATGACGGCGCCGAGGGAGAGCAAGGAGTAGTAGAGGATCGGGATGTGGATCGAAGTCGGGGAGAGGACGAAGGCCGAGTCGCCGGCGGAGATCCCGAGGGTGGTTTGGAGAGAGGCGGCTAAGTTTCCGACACGGCGGGTGAAGTCCGGGTAGAGGATTCGGCGGCTGGTGGAGGTGTCGATAAGGGCGGCGGTGGAGGGGGGCGGAGGAGAGGCGTGGAGGTGGGAGAGGACGTAGTCGGCGACGGAAAGCGGCGTCTTTTCGGGAGGAAGCGTGGATGGAGGTCTGAGGCTGTGGAAGGTTCCGGTCTCGGAGCAGAACCCGCTGGTTGCGTCTATGGCGGAGGTTCGGTCTTGGTTCTGAGACGCCATTGCAAAAGAAGAATGAAGGAGGAGGAGGAGGAGGGTTTGGCTGTCACTTCAGTTGTCAGTCTAGGTTTGTAGGCTTTGGGTTTTGAGTTTGTTTCTCAATTGTGGCATGCCACGTTCCGTACAATGATAAAGCGGGTGATGAACACGAGGACTAGACTGTGCCACGTAGGAATTAACGCTATACTCTATTTTAGAGAACAAAAACTTTAAAATAAGGTATCTGTTATTTCAAATAACTATTTTATCTTCAACCCATTTACTCTATATCATATTTTAAAAAAAATATTCTATTTATATTTTTTTTTTTTATAATCATTTAGATATTATTTTATATTTATTCCCTATAATCTTTATATTTTATAAATTATACCCTTATATAATCTTTTTAACATATTAATCCGATGATTGTTTTTATTTTTTAGAATAATCTTTAAAAATAGAAAATTATATCAAATAACCAAAACACTATAAATTTAGTGTGATTATCAAAAACAACTTAATATTGAGTGAAAAAAAAACTACATAATTTTCTTAATTCCACAAAAAAAAAAAAAAAGGAAACAAACTGACATTCAATATTTAAATAAAATAAAAACTTAAAATTACATGACATTTGTCCCTAGCTTCCGAATTAATATATATTTCCCATAAATGATCGATCAATGCATTTCGAAGCGCGATATGAGCTTGTTTATCCTTGATCTATTAAATCATTATTCTTCCACCATAATATCTCTATGTTATCTATTTTTACGCCTTTACATTATGTATTTTGTGTTATTTTTTATTTATCACATGTAATTGTTTAATGTATTTTTATGTATGCTTATTTATGGTTTGTTTATGAATTAGAATATCTTCTCAACTTTTTAATTTATGTAAAACTTGTATGCTGATTTACTATCTTACAAAATTTATTCAAAATAATAAAATAAAAAAAGGTATAAAAAAATAAATATAGCTTAAGATTTAAACATACAAATACTTTACATATAGAAAAATAGGTAATTTTCAAAGAAAAATTAAGTTAAGGGTAACTTTATAATTATTATTTTTATCTAAATATTACTTTAAAATTTAATTAAAAATAAAAAAGAAAAAGTAGTTTAGAGTATGAGCAGTGATACTTTAAATATGAAGTATACTGTTTATATTCTATATTTGAAGTTCAATTTAGAGTATGAGTTGAAGATGCTCTCATACTTTAAAATGATGTAAAACTCTAAAATAAAATTGGGTTGGAGATGGCCTTAACACGCTGTGGGCATGAGTCGAGAAGGATAGGTGTTTTTACTAATTTTTTCTCTCTATCTATCTATTTTTATGATATATTTTTAGCTTTCGCTCCAGTCTTTTTTTCTGACCATTAAAAAAAAAAACACGGCGCTGTCGGCCTCTCTGCTCTTGTTGGTCTGTGTGTTAGTCGAATGCTTTCTTATAAAAATAAAACGACGCTATCGAATCAATTTGTGTTATTCCAGCCAAAAAAACAAACAAACAAATTATACATACCAATAGTTTCATATCGATATTTTTATAAAAATATAATTGTAATTTTTTATATTAATATAACTATCAAATTATTATACAATTATATTTTCATTGATGCATATTATTAATATCAATAATTCTAAAAAATATTATGCTGTAGATAAGTTTATATAAAATTACATGTAAATTTATTATTTGGAGATATTGTATGTAAATTTATTATTTGGAGATATTGTGTGTGTGTGTGTGTGTGTGTATATATATTATTTTCTTTGAAATGCAATATTTGTTCGGCTCTCAAGCCAAAACTCAGGTCATGTTGAGGTGGGAAGCACGAAATTTGAGTTAATTAAAATATATAAAAATGACTATTTTTGTCTATCATCTATGTGTAATTGGTTTTAGAAAATTGTAACTATTAACAATTGCAAATGTTGTGCTGAACATTTTTTAATACACAAGATAAATTATCAAAATTAAAATTATAACAAACTGTACAATGAGTTAAAAAACACAAGTATAAGGATAAGAAAAATAATATTAATAACAAGCCTGTTTTATAAATCTTATAATATATATCATTTTTTCTATCAATGTCTGGTGGTGGATTACTAATGATGACTTCTAAGCATCGGTCGGTTTTATGTTCGTCGAGGTTGTATCTTTACGCTTGACAGTGGGAATACGTGGAGGAAGAGTACGCGCAAAAGCAAGGCCAAGTCATCATATGTAAGAAGACATGCTCGTGATTGTCAGCACGAAGCTCTGACTTCAATTGAGCTGACACTTGGGCTTCAGCCGGATTAGAGATGACAATGAGATAGAGCGAGAATAAATATGCATTCCGCACTTTATATTTCTCTCCTTTTTATCTTTATATCTACTTAATTTAAAATGGATGTAGGGACGAAAAATATTTATTAAAAGTATTATATCCATATTCTATACATCTACTCATTAAAAATATTTATAAAGGTAAATAAAAACAGGATTGATAAAAATACTCATAAAAAGTATTATATTTATATCCTACATATTTATTTGTTAAGAATATTTATAAAAGATAAATAAAAGCAGTATAGATATGGGATCTCACATGTCAATCCCGTCAATCCCGTACCTGATTAGAGGTTAATCTTAATCCATATATACATTTTATAATTATAAAATATCCTGAAACCAATCCTATTAAAAATAGGTATATGTAACATGGATAAAAATATCATTCCAAAATGTAACAATATGGATGACGTACTCAAAATGGGCGTTAACACAAAGTATGTCTCCACTCTCCAGAAGCTTCAACCTCTCTTACGTGGCACCATCACAGGGGGGTCAGTCAACTCCCCGGCCGTCACACAAGTCATCTCCCAAGAACCAAATCTCTAAAAAGTCTACAAATCCTGAATCTACCTGAATCTGATTGAAACCATCACTCAATCATTAATTAAATCCAAAAAAAAAAAACAAGAAGCTCAGTTTGCTTTGCGCATGGATCGGCACGAACAAAGTCCCAACTACAAATTGTGTCACTAGTTAATGTCAGATTCATGCGTTGATTGGCCCCTCTTAATCTCTCTCCCTTGGCGGGAAACTTACAAAAATGATTAAAGATAAAACAATTCGTCTATTTGTTTGTTATCATGTCTCTATTCCGTTCGATTTCTTTTGCGGCCAGAAAAAGAAAAATAAAATAAAATAAAATTAAAGAGAGAAAAAGATTCCAAGTTCCCAAGTTGAGAAGTAAGCATAATTGGGGGAAAAAAGATGTCAAAAAAAATTAAAAATTAAAAATTAAAATAATGACAACAACAAAAGTCAGATGCTGGGGGTCCATACCATAATCTTGATCCTTCTGAGAAATCCTACGGCCAAGGTAAGAACTTTGGACTTGCTATATTCTGGTTTGGTTTGTACAAAAGTTCCAAACTTTTGTCACATATATATTAAAATTTGCTATTTTTGATCTGATTTTGTCACAAGAGGATCTAAAACTCAACAGGGTGTTTACCCAATTCAGGTCCAAAACCAGATTTCGTAATCAAAATCCCAATTAAGCTCCTCATAAACTCATATGGCCGATCCTCATGCAAAAACAGACTCACCACCACCTCCAACTAGCCAAACCCCACTTCTCAATTCAGGTCAAAACCACAACCACCGAGAAGAGAGAGCGCCGAGGAGAGAAGAAAACGACGATTTGAGCCGAACCCTTGAGAGGTTAGACAAGTTTTTGACCTTCCTTGGCTTCAACCAGTCTTGTTTGTTGAGATTTTTCTTGTCTTGGGCTGCTTTCTTGCTCATCGGCGTGTTGCTTCCGGTTCTTGTCCTCCAATTCTCCGGATTTCCTGGGACTGAGAAGTACCAGATTAGGGATTTCGAGCTCGAGATCGTGGCCTCGCAGGCGTGTCTCGCCGCCGTCTCTCTGCTCTGTGTCTCCCACAACCTCCGCAAGCATGGCATAAGGAGGTTCCTCTTTGTTGACCGACATACCGGCTATATGTTGCGATTGAAAGAGGATTACATCAAGCAAATATCGGTGAGAGCATTTTGTTTTTTGGTTTGGTTGTTCGTGAACTACGATGTTCGATTTCGTTGTTTTTGTTGGAATGGGAAGATATGCTGTTTGTGCAGGTATTTTAGGAATGTCATGTTTAACTAATGCTTATGTCTGTGTGCGCGGTACGGCGCCTATTGGCTCTCATTTATTACAGAGAAACGGAAATACTCTCAGGTTTCAAATCTGAGAGCTCCTAATCAAATCAAGGCCTAGCAGGGTGCTTATATTTGTGTATGTGGTTTATACAAATTGTGGAGGACTTTATTTTTATGCCTGCAGGTGAAAAAGAAATTGCACATTGGTTAACTGATGTTTTTGAGTGTTGAAGAATGTTTCTCTTGCTAATTCTATGATTACGAATCACCTTGATGTTCTGAAGAACAAATACTTTATTTAAGGTTTCTGGTATTCCAAATTTATCGGGTCAATTAATGTAATTGGATTTGGTTTTGCAAACTTTGAATTTTGTTGGATTATTTGTCTAAAACAAGATGATTAGTGCTAATCTCCATATTTCTTTTCCAAAGATAGAGTGTCATGTCATAAGCATAAAATACTTCCTTGATTGCACCCACGTCGATGTGTTGAGATCTATGTTAAAAAGTTTTAAGAGTTTGGTTTTCATGGTTCGCCTGATTTATAGTCGGTGTTCCCAGTTCTTTTGCACTCAAATTGTTTGTATGGATGATACTCTTGCAGGGTTCTTTTCGCTTGCTTGTTCTTTGGGCACTTCCATGCTTCCTTCTGAAAACCGTGCGCGAGATTGTACGCATGTTATATGTAGAACGTGGTTCAGGGTGGCTGTCTATTGCCATCTTAATGGCGTTGTTGATATCCTGGACTTATGTGAGTACAATCTCTCTAACAGCCAGCATTATGTTTCATTTGGTCTGCAATTTGCAAGTTATCCACTTTGATGATTATGGGAAGCTCTTGGAAAGAGAATCTGATGTTTTGGTCTTTATAGAGGAGCACATTCGACTGCGCTACCATCTCTCTAAGATAAGCCACCGGTTCCGAATCTTTCTACTCCTGCAGTTTTTGGTTGTCACAGCAAGCCAATTTGCGACCCTATTCCAGACCACAGGATATAGTGGGATTATTACTCTAATTAATTGTGGCGACTTTGCTGTAAGTTCAATCAAGCACTATATTCTTCAGGGGAAAAAAAAAAATTTCAGACACTATATTATTCGCACTTCTCTAATTGAGAAAATGCTTAACTCAAGAAGAACACTGATTCGTTCCCTACATTTTAGGTCTCCTCAATAGTTCAGGTTGTTGGAATCATTCTTTGCCTTCATGCGGCGACGAGAATTTCGCACAGAGCTCAAGGCATAGCATCACTTGCAAGTCGATGGCATGCATTAGTAACATGTGGTTCTACTGATCCATCCAACCACAGAGCTTCAAATAATAATATGCAAAATATGGAGGCCGCCCACGCATTGAATTCGCTAGTTTTAAGTTACTCGGAGAGTGATTTGGAGTCAATGGATTATGTCGTGATGCCTACACATACTCAACTGGCTTCTTATATGTCCTCGTACCACAGAAGGCAGGCATTTGGTAAGGATTCCTTTCTTCCATTCTACTTTATGCAAGTTTCCCTTCTCTACTCAGTCAGCATATACGACACTTACAAATCGCAAAGGTTTATGCTGATTCAGAGAACTGTCTTGTGTATGACTGGTCGATTTTGACTATAGTAAAAAAGAAAGTTGAGCCAGTGATTTAGATAGTCTTTTTAAAAGGAGGATTCAAAAGGTACTTGTTCGTCATTACTAATAATCATAATGCCTTGGTAGCATCTTACTTTAGTTCTTTTAGTTTGTTGAACTTTTTGGCTCAGACATGTATTCTTTGGTTTCCTATGTCGTTTCTTTAATTATTTTTTCTTCTTATTATTATTATTGCTGAAAATGTCTTTCAATTTATTTGGCAATGCAGTGTTGTATTTGCAAACCAATCCGGGTGGTATCACAATTTTCGGGTGGACGGTTGATCGAGCCCTAATCAACACCATCTTCTTCATTGAACTCACTCTAGTTACCTTCTTGCTTGGAAAGACCGTAGTTTTCACAAAGTAAAGAACTCAAGTAAAGGACTTCTACAACGCCATGGTTGCTCAACATCATGTTTTAATGTCACGTTCCTGTCAAAAGTTACAAGAGTGTACATTGATACGAGACCAAGAGATTCTCCTGGCCATTGTTTGTTTCCAGCTGCTCCAGATAGTTTGCACTGAAGCCACCGTGGTTCGATCGCAGCACTTCGCTGAATCTTGAAAAACTCTCGGAAGTTGCCAACGTTTCGTTCAGGGGTTGTGCCCGTTTATCCTATCCTAATTCATGGATAATGCCAATCCACTGATCAGCGAGAGCAAGACTTCCCGTCTGTTGTCCATCATGTTCCGAGATTAGAATGAGTGGCCTTCCTGAATTACCAATTATTTATTTTGTAAATCTTGTGCTCTATTTTTTTTTTTTTTCGGTCGGTCCTTTAAAGGCACTATACATGTCGATGTGTAAGATTTTTTTTTTTCCCCCCCGGCACGTTCTCTCTTCTTTTTAGATAATTATGGGAGTACATAGTTTGATCAACTATAAGAACCAACTAATTGCCTAAAGCCTTGGCGGAAAAGAAAAAAGAAAAAAAAATTTGCCCCAAAACGGGAAATTTTAAAGAAAAAACGTGGGAAAAAAATGGTGACCCAAAGTTTAAAAATACACAGCCAATTGTGGTTTATGAATTGATTTTTGTAACCGGTTCAGAGGTTGATTGGTTTTTAAACCAGTGCTCTACTTGACACACACACACACACATATATATAAAAAGAAGAAGAGGGAATTCAATATTTAGAGCAAGGTCGACTAAACAGATTTGTAGAGTTAGTCTACTCTATTTTTTTTTTTTTTTTTTTTTCCTTTGCCTCTCTAGTCTTTGAGCAAAATTGAGGATACTAGTAATTTGTATTGAAATAACTCGGATTCAAGTAATTTAGCCGTTCGCAAAACGAAATTTCCCGTTAGAAGGGCAACAGGCAACTTGACTCCCTAGTTCCACCCTCTCCACATCACAACTCCTAAAAGGTGCAAAAATCATCGACACAATGTTAGGTTCATCAATTATTCCCGTACTGCGCCACGCCACGCCACGGTTTCACCCTTCGAATTCACGAAATCTAAACCAAAGAAAAAACAGACCAATTCCCTCATACTACGCTACTGTAGTTACCCCCTGGAAGCATGACCAAAATAACTCCCATTGCGCTTGTCAGACAGATAGACAAACAATGAAAGCTGAGTGAGCTAGAACAAGAAGATTTCATCATGTTTACAGAAGTGAAATGGTGGAAATGCAGGCCATCACTCGTTTGTTAACATGATACAGTACAACCCAGGACATCACAGGTAATGTCTGTTCCTGTGAGGATCCTTATCAGCCACCACCACCGCCACCTGTAGAGAGAATATTGCGAACTCTAATATCTACGCCAAGTACGAACATACGAACATAGCGTGCCAGCATAATCTCAGCAGTACCGCCAGTAGACTAATATGACAAAAGTAGCTACATACTTGCAACCCTAAGCACAAGGATAGGCCTCAAATGCTCTAAAACGGTAGGCGAATGGGAAATGGACACACTTTCTATTCCATCTCCAAGCAACCCATTCCTCCAGCCATGCCGCCTATAATAGAATTGTACCAAACATAAGCAACCATGACCAAAACATGGAAATAACAGGATTCCACACATATCCCACCCAACATACACCATTACATGGAAGATGAAACTTCCAGTTCCGCGCCTCTACTTGACAATACAGTATTCGCTTCTTGTATAATATTTCAACCCAAGGAAGTACATATTCAAAAAATATATTGATGCTAAGCTAATCAGGCATACAACCTCAAGTTTATAACTCAAATTACCCATCCCAAAATGATTGATTAGAAATTCATGAATCTCACAAGGCAAAAGCCAAGTTCATAACATATACGCCCGCACATAATCAGTTTTAAGTTCCATGAGATGAAAAATAGGGACCTAGGATGTCGACAATGAAATATAGAAATTACACAGTTCGTCTTTCCAGTCAACTCTACTAACACAGATTCCATGAATTGATTATTCACTGACACTAAACTGTTAGAGCAATGTTTCTACTTGCATTTTTAGATTATAGAAATGCACTCTAAACCCGATTTGTGCCAATTTTTAAAATAGGTCAATATGCTTTTTAATGGTTCATAAAAAAAATTAAAAACATATATATATATATATATATATAAAACTAGAGTGCAGAACTGTTGTTAAAATGCTAGTTTGACTCTCATTTCAACACAGTACCTTAGGCTCTTGACAGTTTTCAGCATGACTGGAGGTTTAACTTTCCCTTTTGTTATGTGACATTAACAAAATTTAAGGTCATCTATCTCAGGACCGTGTCAACGTCAAGGTATAAAAGTACAAATAAAAACCATCAGTTTGTCTTTCCAAATCAACCTTGACAATTAATATTCAGTAGACTTGAAAGGTATTTATGGAGAGGAGCTAAAGAAAACGAAAGTTCATGTATTTTGATTATTAAACTTAGTTTTAATGTATTGTAACAAACCAAAGTTTGCAAAGTACCTCTAGTGAGCCGGAAGGAACTACTAATTGAAGTTCTATGTATTCCGGACGATGTAGGTAACCTCTCCTCAACCTGCTTGCTTTGATACTGCATTGACATTCGCAGACAAATGTCATGTAAAATTCTGGGGCTAGTGAAAGTTATCTTCAAAACCACCAACACAAAGGATGAGGAAAACAAGAACAGAGAGCCAATCAATTTTTCATTCACGTTGTATTTATGGAGGTGGCATAACTGACCCACGGACTAGTGAAAGGAGCACAAGTACAGTTTTCAAAGGAGCGCAACACAAAAATATATCATAAAAGATCAAGCTAGTATCTGACTCTCAGAATCTTGCAAACAAAAAAATTATCTCTTAATTCAGGCGATAAATTTTCACAATACAAATGTAACTCAATCGTTTTGGACGACTAACACCTACTCAGGTCAGGGAAAAAGTTCAATCAATTGACAAGAAAGAAAAAGAAAACCAAAAGGTTGTCACATAAATAACAACAACATAAAATGTATTCAGGAAAATAGATTGTTTAAATTAACAAGAGAACAAAAAGTCAACATCCAATTAGCTACATGTTAGACAAGACAATTACATAAAATTAAGCGAGGGGAAAAAAAAAAAAAAAAACACATCTATGATAAGTGACACCTTATTGATTTCCTAAACAGAGTTTTCGTCCTACTCACCACGTACAAGACTTGGTCCCTTCATTATTCATATCAGTAGTGATTCGTGCAACTACTAAGCTAAGTACCACAACAACTGAACCAACACCACTTAAGTACCGTATGCTTTACTAAAGCAGATCCAATGAATCACATCCCTCACGAATCAGAAGCACAGAACTGTTCCATGAAAAAGATTCCTGATATCAAATAAAATTACCTTACAGAGTACTATGGTTACTGTCAAAATTGTTGTCAATGAAAAGCAAAGAACGTCTCCTCCACTTCCTCCGTTCACACCAACAGACTCTTGCAAACACAATGTGAATATTAAATACGTTCTAATGTAACTGTAGGCTAATATTCAAAAACCAAATGTGAAAATGTTGTTTACAGTGTACCAATGAAATTATGTTACATACACAAGTTTCAGCTGAAACTGATTTTCACTCTTTGAAAAAGGCAATTATGCCCTATCTCTCAGGAAGTAGTGCCACGGAAGCATCTTCTTATGATGACAAAAGCTGAAAACAAAGTTAACCTGCACAATCTGGTTGAGAGTATGCCGAGACTGCACAACTCCCAGCCAAATCATCACGAAGTGCCTGCTAAAAAACAGCACGAATGACGTCTAACATACAATCATTGCAACTTCCGCTCAAGGCATGTCTCTCACCTCAACCGTGAACAATCAGTCAGTGTCGTAAATAATTGAAGTGCAGGGATCAATATCACTGTCACCAGTATATTTTCTCTTTAGCCAAATACACCGCCAGTCCCCAACTCCCCCTGCTGCAACTCTTTTCTGCGTTGCTCTTCTAGAGGATCTGGACTCTTCATTATTCTCCGCACACGCCTGGTTACAATATTGACAACAAAAATTATTACAATTTGTATTTCAAAATAAACAAGAATCAATAGAATTTTAACAGAAAATATCAAAACACCTGTCTTGTGCGTGTTGAGCCGGAAAGGTAGGCATGAACTCTTTTGATTTGGGTAGAGGAACTTCACGGAACCACTCATGATTCAGAGCATCCTCAGCTGTAATTCTCTGCAAAGAGAAACGAGGTCCCTATAAGTCACCGTGATAAGTGATAACATTATTAAAAAGTAACAAAGATAAGTAAAATACCCTCTCAGGGTCATAAGTCAGAAGCCTGTTCAAAGTCAAACCCAGAATCAGAAAGAACTGGAGATCCAGTAATGATGTTGCCGGAAACTTCTTACGCAAAGGTTGTACCTGAAAGAAACAGGTCAGCTGTAATACACACACACAAAAAAACTTGGGAAACAGACATTCCACCAACGGAGGCCAGCTAGCCAGGTCAGAATCACCCAAAGCTGGGCCTGGGAAAACAGCAGCAACAATAAGAACTTAGTGTCACATTCAAAGAAAAAGTACCTCCAGAAACTAATCATACTTACTGATGCTTGACAAAGTTGACCTTGACCCCAGGTAACTTGGAATATCCGGCCAATTGTCTCATTTGGTGTCCAGAATTTGAAATCGCAATTATTTGAAAAGGAAAAAAAAAGGCCTAGAGATAGACAGCTAATGATCTGAATGATCAAGGATATTAACTACTAAAATATACCTTGTCAAGTGATCAAATTCGGTTTTCCCATTAAATAGTGGCTCCTTTGACAATAATTCGCCATGATACAGCCCAAAGACCACACATCAATGGCTGTGAATTGTTTTGCTCCCAGTAGAAGTTCAGGTTGCCCTGAAAAATCAATAATATAAAATAACTTATATGTCCTGAGATCCGAGGTATTGCAACAAACGTACCAACAAAAAATAGGGTACCAAAAACATAGGATAAGGATATTCTCTAAAACAGCCTCCCTCTAAGCAAAACAGATTAACCTCTAACTTTGACAACAATGAAAAAAAGCATGAGCTATAATAAGGAGGATTGGTCTGTGGGAGAGTGGAGAGAGAGAGAGAGGAGGAGGGAGGGAGAGAACACAAGAGAGGGAACAGAGACTACAAGGGAAGGTACAAAACAAACTGGAGAAGTAGATGATGAACAAACACTAAAATTAAATAGTACAAAAAAGGGGGGGGGGGGGGGGGGGGGGGGGGGGGGGGGGGGGGGGGGGGGGGGGGGGGGGGGGGGGGGACGCGCTTAAAACATGCAATTGCAGCTCACCTGTACCAAAGAGTTACGACCAAGTGAGTATAAGGCTTCAATGGGCTCCCATATTGACGAGCCAACCCAAAATCACAGATCTTCAACTCACCCCGATTATTCAAAAGCAAATTGGATGTCTTCAAATCCCGATGAAGCACCCAATTATCATGAAGATTTTATTCCTTCCAACAGTTGAAGCATTAGGCATTTAACCTCGCTCTGACTGAATGGTTGCTTCATTGTCTCCATGAGTGCCTTCAGATCATGTTCCATGTACTCCATCACCATAAAGATGCTATCCAGGCTACTACCCACCACCATTCTTTCACATCGACAATTGACGGGGTGGTGAAAGGAAAGAAGAATGTTAATTTCCCTAAGCGAAGTCAAAGGGAAACCTTCTTTTCCTTCTCCATCTTTACCTTCTTCAACGCTACAATTTCCCCTGTTTTCTTATCCCTAGCTCTGTACACAACACCGTAAGTGCCTTCATCTATCTTATTTAGTCTCTCAAACTCATCAACACTTCTACAACCCTTGAAGCTGTTTACACTTCTGTTGGAGGAGCTGCGGCTCTGGCGGATGAGGAGAATTACTTTCATCTCAGAATCTGTATAGGAACGACTCCGACTACTATCATTATGCTTGTGTTCATCATCAACTTCCATGTAGTCATCCTTCTCAGACTCATTATCCAGTCTCATCCCTACTCGAAGACCGAGTACGAGGACCCGCTCTCAGAGTCTGTTGATTCTCCTCTAGACCGTACAGAGCCATCTCTCTTCAACTCCCCAAGCTCAGGAGTCAATGACTTGTTGCGTACGCCCACTGATTCTGGAACAGGCACTCTCCTCCTCCTTTTGGGCATTTCCTCATTATCCAAAATTTCTCCTTCATCACCAGGAGAACTATTTCCTGCGGCCCATCTGGAAGAAGATATATTCCGCGTTGGGACGTAATCTTCATCTTCTGGTTGCTCTGCTTGTCGACGTTTTCTAATTGCTGCTCTGCTTCTACTGGAGAATCAGTCATCATACTCATCCGACCTAGCCTCCGCCGAAGGCTCAACCAGAGGAGACGACAGCAGATCCTCATCCTGTTTGTTGTTAATTGGGGAAATCTGTACACTACCATCCGGAATAACAGATTGACGATATACCTTAGGAAGGGGCGGCGTGGAGGAAGCACAGTTATTGCTGCTGGAGACGTAGTCCTACCGCTTTTCGTCAAATTAATCACTCTTTTGTCATCCCTATCCCATATTATAGGTGAAAACTTCCTTTTCCTCTCTGCGGGAGACTTGGTCCCATTTTCCACCACCTTCAAAACCTCAGTATTTTTAGCAACTGATTCGGACTCAATGGCCTCATCAGAACCACTTTCACTTGACAACTCACCTGGCTCTCTATCCACAGGCTTGGCAGAGAACCCACACTGCTTGGGAGCTCGATGACAGTCCCCACCATGCCGCCTCCGCCGCTACTGCCCGAATCACTCCTGCTCGAAGGCATGCGATTCTCGCCATTTACTGCTTCCTCTCCCGGATCCTTCTGCCTAACCCTAATCCTATCTCTCACATCCCGTACGCTACCCCTTCCCCTTTCATGGTTTCCATTCCTAATCCTCTCGTAATCCTCCTTAGCAGTAGCGAAATCCCGTCTGGACAATTCTAAATTGGACTCCCGGTCCCTAAACTCGTTGTCGCGATAACCTCCGTGCTTCCAGCCGCCATGAATATCTCTACCTAAGCTCTAAACACCAAAAAGATAGAAAAAAACCTAATTCGAATTGAACTACGACAACCCTAAACCAAACTCAGTTACGAACACCAAATCCCCAAATTTCAACCCAAAAGAAAAAAAAAACCACACACATTGCAAACCAAACCCCAATCTAGAAATACCAGATCTAAAGCAATACAAGAACGAAACAATAATGCGTAAACCACCAAAAAAAACTCAAAAAAGACCACAGACAGTAGAGTTATTCAGCCTCGCGACGTTCGTGATGAGATTAGGAGCGAAAACCTAGAAATTGGGGAAAGAAACGAAGAGAAACCCTAGAAATCGCTGAAAAAGTAACAAATTTCTTGGCCGGCCATGTCAGATAGGGTTCGAGAGATGGAGAGGTGGGGGCTTACCGGCGAGAGAGAAGGGCGAGCGCCGCTCCGGCGGATAGAGGCGGCGTGAAGAGAGAGCAGAGAAGAGAAGAGCACTCTATCGAAGTCAGAGAAAGGTTTTTCGATGGGGATTGGCTCTGGCTGGCTGGGTCGTCTATTCTCGAATTTTATTCTCTTTTTATTTTTTTATTTTTTTATTTTTATTTCATTAATAATTAATCAACTAGTCCATTTATGATGGAATTGGGATTAAAAATATCCATTTACATGTTGTGGGGGCTTGAAGGCTCTCAGCCGGTCAGCCTCTCACTTTTTTTTCTTTTTTTTTATATTTTCCTTTAGTTTTCCTTTTTCAAAATATTTTCCTTTTCTTAAAGAGAAATAATTTTTTCTATTCCGTTTGTTAAATTATATAAATATTTTTCTAGATTCATTATTATAAAAGATAATTTTTTTTTTTTTTTTGAATAATTTATAAAAAGATAATTATGATTACGTTTGTATTTAAAAATTGATATTATAGTTGATGTTTGTAACATTATACTAAGTTTATGTTTGGTTTGACATCTCTAATTTAAATTTTTCATATCAGTTTTTATTTTTTTCTGAAAAGTCAACAAAAATTATAACTAGTTTTTGAAAAATCAACCAACTTTCAAATTAAAATTTAATCTCCAACTGACAAATCAAACATACCTTAAAATTAGGTTATCAGTATATACAAAATCTTTTCACAAGTGTTTGATTATCTATGTGACGTAGATGCAATCTGATAGTAATTCTATATCTGACTTCATAAACTTTGAATCCCTATCTATAATGCATTTAAAAAAAAACTGCAATGTAATTAAACATAAAAGGAAACAAAAAGATTTGCAATATGACTACAATATAGAAAAATGTTAGAAACATCAATTATAATCTCAACTTTTGAACATCAATTTATTTAGTAAGTGAGATGTCATTTCTCGTATTTAAAAGATAATCATATTAATTGATTATATTTTCAATAAAATATGACAACGCTCCCCATGAAAGTTATACTCTCAAAATTGCATATTTTCATGCAAAAATGATGGTAAATAGAAAAACGACCACAGATTAAAAAGAGGTAAAAACGACACCAGATGAAAATGGCACAAATTAAACGACAATGACTGAACATGACAGTACACAAACGACATATTATTAAAAACACGACAGGTAACTAGAAACGACGTAGGAAAACAACATCAACAAACGCAGAAAGGACATTGACGACATACGACAATTACTATAGTTCAGGATGATAAACTCAAAAGGCTATAGACCACAAAATTCAAAAAGACAATAGAATAGAAACAAAAATGGCACCGGAAAAAAAAAACCCCCCCGAAAAAACATGACGATAACCAAAAACATAAAAGAAATTATCACCTTTTAAAAAAAAAAAACAACAACAACAACAACAGCAACAAAAAACTGAAAACGACGTCATAAGAAAAATATGACACTAACCAAGAGTAACAACCTCATAAAACGACACGAACCAGAAGCACTAATTAAACTTTGGAACAAGTCACTGTAAACCGAAAGAACGACCTATTATGGAAAGAGAACAATCTCAAAGCCAACGACAAGCAAAAAGGACAACAAGTAAAAGAACAATCGCCAAACGCAAAATCAACGTCGAAGGAGAAAACGACACATAAACAAAAAAGACAGAGGAATTGGAAAACGACAATAACTTGAAAATGACATTAGTAGATGTACGACGATGATATCAGAAACGACAACAATCCACCGTTAACCGACAAAACACATTTTTTGAGAACGACAGGGATAAAGAAGTCATCAGACTAAAAAACAACGATAAACTATAATGACCACAACAAACTGAAAACGACAATAATTACGACGACATTGACAACTAATGTTGAAAGGGCACCAACATTAATAATGAATATAAAATTCAGAAAAACAACATGAGTTTGGAAACGTCAATGAAATCAACTAAAACGATATGATTGAGAAAACGACAATCCACTAAAAAATAGCACTGACAAAAACGACAAAAACATTGAAAGGCATTAACATGTAGAGAACTATAGAAATAATAATATTAATAATTATATATAATAATAACAATTATAATAAAGGACTAACAACTTTTTACCCAAAAAATAAACGACAAACATCTTGATAAATGCAAAGGACCGGTGCAGAGGAAAAATATGTTCTAGCAAATTGTTTTGTCTCGTCATGCTAAATTAAATATTAAATTAACCAGCACTCCCAAGAAAATTAAATAGCTATGTAAAGTGATTGGTTGTGAACGAAGTAGTGAAAAAGAAAGAGAGTGTAACAAAAATGTCATTGTACAAAAATTTTTTTTTTAGGATTACAAAACAGTCTTTTCCAAACCCAAAACAAAAGAGTTTCCAACATTTTAAAAAAAGGATAGAATAACCAGAATTAAAAACAAGATAAGCGACATTAATTAAAAGATGGTTTGTGTTTGTCTTCTCTGTTGCTTCATTTGAAAGGGCCCTATTTCAGGTTGCAAATTCACCCATGAAAGAAACAAAATCAAACATTCAAGTATTTATATTCACTTATATATCTCCTTATGGTAAAAGAAGATGACAATGATAAATAGTATTGGGTAGAATTCATCCCAAAAGCTAACTAGAAGAGAAAGGGTACCTAAATCTATACAAACATCATATCATGCTAGTAACTTAGCGATATGGGACAAATTCAACTTTTGAATGAAAAAGACGTTGAGTACCAAAAAAGCAAGGAAAAGGAGAATTAAGCTTTTAAACAACATTAAGTTTATTTAAGTACTTAGCATAGTGAATTCACAACAAAATGCAATTTAATTCAGAATCAAGTTTTTTATTTTTGTTTTTTTCTTAAAAAATGAAAATTAGCACTTGAAGATCTGCTACCAGCAAAGGGAAGGTAACTTGAAGGAGAACGATGAGGGCAAGTGACCAGTTCTTCTGATAATCTGCTCTTTCAGAAGTTCTAAGAGCTTTCTCATTGAGCTCGGCCTCTGCATTTGCGCGCTTTTCTTCGGCTATTCTCCTTGTTGCCGCGAGCTTGTTTGACAACTTTTCTTCTGCCCTTGCTTTGATTCTCTCAGCCTTCACCTGAAATGGTGACAAATATGCAGTTCAAGAGCTGAAAATGCAATTGTTCTTGCATCTCTCGGTCACACACACACATATATATATATATATAACTTTAAATAAATAAATAACAACTTTGTTTATAAGTTGGTATTATGGTATTGACATGTCAAGCTCAATCCACCTTTTTTTTTCAAGCTATTGAATTTGTGATTTTTCCCTCAAATTATTAAGATAAAGGATTTATTTTTCTCACACATGGTTAATTGATTATATGTACAGCTAGACATGCAATTTTTCTTCAATTTACAGTTTACAGAGTGAAATCCAGTATGGTTTTGGTTCTCTAGTTTTGATGCAAGACCAAAACAGAAGCAGAGGAGCTTTCTTAGACTATGGGTGTGTTTGGACATGCAATCCGGACCTATTTAATCCGGTTTGAATTGGATTAACAAAGTTCGAACACCTATATAAATTCACAATTCCAATTCAAACTTTCCAAATCCTAATCGATGTGCCAAACAACACCTATATGCTTCGATGTACCTTCCTTGTTTTGTTTTGGGCTACATTTTTAAAGGCGAATTTACGAAAACATTTTGAAACCAAAATAAATGGAGACAAAGGCAAATGTGAATCTGGAGAAAATGTACCTCCATTTTCCTCATCTCCATCTCAGCTTTCCTCTTCTCATGATTTTCCCATGCTTGGATCTTGACCTCTTCGCGCTTATACCTACCGAAAAACGAACACAAAATCTAGTTCATTGCTACATTTTTTTTTTCATGAACATTTTTGTAACATTAAAGTAGAAAACACTCAAACAACTGTGCCTAGTACTTAAAAGAAAAATCACCTTGCCATGTACTTAGCACGCTCAGCCTCATCCCAAGCCACTGCCCGGGTCTCCAACGGATTCAGCTTATTCGCGCCCTGATCCGAGCTTCCGCTCTTCTCACTCTTACCCTTGCAATCAACCTGATAATTCTTCCACATACCTTCTAGTACTCGAACCATTGTTACTACTATTTCCCCTAATACAAGCCTCACCCCACAAGCATGCTGTCCTTCGACACTCCCGCGGTGCTGACACCGCATCGGAGTGGAAGATCCCGAGGATATCGGGCTCCTCACCACCGGAGTCGTCGCTCTCAGAGGAGTGGTGGTTCGGGAAGGCTCTTGGCTCGCAATGGGGGTCATATCTGTCCCCATGTCCCTTACACATATTGATCTGACCACTGCATTGTTGTTGCTCATGTCATTGTTCTCCATGACTACTGGCTTGTTGACGCGCCAAATCGATTCTTGCCCGTCGACATTCTTCGTCTCGACACCGACATTATTCCCATTTTCTTCTTCTTCTTCTTCTTCTTCTTCACTGGAGTACTGATCTTGTTCTTTTTGTGGCACTGGAGCTATGAGTCTGAGATCATCTGCGTTTGAGTTCCTAGGCTTGCTACTCTTGGACTGGCTTTTCGCCATTTTCTCTCCTCCTCTTGATAACCCCACTAGCCATTTCTGCGCATAATCCCATTTTGACGTTGTAGATTGCCAAACCTCTTCTGTGATGATGATTATGATTATGATTATGATGATAAGACGCTAGATTTCCACGGCTAGCTCCAACATTACTAATGGTGTTTCCCTTGTGAAACTCAAAGCTAATCAAACCACTTCCACTACTTGATATACTACTCTGATCTTGACCTTGTCCATGGTTGTAACCCTTATCCTCTATAGATCTCATTTTTTTTTTTCTTAAAATAAATAAATAAATAAATAAAACCTCCTATATTCTTTTAAAGACTCGAATTAGTACTCCAAAATGCTCTGTTGGAAATTTAATGTGACCCCTTTTATGGATACAACAGAAAAAATAACAACAATAATGATAATTTCTTTACATAAAAGTGGTGTAGCCAAAAATGTTATATCAAATAAAAGCAATAATGTTTAGTGTTATTACTCCATGGAAACACACGAATCATCTGAAACTTCCGGCAGTACTGTTACTGCCCCAAGAGGGACCCATCTGGGGTTTATGATGATCTAGAAGCCATTGATTTCATTTCACATCACACCATTCAATCTTGATGGAGGACGGAGAGAGAAGAAGGAAGAGAAGAAGAAGAGAGAAAATAAAATAAAAATATTCACACTGAAAAAGGGTAGAGTGAGTGAAGTGAGTACTGGTGGGGAATATTGCCAGGTGGGTGTGCAGAGAGCTTGACGACTAGTGAGATAGGAAATACCTTAAACCACATGGAAGTTTGAGACTCAGCAGGAGTTTAAAAAAAAAAAATTTTGCGAGTTCAGATTCACTGTACTGGAAACCGTTAAAAATACTATAATATATATATATATATATATATATATATAATGAGAAAGTTTACTCTTTTGAATGGTTGAAACTTGAAACAGGCTACACATGGATGGCAGCTTATAGTAAAATATATATATAATGTTTATATATACATATATTTTGCATAAGAAGCATGTTATGTAGAGTGATGGAATATGTTACTTAAAATAGTAATAACAAAAAATATATATTATAGTAGATTTCTAAAGTAAAAACTGTCTATGTTTACCGCTGATAAAATTGTAGTTTTAATCATTAGATTTATTATTGAACCATTTTATTTACAAGTAGGAATAGTTTTATATTGAATGCTGAAAATTTTTATTGCGAACATTCATAATACATAAATCAAATAATTAAAAAGCTAAACTAATAATCAATATTATAATTGTTAACAATAAATTACCGTTAAAAAAATATTAAACTAGGTGCAACTCACGTTCACCGTCTACAGTCACAAACGGAATCTTGGGAAGAGTAGAATTTAATATAATAGTGAATATTGTACTCTGCTGCAACTGCACAGTTCCCAGAGAGAGATTGAGGGGGGTTTGACAATTATATTCAGTCTGTCCTTTTAACGGCTACTAGGTGTTATATGTTATTGTAGAGTAGACACGTGGACGGTGGAGATGGATAGCGTTGTCAGTTTGATCAGAGAGGTGTCTGGATTTCAATGAAATGAAGAAGGTGGGTGTCTGGCGTCTTCACGTGGCCAGAATGGGCCTGACTCTGAGTCTCTGAGTTTTTATCTGTTGGTTTGTTTTGGTATAATTTTTTTAATAAAATGATTGTTGGGGCTTCTGTCTTGTATGTATTTGACAAGATTCTGCTCTTCTTTTTTTTTTTTTTTCAGATTTTCTTCTTTCTTCTTTCTTCTTCCTGGAAACTGCTCTCATTTTCTGCAGTAGTGGATAGTAGATGCTGCTAGACTGATAGTTATCTATGATGCTATGCCAGTCTCCTTGTTTCTTTATGACGGGTATTTTTATTTATGTGTAATTTAAGACACCGCTTGTTTAGTACAATTGAATTAGAGATTTTGAGTATTTGATTGGAGTTAGTTGAGTTGAGTTGAGTTTTAAAATTATGGGTTCGTTTGGTTCACCGGTTTGAGTTGAGATTTTTAAGTTTTAATAGTAATTTTAGTTGACTTTTTTAGAAAAGACAAAAAACTTTTGGGAAAAAAGATAAAAATTGAGTTGAAAAATTTAAGTTTGGATTGGTGATCCAAACAAAGCCTATGTTTTTTTTTGCTGAAAATAAACTTTTAGAGTTAAAAATATAAAAATTTAAAATGTGTTAAAAAAAATTAGTATAGATCTTGTTTTATTTCTCTCAAAATTCTATTCAATTTTTTAAAAAAATTTATCTCATTTTGACTTAAAATATCAAATTAAAGATTTTTAAAGTTTGAATTTTTAAGTTAGAGTTAGATATGTTAATAAAAATAGGTTTACTTTTTTAAAAAAAAATACATAAAAAAAATTTTTGAAATTATTTATTCAGAATGAACCAACCAAACACAATAAATCTAAATATATTGGATATTTTCCTTCATATAGGCCACCTATTTTATATTAAGCTTTTTTAAACGGATATTTTTGAATTTTTTGAACTTTTAATTCGATAATTTAGTTTCTACCTTTTTTTTTTATTCGCAATTAATCCCCAAGCTTATAGTTATTGACACCGTCCATTGTTTTTCTCGTATTCATTAAATTTTGGACGATTTTTTATATGTAATTTGCATGTAATAGTCTTAGAATGATATTGCTGATCATTTTTATTTATTTGTAATATAGAGTTATTTAAAATTTGAATCAAATTCATTTATAACTCAAACTTAAACTTAAGCTTTAAAATGAATCTATCTTGAAATTAAATAAAAAAAAATATCTAAAATCTGTGCAAATGATTGGTGGTACTAAAAATCATAAGTTTTGGGGGGTTTTGATTGCGAAGAAAAAAATTTGAGGACTAAATTACTAAATTCGAGAAGTTCAAAACATATCCGTACAAAGAAAAATGAACTATTTTTTGTCAAATGAGAATGATATATTTTCTAACAACTACGTATTTTGATGAAATGTATATTATTAAACCCCTATTTTAGAAATTGATCGTCTTTCTAATTGTTAAGTATGGTAATGCTTTTAGATAATCCAAAAGTCCTTTATATAAATTATAATATATAAATATTATATTTGGTAAAAGTATTTAAAAATCAGTCACATAAACATCAATGTATTTTAATAGTTATTTAGATAAACTAAAATTTATAACTTTTGCTTTTAATTTCTACTTCTCATTTTGCTATAAGTAAAAGTTTAAATTATGTCAAAAGCACAACAATATATGAATAGTTTTTATCTTCATCGATAATACTCGTCAAATTAAAGGGTCAAGAGAGAAATATAGGTAAAGAGCCATGCTTTTAGTATATTTTGATAATTTTGCTCCATATAACATTAAAATTGATAATTTTAATGTTATAAAAAAATAAAATTATAAACTTTAATGTTACGATGGATATAAAAATAAGGAATTATCAAATTTATGGTTTTACTGCATATAACCCAAAAAATAAAGACTCCGTGATTGGGGGTCCTTCTTCTCAAATTAATGGTCAAGAGAGAAATAAAGACTCCATGATTGAGGGCCCTTCTTCTCAAATTAATGGTCAAGAGAAAATAAAGACTCCGGCCCTTCTTCTCAAATTAATGGTCAAGAGAGAAAATAAATACTCCATGACTGGGAGGCCCTATTTGAAGGTCTTAAACATGAGAGAAATAACATGGTATGATAAGTTTGCCGGAGTACCTAAAATATTTTCTGTATTTGGACATCACTCACAAAATAACCTCTTGAATCGATTAAATAACATTTTAATTATATGAAAATCATATATTTATCATATGGATGTAAATTTTTTTTTTTGTTTTTTTCCAAATCACCTAAAAAAAATAGCACAAACTCGTAAAACGCCTTTTGCTGACAACCAAATATGAATTATCTAGACAAACTAGACAATTTATTTTTAAAACATCCCAACTTTTTAGTTTTTAGGAAAATGGTGAGAGAGCTTGACACCATCCTCATCAATGATCTTCACTTGATCCCTTCTGCCGCTGATAACTTCCGAAGCTACAATCTTGTCACTGTGAGGATAGAAATCGTTGTGATTCATTTTAATTATTATAATTTCCTCGTGATTCGTAAGACTGCGATGATATAAGTATTCAACATCATTTATATATTTCCATTTTATAAATGTTATGTATCTCTCTGTTAATTAAATAAAGGAGAGAAAAAGAGGGCAACAATAAAATGTAATCAGACAAATTTTTGTCCACAGAAAATGTAACTAAAGGCTAAAATATTTTTCATGATTTAATTCAACTCAAATTAGTATGTTATATATAGTGTAATTTCTCTCATATTTAGGATATTTAAATAATACATTCAACACTAGAATCTTAGATCACAAATAGAACAAAAGATCTTTAATCTGTAAAAAAAAAAAAAATAATAATAATAATAAAGAATGTAAGACTATTTAAGATTGAAAAAAGATAACTTTTTGGTCAAATTTATTTATATGTCGAGAGCTAAGAAGAAAAAGTAGAAGATAATTTTTCTCTTATTAGAGGGCAGATTAGTCTCAAAAAATACTCGTTTCTTTGTCGTCACTCGTCGGGGCTTGCAATTCACGTTCCGACTCGTTCCTTTAGTTGATTCTTTACTGTTAGACCCCCACATTCAACGTTGACATCATCTAATAGATAAATTTGCAACCAAAAAAAAAAAATTAAAAAATAGTGGGGGGAGGGGGCGTTGTTGTAATTACAATCTTTCAAAAGGATCAAAATCAAAATATTTGAGGATCCGTACAACAAGAAGAAGGCGCTCTATCACAAAAATTTTCCCACCCTCTTGCAACATGAGTCTACTTTATATGTAGTGGGTTTTTGCTCTTTTCCATTTTGAACTTCTCATTTCGGGATTGTCTCTCTCTCTGAACCAGGTAAATCTCTCTGTGAATCGGACGGCCACATTTCTGTTATTTTATATTCCATCACATGCTTCTATTAGATTCTGATTTGGGTTTTTGTTCGTCTTCTTTCTTTCGATCCTGCGTCAATTTTGTTGTTGAAAAAAAAAAAAAAAAAACAGTGTTTTGGGATCCGTTCTGTTTGGAACCTGGATTTCACTAGAGAGAGGGGGGAAAAAAAATTAAAGGTTGCAAGTTATCTCGTGTTTGGATTTTACTTTTTTTTTTTTTTTAATAAATTGTTAAGCGTTTGTTCAACTAGTAGAAATAACAGCTATTTGGTTAAGTGTGGGAGAAAGGACGGAAAGAGAAGGTAAGGAGTGCGAAAGAGAGAAGAGAATATGAAAATTAGTTCGGCATTAATTTTATTTTTTTTAAGAAAAAAAAATTAGTAAGGAATTATTTTTCTTTCCTCATAGCTTTCAAAATGAAGCCTTATAATTCATCCCTTATTTAGGCAACAAACTATTGTGTTTGAAAATTAATCTCCCTATTGCTTATGATCTCAATTGTTTATTCATATGCATTTTCCCCCCTTCTTTGCAGATTACAGGTCACAAAAGATAGATGGTCCATGCTTCTTCTTTTACTGTTTCCAAGGCTTTGTAAGATATATACATATACACATATATTTACTTTATAGTTGTTGATGAAAATTCAATTAACATCCCAAGAAATTGAGTGAATTAGAAGAAAATTAGACATAGAATAGTATGCATTTGTTGTTTTGGAATCATAGTACTTTTTGTATTTTATATTATCGAATGGGTGAATTCATAGAGCCAAATAGGTTTATTAGTAAGGGTTTTGATCCTTTCTGAAATGCCCCATTAGTATCACTGTACTTTTTCACTTTTGATAGACTGTATAGCTGAAGGCTTTCGTTTTCTAGGAAATTTGGTGCGATAACAGTACAAAAGTCATTGCATCATCGGTTGAACTGTCCCCTAAAGGGTTCTGTTAGGTTTATTCAAATGGCAAGTAACCTCAACTCTAACTCGAATGGCAACAACGGTGAGTCGAGAGGTGCACTGGTTGTTCTAGAAGGCTTGGATCGTTGTGGAAAAACTACGCAGTCTAGCAGATTACACAAGTACTTAAAAGGACTGGGACATGCAGCTGAATTATGGCGATTCCCTGACAGAACTACGAGCGTTGGACAAATGATATCTTCCTATCTTTCCAATCAATCACAACTTGATGATCGCGCTATCCATCTACTTTTCAGTGCCAACCGTTGGGAGAAGAGGTTTGCATTGTTCTAAATCCCTAATGCAATGTGTTTCTATTCTTGCTTTATGGTTTACATATATAAGCAGAGCAGATTGTTCTTATCGATTGGGGTTAGTAAGTTGTGCTGGATTGCTGGCGTTTTGATCTAGGACCTTTAATTTGCTAATTTGTGTTAAGATACTAGTTCGACATTGATGTATTCTTTCTACTTGAATAATATTTGAGATGCTTGTTCTGTGCTGAGATTATCATTGTTATGGTATAAGATCGAACTATGACACGAATAAAAATGGTGAGTACTGAAAAGTTTGATGTGTTTGCAGAACATTGATGGAAACTAAGCTGAAATCTGGAACCACTATCATTGTCGACCGTTATTCTTATTCTGGGGTCGCTTTCTCTTCTGCCAAAGGACTAAATATTGATTGGTGTAAGGTGAAGACCAGCTAAATTATTAATTTGAAAGTTTGTGTTCCATACTTGAGCTCTACTAAACAATGTCTTCTACTGTAGGCTCCAGAAATCGGGTTGTTGGCTCCAGATCTGGTATTATATCTTGACATTTCCCCAGAGGTAATTAGTATTTTAGGTTTTTCGGACTATTAGGAAGATACAAACTGCCCCAAATTCTTTCAAAGTAAATTTTCGTGTTATAACCTTATTTTTTCCTGTACATGGCTTGCCTTTTGATTTACAAGCATCTTAAAAAAAAAAACAACCATCAGAAAGCTGCCCCGTTTGATTTGTTTGATTGCTTCTTTCCAATATATAGAAAAAAGAAAGTTATTGTTTTTGTTCCGGTTTTTGGCTGACCTTTTTGCAAAGGTGAGATGTGCCTAGTGCTTTCCTAAACCTTCTTTTGAACTGATTTATAATGTTACAATTATCAGAAAGCTGCAGAAAGAGGAGGTTACGGAGGAGAAAGATACGAGCAGCTAGAGTTTCAAAAGAAAGTCCGGGAAAGCTATCAGGCTCTCCATGGTGCTTCTTGGAAGGTATTATATATTGCTTCTTGGAAGTTGTGAATCTGCTTTGGTTGTAATTCTTTCTAAAGGGCTGTTGGAACTTTTACATCAAGTAATTTTGTAGAATCATGTCTACGTATTTTCGTAATGGTAGTTAAAGCATGACAATAAAGAAGCTGTATCTGCTTTTCTCATTAGCCTACCTCGAGGGTTTAGGTAAATTTTGCTAGACTTATCTGCTTTTCTCATTAGTCTATCTCGTGGGCTTAGGTAAATTTGCCGACGGTATAACTTTATATACAATTATACACATACATAGTAGAGTTATAAACATGCTATATGCATACAATCACACTTGTACATACACAGAATTATCATGTCTACTTGATCTTTTAATGGTTGCTGAGGAATGAATCCAAGACCGAAGAGTTGAAATGCAAGTTGCACGAGAGATTTGTGCATTTTTTATGTCACTTGCTTTTCCTCTTGATATAGGTTGCCTTGTGCTCTACTTCTCAAAAGGCCTGCATTAGAAAATCTGCCTAACTGACCTGAACCTAATCCTGATCTGTTCATAACTAGAATTCCTGATTTGGTCTTTTTCAAACTTCTCGTGTCAAGTTATTTCTTTATGTTGTCCAAGATATGAGTGTTCTGCGACAATACAAGACCAAACGAATCAAGTCGTTTTTACCAATTTTGAGTTATTGTTGGTTTTGATTGGTTGGAGATAGTGTTTTTGATGGCCAGTATAGCCATGTAAAGATTTGTTGTTCTTTTAGAAATTGTCTCAAGTGTCATCTTTCTATTCGAGTATTGTGATACTAGATCACAAGTTTAAGTGTTATAATATCCGTGGAGGAGAGTTTTATTTCTCAATACAGTGAAAGATTTTACAGAGGTAAATAGTTTTCGAGTCTCAACCCCTGACTGACCAAACCGACTATTTTTGTGGTTTGGTTTCCTTTGGTTTTTCTTTTAAATCTTTAAAAAATGATCAAACCCACCAGAATAAAATATTTTACTTGGTTGGTTTGGTAGTTTTTGCTTTTAAAACTGATCAAATCAATCATGAACACTTCCGGTCAAAAGCAGTCTCACGCCTTTGGGGAGTCCCCTTGTCAGATCCGATATTTAGCGGTTAAAACTGAGATGTGAAACCCATTGAGCCTGTTATACGGTCAAAAAACTTCAAACTTGTCATTTTACCACGCCGTTTCTGGGTGATTTACTTTGACTTTGCTAATATGTTGTCTAATTTCTCGTTGGGACTAATTGCAGATGATAGATGCTTGTCAACCACTAGAAGATATTCAGAAGCAGCTGCAGGAGATAGTTTTTGACTGTGTTACAACATGTCAAGGAGGGAAACCCCTAACCTGTCTCTGGACAAGTTAACCCGTCTCCGATGTTAAGATCGGCACCGAAGAGTTGTACAGTTGCGGTATGCTCTGATAAGATTTCTAGGATGGCCATGGACGAAACTTGGGACATGTTTTGAGGGGAATCGATAATTTGGAGGAATGTGAATCTAATTCCTGGATATTCTCATTCCCATATCTAGATTTTTTGTATTGATGTAAGTAGGAAACTTTATGGTTAAAGGGATGGCAACTTTTCCCGTGAGTATGGGTTTTGTGGTACCTGTCGTATTAAAACAGGGATGTGGGATTGTTATTGGATTGGTGACGGGGGAAGGAGATAACTTATTTTGAATCAGAATCGGAATAGGTACGAGGAGAATACTCTCGACCTTGTCCCCATCTCAATATACATATTCAACAAGGTAGGTATACATTTTAATTATTATTCTAGTATTCATCGTAACATTGAAATTTGGAGTTTGTTTTATAAGATATTGAATGTGGATTTAATTTAGGGTGAATTCTAACTTATGCATTTTGTTTCTTAACACATTGAAATATTCGTCGAGATTAGTGTCATGGTCTTTGAGATTGGGTCTTTTTTTAAATCAATTTGAAGTCAACTAAATAAAAAACGTTAATTTAAAATCAGAAAGTAAATACTTGGGACAATTTTTTTTTTTAATTAATTTAGTCGTTTAAACTTATTTTATTGTGTCAGATTCCGGTTTGTTATGTGGACAAAATTATTCTTATCTTTAATATATCTAAAAGATTGTTTAGTAGAATTTTACAGAAAAAACTTATTAAACAAATAAAATTTAAAAGAAAAAAAATCAAAAAAATTAAAAAAATTCCTAGTACCGATTATAAGAGGCCTAAAAGTGAGGCCCAGTGGACCAGCAGAATAAAGTCAGCCCAGGAATCGACCATGGAGGCATTCCCTCGTCGTCCAAAATTTTGTTGGGCCTGGCTCAAAAATAATCGGCCCGGAAACTGTGGCTGACCCAACCAGCTCTGCTTCTTCATTCACTTTTTCTTTCTTCCATTCTTCCTTCCATTTCCATGGCCATGCTCTAGACTTCGTTCCAGTTTCTGGGTGATGGGTCTTTTCAGGTTTTTCCGAAGCTTCCATGGCCAACACATGGAAACTTCCAGAACAGCAGCTTTATCACCCGGGTACATCCAGAGGCGAGCCTTGTCAAGCTCCAAGTTCTTCAACAATGGCGACCGTACGGTGCTTCCGGTTCTCATTGTCGGTGCAGGGCCTGTGGGTCTCGTCCTTTCTTTACTTTTAACCAAATTAGGTAATACCCACCTTGCTCTTTACATTTCTAATTCACAGCTGTTATATATGTTTATAGTTTCTGTGCTTTTTTTAATGTGATTTGATAGTAATTTGAATGAACAATGATATGTGTTATGGAGACGTCAATATTCTTTGAGTTCGACCAAAGTGAATTTAAAAAATTTAACAATGATATTTTTAAATTCACTTTGATGGCTTATGGTATATATACATGTACATATATACATATAAAAGTAATTCTACATTTATAGAACTCGCAAAATTTTGATTTCACTTGCTTTCATAACTTTCATGATGTGTTTCATTGTTCATGTTTATCCTTATGATTTGTTATGTGTGTGTGTGTATATATATGTGTATATTTATTTATGATGAGTGTCATTTTGCATTTTGCGTATATGCATCACTGAATTAGCATTAAGGTGATTATGGCAATAGATATTTGGTTAAATAGGAATTTTAACTTTTCCATCGGTACAAGATTGGATTTTGAGTTTTAAACAAAAACGACTAGAAGATTATGTCTTTTCAAGTTTTGACATATCTTGTTCTATTAGTTTTTATTTATAGATGATGCGTTTCAATTGATTCCTCTTGTTGATGTACCTTGATTTATTGAAAGATGCTACCATACGTGTTGAGTTGGAATAAGCGGTGAAGATAAACTGTTTGTCGTGTTCTATATAGGGGTCAAATGTGCGGTTTTGGAGAAAAGCAAGAATTTCTCAAATCATCCCCAGGCACACTTCATCAACAATCGATCCATGGAGGTTGATTTCTTATGTGGGAGATATTATTTAATGAGTTACATGGTATTTCAGGCTTTATTCATCTGAACTGTCTTGTTGTTAGGTGTTTCGCAAATTGGACGGCCTTGCAGAGGAGATCCAAAGGTATCAGCCACCAGTAGAACTATGGAGAAAGTTTGTATATTGTACTTCGCTCAATGGTTCGATTCTTGGTTCAGTTGACCATATGAAACCTCAAGGTGCAAAGTTGATCTTCTTTACTTTTCCAACCTTTTACATTCTGGTCTGCACAATTTTAGGTGTTAGGATATTGTGATAATTCAAGGCCATTGTAAGTCGTGTAATATGTAGTTGATAAATGTTTATTGTTGTTCTTTTAATTACCAGATTTTGAGCATATTGTTAGTCCAGTGTCTGTTGCACATTTCTCCCAGTACAAGTTGATGAGATTACTGCTTAAGCAGCTTGAAAATCTTGATTTCCAAGTTCGTGCATCTGAAGAATTGGTAGGCCTCAACCAGGGGATTCTCAGAGAAAGGCAGATTTTGATGGGTCATGAGTGTTTATTCATAGATGCCAGTAATGACTGTGTAACTGTAACTGCATCTTTTTTCAAGGACGGAGAGTATATGGAGAGGAATATCAGGTGTGATATCCTTGTTGGTACGGACGGTGCTGGAAGTACTGTACGTAAGCTTGCAGGAATAGATATGAAAGGTGAAAGAGAGTTGCAAAAGCTTGTAAGTGTCCATTTCTTGAGCAAAGATCTTGGCCAATACTTGCTCAACGAGAGACCTGGCATGCTGTTTTTTATTTTCAATACTGAAGCCATTGGGGTACTTGTTGCACATGATCTCAAGGAAGGTGAATTTGTTTTCCAGGTATTCTGCTGTCAAAAAATGTTCTGAAAAATGTTTAGGTCGTTTAAAATATGCTAATTCTTTGATTATCTCCCATCATCTTGCAGATACCATTTTATCCACCTCAACAAAATGTCCAGGATTTCAGTCCCGAGGTACTCTCCAATCTCCATTTGTTACGGATAGATTGCTCTACGATCATTTGTGTGGCATCCCATAACAATTTTTCTTGTTATGTGAACAATGTGTACTGGATTGAGACTCGGAAATGAGAATGAGCTATTGACATATTTATGTGCTAGAATGGGCCTTTTAATTAAATTTGCTAACGTGAATATCTACTTTATTCTTTTAGATGTGGAAGGAGTTGATCTTTAAACTGGTTGGTCGAGAGCTAGAAGACTTATTTGTGATTGATATAAAGCCATGGGTTATGCATGCCGAAGTTGCGGAAAAGTTTCTATGTTGCGACAACCATATAATACTTGCTGGTGATGCTGCTCATAGATTCCCTCCTGCTGGTGGCTTTGGTTAGTTGTTCCCTGTGTAGAAATATGAATGTTGATTTAAATTGTTTTGTTGAATATAAAGAACAGAAGTCATCTTTACAGTTCTGCCTGATTTATGCAGGAATGAACACTGGAATTCAGGATTCTCACAACCTGGCCTGGAAAATAGCTTCCATTGTAAAGGGTATTGCACCATTTTCAATGCTTAATACTTATGAAACGGAACGTAGGCCGGTATTGGTTTTGTCTTTTTCACTTTTGTAGCTTCACTCTTTTTTTTTTCCCCTTGAACTCGAGTAGCTTTTTGACATGCAGACATATGTTTTCATGTCAGGTCGCCATTTTCAACACGGAACTTAGCATTCAAAACTTCAAAGCAGCCATGGAAGTTCCTGCCGCACTTGGTCTTGATCCAAGTATTGCAAACTCGGGTAAACCAAAGCAGCTTTTCGCCTTAGATTTTATTCTTGATCTAGAATTTGGTGGACACCACGGCTATCAAAAAAAAAAAAAAGGACCCAGCTTGGTGATTTGTTATGCTTCCTTTTTGGTTTAAATGCATCTGTTGATTATCATTTCTTCATTCTCAGTGCATCGTGCTATTAATGATGGAGTTGGTGCTGTTCTACCATCTGGACTACAGAGGACAATTTTGGATGGAATTTTTGCAATAGGACGTGCACAAGTTTCGGAATTTTTTCTGAATGAAAAGAACCCACTTGGGGTTTTAAGGCTGGCTAAGCTAAGACAAATATTTGATGAAGGAAAGAGCCTTCAACTCCAGTTCCCTGCAGAGGATCTTGGTTTCAGGTAACCACGACTTCTTATAAGACCGGTGCCTAAATATAATCTGCATCCTTTCAATCCAGTTTTAAGGTTTGCCCACCGACTAATTTCGCTGCTCTTTAAAACTCATTGGTTTAGTTAACCAACTTGGTAACTGGATCGTCGACGAAAAAAGCATCTTTACAGCACATCTAATTCTATTCATCACTGATAGATACCTTGAAGGAGCACTTGTTCCTGCCTGTAATAGTGTTGCGGGTACTCCTGAAGCACCTACCGGTCGTCGGAGGGACTATACTCCTATTGCAGATCCGGGGTGCAGACTGCCCCATATGAATGTGAGAGTATTTTCGAATTCCTCAAGTAAGGTATGCTGGCTTTATGATAATCAATACGTCTAATTTGTTCACACATTTTTGAGTATTCCATAATTTCCCTTATGGTTTAGTAACACAGCATGATCTTTAATGGCAGATCATTTCGACCCTGGATCTTATATCCGGGGACAAAGTCGAGTTTCTTCTCATTATAGCGCCTATTGAATCGTCTTATCATCTAGCTCGGGCGGCATTAGAGGCGGCCAAGGAATTCAAAGTTTCCGTCAGAGTATGCGTGCTTTGGTCTGACGAGAATTCAAAAGGAATTGAAGTAGGAAGTGAAGCATCATTGGCTCCGTGGGAGAATTACATAGATGTTAGGGAGGTTAAGAAGTCACCCACTTCACCATCATGGTGGGATATCTGTAAGATGGCTGCCAAAGGAGCCATCCTTGTAAGGCCGGACGAGCACATTGCGTGGTGCGAGAAATCAGGACTTGTTGCGGACCCTAAAAAGGAAATGAAAAGGGTTTTCTCTGCTGTTCTTGGTTTCAAGTCGATGACAATGTAGGAATCTTGCTATTATTCACTTGTACTAAATTTTTTTTTAATGTTCCCCATATACTTTGCTTGACTACTTGTAATCGAAATTGAGGACAGTGCAAGCAAGCATTTGGGTCTATACTAAATGGTTTGAACTTTCAACATGTACATTCGTCAAATTGAAGCCTCAAATCAATCAATACAATTTCCCAATTCTAGTCTTGAACAAAAGTAGCAACAAGTCTGATGCAAGAATATGCTAACACGAACGTGCAATGTTACTCCTAAGCAAGCCTGAACCGACCCTGTATTTAACTATTGCTCTTTGAGTTGTGATACTGTCCAAAGGCGTCATCGTGAATCTAACTATTGCAGATGCGACCAGAAATGCTGCCAAATAGTGTCTTTTTCAGACATCAAGTTTGTCCAACAAAGAAGATTATCAAATGGCCGATAGCAGCAGTGATAACTCCAAGCAATCCGCCAGCAACAACCTGTAACTGGTTCGTATTAATGACAATCCGTGACGGTGTAAATGTGCGTCAAATAAAAAAGGGAGTATCAATCTATAACTTGCATAAGTATCTTCTGCAGAGATACCATTAGCCCTAAAGATGTTTAACCACATAATCAAGTTTCTAAAAGTAAAAGGTCGAGTACAACTACAAGCCTCTAGATGAATTAGGATAAGAAAACTCCAAATCCATCAAGTCTAGCAAAGCATATGCTCCAACTTTACTCAACTTTATTCTTAACGGTGTTTATAACACATCACGTATATAACATATGATATGACTAGGGGAAGCAAAGGAACAACATGAAAATAGGAATTTTCATTCTCAAAAATAATTTCAAAGAAAAGGTACTACAGTAAACCAATTAGTGATATAACCACCGATACCATTTGAAGGAGAAGTTATGGGAAATAATCTAAAGCAATGCGACGAACCTGAGGAGGGGTGTGGCCAAGGAGTTCACGCAGGGGTCTGATCTCAGCTAGAGGATGCTCGGCAGGAAGTTCATAAACAATTTGATTTAGAACCTGAAAAATTGATATTGAAGTTCAATACATGAAACCAAGTTGGTCAAGAAAAAGAGATATTAAAAGTTAAAACTAGCACAGCTTGCAAGTGCGTAAACAGAACTTCACCAAGTCCAGATATTTGGATTATAAAAACTTGAAAGCACTTGAATTGAAACCATAATTTCTAAAAATGCTAACTCTTATACAAGGTCTTGAAACAGAGACAAAGGAACAAGAAGAAAGAGGTGTGCGGTGGCTGTAAACAGAACCAAGAGTGGAAAAGCGGCAAACCTCTGCTTGGCGTCCAGCATGTAGTCTTACACCAGTGGCATCATACATAACCTGCCACCAACATATATGCATTAGATATCTCCCCGCAGGGCCAGAACATGGGCTATCTTCTAAAACATGAGAATTATAAACATGTGCTTCAGACGTTTCTGAAGAGTAACGAATACTAAACAAGATTTTCATTCGTATCAGTTGGGGGTCATACAACACACGCTAGGATCAATGAAATGGCAAAGATCGACCCTCCAAAGCCTTCCTGGAATCCAATGGCTGCAGCAAGAGCAGTAACAGTTGCAGAATGAGACGACGGCATTCCGCCGGACCCAACAAGCTGCTTGAGATCCCATCGTCTTTCTTTATACCAGCAAATCTAAGAAAGCATAAGACTCTCAAAACTTTCACCTTTAATTGTTATCCATAGTTTAAAATAGATCGCCCACTAGAAAAAACTACCTTGTTTTCCTAACAAATCTCATTTTCCTTGCCCATATCGATTAATGAGAAACCATGATAATAGGCCAACTGAAGTCGAACAATCGGACTCATTCCTTTAGTTGATCTTTACCGTTAGACCCCCACAATCAATGTTGATATCATGTCATAGATAAATCTGCGGAAAAAAAAAAAAAAAAAAGGAGGGGGCGTTGTTGTAATTACAGCCTTTTAAAAGGATCAAAATCAAAATATTTGAGGATCTGTACAACAAGTAGAAGGCGCCCTATCCCAAAAATTTTCCCACCCTTTTGCAACATCAGTCTACTTTATATAGAGTGGGTTTTTGCTCTTTTCCATTTTGAACTTCTGTCTCTTTCTCTGAACCAGGCAAATCTCTCTGTAAATCAGACAGCCACATTTCTGTTATTTTAATTCCATCACATGCTACTGTTAGATTCTGATTTTGGGGATTCTGATTTGGGTTTTTGTTCGTCTTCTTTCTTTCGATCCTGCGTCAATTTTGTTGTTGCGGAAAAAAAAAAAAAAAAAAAATCAGTGTTTTGGGATCCGCTCTGTTTGGAACCTGGATTTCACGAGAGAGAAAAAAAAAAGAAAAAAGAAAAAATAAAGATTGCAAGTTATCTCGTGTTTGGAATCGACAATTTAATTTTTAATATATGAAATTACAATGAAGTTTGTTTTTGAGGAAATTTGATAATCGGATATTTTTAGTTGGCCAAATATCATGAATTTTGCATACTCTACATCTTGGTACGATGTTGCTATTTATCCCAACATTCTTCAGTGTTTTATTTATTTATTTATTTATATGAATTGTTAAGCGTTTGTTCAATTAGTAGAAATAATAGCTATTCGGTTAAGTGTGGGAGAAAGGAAGCAAAGAGAAGCAGAAAGAGAAAGTAAGGAGTGAGAAAGAGAGAAGAGAACCGCTTTGGGTAGACCTTAGCCCAATACCCTTCCCAAGTGCAATGGAAGTCACTGAGCTAGGCCCCGTCCAGGTAAGTATATCATGTATTAATTTTATAGACCTTCCAGTATCAAGCTTATTTCGAAAAAGAAAGAAAAGGAAAAACTAAAGAAACTTCTATAAGATTCATCTGAAGACGAAAATGACAAAGTAGACAGATCTCTACTAATGAGTGAAGATAGTTACAAGGCTGTTTATGGAGGACTATTTGTCCATGATCCTTATAAGGATTACAAAGATTTGTAGGAAAAAAAAAAAAGTAAAAAAAAAAGAAAAATAAATAAATAAAAAACATATATAATATTTCTTTCCTCTTTGTCGGCAATTTTTTGATTGTGAGAATAAACTCTCCCAAAAGCAGCTGTCTATGTATTGTACAATCAAAATTGTCATTTTTCTTATCTAAAGCCAGCTCACCTAAAGTCCTTCAGTTCTTTCAGGATCTACTTTTTCCCTTGAACAAAATAATATCGTATCTTTTGAAGATAAGAGCCTTTCACTTCTCATGTGAATTTGTCTTGTCTCCTCTATTACTTAAATAATATCGTAACTTTCTAAGATAAGAACCTTTCACTTCCCATGTGAACTAATGACCCACATTTTTGTCTTGTCTCTTATATTACTTTCTGGAGAAAGCATTCATAAGAACAAAATCTTCAAGTGAACCTACAGACTTACCTTTGTCATCTCTCAATTCTCGTGAACTTGTAGATTTACCTTTGTCTTCTCTTGTCAAGAATACTCCTTATCAACCGGAGAAAAAGTTGCTTCAGTCCATCCACCGCAAGCTACTGTTCAGATTCAAAAAGATGTCCTAGCTGGCCCCTATAAAACATGTTCAAAAAACCTGAGTGAACCCGTTAATATCAATGCTGTCAACCAGGTTGTTGAACAGAATAACTATACCAATCTTCTTTGTGGGGCTTGTCGTCGAGCTCCAAGAGGTTTCCTACGAGGGAAAGCGGTTTCGGACCAGGCGGAAGCCGTTTACTTCTGGGATTAGTTGCAAAGAAACGGAAGGTTTGAACTGAGATACAAATTAGGATTGGAACAAGACACACTAAACAGGTGAAAATGTCCATATCTTACTCCTTTCTTGTGCTCTGTCTCTTCTGTGTTGTATATTCCTTGTTGCAGACAGTGGAAGATATAGAGCACCCTATGGTTGAGAAAATTTTGAATAAGATTGCATTTCTCACTTCGTTAATGGCTAAAATATCTACGTCTTTGACGTTCATTATATGTCCAAAGAAAGAGGAAAAAAAAAAAAAAGTTTGAAATTTGTTATTTATATTATCTTTTTGTATGGATCAAATAAATAGACAAAATCGTTGAAATATGTGTTGTCGAATTGTGACTTGAAAGCAACGTTCCAATTAGACTCACTATTTTTTTCTTTTTGGGTGTTTGTTTTTTGTTTTCGTTAATCAATTAGAACCATAAGTTGATAGGTTAGTTTGAATAAACTACCAAATGCAAAAAGTCAGGCGCACAATAGAAGCTGATTGTCTAGATCGCTTATAAATCACGTGTGGTAGGCGTGTAGCCTTTTGAATCTATCTTTAATTCGTCGATTCATTTAAATAATAACTGACCAAAATTGGTCCACAGTGACAAACTTTTTTTTGGTTGAAACAGGAAATTTGAACTCTAAGGCTTCGTTTGCTTCACCATCTCGTTTAAAATTAAACTGTACTTTTTTCATCATGTTTTTTGTCTTTTCTGAAAAAGTTTTTTGTCTTTTCTGAAAAAGTCAACAAAATTTACTATGCAAACTTAAAAATCTCAACTCAACTCAAACTGAACTGGTGCACCAAACGAACCTTAAATCTTGTGATGAAATCATGTGTGGAATTACTATACTGGACTATACTTATAATCATATATAACAAACCCTTTGAATCTTTTTATCAAAAAAAAAAAAAAAAACCTTTGAATCTATCAGCTTTTATTGTAGTTTTTAGATTTTTACTGAATGTTTTCTGATTGTCGTTTGTTCCATTTGCTATTCTGCCAATTATTGACGTTTTTGGTGAGTCTGTCTTGCTGGTCGTCGTCGGTGGTTTTCAAGCTATCGTCCATTTTATATGTTGCTGTTTTCACTTTGTTGTCGTTATAATGTTGCTTTTTTTTTTTTTTTTTTCATCGTTCACAAACAATATTGTCTTTTTTAGTTCTGGCACACGATGCTTTTGTCGTTTAAATCTACGTTGTTGTTGTCGTTTGTGAATGTTTCTCTCGTGCTGGACCTGCTGGTTGCTATCGTCGTTTCTAAAGTTTTGTTTGTAATGTTATGTCGTTTTTATTTGCTTAAAGAAGAAAAAAGAAACCAAAAAAAAATTTAAAATAAAAACGATGGGCCATTTTGGGAACATTTTGAAAAGGGAAAAGTACCTGAATGACACAAATTTAAAGATCATTGCACCACATAATATAAAAAAATTAACACTAGACTAACATGACACAAAATTAAACTGAAGTTAATTAAAATTTATATCATGTTAATCAATCGATGAAATAAAGATAATTATTTAAGTAATTTTCTCTTTTGGGAGAAAATGGTTTTATTACGGGTACAAAGTATATATTAGAAGTTTTCGAGATTGGTATTGAGATATATTTTGAAGAGAGAAAGAAGTAACTAGAATGTTTGTTGTAAATCATTAAAGTAATTTAATAGATAAATGAGTTATTTGATCATAGACAACCAATTGAGCTTTTAGGTAAATAATTAAGCTATATATTTCAACCAATTATTAATTGCATGAAAAGTAGAAAAAATTATAACAAGAAAGACATAGCAAATAGCTTAGAAAATCCATTATCTATTCTCAGACATTGGAAGAGAAATTAATAAGGAAAAACAGAGCGTTCTTGTCCTCAAATCATAAGGACTAGATATTACTTGCTATTCAAGCTATAAATTACATGCATATATATAAACCTGCTGGAAAAGCTCAATTTACAGAATGTACTTCTTTTACTGTGTAGTTCTATATATTACAAACCATAACATATAATTTTCGTTTTAATTAGTTGCTAGAAGGTATACGATGAGATACATATATAATACATGTAGCCCAAAAAGGATTTCACTGGAAACAATATGTGATCATGCGATCGCCATGGGGAGAGCTCGCAAAGGCTGAGCCATTTGCAAGGTCAGGCCAAAATTGTCTTCCATGTTCAAAGTATCTGGTCCAACTCCATCTTCCAACTTCCAATCAAACGAGTGAAGCAAAGAACCCAACGTCAAGTGCAGCATTCGGTTTGCTAATGACATCCCGGGACATATTCTCCGCCCAGCACCAAACGGAATGAGCTCAAAATCCCGGCCTCCAGTTTCAATATTCAATTTAAAAAACCTTTCTGGCATAAACTTGTTGGGATTTTCCCAGACGTTTGGGTCTCTACCAATGGCCCAAACGTTTATCAACACTTGAGCATCCTTCGGGATGGTATAGCCGCAAACTTTGATGTCACTTTCAGCTTTGCGAGGCACCAGTAATGGTGCTGGAGGGTGCAAGCGTAAGGTTTCTTTGACAATGGCTTGTAAGTAAGGGAGTTTAGTTATGTCCGCTTCCTTCACTTGGTTTCCTTTGCCAATCACTTCTTCTAGCTCCGCTCGGGCTTTTGACATGATCTCTGGGGCTTTTAGTAACTCAGCCATCGACCACTCTAATGTGGCTGAAGTCGTTTCTGTCCCCGCGCCAAATATATCCTGTTTCATTACTTATTCTTATCAGGTCAATCTCAAAATGAACCAACAAGACAAGTATTAGGTTACCTTAAAAAAAAAAAAAAAATATATATATATATATATATATATATATATATACCTTGAGGAATTTAGCCCCCAACTTTTAGTTTGAAGGTTTAATCATGCAAACGTTTCAAGAATCAACATAATTGATCATTATATTACAATAAAGAATTGGTCATTCCCCACGATTTTGTTAAATTGTGAATGGAAAACTTACGTGACTTTGCTCCTCAGTTTCAGTGAAAAATACAGTTTTCACCATCTATTGCTGTGGTTTTTGCTCCTCCAGTAATTTTGTCTCATTTATAATTCTTGCCAACAGTTGTGAGCTTGGCTAAAGTTATAATTTTTTAATGGACAAAATTAGATTTTTTTTTATGCCATGAAATCATTCTTTTTGTGTTTATTTTATTTTATGTTAGTGTAATTTTACTCCGAACTCTCTTTGATTTCAATTTTCAGCAATACCAACCTGGTACTTCCAAAAACACCATTGTAACAACCAACCTGGTCCCTTTTTATCCACGATTTTGGTATTGTGATGGAAGGACCATTTTTGTCAATTTTTGAAATGTCAAGGTAGAAAAGTTTCAAAATTGAAGGTCTTAATTGAATCCTTTCGGGGATATTTTTGAAAATAACCAAGAAGAAAAAGGGTTTGCTTACCAATAACAAATGTCCTATTGTTGTTTTGTGTAGCATTTCGTCTTCTCTCTTCTCTTCACCCATCGCCATCATGTTGATAAGAGTGTCCAATATATCATCATCTTTCACATAACCACCTATTTCCCGGAGTCGCAACCTTTGGTCAATGATGCCATTGAACAAGTCCAGCACTTTTCGGAAGTGAATACCGGTGCGCCTCCTAATGCCTTGGGGGTCAATCTTCTTAAGAATCGGGAAAAAGTCAGCCATGTTTGGTTTTCCGATTTCTTCTATTATACAGCGCACGGACTTCTTGAACTCTCTGCCAGTATCGGAATTTGAACAAGCTAAATTGGCAGAGAAGAATGTGGTGGACAAGAGATTCAGAGCAGCTATGAAAGAAGCTTTTCCAATCTCCACGGACTCACCGGCCTGGCAGCTTTTACGGACATCACGTAAGAGCTCTTGTACCTTGTCGTGCCTCAGGTTCATGTTGGCATCAAGAACCCCAGAGGCAAGCAAGTGGGAGTTGCTTATTTTGCGAAGGTTTCTCCATAAATTTGAGACCGGTAACCAAACCAGGCTGAACTGGTCGTGATCAAAGGCGCGGGCTGCGTCTGGGATCGTTCGGTTGGAGAAGTTTTGGCTATGTCTCTGTATGAATTCCTTAGCCATTGTTGGTGAAGAGACGATAACCGTCGTAACTTGGCCGAGCTTCAAACACATAAGAGGGCCATAGGACTTGGAAAGCTTGGCCAAGGACTTGTGGGGTTTGTCACCGAGCTCCAGGAGGTTTCCTATGATGGGAAGAGGTTTGGGACCAGGTGGAAGTAGCTTTTTGCATCGGGGAAATGCATATGAACGGAAGGCTTGAACTGAGATAAAAAGGATTAGAGCAAGACAAACTAAGCTGGTGAAAATATCCATTATATCTTCCACTTGCTTTTTTCTCCTCCTCTCTCTGCCAAGTTGGTTCTAGTTCCGTGTTGCAGACAGTGGAAAAGCTACCTTGGATTGATTAAAATTGAGATCAGGACTGGTTTTTCTCCTTCATGAATTTCCACATACATATATATATATATATATATATATATGTATATAGCTGTGTGTAGATTCTTTTATTTTTCTTACTTCTTTTATTTTTATTTTTTATTTTTGCCTAAATATGTCTAAGGTTGTTTGACATTTGTCATTTATTCATAGGAAAATCTAATGGATGGCGTTCCCTTTCCCATTTAGTCGTCATTACTTGCAGCACGGATGGAAACTATTTACAAAGAAAATAATGTGAAAAGGCCGTATTAAATAATGTGATAAGGATTGACTGGCTGCTTTATTCAAGAGGGTAAAAAAAAAAAAAAAAGGAATTGAGTGACTGAAATTACAACAAGAAGTAGTTGGTTAGTTTGAAAATTCTAGCAAAAGCATAAGCCACACAATTTAGTCATATCCACATTCATAAATCGCATGCACATGGTAGCTTTTATGCACGTTGCTGTCGTTTTAGGAGGTTCTGTCGTCCTTCTTTGATATTTATTTAGCTTCCATTTGATTCGTTGGTTAGAGATGAAATTTTTATGTTAGAGTTAATTGAATTTTCAAAAATTAGTTATAAATTTTGTTGACTTCTCAGAGAGAAAAAAAAAAAAAAAACTGAGACGAAAAAGTATAATTTAGTTGGAGTTAAACTTGAACACCAAATGAAGCCTTAGTATTGATGTCCCTTAAACTTGTCATCCTTAACAACTTGTATTTCAAATTTCAAATTTTATAATTTTCCAATCTCCACAGACTCTCCGCCATGGCAGCTTTTACGGACATCACGTAAGAGCTCTTGTACCTTGTTGTGCCTCATGTTCACGTTGGCATCAACAACCCTAGAGGCAAGCAAGTGGGAGTTGCTTATTTTGCGAAGGTTTCTCCCTAAATTTGAGACCGGTAACCAAACCATGCTGAACTGGTCGTGATCAAAGGTGCGGGCTGCGTCTGGGATCGTTCGGTTGGAGAAGTTTTGGTTATGTCTCTATATGAATTCCTTAGCCATTGTTGGTGATGAAACGATAATCGTCGTGACTTGGCCGAGCTTCAAACGCATAAGCGGTCTATAAGAATCGGAGAGCCTGGCCAATGACTTGTAGGGTTTGTCACCGAGCTCCAAGAGGTTTCCTAGGATGGGAAGAGGTTTGGGATCAGGTGGAAGTAGCTTTTTGCATTAGGGAAATGCATATGAACAGAATGCTTGAATTGAGGGAAAAAAAAGAAGAAGGATAAAAGCAAGACAAACTAAGCTGGTGAATCTTCCACTTGCTTATTTCTCCTCCTCTCTACCAAGTTGTTTCTAATTCCGTGTTGCAGAGAGTAGAAGAACAATGAAAACTCTATTTTTAGAGTTATTTTGGCATTCTAAAGCTTATATTTTTGCTATAATCTAATTATTTATTTTGATTTTTTTCAAAATTAATATGTTGTCCCAAATGTGTAAGTTAATTATGTTAATGGAAAAAAATAATAATTTAGAGTTAAAATACGAAAAAAATGAATTAAAAATTGCAAAAAGGAAACTTAAAGCAATCATCCACCACTCGCAAGTTTCTTCACGCGCTCCAATGCATGCTCCTAGCCGTTAGATCAGCTTCAGTTGCAGCCCAGATGGCGAGTACGTCTTATTCGCCCTTCCTGGAGCGTTGCCAGCCATGTGTCAGCAATGCAGGGCAGTGTCAGATCCAGCACTTTGCGTTCCACCGTGTTCATGTGTACCTGCTATTCCAGCCAACGCCAGCACACCACGCGTCCCAACTCCAGCCCATTTTCAACAGTCTGTTGCCACCTATCTCCGTGGGATTCAAGGCTGCTTTTGCGTCAGCAGCTGTAGCAAGAAAAGAAAACGAAAAAAAAAATAAGGGAAAGTTGAGTGCTAAACTCGGCTGACTGGAAGCTTATAAATAGAAGCCCTAGGGCTCCATGCCCATTGTCTTTTGGCTGCGGGAGAAGCCGGAAACCAACGAAGAAAAAGAAGAAAAAATATTTTAGGTTTTAGTATTTTATTTTAATTCAAATGTTAGGTTTAGTTTTTTACAAATCATCTTGAATCATCGAGGAGTGGGGGGAGGATATTAGAGAAAAATCTTGGAAACTTGTGACATCTCAGTAAATAGGTTTTTCTTATTATTTTCTTATTTTTTGATTTTTGTAATTTGATAACGATTGAACCTTTGTTTTGTAAATTTTAATTTATAAATTAATTTTATTTTTTAAGATTCCAGTGTATCATAATTATAATGTTTTGATTTATTCTTTTAATTCAGTTGTTGATTTATTTTCCATGATTGAGTGCTCTTCACTGTTCTTAATACTTCTAAATAATTAATCACTATTTAGTTGATTGGTTAATCATAATGAAACTCTAAATAATTGATCACTATTTAGTTGATTGGTTAATCATAAGGAAACTGAAAGGAGATTTATGTGTCTAGTTCATTAAGTTGAATGCCATAGGTTGCATACGGGATAATAATATATTTTCATGACTTGTGTAGTCACTATATGGGAACCACAAATCTTAATGGGTTCTTATTGGTTTTAATTCATATAGGGATATAGTGGATTAGCTTCTAAGGATATTTTTGTTAGACTCCGAGAGGGACTAGTGAATAGATTAGGGATTCTCCATTATCAATTAAGAAAATAAATTGAGGCTTTGGAGAATTATGATGAAATCGAAACCCTAAGTTTTTAGTATTTTGAGTTCTTCGTTTTTATTTCAATTTTTATTGTTATTTTTATTTTAAATTTATTTTCGATTTATTCAAATAAAATTAGGATTAACCAATTTCTGTGTAAGTAATAAGTAATCATTACTTGTAAGAATGATATTCTATTTTTTTTATTACTTATTAACGACAGCGTACGTTATAAAATCGGTAACAAGCAACCATGGATTCATTAAATTTGGGACCAGGACTAGCTGCGTAGAGTGTTTTATTTTGCTTACTCTTTTATTTATTTTTTTCCCAATTATGTCCAAGGTTGTTTGGTATTTGTCATTTTCATAGGAAAGTTAAGTGGTTGGCGTTGCTTTTCCCATTCAGTTTTGTCGTGACCAATTCCTCGCACGTTATTACTTGCAGCTATGGTGGAAGTTATTTCATGTTACTTGTACGGAGCAAATAATGTGCATAAATCGTATTAAATAATGTGATAAGAATTGAGTGGCTGAAATTACGACAAGTAGCCGGTAAGTTTGAAAATTCGTGCATAAGCATATAAGCCACATAATTCTCTAAAATTATCATTATGTCTAAGGGTGAGTTTGGATATCAATTTTAAACTCATAGATTTAAATTTAATTTTTATCTTTTTTTAAAAAAGTTTTTTGTCTTTTTTGAAAAAGTCAACAAAAATTACTATTGAAACTTAAAAATCTTAACTCAAACTTACACACCAAACACCCCCTAAATTTATTATCTTATTTTTAAATCTCAACAGTTAATTCTTTTAATAGTATTTTGATAATTTATCATTTTGTTTAAAATTTTTTAATATTTAATTTTTTTATGTAATTAAATTTTTAAATTCAGATGATATGTCATATAACTATTTGATTGACAACACAGAAAATCCGAGATAACAGATCTTGATTTTTTAATAACTTGTCTTTTAAACTTCTAATTTTAACTTTGTTATAATAATTTACAAAATTATTACAATATCCCGTATAAATTAAAATTTCCATTAAATTATTAATGAAAAGCCAATATACCTGAAGTCAGAAATCCTATTTTCTATCTAAAATTGTCAAATCTAATATAAATATTAAAATTTGTTAAAATTTTAAAACGTAAAAACTTAAAATATATTCAAAAAAAATATTAATGTGAAACTTGTTTTATTTATCTCAAAATTTCACACAATTTAATAAAAAAAAAATCATTACATAACTATAAACTTTAAAATTACAAAACTATTATAATAGGGGGTAGCTGTGGTAGGGGTTCATTGAGAGCCCCTACCCATAGGGTCAAATTTTGAGCCCTTAGATTTCAATCGTACGGGTCAAATTTGAGAGTGCATTTGAGAGTCCATAGACTCACCCTTATTGTAACAAAGTCAGTAAAAAAAAAAAAAAGAGAGAAGGGAAGAGAGAGAGTCGGGGGGGCGCGGGGGGGGGGGGGGGGGGGGGCTGTGGGGCGCCGGGCCGGCCGGGGTCGGGGGGCCGACGGCGAGGGGGGGTGGGCTGGGGTCGGGGCCGCCGGGGCTGGGGGGGGCTGGGGAAGAGAGAGAGAGGGGAAGAGAGAGAAAGGGGAAGAGAGAGGGTCGGGGGGGCGCCGGGGGGGGCTGGGGGGGCACCGGGCCGGCGAGGGTCGGGGGCCGACGGTGAGGGGGGGTGGGCTAGGGTCGGGGCCGCCGGGGCTGGGGGGGGCTGGGGAAGAGAGAGAGAGGGGAAGAGAGAGAAGAGAAGAGAGAGAAAGGGGAAGAGAGAGGGTCGGGGGGGCGCCGGGGGGGGCTGGGGGGGCGCCGGGCCGGCGAGGGTCGGGGGCCGACGGTGAGGGGGGGTGGGCTGGGGTCGGGGCCGCCGGGGCTGGGGGGGGCTGGGGAAGAGAGAGAGAGGGGAAGAGAGAGAAGAGAAGAGAGAGAAAGGGGAAGAGAGAGGGTCGGGGGGGCGCCGGGGGGGGCTGGGGGGGCGCCGGGCCGGCGAGGGTCGGGGGCCGACGGCGAGGGGGGGTGGGCTGGGGTCGGGGCCGCCGGGGCTGGGGGGGGGGGCTGGGGAAGAGAGAGGGGAAGAGAGAGAAAAAAAATTTCGTCGCCGGCGCCGGAGTTGATACCGGAGGTGGGTCGCCGGCGTCGGGAGTGAGTCGCCGGCGTCCGTCGCCGGCGGCGAGGAGATCGCCGGCGATGGGGAATAGTTTGGGTGGGAATGATTATGTGAGGTAAGGTGTATGATGAGTATCGTACACCATCAATATTTTAACCGTTCGATTGAATCTTAACGATCAAAAACGAACCCCTACCGTAAGTTGTGATAGAGTTCCTGAAAGGCACTCTACCACAGATTTTCCCATTATAATAACTATAAATTAAAACAAAAATTGATTAAAAAAACAAAAATTGAGTAATATATATAAATTAATATAAGCGTTTTTTTTTTTTTTTCCCTACCTACCACTTTGGATAGACCTTAGACCAAAACCCTTGCACAGTGCAATAAAAGTCACTGCGCTAAGTTATGGCCCTTTTTTTTAGAGACCATCCAAACCCTCTTTTTGTCTCTACTCTTCCAATGTGGGATCATTGACATCGCCTACAACCTTTTTTTATTTTTTTATTTTTATTTTTTATTTTTATATTTTAGAAATAGTGTTACCGTCAATTACATTCCAACATTCTCATCATATTAATAAGACATATTAAGATTTTATTTAATATTTAAGTTTAACTCCAACTAATTTATATATTTTCATATCAGTTTTTGACCTTTTTAGAAAATTTAACAAAATTTATAACTAGTTTTTAAAAAATTAACTAACTACAACTTAAAATTCCATCTCCAACCGACGAATCAAATGCAAGCGAAGATTATATATTAATAATATAAAGGAGCAAGGTACCATATAATGCGAAGGTGTTGTACTATAAAATGTACCATTTCATGGCTTAATGAAAAAAAAAAAAAAAAAAAAATCCAATAACATCGTATTCTCTATTTCTCTTTAAAGTAAACCAGCCATATATACCATTTTATTGGCTCAGGGCAAACATATGTGTAAGTAAAACCATTATTTATCATTAAAAAAAAAACAATATATAATAATATCCAAAGATCCATGTCTCAAATCAAGAGGAGTATATTGAATACGATTTTTTGGTCTTATTTGATTATGCATTAGCTTATATGTAACGACCCGCCTAGCACGGACCGTTACCGTACATACATGCATACATAACTTGTTTTACATACTTATTTATTTAACAAATATAGTGGATTTTTTTTTTCTACTACTGAAGTACTTGTTTGGAATAATATAAACATAAAATATTAAGCATAATTTTACGGAAGACGTAACGGCTTATCCTTTCTTTCACAGTTGCCCTGCCAACTCCACCATTTTGTATCAAAAAGCACCAGTAGGTTGCTTACCTACAGCATAGACATAAGGCGTGAGCTTTCGCTCAGCAAGTACAACTATTTTATCCGCAACACAAACAATTATGAACTTAGCATAGCCTATCTTTCACAGTTGTTTGGAATAATATAAACATAAAATATTAAGCATAATTTTACGGAAGACGTAGCGGCTTATCCTTTCTTTCACAGTTGCCCTGCCAACTCCACCATTTTGTATCAAAAAGCGCCAGTAGGTTGCTTACCTACAGCATAGACATAAGGCGTGAGCTTTCGCTCAGCAAGTACAACTATTTTATCCGCAACACAAACAATTATGATTAGAATGAACTTAACACATTCTAATCATGCATGATCCAATTATGCTTTATTATGCTTATTTTATCATGCTTTCTTAACATACTTTCATTCCTTAACTTGCTTATGGGCCCCTTATCATGAGTGACCGTACCGGGCGCGCAACTATGGAGTGGTTGGGGCGGCCAATCCATTTCCAACTCAATCCACAGTCCTACCCGACCTTGGACGGGTCGGTACGTCACAGGCAAGCTCGCTTGCCATCATACTTATTTGTCATCTTGACCTTATTCTTATTAATTGTGAACATGCTTCATGATGTCACATGAATATAACTTGTAATCATATATTAGTCATGCCATCTATTTGATATTTCAAATCATACATTGCATCATACATCATGTTACAACCAAAAAGCCTATGCTGTAGGCGGAGTTGCACTTACCTTTCTTACTATGTCCCTCTGGATGCTGTTCTCTTACTGGGCACAGCTGCAGGTCCTCTCCTGCTTGAATAGGGACATAGGTAAGAGTCCAATTCTCATTGTGTAGTGTTGGTGTCCTAACCAACATGCTTACGAAATTTTAGTTGTATGTCCCCGATACTAAATATCTGGTTTGGTCATAAATATTAACCCTATCGTTTGGAAGTAATCATTCTTTGCTTATTTCTTAAGAGATTACGTTGGATAATCCCTTAGGCTAAATCTTTGACAAATTGCTGGGTTCCTTTAAAAAAACTTAGGCTTTGGGGCTAAGCCCGGTAACTCAGGTATTATCCTTGGTTATTGTCCGTAATCGGCTTGATTACAAATTTTATCTTAAGAAACTCTATTTTCTTATCCTTTTTGTCATTTTGAAAGATTTAACTTTAAATCCCTTTAATATTTTTGTAACCATTTCAAATCTTCAAAACAAATCTTTATAAAGGTCATTTAAGATTGAGAACTGCCTTTGGGACAGTTTTAAGCAAAAATACAGTTTTTTTCGAAAACTGTTTGTAAAACTTATGTGCAGGAATTTTCGGTTCCCTGCACACTCTTCATAAAACAATACCAGTTCATAAATCCATTTGGAATTTGAAAAATTTGTCTTCACGAAAGTTGTAGCTCTCGAAAAATGCTAAAACTTTTGTGTTTTACGAAAAATCCAGTTCTGCTTGTACTTGCGTCAGTTTTTGTTTGAAACTAGCTGATCCTGTAAACTGGGTCTGGGCAGACCAGCCACGGATTTTTGTAAAAACGGAGACCATTGGAGTCTCATTTTTTGATTCTGCCCATGCTGTCTTCTAGGAAAAATCGTTCCGAGTAACTTTCGTGTTTTACAATTTACCCAATTCGTCCTCTAAGGGCCTCTAATTTTTACTTTCCCGAAACTGGCCAGTTTCGAATCCGAATTGGCAGTTTCGGTTGTTAAGTCCGGTTTACGTCCTATTTCGTGAAATCTATCTCGACCGATCACTTCGGGAGCCTACATGACAAACACACAGCGCTTCTAACGTCCCACATGAACCCATAAACTGTCCAATTGGATTCATGCAACCCAAATCCAAAAGCTCTAAGCCTAGGTTTGCATTGACCCTAACTTTTTGCATACATTACATACAAGCATCAAACTTTGCTCCCTAAACTAGCATGCTTCAAGCACTGCCTAAGGGAAGATTTTTTTTGGACCAAACTAGGGGACATACAACCCTAAGTATCAAGCATGAAGATAAATCATAAATAAACACAAACAATGCAAGAATTCAAGCCATACACCCCTAGATCTACAAATCAAGCACATACCACATACTTAGGGCATAAAATGGGAAATGGACTTATGTCCTTACAACCAAATTGAACTACCTTTTAACCTTAAATTTGAACTTAAATAAGAGAGTTAGGGCTCTAGATTTTTACCTTAAACCAAAGTCAAGTTTGGTCACAAAATCTCTTCCTCCCTCTAGCTCCCTTGGCTCACGACCACACCTCCAAATGGCACCAAAAATTTTTTTGGTTGATCTCCTTGGTAGATCCACTCCAAGCCGAGCACCTCACCAAGGTTTGGCCCCAAAAATTTCAGCTTTTCTCCTTCCCTTACTCACTCGGCTACACACTCTAAAAACCCAAAAAAAAATTTCTAAACTTTTCTTGGCTTTCTCCTAGCTCAAATCCGAACCCTTAGGAACAAAAACCCCAAGAAAATTTTTGATTTTTCTCACTCCTTTCTCTTCCCCCAATTTCCGGATTTTCAAGAGAGAATTTTGCAAGAATTTCCCCAAATTTCTTGAATAAAATGAATAGGCTCAAGGGGGTATTTATAGAGGTTAGAGAACTTTGCTTATTTGTGGAATTTACCCCACAATTTTTGATATTTGGTTGATGACCCCATGAGGTGGCCGGCCAAGGAGAATTCTAGAGCCAACTAATACTTTCCAAATTTTTAGATAATCCATTAATGAAGTCATAAATCAAAAGGTGGGTGATGTAATCACCTTTAGAACTTGTTTGGCTTTTTTCTTAATAAACAGTCCATATTCATGCTAACACAGATATTTTCAATACTGTTAACTTGTTAATGACAGTATTTTGTCACTAAACTGCAGTCCAAAATTTATCTGTGTAAAATTTGACTGTATAAAATTTTTCTTAAAATTTGAAGCCCTTTGACCCAAGATACCCTAATTTATGTGCTTGATTTTTCTAGGGTGATATTAAATCTTAATCTTGACATCTTGTCTGTAAAAATGATTTTTCGCAGTATATTTTCCATACTGCTCGTCCATAAAACAGTATCATCATATGGTTGACTTTTCTGGTCAACCCTTGACTTTTTGGGTCAACTTTGACTTTTTAGGTCAAACTTTGACCACCATGCAAGGCCATGCAATCGTGAAATTTTCTATCCCTTTTTCTTAAAATGATACATACTTAGTTAAGCAATCATTTTTTTTTTTTAAGTCTCATAATATCGTGAGAACTTATAATTTCAAATAAAACCTTATCTCAGATTTTTCATAAATACCTTTAGATCATAACTCAAGTTTCTTTACAAGAGAACGTAAGGTCGTAAAAATTTAGTTATTACATTATATACCACTTGCAACAAAATCTAATTCAGTCAATATCAAACTAGATTAATACAAGAATATATATATATATATATGAGTAGAAAATTATCTTTTGATTTCATGATATTTGATTGGATATAGTCTTAAAAGTAAAACTGTAAAACAAGTACCTTATAGACGAAGTTTGTGTGCACACGTGAAGCGTAGAATTTCCTCCATCTTCTCTTAACTTTCCATGAGACAAACATGTCATTGTTTGTAGAAAGATGAGGGGACCTGGCTGGTCTTATAGAGATTCCCACAAATTATAAAATTCTAGACGAACACTAATTATCATCACATCAAATAAATTATTTTTTTTGGTACACATCACATCAATTAATAAATGGACCAAGACCCACTAGGTGCATCAATCTTAACTTTAGAGTTCTGATCACAACTAATCAATTGAGCTTTCAGGTAAATAATTACAATACCTTTTAGGAAAATTACAGTAAACAACATTTTAAAAGAAAATAATTAAAGTAAATAACAAGGTTTTAAAATAATTGAGGTAGGTAAAAAATTTATTAGGTAAATAACAAATTTATTAAGCAAAGAATATATTGATAAGACGTAAATGAATTATTTATTACATAAATTTATTATTTGTTCCAAAAATTTTAATAACCTATTATTTACTTCAATTTTTTTTATATGAAAACTGCTATTTACTTCTTTCATCTTATATTTCAACCAATTTCTTACGAATCAAAATCTCAAATTGTTGATTGCACAAAAAATAGAAAAAATTCTAAGAAGAAAAAAAAAATAGCAAATAGCTTTGGAAGAACAAATAATATGGGAAATTAGAGCTTCCTTACTAGCCTCATAATATACGAGATTATAGCAAAAGACTGGCCTTTATTATGAGGTAATTTTTCCTGCAGTTATTTCATTACTTGCTATTCAAGCTATGAATTTCATGTATACTTGCTGAAAAAAGCCCAGCTAAATTTGTCTTTCTTTTATTGTGTACTTTTACATATCATGAAACTTTATTCTTGACTATCACCATCATCATGATAGTTTTTATCAGCTGCTAAATGGTATTCAAAGAAAAACATACATACACACACACATATATATATATATATTATATATATTATATATATATAATATATATATATATATTATATTGCCTGCTAAATGTTATTTCATTACTTGCTATTCAAGCTATGAATTTCATGCATACTTGCTGAAAAAAGCTCAGCTAAATTTGTCTTTCTTTTATTGTGTACTTTTACATATCATGAAACTTTATTCTTGACTATCACCATCATCATGATAGTTTTTATCAGCTGCTAAATGGTATTCAAAGAAAAACATACATACACACATATATATATATATATATATATTATATTGCCTACAAAATGTTTCACGTGAAAACAATACATTATGTGGACGTCGCCGTGGGGAAAGCTCGCAGAGGCTGATCCATTATCAAGGTCAGGCCATACTTGTCTTCCATGTTGAGAGTGTCTGGTTCAACCCCATCTTCCAACTTCCAATCAAACGAGTTAAGCAAAGAACCCAATGTCAAGTGCAAGATTCGGTTTGCCAACAGCATCCCGGGACATATTCTCCGCCCAGCACCAAACGGAATGAGCTCAAAATCCCGGCCTCCAGCATCTATATTCGATTTCAAAAACCTTTCCGGCATAAATTTGTCGGGATTTTCCCACACGTTTGGGTCTCTACCAATGGCCCAAACGTTGATCAGCACTTGAGCATCCTTCGGGATGGTATAGCCGCAAACTTCGACGTCGCTCTCCGCTAGGCGAGGAACCAGTAATGGTGCTGGAGGGTGCAAGCGTAAAGTTTCTTTGATAATGGCTTGTAAGTAAGGAAGCTGAGGTATGTCTGATTCCTTCATTTTTTTTCCTTTGCCAATAACTTGTTCTAGCTCCGCCTGTGCTTTCGACATGGCCTCTGGAGCTTTTAGTAGCTCAGCCATTGACCACTCTAATGTGGCTGAAGTCGTTTCTGTCCCCGCGCCAAATATATCCTGTTTCCTTATAATTATTATCGGGTCAATATCTGACGGACTAAATCAAAAAGTCCCTATTTATATTTATGCGCATAAGTTTATCGAAACTCGATTTAAAAAATATTGGACTCTTTTAATGAACAAAATTAAAACTTTATTTATTCCACAAAATCAATATTTTTGTTTTGTTTCCTTAATTGTATATTCGTGTACTTTTCCTCAAAACTCTCTTTGATTTTCATCTTCAGCATTAAGAGTACTAATAACTACAATTTACCATAAGTTTCGAAACTGAAAGTCGAGGGAGATAAAATGAATCTTTTGGGGGATATATATATATTTTTAAACCAAAATCAGTAGAAGAGCTTGCTTACCAGTAACAAATGTCCAATAGTGCTTTTTTGTAGCTGTTCATGTACTCTTTTGTCTTCAGCGTTCTCTGTCAAGTCGATAAGAATATCCAATATATCAGTATCTTTACCAGAAGCACTCTTTGCCCCGAGTTTCGACCTTTGGTTGATGATCGTGTCGAACAAGTCCAGCATCTTTCGAAAGTAAATATTGTTGCGCTTCCTGATGCCTTGGGGGTCAATCATCTTAAGAAATGGGAAGGAGTCAGCTATGTTTGGTCTTCCCATCTCTTCGATCATACCGCGCACGGCCTCCTTGATCTCTTCGCCGGTGTCGGAATTCGAATCGGCTAAATCCATGGAAAAGAATGTGCTGGACAAGAGATTGAGAGAAGTCATGAAAGCAGCTTTTCCAATCTCCACGGACTCACCTGCCTCGCTGTTCTTACGGACATCACGTAAGAACTCTTCGACCTTGTTGTGCCTCAGGTTCATGTTGGCATCAAGAACCCTAGCGGCAAGCAAGTGAGTGCTGATTATTTTCCGAAGGTTTCTCCATAAGTTCGAGATAGGTAACCAAGCCAGGCTGAAATGTTGGTGTTCCGAGGCGGAGATCGCATCGGGGACCTTTCGGTTGGAGAAGAACTGGCTGTTCTTCTGAATGATATCCTTAGCTATAGATGGTGAAGTTACGATAATCGTCGTGACTTGGCCGAGCTTCAAACACATGATCGGTCCATACGACTCGGAGAGCTTGGCCAGGGACTTGTGGGGCTTGCCACCGAGCTCCAAGAGATTTCCTATGATTGGAAGAGGTTTTGGACCGGGTGGTATATTTAGCCTTTTGCTTCTAGGAAATACAAATGAACGGATGGCTTTAATTGAGAGAAAAAAGATTAGAGCAAGAAACAGTAAGCTGGTTAAAATTTCCATTTCTCTCTCTCTCTGTTTTTTTTTTTTTTTTTCGTTCTCTATCTCTCCAGGAAATTTGTTATCAGGGCTGATTTTCCCTTTTCATGAATCGCCAGATATATATAGCCAGTTTTTCTTTTTCTTTTTCTTTTTTTTTTTTCTATATTTTATGAACATAATATATGTTGATGTTCTTTGACTTTGACACTTGTCGTAGATTTTAGAGAAAAATTGTTAAAAAAAAAAGTTTGACATTCCCTCTCCTTTTTCAGCTTTGCATTCACATTTAAAATAAATAAATAAAGAAAGAAAGAAAGAAAAAGAAAAAAAGAAAAAAAGAAAAAAGGCTTTGCAACGTAGCTAGCTGCTCGTCAGTATCAATTATCAAATATCCATCTTTAACGAATGTGAACGTGAGTCGTGACCACTAGGAATGGTCGCCGTAATTGCAGCCCTCCTTTCGGAATAGAAATTTTGTTTGTTTGACATTTACTTAAGGATGACAATATTAACAGGGACACGTATTAAATGGGACGGGAAAACCCCAAACAAAATGAGTTCGGATTGTTAATCAAGTTAAAAGTTTAACACGTCACGGGTTGTGAGGCAGGGATGGGATGGGTTTACCCACCCGATTTGGTTATATGATATTTTTATATTATAGATATTATACAAGGTATGATTTTAAGTCTTAAATTTCAACATATTTGATATATAAAAAAATTGAATACTCTAGTTTGATTTATTTCTTAAAGTCTCATATTTATGCATTTTAAGTTTTAATAATAATTTTTTATTTTCATATGATGGATAAAGATAATAGGGTTGACGGGGCAACTTTCGACTATCCCAAACCTACGATAGAGAAAACATTCCCCGTCCCCGTCAATTAAATGGGTTACACGGCATATATAAAAAGTGTTGTTATTCGTATAGGTTGGTTGACGAGAAGACCATTCCGCCCCCCGAACATGTTCTATTGACATCCCCATTGACTTTATTGAACAATAATTACACATAAAATTTGAAAATATATCATGTTAAAAGATTTTATTAGAATTGTGTGGCTAAATTTAGAGCAACAAGGACAAGCCGGCTAGTTTAAAAATTTTAGCATAAGCGCATAAAGCCACCAATGAATTGTCATTTTTCTAGGTTACATCCCACTTAATTATGGGACCGTTGGATTTATATACGTGTTGCCTATATTGACTATGAATAATAATCTATCAAAAGCTATAATGTTTCCCCGAATTATCCTTATTTGATACATGTCAGAGTTTCTAATTCTCTGCAACTAAACATATAGAATTACTTTCCTCGTTTTTTTTAGTTGGTATGTCGTTTAATGATTAATGTGGATGTGACTTAACATTGCCAAACTGCTTTGAGCCATGTGTGCGCTTTTTTCTCTGGTAATTTTATTGTCGTGTAAAAACACTACTAAATGGATGGTTCAAACCCGTCATTTAAAGTAATTGAAACGAAAAATACTTTAGAATATAAGTGATGTCAACATCACACTAATAAAGAAGTGAACTTCATTGATAGACCTCATGTTGTGGGACCCGCCCTTCATTAAAGATTGATGTTAAACATCACTGATGTTCTCTATTATTGTTTAATTGAAAACCATTCTCTACGTGGGTGTACTAAAGATGACGATTATGTAGCCATCATCTATAACCACCAACACCGTTTTCTATTTTGTGGTCTCGGGTGCTAAGGAGGCCATCTACAAAACCGTCCTCTAATGTTCCTCTTTATATATTGAGGACTCATTCGTAGGAAAACAGTCCTCTAATGTGACTCTCAATAAAGAATGGTTTAAGGGAAAACTGGCCTTCCTCTATAACTAGTTCTTTTTTCTTTTTCTTTTTCTTTTTTTCTTTTTTTTTTTCATTCAAGATTATGCCTTCTAGCTATCAAAGTCCACATGTCAAACTATTGTTGGTAACAAACTACAAAAATTGTCTTTGATTATAGCAGGATGACACATAAATTGAACTAATTGAAATTGAAAAAGAAACAAAGTTATCAATTACCATGATACTAGCGTAGTTATTAATTAAAAAAGAAAAAAAAAGTTATAATTACAAATAATTGGAAAAATCTAATTACAATAATACTTCTATCCAATATTGCAAGTCACTTTCGTTTCGGAGAGTGGCGTTCTAGTTTTCGCCTTTTTCCCACTGTCCTTTCATGTTGACGTTATAAAGTTTTATGTTATTTTCTCAATTTGTTGTCGTCTTCAGAAAATGTTACTGGTCTCGTTTTCAAGTTAACGACTCCTGGGAAGTTTTTATTTTTTATTTTGGGTCAATTTTATGACTTTTTCGTAGTTTTGTTACGTAATTGTTGTTTAGAATTGAAAAAAAAAAAAATCTTTGACCTTGTAAGGTCGTGCGAGCGCAGACCACAACTACCGTCAATAATAGGAGAAGAAAATAAGACCATTTCTACGACGAATAAATAAAATAAATAATAGATTTTTAAAATATTTGAAGATTAAATTACAACAAATAGTAAATTTATTAGATAACTAAATTATTTTATTAAAAATTTATAGATTATATTTTACCTAGTAATTTTTATTATTTACTTCTTTTAGTTTCACAAAAATGTTGTTTTATTGTAATTTATGATTACGTGGGTACATGGATGCAAGGATTGAATTGTGTATTTGTTGCACATCACAATATAAGTTATGAGAGCTGTTATATAGTATTTAAATGTGGAATGTGTTAGATTATATAGTTTTATATTTATTTATATTGTTTCCTATTATAAGTAGGTTTCCTTTTGTTTCAGCAATTAATGGTAGATTAGTCTTTTTATATTTTCAAATTAGCCTATATAAACATCTCTTTTGATATATTATTTTTATTATTGATTGGAATAAAAAACCCTAGCTTTCTCTTGTTCCCAATTTGGATTCTTGGTTTTTTGGTTTTCTACATAATGTTTTCCTTTTCCTATTGAGCTAGCTTTTGAGAATGAGTTATATCCAAGCCCGTTTTATATGGTATCAAGGTCATGTTTTGTAGGCGATGGTTGGTTTGGTCTCTGACTTGCGTTAGGCGTGAGGAAGAGTATTACATTGTGTATTTGGCCCACGACATTAAGTTATGCGACTGCTATGGTGTTTATATGTGAAATGAGCTCCATTTCCCCTTGAGCTAGCTTTTAGAGATGAGTTTTATCCAAGTCCATTTAACTGTAAGCTCTCATTCATGACCTAGTTTAGGTTAATTTATTTTTTTTAACTCCCAAACTTAATGGATTTTTATATTTTGTTTTATAAAATTTTGATAGTTACTTTTTTATTTATTTATTTATTTTTCTTTTAATTTGAATATAATACATCTAGATCGTTTGACATTTCTCATTTTGAAGGAGAAAAAGTAAATGTTGGGCATCCCCTTTCTCATTCAGTTTTTGCGTGACCAATAGCAAAAGTTATCAACGTCCATCGTACTTGCAGCCCTCCTATCAAATTGGAAATTTGTTTGAAGTTCAGTAATGCACAGAACAAATAATTAGAAAAAGTCTTAGAAAATATGCCATAAAATTTAGTACGACAAAATTAAAGCCACAAAAATATTAGGTCAATTTTCTCTATCTTCATAAATCGCCCACTTAGTATTAAGTGCTCCTATCTACGTGCCTATAATGGCAATGAACCTATCTTAAGCTTAATATTGTTATTTTGATCTTTATCATTAATTAAAACAAGCCATTTAATTATACTTAAAAAAAAAAAAGTGTAGATTTAGTCATTTACTTTCAGAAGACTCTAAAATAGTCATTTTCACCATTTATATACACGAAGATGGGCTTCTAACCCCACCTCCTTACAGAACTTGCCCCACCCTTACATAAATTTTAACGAATTTGAAAGAAATTACATTGAGAAGTAATCCTTATGGAACTCATGATGCGTTTATTTATGTCAAAGGTCCCATGCCATCCGAGAGATGGAAGGGCAGAGGTCTTTGGCATCACATCTAGTACTTTAATTCTATCCCAAAACAAAATACTTTTCATAGTTTTTTTTTTCATCTCTTTGTGATCATACAATACATATATGATGATTATGTACTCATATCTTCTATCTAATTTTAATATCTAAAATGATGTCCAATCAATTATATTGTATCATAATACTTAAAAATCTGTAATTAAAATAATATAACATGACATAATGTAATTAGTTAAATAACTTGATGATATAATATAATTAGTTAGATGTTATTTAAAACACATAAAATTGTACAGGTGATCTGATTCTAATGATAAAAAATGAAAAGTTCAATGGACATTAATACTAAGAAGATGGTCAAGAAGGAGATGATACTAGATGTTTGCCCCAATAGGAGGGGAGTAAAAAAAGTCGATTACAACTTTAACCTTCAGAGCAATGGTTAGAATATGTTTATAGGCATTTTTTTCCCCCGAAATCACGATTATATTTCATTGTGCTATTGAACTATTCCAATTGAACCCAGAATCTTGCAATCACAATGGCTGGAATTTATAATCCCCTAAATTCCCACTCAACTGTCAGCCATCTAGAAAAATAGAATCTCGTATAATAATGTTATCTTTGTTATAACATATATCAAACAGAATCTCGTGATAAAGTTGTTTTTTCGGTGTCGTCGTCTTTTACATTGTTACACTATTTTGCGATTGTCATTTATTTGTCCCATTTGCTATATATTATGCCAATTATATTATGGTGATCAGAAGATAAACAACATTATATCGTGTTTGGGCATCGTGGTCGTTTTCTAAGTTGTCATCCTTTATGGTAGTGTTGTATGTGTCCTTATCCTTTCTATGTTGTTGTTTTCATTTTTTGGTGTTATCATGACGTTTCAGTTATAATATAAAATTATTATTTGCTCATATTTTAGTAGTTTACATTTTTAGAATGAATAGATAAACTATCAAGTTATCAGAATGGGAGATACTAAGTTTAAACTCCTGTATTTGTACTTTTTTTCTATTAATATTGTTATTTTATGTTGGACTTTTAATACACATCGGATTTCTTCTTAACTGATATTAATTTTTTTTTCCGTATGTTTGTTAATTATCTAACCTACACATGAGGGGGACTATTACAATGTAAAAGTATTATCGACCGGCCTCTTCACGACTTAAACTTTTTTTAAAAGGGATTGATAACTACTTAGTATTTTATTTAAATGTAATATATGTATTTTAATATGCGTTTGTATGTAACATTTTTAAATTTGAGTGCATGTATTTCAATAAATATGCGTTTGAATATCAATATTAGGGCCTGTTTGGTGTGTAAGTTTGAGTTAAGATTTATAAGTTTAAATAGTAAATTTTGTTGACTTTTCAGAAAAGACAAAAAACTTTTTGGGAAAAAGACAAAAACTTTTGAGGAAAAAGACAAAAAAAAGTTTGAACCAAACCTGTTGCCAAACAGACCCTAGAATTCATTTAAATACATGTAAAATTAAATGTGTGTTTTTAAAAGGTGTAATTAAATATATATATATATATATAAATGGTGATTAGTATTTGTATTGAATTTGTTTCAAAATTTCTGTATTGAATCGTAGAACACTGTCAATTAAATAATATATTGTGTTTGAAAAATATCCGAGTTGAATATTGTAGTTTTGGCTACACTGACCTTTACAAAATCGTCATCGTCCTTAAATGTTTTGTCGTTTCCCGTTAATATCAGTGAGCATTCTCGTTTATTCAAGTTTTGGTTTGTTGCTTTTAGCCGCTCCCCACCCCCCAAACCCACCAAAAAAATAATAATAATAACTGATTTGATGTCGTTTTGTAGTCTGTCGTTTGTCAATCTTCTAAATACTAGCAACTTGTGATTTTAGATATTTTCAAAACTAGATTAAATTTTTTTAATTTAATTTTTTGGTTAAATATATAATGTTTATCATAAATTGGTAATACTTAATATTTGAGTACTTTTACAATTTTAACCAGTAAGTGGGTTAATTGTGCAGTTTAAAGAAAAACATCAGACCAGTAAAAGGATTAATTTTGTAGTTTAAAAAATCTATAGAGCATAATTCTGAATTTTATATTTAAGAAGGATAAATGTTGGTGTTACGGGAAAAAAAACTGGTGAATATTATATGATCAACATGCTGGTATCCTAAGTAATAAAATGAAGTCGGAAGAAAAAAAAAGTATAGGTAGAAACCAAGAAGGTAATTCTCTCATTATTTTTGTCTTCTGCGAATTGCTCAGGGATCTCCTTGTCGATAAATACTAAGATGTAGTTTGAAATAAATAAATAAATGAGAAAGAAAGGATAATAAAGATTTTGGTCTTCAATTTATTCTTTTGTGTAGTTGTACAAATCACAAAACTTTATTCACGGAAGATGGTATTATAAATCCCCTAAAACTGTAATAGTATCATCATTAACAGTATCATTATTATCGTTTTTATTAGTTACCAGTGCATATATAAAATAATAATAATAATAATAATAATAATACATATATATGTAAAATGTTGCCCACAAAGAAAAGCAAATACTAATTGGTTGCCATAGGTAGAGCTCGCAAAGGCTGAGCCATGTGCAGGGTGCAAGCCAAACTTGTCTTCCATGTTCAGAGTCTCTGGCCCAACCCCATCTTCCAACTTCCATTCAAAGGAGCGAAGCAAAGAACCTAACATCAAGTGCAACATGCGCGTTGCCAATGGCAACCCGTGACATATTCTCCGCCCGGAGCCAAAGGGAATGAGCTCAAAATCCCCGCCTCCGGCATCTATATATTCGATTTCAAAAACCTCTCTGGCATAAACTTGTTGGGATTTTCCCAAATGTTTGGGTCTCTACCGATGGCCCAAACGTTGACGAGAGCATCCTTCGGGATGGTATACGTCCGATTCTTTCACTTGGTTTCCTTTGCCAATAACTTGCTCTAACTCTGCTCGGACTTTTTACATGATCTTTTGGGCTTTTAGTAGCTCAGCCCATTGACCACTCTAACGTGGCTTTAAGTTGTTTCCGTTCCCGCAGAAAATAAATCCTATTTCGTAACTTACCCTCATCAGCTCAATCTCACAATTAACTAACAAAATAATTATTGGTTACCTTTTGTTTGAAAAAAAAAATCCCGTTTGTCTTTCTTTTGCCCCGACTTTTAGTTTTGCAGGTCTTGAAACTATTAAGATGTTTAGAACTGAACATAATTGGTCACGCCACATTACCTTTCCACTCAAATTTTTTTTTTTTTTTCTATTTTATATAACGCCATCTAATGTTCCATCAATACGGGTTTTTCCTTATGTTATAGAGGAAGAGTAAATTTATTTATTTTTTAATTTTTAAGAAACAAATTTTTATTTTTATTTACCAAGAAACAAATTTTTTGTCAACTTATTTTGATGTTAGCGTACTTTTGCTCCACACACTCTTTGATTTCCGTCTTCAGATTAGGAGTTAAGCAATTAACATTCCAACGATCCTATCTATCTAAACATTTCAACAAGTTGTTGGTAATGTGACCAAATGTCCACTTCTATCCATTTTCAAAACGTCAGGGTAGTAAACGTTTCATTTGCTGTTGTCTTGCAAACATAACTCGATAAATTTTCATGTTCTTTAAAAAAAAAAAAAAGGTTTCAAAACTGAAAGTCAGGGGTCAAAGTGAGACAAATTAAATCCTTTCGGGGCTATTTATTTATTTATTTATTTATTTAAAAAAAGCAACCAAGTATTAGAAGAGCTTGCTTATCAGTAACAAATGTTTCAATTGTGGTTCTGTCAAGCTGTTCATCTCATCTTCTCTTCACCATTCAACGTCATGTTGATAAGAATGTCCCATCATATGCGACATAGCCTCCTTGAGCTTGTTTTGGGTGTCGGAATTTGTATCATCAGCTAAATCCATGGAGAAAAATGTGGTGGACAAAAGATTCAGAGAAGTTACGAAAGCAACTCTTCCAATCTCCACGGACTCACCGGCCCGGCAGCTTTTACGGACATCATGTAAGAGCTCTTGTACCTTGTTGTGCCTCAGGTTCATGTTGGCATCAAGAACCCTAGCGGCAAGCAAGTGGGAGTCGCTTATTTTCTAAAAGTTTCTACATAAATTTGAGACTGGTAACCAAATTGAGCTGAACTTGTTGTGGTCAAAGGCGCGGGTAGCGTCTGGGACCGTTTGGTTGGAGAAGAATTGGCTGTGTTTCTGTAAAACTTCCTTGGCCATGGTTGGTGAAGATACTATGATTGTCGTGACTTCGCCAAGCTTCGAACTCATAAGCGGTCCGTAAGAATTAGAAAGCATGGCAATTGGCCAAGGATTTGTGGGTTTTGCCACTAAGCTCCAGGAGGTTTCCTACGATGGGAAGAGGTTTTGGGCCAGGTGGAAGTAGCTTTTTGCTTCCGGGAAATGAATATGAACGGAATGCTTGAATTGAGAAAAAAAGGATTAGAGCAAGACAAACTAAGCAGGTGAAAATATCCATCATCTCTTGTAGCTTGGTTCGTATTAGTTGTAATTTTCACTAGAAAATAAGTTTAAAAATTATAAAACATTTTAAAATAAGTTGTTAATATGGAAATTAATCTTTTATAACATTAGAGGTGTGCGATTTTCAATAATAATTTTTTTCCCCTTCATTTTGCAATTTGTTGCTCTCTCTATAAGGTATAATTAGGATATCTAATTCTTAAAAAATAGCACCCAATTCTGGACTGCGACTGAGAGAAATTGTCCCACTTTGAATCTATGTCTAAGTTTATAACTGTCTGCAACTAAATGCTTATACAATTGTGAGATTACCCGATGAAAAATTAAAAAAGAAAATAAAAGAAAAAAAGAAAATAAAAGAAAAGAAAAAGAAGAACCACTCGAGAGACAGAAATAAAACTATATATAAGAGGGAAAAGAAAAAAATCTATGAAGATGATAAAAACTAAAGATCAGAGAGAAAATCAATTATATCAATATTTATTTATTAACCATTCCCTCAAAATAACCTAATTAATATAATTGGCTTGTTTATAAGAGTAAATCCTAACATAATTCTATTTCAAGATCTTAAAACAAATCTAGTTCCAATTATTGTCTCTATTGTTGTTTTTTTTTTTTTTTTTTGATGTGCTGTTTGAATTAGATTGTCTTCATCTTTTTATATGTCATTTCTAGATGTGCTTACTTCTTCTTCTTCGTTTATTTATTTATTTATCTATTTTTAGTAATTAACTTAAATGATTCCTGAACTCTTTAAGAGGTGACACTTTGGTCCCTATTCTTTTTTTTTTCTTTTGGCTTTGCTGACCCTAAACTCTCTAAAAAGGTGACGATTTAGTCTTTTTCATCCACATCCATTAAATTTCTAATGGAATGAGCAATGTGCAATGCATGTGATCTAATTTATAAAGGTATTTTAGTAATCTAATAATAATTAATTTAACAAAAATTTAAAAAATCATAAAAACAAAAACAAAACAAAATTCCGATCCTCCTTTCTCTCTCTCTTCTCTCTCTCTTTCTCTTAATTTCTCAAAACCAGATCGATGAACTCCCGGGGGAGGGGTAATCTAATAATAATTAATTTAACAAAAAATTAAAAAATCATAAAAACAAAACAAAACAAAATTCCTATTCTCCTTCTCTCTATCTCTCTCTCTTCATTTCTCAAACCCAGATCGATGAACTCCCGTTGGGGGGGGGGGGGGGGGGGGGGACCCAAATCGGCCAACTCCGGGGAGGGGGGGTGACGGTGGCGAAGACGCAGGGGAAGGGGCGACCCAAATAAGTGAACTCCGGTGGGGGAGGGGCGACGGCGAATGGGAAAGGGATAAATGGGAGACGAGGGAGAAGGGGGGGCCGACGGTGAAGGGAGTGGGAGAGGGAGGAAGGGGTGGTGAGAGTTAAGGGAGTGGCGGGGGGAGGGGGGTGACGACGAATGGGAGAGGGAGGAAAGGGAGATGAGGGAGAAGGAGGGGCCGACAGCGAAAGGAGAAGGAGAGGGTGGAAGGAGTGGTGTGAGAGAATGGAGTGGGGGGGCGGTGATGGCAAAGGGGGAGAGGGAGGCGTGGCCCAGATTTGGCACCTAGGTCCCGTGGAGGGGGGTTGCAAGAAGATCGTCGTTGGGCGGGAGAGGACGGATCTAGCGGGGGACCGTCGTTAGGGGGGCGAACCAGATCTAGCGCTTGGGTTACGTAGGGGGGCTCGTTGTCTAGGGAGAAGGGGCCTGGATCGATGGCGAAGACGTGGGGGGGATGAGGGGAGGGGGCACTCAAATCGGTGTTTGGCACTAAGGCCGAGCTCGACGTCGGCGAAGACGCTGAGGGAGCAGAACTTGGCGACGGTGAAGGTGGGCGTTAGATCATGGGGGTGGGAGAGGGGGGGTTGGGTTTGAGTTCAACTCTCTCTCTAATTTATAGGTATTTTTTTCTTTTTAAGGTTAATTGAGCACATGTGATGGCTCACGTGACTCATTCTGTTAGAAATTTAATGAATGTGGATGGAAGAAATTAAATCGTCACATTTCTAGAGAGTACAGCAAAAAAAAAAAGGAACAAGGATCAAAGTGTCACCTCTTAAAGATTTCAGGGACCATTTAGGTCGATTTAGCTTTTTTTTTTTTTTTTCTTTTTTTTCTTTTTTTCTTTCTTATATGTGAATGGTGAATTTACATTTTTACTTTGTTTTAATTGTCGTCTTTAATGAGCTTTTATGCAAGTTATTGTCGTTTTATGAGATTCTGCCAAATATGCCTTTATGCAAGTCATTGTCATATATGTTTTAGGAGAGTGTCGTTCTGTTACTCATTGTTTCCCATGTTGTTAAAATATTTCTGTGTTTTCTTGATTTGTCGTTTTGTGTCATTGTTTTAACTTTTTTAAGTGTTTTTTACTTCAGAAAAATTTCACTACGTAATTTCTAATGTGATTGTAGTTCACAGAAAAGCATTGGTACTAGTAATTAGGACAGGGGCCGCACGAACGCAGTCCCCCACAACCACAAATAATGACGTAGGCTCCATCGCTTTGAGTAGACCTTAGCCCAGCACCCTTCCTAAGTGCGATGGAAGTCACTGACCTAGGTCATGAGCCTTCTTGATCGCCCATTGACCCCGTCCAGGTAAGTATGTTACACGTGGTATTGCCTTTTGGATTTATAGACCTTCCCAATCCTCTTTGTCTATATATTCTCGATGTTGGATTTTTCACAACATCAAAACCCGTCACTTTGTAAATGCTATAAAAGAACCAAATCGGTGGGAAAAGACATATATAGATTTTAGATCACTTCATATCAATAAATGAGCAAGGTACCATGTTATCAAAAATAAAATAAAAAATAAAAAAAGGGCAAGGTACTAAGTAATGTAGGAAGCTAGGAAGAGCTCGCAAAGGTTCATCTTTCCAACTTCTAATCAAAGGAGTGAACTAGAGAATTCAGATATTAAGTGCAACATGTGCATTACCAACAGCATGCCGGGAAACATTTACCACCGTCAATGATGAAGCTAGAAATTTTGATGGAGACTAAGAACTACAAATTTTTAATTTTCAGAATAATTAAGTAAAGTTTTGTTAGTCGAATTTGTAAATTTAGGGTAGATATATATAAACATAAATTAAAAAAAAAAAAAAAGTTGAGGGGCGCTTATGGCGCCCCGAGGCCTTAATGCCTCCATTACTGGTGACCGCGGTTGTTGAACGAGGTTAGATAATTAGAGTCTCGTCATCCAGTAGTTGGCTGTATTTTATCCGATTCCTTGACCTTTTGTTTTCTTTTCCAATAACTGACTATACCTAGAAATTGTAAGTTATGGAAATAATACCTAGAAATTGAAGGGGGAGGGGGGGGGGGGGGGGGAATGTAGAATCATTCTATCAATTTATGTGCTTGTACGTGTATAAGAATTAAGAAGCAAGGAAAGATAGTAGGTTATCCTTTTTTCATAAGAGAAGAAAAAGAAACTAAATAAAATTAAATAAAATAAATGATCATGGATCAAATTTTTCTGACCATCTACACATAGGATCTATCTAATGAAGTGGAAGTCGTGATCACTTGGGTTTTGATGCAAGAGAGAGAGAGAATCATCATTTGGACAGAAAGTTTTACCATCATAGAATATAGTACTCTGACTAATTAAATCTTAAATTAAAAGAAATAATGGTATTAAATATTGAGGTGTGAGGTAAGAGAAATAACAAATTTTGTAGACATCTAAACCATTTAAATTAGGACAAGAGAGAATCATTTTGAACCATTGGATTAATTAATAAAAATTTTAACTAATTTTGAAAAAGCCAACTAATATTAAAATAAAATTTTCATTATAAACGGTGCACCGAATGCATGCTTTATATAAAACTTTAAAAAACAAAAAGTTTGGGGGCAAAATAATGAGACAAATTGAATCCTTTAGGGGGTTAATATTTTTTTAGATAATCCTAAATATATCGCTTCTTATCTTATAATAACTATATTAAAAGAGGGGATATTGCTTCCACTGTTCTTCTATCGTCAAATACGCACCGTTTAAGTGCTTTACTGTGTTTTTTTTTTTTTTCTTCCCCGACTCATCCTTGAAAAGCTGCTTTGCTTCTATTTGATTTTATCTCTCTCATTTCTCTTCTTCAGCCTCTCCCTCTGTTTTCCTCCGCCCAACTCTCACTCCTCCCTCAGTCTTCTCTTGCTTCCTCTATCTCTCCCTCTTAATCTGATCTCTCTCTATACTCTCTTTTCTTCGGCCCCTCTCTTTTCCACCGCCCCACTTTCTCTCCTCCGTCTGCCATCTGATCGCCGCCATCCCTTTCTCACTCTCCCTTTCTTTCTCTCTCCTATCACTCTCTGCCATCAATTTGTCTCTCTCTTTCTCTCTCTTCCTCTGCCTGTTGCTGTTAACGTGGATCCAAGCCTCGTGATCGCAATCTCACGATCTCAGCCTCTAAATTGCACTCGGCAGCGCTGGAGTTTTTCAATTGGGGGGTTTTTTTTTATTTTCCTCTAATCTATGAGGTGCGTTCACATATATAGCCCTACTCTTTTTTTTTTATGTTTTTTTTCCTTTTCCCCTGTTTGGTTGATGAGAAAATGGAGGAAAAGAAAAAGAAATCCTAAAAACGTAATTGTTTCATTTCTATTTAAAAACGCCTGTTCTTGCACATGAAAGCATCGTTATTTGATTATGTTAGAATACCATTCTTTATGTTGATTTTAGTACATACACACTCATGTAAACAATACATTACTTGTATATGATGTTTTCTTTTAACTTTTCAATTGCTAGACCTTTGATGCTGTTAATGGAAGTCAAGCAACACTGACAATTTCTTCTAGCCCGTTGGGGAACTTTTGGACGGTGGTAATTTTCTTTTACAATGCATCTCTCTCTTTCACTCGCTCTTCCTTACACTGACTGATTGGCTCATGTTGGTTTATTAAGTTCTTGTATTTTTCTCTATGTTGATTGTTGTGATGCGCTTCCATATATAGTATGTGCATTTTTGCTCTTTTCCGTTACATGTTATTATGAATCTCTGGAGAACTAATCTGATCTCATTTATAAAAAAATAAGTTGTATTATTTTCGTTTATGACTGAAGTTTGAGGCCATTGCTTTTGGGACTACCATATTGACACAGAATAAGGTTAGTTTTGTCACTTTTTATTAACCAGGTACGTCATTTGGAATGACAACTAAGTTATTGAAATATCAAATTTCTTACCTTTTTTTTTTTCCTCATCTGATCAAATTTGTTAGGATGAATACTATTTTATTTTTGTTTATTTTCTTGTGATAAGGAATCATTAACAAGTTGCCCTCAGTGGATTTTGTTTCCCATGATTTGGATGAAATCATCATCCTATAATTTTCTTATTCAGTTCTCAATTTTAAAATCTATTTTACATATATGTTTGGTCACATAATAAAACGGGTAATATATGAGTTCTCTTAAATTTTTGTGATTTTTTTTCAGATAATAAGTAAAGCTTGATCAATGTGCTTTTGTATTTTCTTTGTTCCAAATGCATATTCATGGTTGATCTTCCAAGTTCTTCAGTGGATTATGGTGAAATCCAAGATTTTGTCTTATTCTTTCTTTCTTTTTTTTTTTTTTTTTTTTTTTGTCCCCTTCTAAATAGAAACAAAAAGAAAGCTAACCAACTTCTCTGAGAAAGCTATTCACTTTCTTAGTTCCTTTGGTAGTAGGAGTAGGAGATCTTGAGTTGTCTTTCATGGAATCAAGGAATTGATTGTGATCTTCCATAAAACCATATTTTAAAAGGTTTTTCCAACCAAAAAAAAAAAGGTCATGTATAATGAGAAATTAATCTTATCACAATTGTCGTTTGCACATATAGAGCTCTGCTGTACAACAAGAAAAAAATCGTGAGTTCATTTTTGTCTCTCAAGGTGTGTTTGGTAAGAGAAAAAGTGGAGGATGAAGAAGGGTGAAGGAATTACTGAAAGAACTTTGGCACTTATAGTTGTTTGGTAGGGGGAAAAAGAGGAAGGGAGAGATTCGAGGAGAGACTCCAAATCCTTCTAAACACTCCAAATTTTGATCTCTCTTAAATTGGAGAGAATGTTGGAAGGATTGCATACCAAACATCCGAAGAGTTATTACCTCTCCTTCCTTCCTCTTTTCTCTCACCTATGTGATCAACACATCTTCCTTCTTTTTTTCTTCCCTTCCTACCACACATTTGCTTAGTGTTTTGATGCAAGGTGTAATGCCACATTGGTAATTCACGAAATTGCATTAGGTGATATTAAGCATGCACTGACAAATTATATATCCTCTTTGTCTACCTTTTTGGATATCTTGTAGTGATGAATATGATGTTGTTCTTATAAAGATACAAAAAGATGTACAAATTTAAGTGTGGAATTTTTGGGCAGCTTCCAAACACATGAAATCCGCTCCTTTATCAAGATATGGAGAGAGCTTTTTTATTCCTCTTATAGCTCTCTATTCTTTGTTCGGTTTGTCGTTATTTTCAGTTTTCAGTTACAACTTTGTATTTTCACAGCCTATTTTAGTTGAATTTGTAACTAGCTAAGAGTGCCACTGTAGTTCTTTTAACTCTTCTATTTTTTTTCTTTTCTTTTGTAGGTTTATTTCTGTTATAATTTCATCTTTCTCATTTTAGATTACGAATTTGATAACTATATAATCGATTGTTTACATGCCTTTTCTTTCTTTTGCCTACCAGTTGTTAGTCGAGATGCAAAAAAGTTTTGATGCAATTGTTTGTAGAAACAAAAGCTTCAAAATTGTGGTATGATTTCCTTTTGTCCATTCTATCTCCAAATTTCTTCTTATAAATATATTAATGAGTGCATAAGAGATTGTGTGAGTCCCTAAATAATTTAAAAACTCACATTTGTTATCTACACAAGTGATTGTGATTATGGACTAGAAATACTTATTAGTTCTGAGCTAATTTAATATTATTTGCATTACATCTCTTGCTTTTGTGAATTTTATTTTCTTGCTTGAACTCTTGTTTTTTTTTTTTTTTTTTTTTCATATAGAAATGTGGTCAGACTTTGGACATTTTTCTTTTCTATGTCATTTATGATCTATACAAACAATGGACATCATGTATGCTTTATATGTCAACATGGACCGAATTGAGGTTGAGCCCGGTCTCTATTTTCAAAGTATTTACTATTAGTTGTTGTAGGTTGCTGATTACCGACGTTACAGAAATGATTGTATAGGCTTGTAACCATGTATTAGTTTTGATCTTGCTTAAAATTGTTGCATGGATTGAGCTTTAAATATATTAGGCTTGCATATATAGCTGTCAATTTGATTTTTAGGCATTTCTTTCATCATGAAGGTTAATTTTGAAATATTGATTTCTTCAATTATTTCGCATTTAAGTCCTATATTGTTCTTATTTGTCATGGTATACAGATAATAGAATGTGAAAATGTAGTTTTTTATCCTTAATTGCTGCAACTTAAAAAAAAAAAAGTGACATAAATTAATGAGATAAGAAAGAGATTGGTATCAATATTCAATGTTACGTGCCATGAGAAGAAGCATAACGTAAAAATAAATGGAGATTAAAACAAAGTTTTTGATCGCTTCAAAAGTTCCTTTATTTTTAATACACTAATGTTTCTTTAAAAGTTGAATATTTGACACGGAACTTTAAATGTCTAATATTTTGAATTTTAAATGAGCTTGAATAATTTACATTTTATGCTATTATATTATTGTAATTTAACTTATTTAATCTTTTATTTTTTGTGGTTAATGTTACTCAATATTTAGCAATATATATTTTTTTAATGTTCCATAACTGTTTTCATCTTCTCTAATACCTGACACTATTTTATGTAAAAATATTGTCCTTATCGGCTATTATTTAGGGATTTATGCAAGAAGTAAGACATCTCCACAATTACAGAAGCACCAATTTTTGTCTTAGTGAAGAGTCTATAGTGTTTTATTGTTTCAAAATAAATTATTGTACATCAGGAATTTTGATTATTACAGTGTAAATAATGGAAGTTGTTAAGCAAATGGGAATGTAAAATGAGTTGTTTTTGTTCCCTTCTTATTTTAAAATAATAACTTGTTTGGCATAACAACTCAAATCATTCAACTCAAATTTTTTTTTGTCTTCTTCCCAAAAAAATTTTTGTCTTTTCTGAAAATTCAAAAAAATTTACTATTGAAACTTAAAAATCCCAACTCAAACTATTCCACCAAACAAAATCTAAACTTAGGCTTAGTTTGGTTGATAAGTTCAAACTCATCACTATCAATTTAATTTTTGTCTTTTTCCTCAAAAGTTTTTTATTTTTTCTAAAAAAATCAACCAAAATAATTATTTAAACTTACAAATATTAACTCAAATTCATACACCAAACGAGTCCTTAGGTTGTTAACTATTATTTGAAAAATGAAATATACAATCTCTATTATATCCATAATATATCCACGCGTGCAAGCACGCGTCTTACACTAGTAGTAGTAGTAGAAGAGCTACAACCAGTAAAAAACGTGCAATTGCGGCCCTGTCTACCAGTAAAAATATCTTAAATTGCAAGGTAAATTTTCCATTTTACCCCTACATATATTTTGGTGCCACTGTTTCGTTTTCGTTTTTTTGTTTTTGTTTACGTCTCTCTCCCTCTCTCTCCAAATACTCTGCAAATGTGTCTGTCTCTCTCTCTCCTTCCATTCTCCCTCTAGTAGTAGTAGTAAAAACCTCCCTCTCTCTTTTCATCTCCGGCGCCAAATCCAGTGGCTCTGATTCCTCTCCGATGCTACAGTCGATTTCCGTCATGGCGGACTCTCTCACTCTTACTCGATCTTGAAGTGAACGCCAATCGGAGCATCATCGGCTTCGGTGGACGACTCGGCTTACTCGATCGCCGTGGAGTCGCGATCCGGAGGAGTTGACAGAGATCCCGCCCTAGAGTCGAGATCCAGAGTCGCGATCTCTCTCCTCCAAATTTATCGCTCTCTCTCTTCTTGGCTTCTCTCCCTCAATCTCTCTCCTTGGCTTCTCCAGTATTACAAAAAAATTCGATCATTTATTAAAAAACTTCTTAAAAAAGACTATTTAGCTATAAATCCCTTAAATATATACACACAATCAAAAATTAGTAAGGAATTATTTTTCTTTCCTCTTAGCTTTCAAAATGAAGCCTTCTAATTCATCCCTTATTTAGGTAACAAACTATTTTGTTTGAAAATTAATCTCCCTATTGCTTATTATCTCAATTGTTTATTCATATGCATTTTTCCCCCTTCTTTGCAGATTACAGGTCACAAAAGATAGATGGTCTATGCTTCTTCTTTTACTGTTTCTAAGGCTTTGTAAGACATATACATATACATATATATTTACTTTATAGTCGTTGATGAAAAGTCGATTAACATCCCAAGAAATTGAGTGAATTAGAAGAAAATTAGACATAGAATAGTATGCATTTGTTGCTTTTTGTGTTTTATATTATCAAATGGGTGAATTCATAGAGCCAAATAGGTTTATTAGTAAGGATTATGATCCTTTCTCAAATTCCCCATTAGTATCATTGTAATTTTTCACTTTTGATAGACTGCACAGCTGAAGGCTTTCGTTTTCTAGGAAATTTGGTGCGATAACAGTACAAAAGTCATTGCATCATCGGTTGAACTGTCCCCTAAAGGGTTCTGTTAGGTTTATTCGAATGGCAAATAACCTCAACTCTAACTCGAATGGCAACAACAGTGAGTCGAGAGGTGCATTGGTTGTTCTAGAAGGCTTGGATCGTTGTGGAAAAACTACACAGTCTAGCAGATTACACAAGTACTTAGAAGGACTGGGACACGCAGCTGAATTATGGCGATTCCCTGACAGAACCACGAGCGTTGGACAAATGATATCTTCCTATCTTTCCAATCAATCACAACTTGATGATCGCGCTATCCATCTACTTTTCAGTGCCAACCGTTGGGAGAAGAGGTTTGCGTTGTTCTAAATCCCTAATGCAATGTGTTTCTATTCTTGCTTTATGGTTTACATATATAAGCAGAGCAGATTGTTCTTATCGATTGTGGTTAGTAGTAGTTGTGCTGGATTGCTGGCGTTTTGATCTAGGACCTTTAATTTGCTAATTTGTGTTAGGATACTAGTTCGACATTGATGCATTCTTTCTACTTGAATAATATTTGAGATGCTTGTTCTGTGCTGAGATTATCATTGTTATGGTCTAAGCAGCCATGTTTGCATGTTCGCTGACTAAAATCGAACTATGACACGAATAAAAACGGTGAGGATTGAAAAGTTTGATGTGTTTGCAGAACATTGATGGAAACTAAGCTGAAATCTGGAACCACTATCATTGTCGACCGTTATTCTTATTCTGGGGTCGCTTTCTCTTCTGCCAAAGGACTAAATATTGGTTGGTGTAAGGTGAAGACGAGCTAAATTATTAATTGGAAAGTTAGTGTTCCATAGTTGAGCTCTAATAAACAATGTCTTCTACTGTAGGCTCCAGAAATCGGGTTGTTGGCTCCAGATCTGGTATTATATCTTGACATTTCCCCAGAGGTAATTAGTATTTTAGGTTTTTCGGACTATTAGGAAGATACAAACTGCCCCAAATTCTTTCAATGTGAATTTTCGTGTTATAACCTTATTAGCATCTTAAAAAATAAAAAATAAAAAAATAAAAAAAAGAAAATTCCATCAGAATCTGTTTGATTGCTTCTTTCCAATATATAGAAAAAAGAAAGTTATCGTTTTTGTTCCGGTTTTTGGCTGACCTTTTTGCAAAGGTGAGATGTGCCTAGTGCTTTCCTAAACCTTCTTTTGAACTGATTCATAATGTAACAATTATCAGAAAGCTGCAGAAAGAGGAGGTTACGGAGGAGAAAGATACGAGCAGCTAGAGTTTCAAAAGAAAGTCCAGGAAAGCTATCGGGCTCTCCATGGTGCTTCTTGGAAGGTAATATATTGCTTCTTGGAAGTTGTGAATCTGCTTTGGTTGTAATTCTCTCCAAAGGGCTGTTGGAACTTTTACATCAAGTAATTTTGTAGTATCATGTCTACGTATTTTCGTAATGGTAGTTAAAGCATGACAATAAAGAAGCTGCATCTGCTTTTCTCATTAGCCTACCTCGAGGGTTTAGGTAAATTTTGCTGACTTATCTGCTTTTCTCATTAATCTATCTCGAGGGCTTAGGTAAATTTGCCGACGGTATAACTTTAAATACAATCATACACATACATAATAGAGTTATAGACACACTATATGCATACAATCACACTTGTACATACACAGAATTATCATGTCTACTTGATCTTTTAATGGTTGCTGAAGAACGAATCCGAGACCGAAGAGTTGAAATGCAAGTTGCACGAGACATTTGTGCATTTTTTATGTCACTTGCTTTTCCTCTTGATATAGGTTGCCTTGTGCTCTACTTCTCAAAAGGCCTGCATAAGAAAATCTGCCTAAATGACCTGAACCTAATCCTGATCTGTTCATAACTAGAATTCCTGATTTGCTCTTTTTCAAACTTCTCGTGTCAAGTTATTTCTTTATGTTGTCCAAGATATGAGTGTTCCGCGACAATACAAGACAAAACGAATCAAAACGTTTTTACCAATTTTGAGTTATTGTTGGTTTTGATTGGTTGGAGATAGTGTTTTTGATGGCCAGTATAGCCATGTAAGATTTGTTGTTCTTTTAGAAATTGTCTCAAGTGTCATCTTTCTATTCGAGTATTGTGATACTAGATCACAAGTTTAAGTGTTATAATATCCGTGGAGGAGAGTTTTATTTCTCAGTACAGTGAAAGATTTTACAGAGGCAAATAGTTTTCGAGTCTCAACCCCTGACTGACCAAACCGACTATTTTTGTGGTTTGGTTTCCTTCGGTTTTGCTTTTAAATCTTAAAAAAATGATCAAACCCACCAGAATAAAATATTTTACTTGGTTGGTTTGGTAGTTTTTGCTTTTAAAACTGATCAAATCGATCATGAACACTTCCGGTCAAAAGCAGTCTCACGCCTTTGGGGAGTCCCCTTGTCAGATCCGATATTTAGTGGTTAAAACTGAGATGTGAAACCCATTGAGCCTGTTATACAGTCAAAAAACTTCAAACTTGTCATTTTACCACACCGTTTCTGGGTGATTTACTTTGACTTTGCTAATATGTTGTCTAATTTCTCGTTGGGACTAAATTGCAGATGATAGATGCTTGTCAACCACTAGAAGATATTCAGAAGCAGTTGCAGGAGATAGTTTTTGACTGTGTTACAACATGTCAAGGAGGGAAACCCCTAACCTGTCTCTGGACAAGTTAACCCGTCTCCGATGTTAAGATCGGCACCGAAGAGTTGTACAGTTGCGGTATGCTCTGATAAGATTTCTAGGATGGCCATGGACGAAACTTGGGACATGTTTTGAGGGGAATCGATGAGTAGGAGGAATGTGAATCTAATTCCTGGATATTCTCATTTCCCATATCTAGATTTTTTGTATTGATGTAAGTAGGAAACTTTATGGTTAAAGGGATGGCAACTTTTCCCGTGAGTATGGATTTTGTGGTACCTGTCGTAATAAAACAGGGATGTGGGATTGTTATTGGATTGGTAACGGGGAAGGAGATAACTTATTTTGAATCAGAATAGGTACGAGGAGAATACTCTCGACCTTGTCCCCATCTCAATATACATATTCAACAAGGTTGGTATACATTTTAATTATTATTCTAGTATTCATCGTAACATTGAAATTTGGAGTTTGTTTAATAAGATATTGAATTTGGATTTAATTTAGGGAGAATTCTAACTTATGTTTTTTGTTTCTTAACACATTGAAATATTCGTCGAGATTAGTATCATGGTCTTTGGGATTGGGTCTTTTTTTAAATCAATATGAAGTCAACTAAATAAAAAACGTTAATTTAAATCAGAAAGTAAATACTTGTGACAAATTATTTATTTATTTATTAATTTAGTCGTTTAAACTTATTTTATTGTGTCAGATCCCGGTTTGTTCAATTATGCAATTTAGTTCATAAGGGGACTGTTTCTACGCTCTTAGGATGAGTTTAAAAGGAGTGATGAATGGTAATAGGTAGGAATTAGCAATGGTAATGCATTTTGTTAAATAAAGAACATTTTATTTTTGATGTTGATAAAATTATTCTTAGCTTTAATATATCTAAAAGATTGTTTAGTAGAATTTTACAGAAAAAACTTATTAAACAAATAAAATATAAAAGAAATAACTTGGTGAGAAAAAAATTAAAAAAATAAACGCAAATTGAGGCCCTCCAATCGATTGTAGGTATAGTTTAGCATTAATATCATGAGGTGAGTCCACTGGAGGTGCAAATTTTGAGGAATTCCCCACCAGTAAGTTCAAAAAAATAAAAAAAAAATCCCTAGTACCAATTCCACCAGCGGAGAGCCCATAAGAGGCCCAAAAAGTGAGGCCCGGTGGACCAGCAGAATAAAGTCAGCCTAGGAATCGACCATGGAGGCATTCCCACGTCGTCCAAAATTTTATTGGGCCTGGCCCAAAAAAAATGGGCCCGGGAACTGTGGCTAACCCAACCAGCTCTGCTTCTTCATTCATTTTTTCTTTCTTCCATTCTTCCTTCCATTTCCATGGCCATGCTCTAGACTTCGTTCCAGTTTCTGGGTGATGGGTCTTTTCAGGTTTTTCAGAAGCTTCCATGGCCAACACATGGAAACTTCCAGAACAGCAGCTTTATCACCTGGGTACATCCAGAGGCGAGCCTTGTCAAGCTCCAAGTTCTTCAACAATGGCGACCGTACGGTGCTTCCGGTTCTCATTGTCGGTGCAGGGCCTGTGGGTCTCGTCCTTTCTATACTTTTAACCAAATTAGGTAATACCCACCTTGCTCTTTACATTTCTACTTCACAGCTGTTATATTTGTTTATAGTTTCTGTGCTTTTTTTTATGTGATTTGATAGTAATTTGAATGAACAATGACATGTGTTATGGAGACGTCAATATTCTCCGAGTTCGACCAAATTGAATTTAACAATGATATTTTTAAATTCACTTTGATGGCTTATGGTTATATATACATGTACATATATACATATAAAAGTAATTTTACATATATAGAACTCGCAAAATTTTGATTTCACTTGCTTTCATAACTTTCATGATGTGTGTCATTGTTCATGTTTATCCTTATGATTTGTTATGTGTGTGTGTGTGTATATATATGTGTATATTTATTTATGATGAGTGTCATTTTGCATTTTGCGTATATGCATCACTGAATTAGCATTAAGGTGATTTTGGCAATAGATATTTGGCTTAATAGGGATATTAACTTTTCCATCAGTACAAGATTGGATTTTGAGTTTTACACAAAAACGACTAGAAGATTATGTCTTTTCAAGTTTTGACATATCTTGTTCTATTAGTTTATATTTATAGATGATGCGTTTCAATTGATTCCTCTTGTTGATGTACCTTGATTTATTGAAAGATGCTTCCATACGTGTTGAGTTGGAATAAGCGGTGAAGATAAACTATTTGTTGTGTTCTTTGTAGGGGTCAAATGTGCGGTTTTGGAGAAAAGCAAGAATTTCTCGAATCATCCCCAGGCACACTTCATCAACAACCGATCCATGGAGGTTGATTTTCTTATGTGGGAGATATTGTTTAATGAGTTACATGGTATTTCAGGCTTCATTCATCTGAACTGTCTTGTTGTTAGGTGTTTCGCAAATTGGACGGCCTTGCAGAGGAGATCCAAAGGTATCAGCCACCAGTAGAACTATGGAGAAAGTTTGTATATTGTACTTCGCTCAATGGTTCGATTCTTGGTTCAGTTGACCATATGAAACCTCAAGGTGCAAAGTTGATCTTCTTTACTTTTCCAACCTTTTACTTTCTGGTCTGCACAATTTTAGGTGTTAGGATATTGTGATAATTCAAGGCCATTGTAAGTCGTGTAATATGTAGTTGATAAATGTTTATTGTTGTTCTTTTAATTACCAGATTTTGAGCATACTGTTAGCCCAGTGTCTGTTGCACATTTCTCCCAGTACAAGTTGATGAGATTACTGCTTAAGCAGCTTGAAAATCTTAATTTCCAAGTTCGTGCATCTGAAGAATTGGTAGGCCTCAACCACGGGATTCTCAGAGAAAGGCAGATTTTGATGGGTCATGAGTGTTTATCCATAGATGCCAGTAATGACTTTGTAACTGTAACTGCATCTTTTTTCAAGCACGGAGAGTATATGGAGAGGAATATCAGGTGTGATATCCTTGTTGGTACGGACGGTGCTGGAAGTACTGTACGTAAGCTTGCAGGAATAGATATGAAAGGTGAAAGAGAGTTGCAAAAGCTTGTAAGTGTCCATTTCTTGAGCAAAGATCTTGGCCAATACTTGCTCAACGAGAGACCTGGCATGCTGTTTTTTATTTTCAATACTGAAGCCATTGGGGTACTTGTTGCACATGATCTCAAGGAAGGTGAATTTGTTTTCCAGGTATTCTGCTGTCAAAAAATGTTCTGAAAAATGTTCAGGTCGTTTGAAATATGCTAATTCTTTGATTATCTCCCATCATCTTGCAGATACCATTTTATCCACCTCAACAAAATGTCCAGGATTTCAGTCCCGAGGTACTCTCCAATCTCCATTTGTTACGGATAGATTGCTCTGCAATCATTCGTGTGGCATCCCATAACAATTTTTCTTGTTATGTGAAGAATGTGTACTGGATTGAGACTCGGAAATGAGAATGAGCTATTGACATATTTATGTGCTAGAATGGGCCTCTTAATTAAATTTGCTAACGTGAATATCTACTTTATTCTTTTAGATGTGTAAGGAGTTGATCTTTAAACTGGTTGGTCGAGAGCTAGGAGACTTATTTGTGATTGATATAAAGCCATGGGTTATGCATGCTGAAGTTGCGGAAAAGTTTCTATGTTGCGACAACCATATAATACTTGCTGGTGATGCTGCTCATAGATTCCCTCCTGCTGGTGGCTTTGGTTAGTTGTTCCCTGTGTAGAAATATGAATGTTGATTCAAATTGTTTTGTTGAATATAAAGAACAGAAGTCATCTTTACAATTCTGCCTGATTTATGCAGGAATGAACACTGGAATTCAGGATTCTCACAACCTGGCCTGGAAAATAGCTTCCGTTGTAAAGGGTATTGCACCATTTTCAATGCTTAATACTTATGAAACGGAACGTAGGCCGGTATTGGTTTTGTCTTTTTCACTTTTGTATCTTCACACTTTTTTTTTTCCCTTGAACTCGAGTAGCTTTTTGACATGCAGACATATATTTTCATGTCAGGTCGCCATTTTCAACACGGAACTTAGCATTCAAAACTTCAAAGCAGCCATGGAAGTTCCTGCCGCACTTGGTCTTGATCCAAGTATTGCAAACTCGGGTAAACCAAAGCAGCTTATCGCCTTAGATTTTATTCTTGATCTAGAATTTGGCGGACACCACGGTTATCAAAAAAAAAGGACCTTCAGCTTGGTGATTTGTTATGCTTCCTTTTTGGTTTAAATGCATCTGTTGATTATCATTTCTTCATTCTCAGTGCATCGTGCTATTAATGATGGAGTTGGTGCTGTTCTACCATCTGGACTACAGAGGACAATTTTGGATGGAATTTTTGCAATAGGACGTGCACAAGTTTCGGAATTTTTTCTGAATGAAAAGAACCCACTTGGGTTTTTAAGGCTGGCTAAGCTAAGACAAATATTTGATGAAGGAAAGAGCCTTCAACTCCAGTTCCCTGCGGAGGATCTTGGTTTCAGGTAACCACGACTTCTTACAAGACCGGTGCCTAAATATAATCTGCATCCTTTCAATCCAGTTTTAAGGTTTGCCCACCGACTAATTCTGTTGCTCTTTAAAACTCATTGGTTTAGTTAACCAACTTGGTAACTGGATCATCGACGAAAAAAGCATCTTTACAGTACATCTAATTCTATTCATCACTGTTAGATACCTTGAAGGAGCACTTGTTCCTGCCTGTAATAGTGTTGCGGGTACTCCTGAAGCACCTACCGGTCGTCGGAGGGACTATACTCCTATTGCAGATCCGGGGTGCAGACTGCCCCATATGAATGTGAGAGTATTTTCGAATTCCTCAAGTAAGGTATACTGGCTTTATGATAATCATTACGTCTAATTTGTTTTCAAATTTTTGAGTATTCCATAATTTCCCTTATGGTTTAGTAACACAGCATGATCTTTAATGGCAGATCATTTCGACCCTGGATCTTATATCCGGGGACAAAGTCGAGTTTCTTCTCATTATAGCGCCTATTGAATCGTCTTATCATCTAGCTCGGGCGGCATTAGAGGTGGCCGAGGAATTCAAAGTTTCTGTCAGAGTATGCGTGCTTTGGTCTGATGAGAATTCAAAAGGAATTGAAGTAGGAAGTGAAGCATCATTGGCTCCGTGGGAGAATTACATAGATGTTAGGGAGGTTAAGAAGTCACCCACTTCACCATCATGGTGGGAAATCTGTAAGATGGCTGCCAAAGGAGTCATCCTTGTTAGGCCGGACGAGCACATTGCGTGGCGCGAGAAATCAGGACTTGTTGCGGACCCTAAAAAGGAAATGAAAAGGGTTTTCTCTGCTGTTCTTGGTTTCAAGTAGATGACAATGTAGTTATCTTGCTATTATTCACTTGTACTAAAAAATTTTTTAATGTTCCCCATTTACTTTGCTTGACTACTTGTAATCGAAATTGAGGACAGTGCAAGCAAGCATTTGGGTCTATACTAAATGGTTTGAACTTTCAACATGTACATTCGTCAAATTGAAGCCTCAAATCAATCAATACAATTTCCCAATTCTAGTCTTGAACAAAAGTAGCAACAAGTCTGATGCAAGAATATGCTAACACGAACGAGCAATGTTACTCCTATGCAAGCCTGAACCGACCCTGTATTTAACTATTGCTCTTTGAGTTGTGATACTGTGCAAAGGCGTCATCGTGAATCTAACCATTGCAGATGCGACCAGAAATGCTGCCAAATAGTGTCTTTTTCAGACATCAAGTTTGTCCAACAAAGAAGATTATCAAATGGCCGATAGCAGCAGTGATAACTCCAAGCAATCCGCCAGCAACAACCTGTAACTGGTTCGTATTAGAGAAGGAAATGACAATCCGTGACGGTGTAAATGTGCGTCAAATAAAAGAGGGAGTATCAATCTATAACTTGCATAAGTATCTTGTACAGAGATACCATTAGACCTAAAGATGTTTAACCACATAATCAAGTTTCTTAAAGTAAAAGGTCGAGTACAACTACAAGCCTCTAGATGAATTAGGATAAGAAAACTCCAAAGCCATCAAGTCTAGCAAAGCATATGCTCCAACTTTACTCAACTTTATTCTTAACGGTGTTTATAACACATCACGTATATAACATATGATATGACTAGGGGAAGCAAAGGAACAACATGAAAATAGGAATTTTCATTCTCAAAAATAATTTCAAAGAAAATGTACTACAGTAAACCAATTAGTGATATAACCACCGATACCATTTGAAGGAGAAGTTATGGGAAATAATTTAAAGCAATGCGACGAACCTGAGGAGGGGTGTGGCCAAGGAGTTCACGCAGGGGTCTGATCTCAGCTAGAGGATGCTCGGCAGGAAGTTCATAAACAATTTGATTTAGAACCTGAAAAATTGATATTGAAGTTAAATACATGAAACCAAGTTGGTCAAGAAAGAGAGATATTAAAAGTTAAAACTAGCACAGCTTGCAAGTGCGTAAACAGAACTTCTCCAAGTCTAGATATTACGACTATAAAAACTTGAAAGCACTTGACTTGAAACCTTAATTTCTAAAAATGTTAACTCTTATACAAGGTCTTGAAACAGAGAAAGGAACAAGAAGAAAGAGGTGTGCGGTGGCTGTAAACAGAACCAAGAGTGGAAAAGCGGCAAACCTCTGCTTGGCGTCCAGCATGTAGTCTTACACCAGTGGCATCATACATAACCTGCCACCAACATATATGCATTAGATATCTCCCCGCAGGGCCAGAACATGGGCTATCTTCTAAAACATGAGAATTATAAACATATGCTTCAGACTTTTCTGAAGAGTAACGAAAACTAAACAAGATTTCATTCGTATCAGTTAGGGGTCATACAACACACGCTAGGATCAATGAAATGGCAAAGATCGACCCTCCAAAGCCTTCCTGGAATCCAATGGCTGCAGCAAGAGCAGTAACAGTTGCAGAATGAGACGACGGCATTCCACCGGACGCAACAAGTTGCTTAAGATCCCATCGTCTTTCTTTATACCTGCAAATCTAAGAAAGCATAAGACTCTCAAAGCTTTCACTTTTAATTGTTATCCATAGTTTAAAATAGATCACCCACTAGAAAAACTACAAAGTTTTCCTAACAAATCTCATTTTCCTTGCCCATATCGATTAATGAGAAACCATGATAATAGGCCAACTGAAGTCGAACAATCGGACGGAATTCCTCAATGGCCCAACCAATTCTGTCTGTGGCTTAGTCAGCTAGAACCCTAGAACTATCTCTTTAGTAAATAACTAGCTTTCAAAAGTTTAAAAAACATTCCCACTTCCAAGAAGAAAGAAAATCAAGAAGGAAATAACAATTAATAGAGATACAAGAGAACACAGAAATATCTAAACGTATATATAAAAAACAATCTCACTTCCAAGAAGAAAGAAAATCAAGAAGGAAATAATAATTAATAGAGAAACAAGAGAACACAGAAATATCTAAACGTATATATATAAAACATTCCCACTTCCAAGAAGAAGAAAAATCAAGAAGGAAATAACTATTGATAGAGATACGAGAGAACACAGAAATATCTAAATGTATATGTACATAAATATATATATATATATTTCTTGAGCTCAAAATCCTGGGGATTAAAGGAAAGTATAATAGCTAAATTGATTCTTTTCCACAATAAGATCTGTGCAAAGTAACCAAAACCTCCACCAGAAATTAGATCCAAAGAAACATATAATCAATTACAAGAACGTTAAATGCCGATCACAACACAGCCTTTTCAATTCTTTCTCGTTTTCAATCAGAGATTCATTTAAGGAAAAAAGAACATAAAACAATAAATTTCAGATCCGGATTCGAGACGGCTCACGAAGCCGAATAACTTATATACATACATACATATATATATATATATGTATGCATAGAGAGAGAGAGAGAGAGAGAGAGAGAGAGAGAGAGAGAGAAATACCAGGCGGTGAGGAACTTGACGAATTGAGCAATTGCGAAAGCAACGAAAGCGCAGAGGAGAGGGTAATTCGTGAAGATTGAAGAGGACGTCGATGAAGCACCTCCCGTCGCCGCCGCCGCCGCCATAGCCGACGTTGCCGTCATCTCACCCATTGCTTTCCTCTCTATCTCTCTCTTCCTCCGTCACTTCTTTTTACTTTGATTTTTTCAACGAAACAAAACCCCCTCGGAAATTTCCTTTCAAATTTCCGAAAAGAAAATGTCGAAAAAGCTAGCTCAGAAAGAGATAGAAAATGAGAGAGATTGGTGACGCAATCCAACGGAGTTTCAGGCTATGAGAGAGTTTCGCAAATTGTTGTGCGTGTGTGTGTGTGTGTGTAGAGGAGAAGGAGAGAGAGAGAGAGAGAGAGAGAGAGAGAGAGAGAGAGAGAGGAGTTTTGGCTTGGCATGTTTTGTTGCTTCTTCCAAGTTCATATTTAACTAACGGTCTTCGGTCCTCACTTTCATTTAGGTTCTCTCTCTCTCTCTCTCTCTCTCTCTCTAAGATGAATGAATGAATATTTTCTTCTCTTTCTCTCTCTATTGCTTTCTCTCTCTCCAAGATGAAAGAACTGAATATGCCTCTCTTTTTTTCAACATGTACTAGAATATACCAATATCCAAATGGATCTCTTTTCTATATAATTCTCTTTGGGATTTTATATGTACTCATCACAAAAGAAATAAGTGAGAAAATGGCAAATCCATTCAATAGTATGGCATTCAATTATTTTGACATCACAACTCACAATTGGATTTAAGTATTTAACTTTAACTCCACGTTACGTGCCTTTACTTTTTCAGTATTGAATGAATAATTGCACTCATAAGAAAAATATATATATTTATATTTTAAATAAGAAAAAAAAAAGTATATATTATACATAAAAAAATAAACTTTTAAAGAATGTTTGACTGAACAATCTTGCAAATGAATTTTTAAAGGACTTTAAAAGTAAAAGAAATGCACAAACAATCGCGTATGGATTACTATTTTATTAACAATTTTTAATTTACAAAATAGATTATGACCACTTGTTATTGGAGAATCCAGATATAATTGATTGTGGAAAAAAAGCCAATCACTAGATGTCTTTTTTATCCAAAAAAAAAATATATATATATATATATATATATATAAGGTAAAACTATGAAATGCTTTCAGTAAATCAATTGGTGTCCGAAACAAGAAACATCAAAAAGTGTCACCACCCAGTAATTAAATCTAATTGAACAACAACTCAACATCTTTCATCATCGTTGTTAAAACGCCAATAAATCTTAGAAGTAAACATCACTATGAAAACAGTGAACATAAATATCAAAAGAATAAAAACATTTATTTACCCTTTCACTAACTAGCTCGCAATTATTACAAACAAAACTCTAACTATTAAGGACATAAATAGCAATTTACACAAGAAATTACTTAAAATCTCGTTACAATAAGAAATCTCCTCTTTTACAGCTTAAAAATGTTGCCATTGCAAGGAAACCAACAGATGTCCAAATGTCAAGCCCTCGCTCTCCCTCCAATGTCCGCCTGAGAGAGTAAATGAATTGTCATCTCTTCACTACTTTATATAACCATTTAACTTAAATTGATGTGGCAATCTTTTAAAAACCAACCGAAAAAAAAAAAAATAACAACTCACGTGACTTGTAAGTCGATATCCCATGATTTACGAATTTGACTTGGAATCATCACTTTACTTAATAGGCAGCTTACCTACCATAACTTGGCTGCTGCAGGACTTCAACGAGTAAGCTTTATAAACATCTTCTATTTCTCAGTCTAATATGTCAACCCTTCTGTTCTACTGTATTTTATCTATCTGATTCCTGAAAAGAAGCAAAGGGGACAGTAAATTCCAGTTCCAACATGTTCCTTCTAAATAGAAACTTTCAATATCTTATAACTAAATACTAGATTGTAATTTCAATCATGTAATCACCTTCAGCGATCCATCTGTAACAGTGTGCCTGAGTTTATATGCTAGGTAGCTTCCTTTCTGACTAAATTAATAAGTTCTGTCTTCGCCGCTTCCATTACAACCTGGAAGTCGATTTTTGTATACCTTCCCCTGCAGTGCAGAATTACAATATTAGCTCGAGCTTGACTGGCCTCCAAGTCAGACGAACTCCACATATTCGAACTCTATATATTCAAAATGAATTGCATTGTTTTGTAACCTACCAGAAGTGAGTTTTTGACCACATTGTGGATGGATAGGCCGGGCTTGCAATGCCATGCATTATCCTTGCAATAGCTCTGGGAGTGAATTTTGCTTGCGAGTTACTCTGCAGAAATACCTGTCATTCCAACAAAGGGTGCCAGTTAAAACCACTAGTCAAGCGCTGATTACAGAATCCAAGTACAATGTTGTAGCTTCTTACTTTTATGTCCGCTCGCAAGAATGAGCTGCAGGTGAAACGATAATGCAATCAGCATATGATGAAATGGAGATAAACAAAAAGGAAAGGATTCATGTTTACAGATATCAGTTTATGACAAGCTGGGTATTAGATATTCCAACAGAATAACACTAAAAGTAAATATCTGGACAAACCTGCTTTGACCCATCTTATTAGGGAGATCATAATTATCATCATTTTCGTTAAAATAATCCAAAATTCTTCTTTGCAAGCATGGCGTATGTTGGGCTCCACAACAACCATGCAATTTCTCACACAAATTAACAGCGAATGCAGCAGCATTAAACATTGCATCCAATTTCCGTACCTAATTAAAAAGACAGAACATAAGTTATTCATAGGTCAAATTCCATGGAGAGCAAATATTTTTTTAAAATTTACCAACAACATAAAAATTGTGAGAAGCCAATCAAACAGATTTTGTAACTCAAGAAAGCAAACATGATTACGAGTCATGACCTGGGTTTGTTGAACCGATTGACCTGAAAGACTACAATGACGACTAAACGATGACTCTACTTTGGAAGGATCTTCATCTCTAGCACTAACAACTAAAAAACGTAGAGAAGCAATAACGGGAAAAAAGCACTTCAAAGGAAAAGTGACATCTCTCATAATAAAAGCTACACTGGATAGAACTTTAGTCTACTCTATATTGAAATTGCACACAGCCTTTTGGCCCACGATATGATAATAACCTTGCAAGTTTCCACCTCTGATAGCCATTTTACAAGATATGCTGATAGAGAACAAAGATCTGCAGGAACTTCAATAATCGTATAGCAGTAGGCTTGATCCTTCAGCTCGTACCTTACTTCTCCCTTGAACTAAACAATATCAAAAACGAAAAGAGAGATTTTTTTCTTAAGTATTCTTAGTATACATAAAAAGAAACATATGCCAAAGTCGTACTTATTATCCTAGAAAATGAAACACATCTAGCTGTAGTTTGTTCAGAGCCCAATTATCTAGATGCAATGACTTCACAAAGCTACCAAAATGATAAACGTTCAAAGAAAAACAAAAATAGACTATTTTTATTTAATCTCATGCAGTGACGAGGGATAAGGTTGGTGTAAATCTTTCCAACCAAAAAATAAAATAACTTGTAAATTTCATGATCCTAGCATTTGAAGTGAGGCTTTGCGATAACTTGTAAATTGAACTTTGTTTTTAGGTCCAATGACTAAAATGGTTGAGAAATATTATCTTCTTAAACATCCAGACCTTGAGATTCTGTAACTGATTTGATAGATCAGTAGTAGTAATTCCAATTGCGTTTACCACAGTTGGTATGTCACATACGTACTCCCCTTGCTTCATTTCAGACCTGAAAATCTCAATGGTCAACGTTTGTTTAGCAAAATCTTGTTGACCTAAAGTATTATTCAGTTAGTTTTGGACTTTAAACTACCAAAGACACTCACTGCTTCAGAATTTCAGCTACCACAACATCCCTCTCAGCAAGCACGTCGGGAGGGGTCTGCATACATGCAAGTACGATTATGGTAAGTTTCACTACTTTAAAGAAACAATAAAATAAGTCGATAAAAAAATATTTAAATAAAGAAACGCGTGAAAGGATATTGCTCTCTCAGCACAAAATGTGATCATAGACTAACACCATGGAACTAAAGAGACATGCTATGTATGTTCGTACTTAGATTGTATCATGAGATCATTTAATACTTTCATTTTGTGCCAATTATTACATGATAACAGCTTCTGTCTGATGCTGTGAAGGACCTGCACGAACTCGTATTCTCACATGCAAGCAAGCTAATAGAACTCCCAGATAAACAAAAGATGGAAACAAACTTGCTACCTACCTTATGGAAACTCAAACTGCAAGTTACATTCATCTGAGGGAGTAGACGCAAAAATTGCACTTCACCCAATTCCAATTGTGTTAGAAGTGTGAACATGACCTGATAAATACAAAAATAGTAAAAGAAAGTGTCAGCATATAAATTATACCTCAGGACCATAACGAGGTGCTCCAATACTAAAACCACAGCAAGCGTGATGAAACACGATACAAATTAGAAAATTGAACAGGGATAGTAGCAGGGAAAAACCTCTTCTTTCATATCAAACTTTCGAGAAGCAGGTTCTTTTACTAACGAGCAAACTTTCCCTTGTGACTTCTTGTCGTTGGTGAAAACTTCACAAAGGAATTTGTCTACTGTATATTGATCGACTCCTTCACTAAGAATAGGAAACTGCGATATTAATTTCTCTGAAACTCAAATGGAAAGGAAACATACGAATATTATTTAACTACCTGAACTTGAGACTTCGAAGCTTGAAGTATGTGTCATCCTCTAAAAATATATGACAATAGGATGACCTCCCATCCCTTCCAGCTCGCCCGATTTCCTACAAAATCGTATCACTCTTTTGTCAGGGAACTTTACTTTAAATATCTCCTCAAATAGCAAGTGATTATAAATCACATTTCTACCTGAACATACTCCTCCAAGCTTCCAGGCAAGCTGTAATGAATGACCTGAAGCAGATGCTGTTAGCAAATCACAGTGCTAAATACTAACTCATAACTTGTGTACAAAAGAACATAAATATTGAAATGTAAAGATCCAATAATTATATGCATGTGTGTAATGGACGTGTGCTTTGCACAGATACAAATGTAGATAGACAAAGCAGAAGGACATCTTAAGAGATCCAGAATATCAGATTTAGGGTTAATGTTATACCTTATAAACATGACAACGTTTCTTTGTTCAGGAAATATGATTTCTTCTGTTCCATAAAATTAAGGTAGATCTAGTTTGATATAAAGCAATGCAAAAAATCAACACTACAATGTGTATAGTTTTCTTACAGCGCCAACGTCGCTCTTGTCAAGCCCCATGCCAAATGCCACAGTTGCAACAACCTTTGATTAGAGGAAATAGTTAATGACATAAGAACATGAAAGCTGTTCACTATGTTTATCGGAAAGCCAATGGATAGTAAAATATAAAGCCCCCCTCTTTTTTATAAGCTGAAATTAACTGAATAGGTTACTCACCACTCGGATCTTGTTCCTGCAAAATAACTCCTGTATACGGCTGCGATCTTTTGCAGGTATACCACTGTGGTAACCCTGAGCAACATTTTACATCTGGTTAGGCGTAACAATTCCGCAACAAGACTTGAAACAAAGTTGTATCAACTGAGAAAATGAAAACTAACCTTCGCCGATATGTTGTTATCACATAAATATCTGCTTATTATGTCAGTTTCAGACTGCAACAATAGAGTGCAACAATTAATTGCCAATTTAAGCTAGAAATACAATAGGAGAGCAGTATGCTGATCTAGAATCAGGAGCCATTTTACAAGAAAGAGGGATATTTAGACCGAGTTGTGTGAGCTAGTCTGGAATGGCGTTAGATACACCTACTATACAAAGTACGCTGCAGAGTGTTTAAGGTCAATAGAAGAACAGAGAACATATGAAGTAGCTTTAAATATACCTGAAATTTGCAATATACAATGATGCTCTGGATTTCCGTCAATGGAGAAGACTTTAGCAGCACCAACAGATCTTTCATTCTAGTTTTATTCAAGAAATTGAATATCATGGGTGAATTCAATATATTTAAGTTGACCATTCAAGAAATAGAACGCTAGGAAAGAAACACAAAGCTGCACTTGCCTATTTCTACACAATGACACCGACAATTGTAAATTGTCCCTTAAGTGGGGTTTTTGGATGATATTGGTTGAAGGAATCTCTAGCGCAGACATGATAGCTTGCAAAGTTGTGGTTGTGGCTGTAGCTGTCATGGCAAGAATGCAATCAACATTAAGCTTCGCTTTAAGTAACGAAGCTCTTAGCCTCATGTATGCGGGCCGAAAATTGTGTGACCTGAAATCAATAGTTCATACAACATAAACAAATGCATTATGACAAAATTCACCCATAAAAGCAGGAGAGAAGTAAAAAGACCAAATATTGACAAACTGATGCCTAAGGGAAGAAGTGCAAGTTGCGATCCCACTCACCATTCAGATATACAGTGAGCTTCATCCACCACAACAAGCGATACAAAGATGTTAGCAGAAAATATTGATAAGAATTCCGCATTCAAAAACCTTTCTGGTGACACAAAAAGCACCTGAAATAAGCACTATACATCAAATAAGCACCGTAACTTCTAAGCATTTCCTCTTTAGAAAAGTAAAAATCTCAACTACTGCAATGTAGGAACACCACTACGATATGACAAGAGACAACAATAATTCGGGAAGCAAATTTAACAAAGCAATAGAGATATTAAAAATGCAATCCAACAAAGGAAACAAATTGTTGGTGAACCCACCTTTATGGCACCTTGTTGCAGCAACCGCAATGTCTCTGAGGCTTCTTGAGGTGTCTAAAACGAGTTTTAAAAAAAAAAAAAAATCTCATTGTTATCACTACCAAGATGTTGTTTCTATGCATGAGAAAAACAGAAAGAAAGAACCACCTGACTGCAACAAAAAAGACCACCATGAATCATGGGAGGAAGCTGTTTTAGCTGGTCAATCATCAATGCAACTAAAGGACTTACGACCAAAGTTATCCCAGGCAAAATCATGGCAGGCAACTGATAACACAGCGATTTTCCAGCACCTGTAGGCAAAACGAGCATCGTAGATTTCCCAGAAAGAACCATCTTTATTGCCTCCAACTGCCCTTCCCGGAACGAATCATATCCATGAGTTAGGCTCAACAACTTGACCAAATTCTCATCAGACGGTTCATTTTGAACTGCCGAAATCGCCTCTTCGATCATTTCGCCGTCCATTTTCGCTCTTTTACCCTCTGCCCGATGATTATTTTGCATTGTCGTGTCGGTAACTAAACCATCTTCCTCACAAACACCCTCCTCCGTCTTGGCCTCACCTTCTGATCTAAACTTTTTCTTATACCTTCTATAAGATCGCCGGCCACTCGAATAAGAAGAACTACTTCCTCTTCTGTTCAAGAACTTCCGCTTATTCCGCTTCATGTTCAGCCTCACGAAATTCCCTTCACGGCCACATTTTCGAAGCTTCACTTGCGGAAGAGGCACATTGCTTCCGATCAAATTAGAATGCTTCCTTACTTTCGCCGCACTTCTTCCATTGCCAAAAGCCGCTTCGTCTTCGAGCTCTTCCGGTAACCAATCGGCCGCCGAAGAATCCGGCGCGGAAATCTCATCAGCCTTGGGCTGCGGAATCGGCGCCGAAGAAGGACACGTATCATCCTCAACGCGATCGAAACTGAGACTGGACCGTCGGATCTTCGAGAACGACGCCGACTTGGAAAAGAACCCGGCGGGGAGGTTTTCAAGAGTGCGATCGACTGCGGAAGCCGTGCGGCTCTGATCGGACGGCCGGCTGCGGATTTGGAAAGGCAGAGCGGTGGATAGAACTGGAAATGCGTCGTCGGAGGCCGGCGATGGGTCGATCACGGTGGGAATTGGATCGGCAGAGGAAGACTTGTGAGAGGACTTCTTCTTCTTCTTGCGATTGGAGTGAGGAGAAGAGGCGGTTCTAGCCCTAATTCTGGATTTGGTGGAGGAGAAGACCGAAGACCTAAAAGTCGGCGGGGGCCGTGCCGGCGGAGGCGGCAGAGCTGAGGGGTTGGGGTCTCTTGGAGGAGTGGCGGAGACGTGAGAGCCGTCGGAATCGGAATTGGAATCCATGGAAGAGAGGAGGTGAAAAATGGAGAGAGGCAAACAGGGAAAGTCCGCCTTTGATTACTGAAATCGTTTTGTGTTTTCCCGCCATGTGATTTTCTTTTCTTTTTTTGGTTGGAAAATGATTGTCGTTTATTAAAAACGACATGTCGTCACTGTTAGAATGTTTTATGTCGTTATTTGATTGAAAGCTTGCTGTCGTTTTAATCAATAGCAGTCGTTTTTTAGCTCGCATTTTGTTGTCATCCACAAGACATGTGCATAAATGTTATCATTCATATTTGTAAATTTTGTTGCTTTTTCTTGAAAATTTTCCAAATTTGGTGTTGTCGATAACTTAAAATTTCATCATAAAATTATATTTGATATCATCTAAAGATGCAACAGCCGAATCCTCTAAGTTAAAAAAAATAAATAAAATCATTGTCGTTTCTTAAAAAAAATGTATCCTTTCTTGAAGTAGCTTTTATATTTAATTAATTTGTTTTTATGGTAATTGTTTCCCGTCGTTTATGCAATAAACGATTTAATTACCTCGTTTTCATTGTTGTTTATCGTTTCAGATCTGGTCGTCATTTATCTTCAAGAGCCACATCTTGTTTTCGGCTAAAACGACATCTTTTATACATTGTTTGCTTTTCTTTAATCCAAAACGACATCTTCAAGAACATCATTTGTCTAAACGACATGTTCGACCTATTTCATTATTTGCTATTTATACTCAAACGAGAACATTATTTTTTTTTTTTTTTTTGGGCTGCTAAAGACGTCTTTCTTCTTTAAACTCCAATGTTTACAGTTATCATAGAAACGACATCAAATTTAGAACCTTTACGTCTAATCAAATTCTAATGAACAAAGCTTACCCAAACGGCATGTCGTTTTTAATCTCACAAAATGTGCTTTTTTTTAAATCGAAGCTTTCCTCTTTTTTATTTCTTTTTTTTTTTTGGCTAGGTAAAATCGAAGCATGTTAGGGAAATAAGAATTCTGATCTCTCTTTGTTAAAATGGAACAAAAATGGAGGTATATTCTTTCACAATCACAACGAATATGAATGGGTGGTTTTTTTTCACTCACACTTTATCTCTAACCGGGATAAACTGAACCAAATCGGAATCACCAACAAGAATGTGGCATCTGGAGCAAACACAACCCTCCATTGCCTTAACTAATAATAGCCTAGTGATAAAAGGGTAGGGAAAAAAAAGAAAAAAAAAAAAAAGAAAAGAAAAGAAGAGAAGAAACTTTACAATTTCGTCACCGATAGAACGTGGCATTTCTTACAAATAAATGGGAACCAACAGAAACAATCGACATTATCCAAACGGCCCCTCAAACATAAAGCCAAATACAAGGACTCGGCTCCACCATCGCGCTTGATATATGCTAACGGGGTTGGCGGAGACGCACGGTGAGCGCCGATTGATCTTTACATGATGGTGCAATTACACTTTGATTCCAGCTTTGGGGGCTTCAAACTGTCTACCTTGTTAGGAGGCTCATCATTGCGTTTCAATGGTTCAACAGCATTCTCGTCATTCTCAGTCGTGGTCGGAGGTTTGGCATCTGTCTCCAAACACCTTTTCCTCGTCTTTTGGGATTTTGAATAGCGATTGCCAACGGTTCTGCCGCGTGGGGGATCCTTCCTATCATGATTGGATTTTCCCAATATTGTAACCGTCGGCCGGGAACCTTCTAATGGTTCTGAGCTTTCCTTTTCCATTGCAATGGTTGCAGCCTGGTAGGCTAGATCATGGACAATAGAGCTACAGAAAAGAATTGTATCCGTCGCCTCTTCGAGTGTTAGGCTTCTAGCCTTGCTTCCCTTTTGACACTCTACCATTATCCTTGATTCTTCGTCTAATAAATAGACATATTTTGTCAGTCAAAAAGGTGAAAACACAAAAGATGAGGAAGTAATCACAAGAAAATCCTACTTCAAGTATAAACTCATCTCAGGAAAATCCCACTTCAAACAGAACATCCGAGAATAGTGTATATTCAATAAGATTTGACGATAAGACGTAAACTAATGAAACAGAATAATAGAAATCACAATCCAAGATAGATCATACCTAGGATGTCACATGCCTGATCTGGAGCAGAAGCTATCATTTCCTTGTCGGAAGGGGTATAAGGTGAAGCTTCCAGAAGTTCCTCTCTGGTGCTTTTTGATGCAAGCGAGATGCTTTCACTTTGTGAACCAGGGGCACCATGATAATGCTTTTCAACTTCTATTTCCGATGTTGTAACCATGGAGCTATGAGTTGTGACCTCTTCAGCATCCACCACATCAGTGTTGGGAATTGTATACAGTGCTTCTATTTCTGTCACATTACTTGCATCTTTTGAAAACTCTACGTCATGCAAAGAACAGCCATCGTTATTCGGAAGCGATTCTACTAAGTCATGCTCAAACCCACTATCAAATCGAGGCCGCAATTCCGAGGTAGATTCATCAACTGTTCTGCTGCTGCGATCTTCCTCAACAACGAATGTTCTCGTGGAAGATATATCAGTAAAATCTGCTTCAGTATGTGGTGAGCCTAGCAATTGTTCTTGAGATGTTAAGAGTGTCCCCTGTGCGACATCGTGTTCCATATTGGGAATGGAGAGCTGAAAATTATCTTCATTTGTGCTCGTTGAAAGAGCAGTTGCTTGATGAGCAAGGTTTGTACTTCCTAAGAAAGATGAACCAAAGTTTTGAGGTTTTGTGCTTTTGTCATTTCTGCAATACTCCATGTCTGATTTTTTGCCGCTTAACTGCCTTTGCACCCGGATATCCGTTTGTCTAGCACTGAAATCAACAGAGGATGACGTTGAGAAGCTACCATGTCCGATGGAGCTTCTCATGCTGCTTGTCGCATCTTTAGCATACGAGAGATCATCATAAGGTATGCTAGCAGCCGAAAAAGTTCTGCCTCGAACAACAGGCCCCTTGCTACTGCTTGTCCTCTTCAGTAAAACAGAAATTCCTGCACCCTCTGATAGATCAACCTTTAAATTTGGATAGTCAGTGGAGTGGTGCGATTTTTGACCCCCAGCGTCATCATTAGGCAGACCATGACCAAGAGCTGGTTGGCCTTCCTCTTGCTGCTTGGCAAGCATACCCTCGCCTCTCTCTACCTGTGACCTTGCAAGAGAATTTTCTTCCAAGTAGTTATGGCTCCCCTCACTGAAAGAAGTTTTTCCTTCCTCGACATTCTCCTTGTCCTGGGAGCTCTTTGACTCGGTCACATCACTAACTGGCGGCAATGCAGGTACAACAATCCCATAGGCCAAATCATCAGAAGGTTTTTCGTCTTGTGAAATGTTTGTAAACAGCACTGGAGAGGAATCGGTAACTGTAGCCGTCTCCAGAGTGGTTACCCTCAACAGTTCGTCTTTCTTATTGCATTCTGGACAGAGCCTAGTGTCACTTTCCTCTTGCTCAGAGGCATGATATTTGCAACCACATCTAGAACAAACTGCCATAATTTCAAGACCACCAACTTCTGAAAAATCCTCATTAGCAAGAGTAGCTTCCAAACTTGGACCCACATCTGTGACAGTGCCGTGGTGACGGGATTCTCCAGGTTCAGCAAGACCAAAATCAACTTTAGGGCTTGTACTGATGTCCTTGTTATTCATTTCAGTTGATCCATCGTGAACTTCATGTCCAATAGCTTCATCCACAACATCCAACTTATCGAAGGCAAATACTTCCTCATGAACATCAGAATATTGTGCCTTTTCAAACTCACTAGCCGCATCATCCTGGTTACGACCACTCCCTTCAGTATCAAAGGCAGCACTTGTACCTTGATCAGAACTTGCATTGCTGCTAGTTGTGACTGATGAATTTCTAGAGACCAATGAACGCTGTACAGAGCTTGCTTTTCCAACGTAAAAGGTGGTGCTAGGGACACTAGATAGAAGCGGTCTAAACATATTTGGAGGACTTTTCCGGTTATCCTGCATCAATCAATGGAGCACATGAGACGTGAACCATAAGCCATGCACACATTAATTATGAGTTAAGCATGAATGTCAAATAAAGAGGCTGAAGATCCCAATGTTCTTCCATCATTATACCAATTGCCAAACTATTTCTATTTGTTTACACAGCAGCAAAAGAAACAGCCACAAAAAATTTCAGTAAATGAAAGAACTTAAATAAGATTATGAAAACAATACCCATACATAAAATTTGACTAACGAAATTCTATGCTTCTAATCAAAAAGACTCTAGTACTGGTCCTAAACCATTAAGATTCACAATGTAGCCAAACCCACAACCCTATACTCATGACAGTTCAACGAAATAGTGCCATAAGCAGGAATGTGTGTCTGCGTGTCTGTCTCTTTCACAAAGACAATTAACCAACATAATAAACATCTCTTGTATCATGAAAAATACGTAACATAGATTGAAAACAGAGATATCTCCAATATATATATACATATATATGGACTATATACAAATAGGAGATACAAACCTTGTACCAACTTTTAAGAAAATCTATAAAACGCAACAGGTTTTAAATTTATAGGAGAAAGAAATGATTCTTTAGAAAGTACCGCTTGTCGAAGGGCAGAATAATCAAATGATCTTTTGGGAGCAGAAGATGGAGATGCTGCTCTGGTTGGCTTTTTGGAAAGGGCAGGAGCTCTATTATTTGAGAAAGCAGCAAGTCTTCTGGTTGTTGGCCTATCTAAGCTACCAACATGCATGGAGTGTATAGAGTCTACATCGTCATCACCAGAAGAAGCTACAGAACCTTTGCTGTGAGAACTAAATGGATCCCGATCATGACTATGAGATGAACTGACACTTCTAGATGCAGTCGGTGATGTTGATTGCCTTCTGAACTTGGAGGAAGAATCACTTCCGTTTCTGGTTGCTGGTGAGGAACCCCTTACATAACTTGCAGGTCGATCAGCAAGAGAAGTACGAAGGTTTGGAGGTGCTTCAGAGGAGAATCCTGGAATATTGGTTTGCCATGCTCTTATTTTAGGCGAAGCAGAATTCCCCCGACTTGTCTTCACAGGGGAGATTCCCCTTACCCCAGATGAGCCAACAGAGCCGCCAGACCCAGTGCTCACTCTTCGGGGAGTTGGGGTTGAAGACCTTGGGACTGGCGTCGAGGGTTTACTTGGGGGAGTGGATGGTCTTCGTGATGGAGTAGCAGATCGTACACTAGGAGATGGGCTGGATTGACGGGTTGATGATGGTCTTCCCCTTGATTGAAACGAACCACTTCCAGAACGAGGAGAAGGGCTCAAACGATTTGGACTTGCACTACCCCTACTGCTTCTATAACTCTTCTCCATCTGCAAAATATGTAGGATGACTAAACGTCTAAAAGGACAAAATCCACATAACTATATTTCATTAACCTGACCTATGCACTTACCGTGGATGATCTTGATATAGAAATAGGTTGGCTACGCGGTCTTCCCCTTCGACCAGAACTAAGTTGTGGTGGCTCATCATCCAGAGAAGGAAAAAGTGGAGTGTCGGGAGGTGTGTACAACCTTTGAAATAAATTTACAAATAACCATCAAGCCCATCAAAAGAATAGTATGTATGGCGAGATTAACAACGTGAAAGAGATCCTTATAAGATAATTATTCACTCAAGACTGTACGAAGAAATAGACAAATTGCAGAGAGAGTAAATTTCAGTTTCTCAAAACACTCCAACCATCAAACAGACGACTTGTCAGATTCAAACATGTATGCAGCCCGGATTACACGGTCTTAGCTGATAGTTCGATAAACATTTTTGCTTACTTAATGATTAAATATACTCCGACTGCATGATAGTATCATTTAATATTTTTACTCAAACTCAACCTACTTGATCGCCATGCCAAAATAGTTAGAAAATAGAATTGTATTTTTTGTATTTTAAATTAATTCCTGTGGAACATGGAAAGCACAAAAAATTCGTAGAGCCAGGGAATTGGCAATAGATATTCCAACTTGACGTTAGTTAGGAAATCAAAACATACCAGTCATAGTCATTTTTATCCCCATCTGCATTAAGCAAGTCACTACTCTCTCCTCGCACCGGAATCGAGATTCCAAGCCTAATATCAGAAAAGTGCCGCAATTGCGTAGCTGTTGAAGACAAATCATGAAGAGAACGAGATACCCATAAGCCAAAAATACCCAAAGACAAAATAAAAGCCCTAAACTCAGGGAAAATAATTATTAAAAAACAAAATATGGGGCAGAATAAGATATTACAAAATGTGGCTTCCAGGTCATCCGAGGACTGAAGCAAAAAATTCTCTCTTTCCCTGGTCTGCATTTCATTGAACAAAGCGAGATCCTCATCTTTCTCTTTGAAGATCAACCCGCCTTCAAAACTATGCCCTCGCTTGTGATTGCTGGCTCTCGATTCCCTCCCGGGAGAACACCTCAATGCCGGAGAAGGAGGCATCTCTCTCAGCTACCAAAGCTAGAGTCTCAATATCTCCAAAAATATCTCTCCACAAAACCCACAATCAAACAACCCTTGGACATCAAATAATTCTCCATAATGTATAATCCCAGATTGTATAAGCCCTTCAATCACTTTCTCCCAAACAAACACCAAAAAATAAAAAATAAAAAAGACCTAACTTGACAGAATTTTCCACAATGTATATCCAATTCCAGCTACTAAATAATTAAAACCTCCAAAGCGACTTCTGATTCGCCGTCCTCAAATGGGGAGAAAAAAAAAAAGAGAGAGAAAAAAGAAAAAAGAAATTCTGAAATAATTAATTTCCCAGTGCAAGCGACCCAATACCCATAGGAACCAAAGCTGGGACGTCCAAGTCAACTCAACATCAAATCCTTGTTTATTAACATTTGCATAAAATTAGCATAATAACTGAAGCAAATGTACCACTCGAAACGCAGAGGCCCAACCGACGTCCATATCCAATCTAACAGAGAAAACACCAATCAAAATTAACATACTTTCTAAATATATACAACGTACGGAAATCTCAAAAAAAAAAAAAAAAACCCTAAATTCCCTCAATAGATGAAGAGAATCACTCAAATAAGCCCTGATTTGGACTGGAATTTTGACTCCAATTGACCATTCCGAGACTCCATATTTGCGGAGTCCAAATTACTGAGGAAATTCGAAGAAACCAGTCGCGGTGCTTGACTTACCAAGTCAAAACCGGCTTCAAATTGTCCACCACCATGTGAGAAGCAAGAAGAAGAAAAAGCAAGCCAGCTGGAGAGCCACTGGGATCCCAAGCTCGAAGATAAACCAGAAAGGACTTGGAATGCGAATTACAATGCGACGAATGTTGTATCAGACAGCCGGATCTAAAGCATTTATTGCTTTGTCTGGGGAGCGTACGGATCGGAGCTACAGAAATGGATCGGTGCAAGCAAGCCCTAACTTTCCCAGCATTTTCTCTCTGTCTCTCTCCTACGAGAAAATTATAATTTTTTCTTTCTTTCTTTCTTTAACTTCCTTTTATGGATTTGGGAAAGTGAAAATTTGCGGGAGTTCAGTTTAACTAACCCTTCGTTAATGCTTCTTTCTGATTTTGCTTCTTTCGTCCGCAGAAACTAAAAAACCTTCTCATTCATTTTCTTTTCTTTTCTTTTCTTTTTTTTTTTTTTTTTTTTTTTTTTGCCTTTTTCTTTTCTCAGCTTTTCTCTTTTGCTCAGCGATATTTTTTGTTTTCCCCCCCACTTTTTTCCGATGTTATTAAATTCCACCTTTTCTTTTTCTTGGTTTTTACGTCTATGCCACTCGTTGTCGTACCATGCACATTAAAATCCGTCTCCTTTTTTTTTTCTTTTTTTTTTTTTTTCTAACCACATTATTTTATTCCACTTTATAATTTCCTTAGAAAATTTTTTAAATAATTAAAAAACTAGTTTAATAGTAAACATCTCTTTGGATTTATTCGAACGTATGAATACTGAAAGGGTCTTTTAAATTTATTTTTGGAGTCTTTCAACATCAAAACGAATTCTTTATTTTAGGAAATAAAATAAATACAAAAATGTGTCGTTATTAAAGTTCTTTTAGAAGTGCGACCATGTGGAGTGAAATGCTACTAATGGAAGCTAGAGACAGGAAACTAATAAAAGGTTTTGGATGCCAAATTTTGAGAAAACAACAGAGATCTATAACAAAAATCATTGAACTTGTTTCTTTATTTGTTTTGGAAATATTCTAACATTAGTAATTATATCCCATGAGATTGTGAGTGGGACTAAAGATGGCCATTCTAAAGTCCCTTGCAACATTTTTTATTCAAATCTACGAACAAAATCGTATAAAGTCGGCATCCTGTTCCTACCATAAAAAAAAATTTGAAAATATCAAAAACATGCCTATACCACGTTTATCTCATTTATACACATGTATTATGTGAGTGACTGATTTTGAAACTTGTCACATACTACTTGTTATCTTTCGATAAATTATTCGAGTTATCAATTATTTGTCGAGATTGTGTTTTCCTCTAATTTTGAGACTATAAGAAATAATTAGTATTTGTAATGCCTTGTTTATATTATTTTCTATTTTAAACACATATTAATATATTACTCATGTTATTACACGTAAATACCTAATTTCACTAACTTTATTTCCTGTAGTTCCTGTTAATAAAACTAAACTATTTGTCTTTTCGTTGAACTCTAAGATAAACTAAAAATAGTTTACTTTAAGGTCTCTTCCATTGATTATAACTTTTTTCTTACACATTAAACGTGATTGTGAGTGTTTATGTTAAATTAATTGGATGGATAGGGATAAAAACATGATTTGGTGACATCAATTGGACAGATAAAGTACACTGTAAACTTTTTAAAGTGAACATGGAGTTGTGAACAGGAATGGAAGAAAACAAAGATGTGGGACATATTGAAAAAATAAAAAAAAATAAAAATAATAAAAATAAAGGTCAACATAACAAATAGGTTATCATTAACTTTTGTGCCCTTATGGAAAGCCTATTGAAATTATGTCATTTTAATTGGTAGGTGATTGGCAAAACTTAGATGCTTCGATATAATCATATCTATTATATTTTAGTTGTCTTTTTTAATTTTTTTTTTCCTTTGATTTTATCTAATCCATTAATTTATAAGGAAAAAAAAATTTGAAGAAGAATCCCAACAAGCATTTGAAGAAAAAAAAAAAAGGCTTCACATCGGACAACTTTTCATTTTAATTGTTTTTATTTTTATTTTTTTGCCCCATGACCCCATCTCCAATTTATAAACAGACGTTTAAAGTAGAACATACAACATAAATGCGAAATATATATATATATATATATATATTTTGGTGAATAAATGCGAATTTGTTCTTTAGCAGCAGTTCACAAATAAAAGTATAATAATTAAAGACCAGTCAAAATCAATGACGTTGGATATATTAAGTAATATGTATGTTATTATTAAATGTATCTTGATTGGTAGTTGTACTTTGTAGCATCTGAAGGAATAACACCCTATAGTTGGCTTTAATTAATTAATTAATTAATTAAGAAAGAAAACTAGGTAGATCATTTTTTAATTAATTCAGCAGGTTTATTAGGTAATATTGCTTAATAATGGACATTATTGGATTGGAATGGTGTTAGGGGACGAGGATCAATCATTACGAGTCAGGACCATATGGAGGCTCTAATCTATTCTTGGATTTAACACTTGCTTATAGTTAAATTAATAGATTTTGTTCTTTTTCTTTTCTTTTTTTATTATTATTATTTTAGGCTATAACCTAACCTTATCCCGCGGTTGGACGGGGTATATAAACAATGTTATATTTGCAAAATGCTTAGTGTAATAGTTTTACATCGTAAATTATTCACGATAATACATAAAATTACAAAAGAGATTATGACATAATTAATATGTTTATGTTGAACTAAAACATTGGAATTGATGCAATCTAGCGGTTAAGATTGAAAGAAGTAATTAGGAAATGAAAGTGATTGTCGAATGGAGCTCACTTATAGATTCGTCTCCTTACATGCACATGAAATTGAAAGACACTGGGGCTCATAGGGGCAAAATAAAATCCACTGACATTATGCATAACAATATTTAAAGATACCTTTATGCTACTCATATTTGAGTAATTTTCCACTTGGCACATATGAACTCTTTGCGAACGTATCTTAAGTGCATTAATTGAGTATTCGTTCACCTTATAAGAAATCATGAATTCGAGTTACTTACATCGCGTTGGTTCCATTGTTATTAGAGACAGGCCACGTTAAGTGTTTCGGGATTATTAGTAATATGAAGGTGTTTTATGTTTTATGTTTTTTTTTTTTTTTGGATTATCATTAAAACTGGATTTTGATCTTCATTAGTGATCGTCACTGAACCTTTTTAATCAAGTATAAATTCACAAATTAATTCTTATTAGTTACAATACATGATCGTACCTTTTTTTTTTTTTTTGGGGTAAATACTACAGGATCTTTTTTTTATCTTACCTATATTTATATATCAATACGTTTTTTTTTTTTTTAAGGATATTATATACCAATATCTTTAAAGTAGTTTTTGATGGGAAACATTTAGCAATAGTATTTTGTTTATTTCAAAAAAAAAAAAAAAAAAAAAAAGAAAAGAAAAGAGTATAGTTTGAAAAAAGTCCGTTTTGCTTTTCAAGAGGTCCGTACTCCGTAGTGTTACGATGAGTCGATGACGTTTCCTTTGACATACGAAAAAGTTCAGCATTTTCTATGTGGATCGAACTTTAGGATCAAACGAAAATATTAATGCTAGTAAATTACTTTAAACTGATTTTATGTCAGAGGGTTCAATATTAAGAAGTCATATATTATATGTGAAATAAAACTTTACAATAAAAATATATATAAATTTAACGACATAAAAGTTTAAAAACATTTAATACTCTATCCCGCCTTAAAAAAAATTGGAAGTTTGTACACATGATCACACATGATCATCTATTTTGCGCTATCTAAAAAAATATGTTTTAACCGTCATTTACTTTTTAAAAGGTTTATTATATGACAATAGTTTTTTTTTTTTTTTTTTTTTTTAATTGAACATCGGCAACAAGCCCAGCACCACAACAAAAGAGCACAGATGCAAAGCTTGTGGATAATGCCCAACGACATAGCTTTGTGTGCTACGATATCATCTATCCTCCTAGTCCAAGAAAACAAGCAGGACTGAAAATCTGGAGCAAGATGCAAAGCTTCATCCTTAAAGTTCTCAATCTCTCACCCTACAACACAACCACCCAAAATAGACTCTAATAGGAATTTGGCATCACCAACAAAGAGCACAGAAGAGAAACTCAAATCCCGTTGAAATATAAAACTATAATAAAGAAAGTCAACTATAATTAAAAAAAAAAAGTGAAATTTGAGATTGTAATCAATATGTAAATATTGTGCCTTGGCTGGTTTATTTTTTTGTAATTATTTCCTTTCGTAGTATTGTTTGACATCATTATATATTATACATATTCTCCATCAATGATTTTTTGAAAAAGCCATTCACAAATTTTATATTCTTCTCATTTTTTTATATGGTATCAGAACGTTCATGAGCTCTCCCAAGCGTAAACCAATAGCCAAACCCGTTGTTCAAAATGCAAACCAACCCCACCTCAACTTTCACAAAAACGCCAATCCAAATTCCTATCATGTTAAGTGTCAATTTTGTAGACAACAAGGTCACTCCGCTAAGTAATGCCTATCTTTTAGATACATGCCAAGAAACTACTTCATCAAATGTCAATTTTGTGCACAACAAGGTCACTCCGCCAGACGATGTCCGTCCTTCAAATACATGTCTGAGATTACCAATCGTCACCTCAAGCTAATTTTGCCTCTCCTTTGCCACCATTAGTTGAAATCAACCCTTTAAAACTTTAACGTATGCACTCATATTGTTAAAAAATGAATCTAATAATCAATAAATAGTTTTACAAAAAATGTTAAATAAGAAGTTTTATCATAAATCATCAAAAGAAAATTATTATGCCCAAAATTCTCGAGGAAATAAAAAAAAAAAAAAAAAAAGGGAAACATAAACACCAACATTAACATATACGGTCTCAAACTACACGAACATCACAATATTAATAGGTAATCAGGATAGCACGACTCGCAATTGAGTTCACCAATAAACTCAAATGAAACACTAATGGGATGTTCAGATATCCATTCAATTTAGTATTGTATTCCAATAGAATTGATGCATTTCAATATGTCTTTGGATGTCTCTTTTAACCATCGTATGTAATGTGTTTAGAATTTTTATATTTTAATAGGTATTGGTGAGAGAGAGAGAAATTGTGATGCGATTAGAAAAGTAAAAATAAAAAAAGGAATGGATGACTAGTAAAATGAGTAGATGTATTGTTCAAATAAAAGTGTATTCATATGTAATATTTTGAGTTACCAAATAAACTTTACATTGTATTAGAGTTGAAGGAGTTGATCCAAATAAAGCATAAAAGGAAACAAGCATATACCGATGGCAAATTTATTTCATTTAACTCTAATTGTTTGTTGTCTCTTTCTTCAAAACTAAACGTAATTTCCCTATTTACATCTCCAATCTCCAATGATATAAAACTCATTTTTCTTCAAACTTTAAAAAGTTCATAATTTTATTATTTCAAGTCAAAACGAGATGATTTTTTTTTTAAATTACATAGAATTTCGAGAGAGAGAAACGAAACAAGATCCATATTGATATATATTTCCAAATACATTTCAAGTTTTTACACTTTTTAACTCCAAATAGTTCATTTTCAACCAAACACATAATTTTAAAACTCAACTCAACTCAACTTCAATCAAAAGAACTCAAATTCTCCAACTCAACCAAACCAACCAACCGGCCTCGAATTTTGAAAATGGAATACACCAACAATTGAGCATATTTTTGAAGAAAGAAATAAATAGCAGTTTCATAAAAACAATTAAAAATAAATAATAAGTTTTTAAAATATTTATACCTGATAAATATGCTATTTATTACAAATATTTTAAAATATGTTATCTACTTCAATTATTTCTGTAAAATTGTTATTTATTATAATTTCTCAGTACTTTTTATTATTATTATTATTTGCTCAAATCTCTGCTTAAATAAACATTTAGGGCCCGTTTGTGGTCAAATTCCAGATGTTATTTTAACATCTGGATTTCAAAATCTCAATTATGTATCAAACTTTATTTTTCTTCCATTTTCAAAAAACTCAAACTTTAAAAATCTATAACTTTCTAATTTCATATTGAAATTAGATGATTTTTATGTTAAAATACTAGTAACGACGAGACGAATAAGACAAAATTCATTTTTTATATTTTTTCTAGACACATTTTAGATTTTTGTATTATTTTCTATATCAAAAAAAAATTTTCTCACAAACACACATTATTAACTCAAATTTTCTAAATACATATCCTGTTGTCCCCCGAACGGGCGCTTATTGTTTGGGAGCCGTACGTTTAAAAGACAATTCTGGAAAGTCCCAAACGACGCCGTTCCATGTCGTCGTCCGAAATCAGTGCGTTCTGTTGTGTAAAATAAAAGGGCCGAAACGGAGCGACGCTGAACGGCTGAAGCGCGAAACCAGTAACAGCTCGGGAGAGGCTTGATTCCATGTGGGCGGTTCTACGATCCAAGTCTTCCTGTTTCTCATCGTCGTCGTCTTCTTCTTCTTCTTCACTTCTCCAACAATGGAAGCTAGGGTTTCTGAGTTTGAGCCACAACCTCTCTGCGTCCGCCGCCATTTCCAACAACGCGGGGCTTCTGGAGCTTCAAGAAGTCGAGAAGATTCTGAGCGACGTTAGGGCTGATAACGTCAAGGTCTTTCCGGGAAATAAGCACTGCGATTGGGCCGATTTCATGGTGATCGCCACCGGAAGGTCCACCTGGCACGTCAGGAACATTGCTCAAGCCCTTGTTTACAAGGCAGGTTTTCGAAATTTTCACTCTTTTTTTTTTTCTTCATTTTTGCTGCAAAAAGGAAGGAATTCGAGGAAAGAGATTGAATTTTTAAAATTTTTTTAATCTAGTTTTTTTCCCCCTCCTATAACAGGTTAAGCAGAAGCAAAAAGGAGCAAAGCGGTTAGTGCTTCCCAGTGTTGAAGGTGAAGAGGGAGGAAAATGGATTGTCATTGACTCTGGTTTGTTCTTCCTCTGAACTATGATAATTATCGAGTTGTTTGGCTTAAATTCCCCTGCTTTATTTTTATTTTTTAAAAAAATTTTAATATTAAAAAAAAAATGATTGTTACCCTAGAAATGATCTTGAATGTCAAATTTCCTGGTAATTCAGTGATCATGGACTTTACTGATATTGAAAGTTCACACCTTTTTTTTTAAAAAAAATTTTAATTAATTAATATTTTTTAATTTTTGGGGTTACCTTAATTTTTTCAGGCAAAGTGGTAATTCATGCTCTTGATGAGAAGGCAAGAGAGTACTACAATTTGGAGAATCTATGGACCACAGACACGTCTGAAAAGGAGCCAACCCAGGTACAATTGATGTTTCAACCAATGATTTTTGAAATACCCTTTTATTTTTTATTTTTTTATTTTTTCTCTGACCACTGTGAAGAAAACCAACCTTCAGTTTCCAGGAAAGTAAAAGATAGGCTGTAAAGCGAGTTGTACTTAAAGCTTGTGAACCGCCTTTAGTATATTGTGTATTCATGACTTGTTGATAGTTTTATACTATGTATAGAAGAAGAGAAATTATAAACTTCTAAGGAAAGATTCAAGGAAAAATTATGGTAAGGCATTACATCTCAATGTTTACCACACTGGCCCTTTTCGATGATTTGACGTTTTACAACCATTGGGTAGGATTGGCATGGTTCGTCTGCCTCACCGTTTGACGCTTGTGCTGTTGCTTTGATCCATTTTTGGAACGTGAATAAAGGTAAAAAGGGTGGAATGCTTCCGCTTTGCAGAGGATTTATCTCTGGCATTGCTGCGGTCAGATTCTTAAGTGCAGTGAGGCCGTGCTAAAGCACATGACGGTGTGGGTTGTTCTGTAAAGACTGGAGGAAAGGATCTATCCATTCCATTTAGTAGATCGTCTTGTCTCTATATTGAATGAAAAGCCAAGCCACCTAAATTCCGTTGGCTAAACTAGGAAGATCAATTCTTGTATTGTGCGATTCCATCTGGACGGAACCTCATCACCCGAATTGATGTTGGATTTCGATAACAGTGATGTAAATGAGGTTTTGAGTTTCTCAGGGAGAGATATTACGGGTTCTGGATCATTTTGTTGGTTAATCAATATCACCCGAAAACATTTCGAATTTAACTTTGAATGGGAGTTACTGTCTGGCAGCCAGATGGACCTTCTCTCGTTTTTTCCCTTTTCTTTTGGGTTGGATTTTAAACGTTTTTCATATTCATATAAAACTTTTTTTTTTTTTAAATGTAGTTATTAATTTTTCGTATTGTCTTAAATGTTTGTTCAGGATTTGGAAAAGGCTATGGTGAAGATTCGTCGAAAGAATAACTCCAAGAAACCAGCTCAAAAAAGTGCTTAATCACCAAATTTTGCTGTAACCTTGCTCTTGTAGATTCTACATCAAAAGAAATGGAGTTTGTTCTGTGTGATCTAGAATTTCCATAACGAGTTTTCTTGATCAAGGTCTACTTTCATTGTCTTGCGCCTGATTCTGCTTTTCGATGTTTAAGCATGCTAAAGCATCATCTAAAATAATTCTTATATTATGACAGCTTTATACTTTACTTTCGATTCTTTCAAGAAGTAAGTAATAACTAATAGCTATGGACGGGACACAGTTGAAAATTTTTTGCTGATACAAAAGAAATAAGAAAATTTTGGATATGATTCTTATTCATCATGATCGGAGATGTTGCTCATAGAGCTATATCTTTTTTGTTAGAGATTACTATTGGAACAGAGCGAGGATACTGTACTGGTACGAATATTAGACTACTAAGAAGTAATCATATCTCATTTAAGTTGGGCTGATTTTTTATTTTTTTATTTTTTTTTTATTTTAAGGATCTATATTTTGGGATTTTGTGTTTAAATGATATCATGCTTGCTTTTGGTATTCTGGAATCACAAATTTTGGTTTTGCCCTACTTTAGTAAAAAAAAAAAAATTAAATAAAATCATATTTCCCATAGGAAGCCAAGGAGGAAACTTGACATGCCACTTTGGGCCTATATTTTGGATCCTTGGATATATGAACGTTATGGACTTTTAGAGAGCTACACTAAAGGCCCTTTGGCAAGTAATTTTTGTGTCGTCTCACGGGTTTCGCTAAACGACGTCGTTTACCACATAGCGAGGTAAGACAAGGCCAACAAAAACATCAACGGTTGAGTGTTGGTGAAAATTTTGAAGAAGGCAGGGCGGACAACCCCAACTGCCCAACCTAATTTTCCTTCCAATTAATTTTTTAAAGATAATCCAAGTTACCAATTTGCCCCTACTTAGAATTTTCGCGCCAGGTGAAACTCATTGGCTGCATGGTAATACACCGCGAAAACAAGAGGCATATACGTCAAATCATCCAAAAACGAGCTTCGTTCCCATCGCCCAATCACGATATTACTACTCGCCGGAGCTTCCAAAGCACCCCCAGCTTAGAACACCACAACACAACCAGAAGCACACAGAAAAACAGTTGGTTTGGATCTTTTTTCTTATCAAAGCCTTCTTCTTCTTCTTCTCCACCGTTTCTGGCGAGACTTTTCTCTTCGCAAAATTTCTATTTCTTTTGCTATTCTTCGTTTCAGAGACCACTCTCCGTAGCTCCAATGGCCGCTATCGCTGGATCAAACGTCGTCGCATGCAAATCCGCCGGAATTTCGAAGATTTCCGGAGCTTCCGGTGACCGGAGAGCTCTACATTTTCAGAAATCGTTTCCGATTTCCGCTGGTCGCCGATCGGCCGATCATCGTCAGCACTGCATTGGCCTTAAATCGAAGAGCTCTCTCGCTTCGTCAGGTAATTGATTTTTTTTTTCATTTTTCATTTTCTGCTTTTCTCTGTCGTTGATCGTGATGTGGATGTTGATTTTGTAACAAGAAACCGATTTTCGGAGAGAGAGAAGTACTTTCGATGATTGGATTGATGCTGAAACGATTCGTTAAGGAATTAGGGATTTTGTTGAAAGTGATCGGAGAAACTGTAATGGAGATACCTTTAGATCTGTTGTGAAATCCATTTTCTACGAATAGCTGAAGATCGTTTTGGTAATGGTGGCTGATGCAGGTGTTGTGAGAGCTCAGGTTGCTACTCTGGAGCAAGCGAGCACCGGAAAAGCCCAACATGTGGAGGCTCCTGTGGTTATCGTGACTGGTGCCTCTAGAGGTATCGGCAGAGCTGTTGCATTGTCCTTGGGAAAGGCTGGTTGTAAGGTTTGTGATTTCCTCTGTTTGCTTTGGAAATTTCGAATCGAGATCATGCATATCCACCCATGTGTCAAAGTTACTGTTTACAATTCCTTAGCCCACGCCTTATTGATTTTATTTTCTTATCCCTGTGTTCTGCTTAGTGATCTTTATGCCTGTTATTTGGTATTGTTTCAGGTCCTGGTTAATTATGCTAGATCATCAAAGGAGGCTGAGGAAGTTGCTAAAGAGGTAATTAATAATATGTCCCCTAATATGTGTGCTACTGTAACTTGCTGTTCTGTTTGTATCTATATATATATATATATATATATAAGAATTTTGGGTGATTGATTGCTTAATTATGTTGATCTGCTGGCCACAAAAGGTTATACTTAGTTCTTTTTCTTTGCCTAGCAAATTACATAATAGGAAGTGGATTTCTGTATTTATTCTTGAATGCATAGTAACTTGTCTAATACTGCAACTTTTGGGATTTTTTGGGTCTTTCCATCAGAAAATTGAATTAAGCTGCATTTTGCTGATGAATTAATCTCCTTTAAAATGCTTTTCTCTATGAATTTTCCTCTATTCTGCAAATTGAATCAAACTGCTTTTTTCTGTGCTTACTCATTCTGATTGTAAGGTATTCTACATTTGTGCATTCGGTTTCTGGGTTCTAGTTTCCCCAATTTCAGGCTAGTTATTTACCCTTGAATGTGCTGAGAACTAGTGATATCTTTTCTTTTCTTATTATCTTTTACAGATTGAAGAATATGGTGGACAAGCTCTTACTTTTGGAGGAGATGTTTCCAAAGAAGAAGATGTTGAATCAATGATCAAATCAGTGAGTAAATGCTGACTCATATCTAACTTTGATATTGTTTGTTGGTTGTGGTTTAACTCATTAATTCCCTTTGCAGGCAACTGATGCTTGGGGAACCGTTGATGTATTGATAAATAATGCAGGTTAATGGAAGCTTTACCTATTTCTCTATTCTTTTTAGCTCCACAAACTGTCTCCCGATTCATTTCCTTGGTTTCAGGAATCACTAGGGATGGTTTATTGATGAGAATGAAGAAATCCCAGTGGCAGGAGGTTATTGATCTAAATCTTACGGGTGTATACCTCTGTACACAGGTGTGTATTCTAAGATTTACTTCTCATCGTTGTTCAAACCTAAGTTTTGGTTGTGTCTAAGATCGCTTCTCTTTGCAGGCAGCAGCCAAAATCATGATGAAGAAGAAAAAGGTAACGAGAGAATTCCCTTTCTCAAATTAGCATCAGAACTAAACGTAGACATGAATTTTTTGCAATATATGCGGAGCTTACCTTCCGAAAATTACTTCTTATACCCCCTAGCTTATGTCTCCAATAGTTTGAAAGAGTTGAATAAATTATATCCAGATTAATAGACTTTTGGAGTTTGGTCTGTTTTTTTACTTTCCCTTTTCTGTTGAAAGTAGTTAGACTTGTTTCTTCTCTAGCTGCATAGAAAGCATTTAAGACTTTAGTTGCTGAAGTTTAACTTTGTTTCATTTTGTTGCCTTTTCTTATTCCTTTTCTCAGTCAAAGTGATAATTTTGCAGGGAAGGATTATCAATATAGCCTCAGTCGTTGGTCTGGTTGGCAATGTGGGGCAAGCCAATTACAGTGCTGCAAAAGCAGGAGTAATTGGCCTGACAAAGACCGTCGCAAAGGAGTATTCCAGTAGAAACATCAACGTGAGTTTCCCCCTTGTTTCTCTTCTTGTAAAAGATTAGACATTCTGATATGCTTCTAGTGCGAATGGATGTAATTGAGTCATAGACGTTACCTTTTCCTTTCAGGTTAATGCCATTGCCCCAGGATTTATTGCATCTGACATGACTGCCAAGCTTGCAGTGGAACTGGAGAAGAAAATTTTGGAAACCATTCCTCTAGGTTAGGCTGAAAGAAGCCTTGATTTGATTCTTCAAATTTTTGGAGATTTAGATCAACATGTGATAGTTAGACACAGATATAACAATGTCTTTGTTCTTTTCATTTTCTTACAAATTCAGGAAGATACGGCCAACCGGAAGAAGTTGCAGGATTAGTGGAATTCTTGGCCCTTCATCCCGCAGCAAGTTACATAACTGGACAGGTTTCGGATCTCTTTTAAACTTAAATAGAATACTAGAACGACGTTTATGGATTGAAAAAAGGCACGGACTAGAAGAGGACTCAATCTGTCTTCCAATTTTTGTTGCAGGTATTGACCATTGATGGAGGGATGGTAATGTAGGCCGCCGAGCGTACCTGCCTAATCAATCACTCAAGAGACTCTTCGAGCTTCCGAGGTCAGAATAGTGAGAAATGGAATCACATGCTTCAACTGGGGTATGGCACAAGATAATGTTGAAGCTCATAGTAGAATTTTTTTTTTCCCTCCCTTCAACTTTGGTTTGAAGAATGCTTCAATTAGCTTGTTAAGAAACCGAATACGAGTGTTTTAAAAGACTTTCTTTTGGGCTGTGCTTGCTTTACCATAAACGCAACGTAGTTATACAGGAGCAGTAGATAGATATGAATAATGCTTTAAGAAAAACTGTGGTAATCTTCCCTCAATATCCAGAAAATTTTACAATTTTCCACGGACCAAAAAAAAATATATATATATATTTTCAATCGTGAAACGATGTAAATTGAAAATGAGCACGAAAATGAGCACGGCATGTTATTAAAGGGACTATCACGAGCACGGCACGAAGCACTAATGGACTCAAAATAAATGGGTCAAGCCGGCTGTTAGAGACGTCTCTAACATAAATATATATATATATATATATATATATTTACACACGTATATTTATATGTAAAGTTGTATTTTATATAGTTGGGACCATGGGTGTCTTTTGGGATAAATGGATGCCACCATCCGTGAAGCTTAAGCTTTAAGAAGCGAAGAACAAATCAACAAAAGATGCATGGAAAATATATATATATATATATATATATATGAGAATCGTTCTTCTCTGGCAAGCATAAAAACCACAAGTGAGTGCCAAAGTCACAAGAGATTCGAATATCCCATAAAGATAACCCACACTAACGTGTCATTTTGAGACGTCCAACTTTTCTCTTTTCTCATTATATATTTCATATTTATGGGGCAGAAAAAACAATTAAAAAAAAGTATCCTTGATGAACTTATTCTCTATCGTACTAATCTTTATTCTTAAACCCCTTTAAATCACGTCTTGCATCAATCACCGTTGATCTCAGCCCCATCTGAAGTCACTGATCTTATCGCACGGTTCTGAAAAGCAACTTGGTTTCCCTGATTTTATCCAACAACAGACGTGACATGCTCAAATATATGAATCTTTCACTCCACATCTACTCCATAACCCTATCTCTCTTATATCTGTTTGCCTGAGCACCAGTTTCTTTAACTAAAAACCATGGAGACTCAAAATCTTTTCAGTTTCACCCCAACACTCCCCACATTCTTTTCCATGTTTGTCCTCCTATATCTCTTCGCCTACTTGGTCGTTTTTCGCAACTGGGGTCCGAAACACCTAGCCGAGGCTTCAAGCTGCTTCATCTCTCTGGCTCATGGCACTCCCGCCGTTTTCTTGGCAATCCATGCAATCCTCCAAACCCATCACAACACGCCAACTCCCAACATCTTCTCCTCACCAAACACCGATTCCCAAAACCTCGTACTAGACTACAGCTTGGCTTACTTCTTGGTAGACCTACTTCACTACATGGTCTTCTTCCCAAACGACATTCTCTTCATATGCCACCACCTGGCTACGCTCTATGTCTTTGTAACATGTCGTTTCGTGGTCCGACATGGCGCCTTTGCTCTCCTCGTACTTCTTGTTCTTGCCGAGGTCACAAGTGCGTGCCAGAACGTGTGGACCCTGGCTGCCTATCGGAAGGCCGACTTGCCTGTGGCTTCGAGACTCTTTGAGTTCTTGTCTCCTCGTTTCTATGCTCTCTACACTGTTTTCAGGGCGATTCTTGGACCGTTGTTTGTGTTGAAGATGGGGGTTTTCTTTGTCAGTGGGGTTGCTGATGATGTGATCCCAAAATGGGCATGGATTTCTTGGATTGTTGTTATCACAACTGCTATTTGTATCAGCATTTTGTGGGTTTCGGATAAGTGGATTGAATGGTGCAGAGAAAGAAGTCGTAAAGTGGACAAGAAGGAGATTTAGAATTACAATCTTTTTTATCATTTTTTTTTTCCTTTTTATTAATGTTTATACGACGTTATGTTGTGCCGTAAAAAATTTAGGTAGTAGCTGGCATATTCTTGGTAAGTGAGTTGTATAGTTGATTTTTTTTTTTTTTTTGATTGAATTTATGGCTGATATTTTCTATATGACCCAGAATTTGCTTCTTGATTTTCTTGATTTTTTGGATTCTTGTGTTTATGGATCTTATACCATTAAAATGAGGGTGTTGAATTGGTTCTGTTAGTATAGCACAAAAGCTATGACTCAACAATCTATGTGAAGCTACAAACATAATCAAACCAAAAGGCAAACAATGAAATAAACAATCAATTTCTACAAGTCCTACAAAGGACTTCTATGTTTGACAATAGCTATACAACAGCACAAGGTAAATCTCTCTCAATGCAGACGAACGAGCTATGAGTCATGTTTGCTATGTCCCAGCAGCTGTCGAAGCTTTTTGAAACCGAATGCAGTAGGGCAACGAGTGTCTGCAAAGCCTTTGAGTATGGCTTAACTGGCCTTGTATTCACTCCCGGATCGTCATTACCCTGAGAATTGAATTGTGGCCAATGCGATGCCTCGAAATACTTTCGAGTCCAACATTTAAATGCCTATGATGGAAGCATTAGATGTGTCAGGAGTACCATAGTAGTTAAGCTCTACAAAAGTACCTCCTCCTTCTCCCTTGGACAGTCTTCCCGGATTAATGCATATACACTTAACTTGCTCTTCCCCTTCACCTCTTCCACCAAGGGGCAGTACCTGCAATAAGTGCCACGAAAAGGTAGAAAAAAGGGTCGAACTTTTCTGAGTGACGTTCGTCATTTTCTCGGTTTAAATTTCTCAGGCGAAAGTATTTAAAAGATCAAATTTGTAAGGCATGAATGGATTCTAAGATATGTTTCATGTTTCCTGTCGGATATGCTTTGCCAACAAGACTGTACACTCGGCATGACCAATTAGTTACCTTCACGAAGTACTTCATGTCGGAGGGTACAACGAGAATATCTGGAATCAAAGAGATTTCAAGAGCTTCAGAAGCGAGTGAAAAATCCAATGGAACAGCTTCTGCTGGTGGATATAGAGGATAGAAGCTGTAGCAAATGAGTAAAACATTAGATTAAAAAACGTGATTTTGAAGTAGGATGTCTTTCCGTTTAAAACTGAATGTAGTGTTTCAACGTGCCTGCGCTGGCCAAGTATATGGTTCACTAGTCTACCCATGCGATCACTTGGTGCTCCACCTGTTGGATTTCGTGAGATTTCTTCTCCGCTAAGATGTTTAAGAACATCTACAGAGCAGCAACCTATTTTCACCTGAAACCCAAAAGCAGAAACCTTCTTTGTTGATGTCACGTGTATATGTCCGCTTGTGGTGCATAAAAATGAGAATAAAAGGGAGCGAATGCATTTTGGCATGATTTCCGTAGCATATAAAATTTACTGATAATAAGGAATTTCCTGATCTCCAGCAACAAAACTTTTATCAAAGTTTCTCCATGTTTGCCTACAAAATGAACTTAGACGTTATTTTACCTTATTTGCCTCCAAAATTCCTGGATTTGTGAGACTGGTTATCTGAGATATTATATCAAAAATATCAGCAACCATGACAATGAATTATGAAAATTTTAAGGAATGCCTAGCTGTTTTAACCTCAGTAAATCAAGTACCTGATGTTTGAGATCAGGTAGTTGAATGTCAAAAGCGGGCTGCATAACCAAGAAAATGACTTTTAGATCTTACAATGAATACATTTAGACACCATCTGAACATAACAAATTAACCACTCGTATAAACTATATCCGTTTGATGCATCAAAATCACTACCTGAGGAAAAACGAAGTCATGGTTAGCATCACGTATTGATGGAACGAGAATAACGCGTGCATGAGAACCCATGTACTCTGCATAGTCTTGCAACTGCAAAGATTAAGAGAAAGAAGGGTCATGAAAAGGAACAGATATAGCAAGTTAATTGAAAAATGGTGCTATTTAAATATGTACCCTTGTGAGAATTTCGATATGGAAAATTTCATCGAAGCTCCTGTCAGTATTTCCTTTCTCAATTTCCGGGTGTTCAGAATCGACAAATGGTCCAAGCTGAGAAAAATATCAATCAGTAAAAGATGTGGACCTTTCTTGCTCGACTGATGGATAAAAATTCAACAGGATTGTCACTGAAGATTGGTAGCTACTTACCAAAATAAGCAACTGAGGCTGCTTTCTCTTTGCATAGGCTAGCAGCTCAACCAGAGGCTCGAAAAATAAATTGTCTGTTGGGGTGAAAGGGCCAGATGCAATTATCTGTTCAAGTGCGAAATGCTTATAAACATTGGGAAATCGGTTGACATTTGCATTATTAGATGATTATTATTACTTCTTCTGTAAGATAACATACTATGTATTTCAAAAAGTGGACAGATGCGATCCTAAATTCAACTGGTGCAAAAAGTAAATATGTGAGCCATGAATCATCAAGTGCCAGGATGAAAGATTATGTACCACCGACAATTCTGCCTGTGGACCAGACAGACCATTGGACTGAATCTCCTTATCCAAAGCTTGCTTCTTTGTTGGATGCAAATCCACATCAGCCGTTTCAGGCAAAGGGATAAAGTCTACAAGTTTTGAAGCAATCAAGCAGTGTCCACCAGGATTATGCCCTTCAATGCCTACTACCTGCACGAACACATTCGTTTCAGGTTTGCTTTCAGTCTCAACAAGTTGCGATATAGAAGTTTGAAAGTGATTCAGAGATATGGTCATTATAAATCATGTTACACACCTGGCCTGGAAAGATTGAAAATTGGTTCAAGTTTTGTAATTCTAGACGAACACGTTGCCCTCCAGAATGCTCAACACTGTCAGAAATATGAAGACAAATCCCACGTTGAAAAAAAAAACACCATTTGCCATTTGCAGCAATGGAGAACTTCGAAACATATGATATTCAGTCACATACATCTGAATTCTTGATGCACTTTTATCTGCTCTAAACAATCCTTCGTATCATTAACTCTAAGAAATGTGTAACTAGCGGATGGGGAGCATTTTGGTGCGATGAAGATAGACTGATGCACTTAACTATGAAAAGGAAGTGCCAGGAGCCTTTACCTGCTTTGCAGCAAGGTGGATTTTTCATTCAAACGGCCTTCTCCATCACAACAAATCATGCCAACAGTAAATATGCTTTTCTGAACAGGGGAAAAAAATCAAATGCTTTAAATTATAGGCTATAGGCGAAATAGAGATGCAGACTCTTTAGACATTAAGCGCTGAAGAAGTTGGAAACAGAGATCGCTTTTTTCCCGGGTTTCATTCTAATGTATTATGAAATGGAAATACAAGAACAAACTTTCACAAGTTTGAATTAATCCAGAGAGAGAGGGGAGCTGTTATATACCTGGGAAGAAACTGTAGGATCCACTGGTTCTTCGTACAGCTTAGAAGAAGCAAAAGAAACCGCGTGCTTTTGAATTCGGCTTTCAAGTGCATTAAACTATATTCCAAAAAAAAAAAACTCATTTTTTATTAAGAGCAAGTAATATGGTAAAGAGTATTCGTCACCTTAGGTTATAATTAGTATCACATACCCTATCCTCAATCCTATCATACATGAACCTACAGCCTGTTTCTGGTTTTGAACCATGGACTGTCAGAGAGCACTTTCTACCAGGTTGGACCTTTCTGATAACATCATCCTCATGATTCTCGGGATCAAGTTCCTTTTCTCCATTCACCACACTAGGCATATTATTGATGCTAAACTTCACCACAAACTTTTGGGTTCTTTGTCCAAAGGGTGTGATGAGTTTTGATGGCTTCCCTGAAGAAAACATTCTCCCATTTGTTTGAGGTGTAGAGTCAAATGGCTCTGAGTAGGGATCTTGAGAATAGCGTGTTGGAGTGCCAGGGACCTCCTCTTTTGCATCTCCATCATCGGCATTCAAAATCCTATACCCAATTTCTCATCAGTTATCCAATTTCAAGCCAAAAAAAAAAAAGCATTGTCCTTTGAATTTGCAATTTGACGAAATCAATTGACAGAAAACCAGCAGGTTGATCATATAATCAAACAAGAAATAAACTTCACTATAAAGTAATTAAATGAAACCAAAAGTTAAGCAATGCTTTCATATCTTACGTGCTTGAAACACCATATGTTTTTGTTAGTGGAACAAAAATCAAAACTCAATCATGTCACTGCCCTTCTAATAATCTTCACCGCCTCGGAGGCTTGGCCTGGCCCAGCCCCACCTTACTTTCTCATCTCAATAGTTAAAATTAACACAGCAAAATGAACTACAGTTAAAAATGATCCTATCTGAATTGTCCCATTTTCATATCCAAAAGGAATATACGAACCAACACACACAACTAAATCAGCGTCATATCAAGTTGCTTACATGTCGACATCTTTACTCGAGTAGATATGTAAACCGGGTTCCTCCTTAATAATTGCATCTTTCTGCTCATTTTGTAGGTGAAGTAAAAACCCATCCATTTCAGCATTTTGCACAACCGACTCATTCAATTGCCTGTCGCGAAAACAAACCCCGAATATGTCATTGAACAGCTACGAATTTACATAATTTCCTTTTTCACTTTCATAAACTACTAGAGCAGACCAAAAACACGCACATTCTTACAAAAAGCTGAATAAACACCCAACCCCACAAAAAAAAAAAAATGGAAATGGAGGAGAAAGTGATGGACCTGTTGAGATAGTAAACCTCCCAGCTCGAAACGATATCGGAGGGCTTCAGATTGTAATTTATGCAGAAAGCAAGACCTGAATCAAAGAGATTTTCATCAATCAGAATTCTCCGCTTTTGAAATTGGGGATGAAATTCAGAGGGAAAACTAGAACGAAGCTTACATTTCTTGAGAATTTCCTCTTCGTCGTCGAGAGCGAAATTCATTTTGTTGAATTCTGCTTTGATTTCCTCTTCCATGGCCGTCTCTCTCTCTCTCTCTCTCGCTCTAGGGTTTCAACAAGCTTCAACTTTTGTGAGTTTCAGATAAATGGCGGGAAATTTTCGCTCCTCTTTTGTGGATTTCTTCTTCACTCTTCCGTTTTTCCCAAATTTCCCATAATGCCCTTATGGGCTCAAACGGGCGAGCCTTTAATGGGCTCAAATGTCGTCAAGCCCACCATACTGCTTTTGGGTTTGAGCCCACTTTCCTGATATGGGACAAAAGCCCGGACTGAGTTTAGAAAACAATATAATGCACTAATATGGAATTTTCATGTTAATAAAAGCCTATTAAAGAGAGGTCTTCTATCTTTATTTATTTATTTATTTTTTATGAATTTAGGTACAGTAAATTCAAACTTTACATCTTACAGTGAAGTTGTTGATTATCGTTAGACTAATGGCCTTTTCTGTACGAGCATCGTACCTTTCACGATATCTATATATATTCCGCAAACACTTTTTTATATTCTCCTGTTACTCTCTATGTATTTGACAATTTTATCGTTATCATAGTACACTATAGGATGGCACCCACATCTTCAGCCGGATTAACCACAAAGAAACCTGTTGCTTAAGGAACTAGGACTTCATTAAGGAGTAAAGAGATTCATTTTAATAAATGTATTTATTATTTTAAGTTGCAGTCACAATAGAAGTCTTCTATTTACTAATTTACTAATATTTTCAAAAAAAATTTTACTTTGTAGTTCTCATGTAGAATAGGATTATGATTTAGATTATTCCAATGTTTTGAATTTAGAATTATCTGTTGGAAAATTTTTATCTTTGTATTTAACTTTAAATTTTAAAGTTGTATCTATTTATTAGGATTATTTAGAATATTTATTATTATGATTTTATAAAGAGAGAAAGAGTAAAATAACATTTTTGAAGAGAGTAGTAGTAAATAATACTATAAGATTTTAAGTAACAAATAACATAATCAAATTTTTGATCACATAATATATAAAAATAAAAATAAAAAAACCCTCCTCCTTCCTCTTTTCTCTCTCTAATATGGAACTATGAACATAAATTTGTTGTTAAAATTAACTGTGAATCTGAAATTTTTTTAAAAAATCCAAAGAAATTTAAGGATTTAGATAAATATATGTTATAATTTATCATCTTTTAAAAAATATACTATAAACTTTAAATGTGCCTATAAAATATGCTATTTATTACAATTTCCCTTCTCTAAATAGCTGAGTGATTGTGATTCAATAGAGTTGATTTATTTAATAAAATTCATATTTCCTTTGATTTCTCTTTCTTCTCATTCCATTTCTATCTCTCAACTAGTTCTTCTCTCTTTGTTGCGTTTCCTGACAATCTAACAATAAAATAAAACATCTACAATAAGAATCAAATTTCAGAAAATAAAATAATAATCAAGTTATTTCATTGGAGGGATATTTTCAAAACTGCAATATTAGCGTTTTTTAATGAATAAATAATAAACTAAACTACATTACTAACACGAATAGAAAATCTTGTCATATTTTATATTTTTTATTCACGCTAGTAGTTAAGGCTTTTTTTTTTTTTTTCCTAAAAGAAAAAAAAAAAGGAAGGTTCTCAAAAAAAAAAAAAAAAAAAAAAAGGATTATTGATTCCACCAAAGGAGAGAAACTATATAGAGAATAGAGTGGCTAATTCCACGTAAACGTTCCACAAAATAAGTTTTAGTTGCCGCCTAGTGAGCAAGATTACGAGCATAATTTATACTATTTTCTTCCAAAAAAAAAAAAAAGATATAAAATTACCGAGACAACAATAGAATCCCATGATTGAAGGAACTGAGATAACTAACAGAATGTACATAAAAAAAAAAAAAAAAAAAAAAAAAAACACCCCTCAATCGTAGACAATACAAATTTAATTATTTGAGATTAAAAGGGGGGAAAAAAAAGTCCTTTACATTTTGGAAGCCCCCACACCATGATGGGATTCATAGGTGACTTGCTATTATATTACATTTTTTTTTGTTTTTTGTTTTTTTGTTTTGTTTTGTTTGTTTTGTTTGTTTGTTTTTTTTTTTTTTTTTTGGGTTAAAACTTGTAGTTTTTTTTTAATTTTCTTTTTTGTTGATCATCTGGAAGATCAACTGTATACGAAGTGGAAGACTTTGCTAAGCGTTTAGTGGATTCTTGCTATGAGAACTACACCAAACCAAATTAACTAGATGTGATGGAGAAAAACAAAAAAAGAAAAAAAACACTTTGATGACATAAAATTTGGTACATATATTTGTGACAAATATGATACTTGTATATATGACATAATTAAAAGGTTCTGTCATTAAAGAAACAAGGATTAAAATAAGAGAGATCGAACAAAAGTTTATAAAATAATAAAATAATAAAAGTTAATAGTCAAGAAGGATGGAATAACAGCATAATCTCTATAGAGAATTTTAGTAATGTTCAAGTTGATCATCTGGTTCAAACTCGAGAACTTGTTATTGTTAATCCTTGCTGTAAACACAAGATCATGAGAAGAATTTGTAGTTTTGCGCATGCAAAATAATCGTCCTTAGCGCGCCGATGGGTGCTAGAATCATCAACGTTAATCCGAGAATAATGCAAATCTGTGTAAAGGCAAAAAAGCACATGAAAACAAAATCAGCTTCAAATTGAACAAGCCTGCAAAAAACAGTTTTAAGCAGTAACAAATTGGCATGTGCATACCCAGTTTGCGAACCACGATAAGCTGAACATCTTCGGTTTGTAGATGGCAAGCCACATGATGCAGGGAAGCTGCAAAGAAGAAAAAATTTCAAATCAATCCCTTTGAGTAGAAATTGAGAGGGAAAATAGTAAACTTTATTTGTCTTACAAAGTATGTTGTTGGGGCAAAAGCGAATCCGCCGAAAAATCCCAGGAGACCGCCGAAAAAAGGGATAGCAATGCCTACGATCATTGTAAATGCTGCAAACAAAGACGAATGATCAAACTGTTTCAGGATACTAGATATTAAGTGCGTGAAGCCTAATTACTGCTCTGCTTCGGATCTTTTCTTTTATATTATCGCTCTCGTTAGTAAACCGTGTTTTAGTAGACTCACCAACATAGGTGGTGCGAGTAATGAAGCGAAGTATAAAAGAAGGTTCGAAGTTCAGCTTCTTCACCAACACAGTCTCAATCATGTCAAACACTGGCATTGCATAAATCTGCGGTTTTGTCCACATTTCAAAAAGCGAACATGAAATACAAGTCAGAAAGGCCTTTCTATAAACCATAAGCGTCTAGGCTGGAAAATTGGCTGAAATTGTTTCTGAGATAGATTATGATCACCTGGTAGCTTCCAATGACATGGACAACAACAAACAGGTTGGCTGCTGCGATAAGCCAAGCGGGTTTCTCCAGCGTGATGAGGATGTTGTCGTCGATCTTGTTTCCAAAAATGTAGTACCCGATGAGAGCAACGGGGAAGTAACACAAAGCCACCACTGCGTAGGCCACAATGACCCCTTTCCACATAGGTCCCTTGGACGGCTTCTCTGGGGTAGAAGGAATTGTTGCTTGGATCTCTAGAACGACATTGTGACCGGCATAAGCAAACGCCACGTCTCCCAACGCGGAAAAGAAGTTCAACGTAGAACCAGTTTTGGTGCTTGATGTGTTACTGTAGTCCACCTGATCTAGAACTCCTTTGTGAATTGAAGCAGTCCACGCAATTGTTGAGTAACTGCACACATAAACCAGACATCAAAATACAATGCTTCATAAGAAAGACGTGCATAAACAATGCACAAACGGCGAGTACAATTTAGTTGAAAAATCAATGAATAGTGGTAACAATCCTAACAATCTCATAAACTGCAAAGCTCGGTTGACATGTGAATTTGCGATTAGTATAAAAACCGATAATTAGGGCGTGTAGTAACGTTCATTGTTACCTCAAGGACATGACGGCTGCGGCGAGTGAGACGAGGCTGATGGAGTTGAAGTTGGGGAGATGGGAGAGAAAAAAGTGAATAATAGCAAAGAAAACAATATGGATGGAGGTCTTCAAATGTGGCAAGTGAGGGGCTGCTGTTTCTATGAACTTCTTGATGGATTTGCCTCCTGTGACCATGTAGACAATGTTGACACCAATTTCCACAACCAGCTGTTGGGGGACAACAATCCAGAGCCCCAGCTTCTCCCCAAAAGCATGCTGGCCCAACTCATGGTACCGGTCGAACCGCTTCCCCGGCACCATCTCATGCATCTCCACCATTTGCCATAGCGTGTACAAGGTGATGACCCATGAAAGAATGAGGATAACCACCCCAGGCCCCCTGTAATGTTCACGGGAAAATAAAGAAAAATTTCAGGAAAAATCAAGTAAATTGACAGTTTTTAAACACTTATTTAAATAAATGACCGATTCTTTTTTTAATTTTAAAAAAATGACCGTTGATTGATTATAGTTAATAAAAAAAATACATATTGACATTGATTAATCACTAATTAACTATAATTTAATGATTTGCCGATTTTCTGAAGGAAAAAAAAATGATCACTTTCCTATTTAAAAACATAGCCCCAATTTCTGAAATGACCAAAATCAATGGCTTTTCAAATTCTACCTTATTCATCTCGGTAATGAATAGAAAACTGAACAAGAATAAAAGAACCCCACATCCAATATATTATAAGACAAAAAAATATAAATTTTTTTTGTTTTGTTTTTTGGTATAGAGTGTTAAGAAAAATATTAACCCCATTTTCACTTGCTGAACTAGTCCGAACCGGGTTAATATAGAAACAAAAATCTTTGAAAAAAAAAAAAAGGAAACAAAGTAAACGTACCATCCAAGATGAGACATGGCATAAGGAAGGCTGAGAACACCAGCTCCAACCATGGCAGTGACATTGTGGAAAGCAGAATACCACCATTTGGCATTTCTTGACGATGTGATGGGAAGCCAATTCTCAAGCTTCTTTTCCTTTTCAGATTGTCTATATTCCGGGTTTGTGTCGGCCATTTTTCTTCTTTAATTAAACGGCTTATACTTTAGGTGAAAAATGGAAATGTTATATAAATCTTCTCAGAAGAACCAAAGAAGAAAAAAAGTTGAGAACCAAAAGTCACAAAGTGCATGCAAAAAGATATCAAACAAACAAAGTATATAACTGGGAAATGGAGTGCAACGATATATATATATATATATATATATATATATATTTCCCTCTCTCTTTCTCTTTTTTTTTTTTTTTTTTTTTTTTTAACCTCTTTGACCCTTTCTCTTTTTATAACAGAAATAGGGAAAATCTACAATCCCGATCATATTTGAACACTTCAGTAGAAATGTCAACTCATATTTAAAAATCATTTAACCCTTCGTTTCTCTCTCTGATTGTTATATCACTCTATTTTTTCTCTCTCTTGCAACCACTAACTAAGTATGAGAGATTCTCTCTCTTGGGGCTCAAATTTAGTGTTCAAAATTTTAATTTTTTTTATCTTCCTCCTACGTTTTAAATTATTCTAAACTAAACAGATTGCTTCTTTTTTCCTTTTTTCTTTTTTTCGTTTGTGGACAAGCACTCGGGGGGAGAAATCGAATATTCTTCGTTTTGCTAAACTAACAATTTTCTTCGTTGTTGTTTTTGCTATTTCATTTTTTTTTATTTTATAAGAAGAATAATTTCTTGTCTTTAGAAACTACATACATGATAATTGTATTGGAGGAAAAAAATGTAGAGAACAAAAGTTATTAAAAAAAAAAAAAAAAAAGGGAATAACCACACGGTACTACAAATATGGGGATAGTACCAAAAAAAATGCAGTAGCAGTGGACAAAAAAAAAAAAAAAAGGATAGAGTCCTAGAGTCCAAGCCTAAAGGTAAAATAAAATAATAATAATAATAATAAAGAAGAAGACAACTGAAAAATAAAACGTAAAAAGGAAGAAGATATTAACTGAGTTTAAAAAAATTATTTTATAAACTAAATTTGGACCTCACTTAAAGAGATAACAAGAGAAAATCTCTCACATTTAGTCAGTAATTCCAAGAAAGGGAGAGAGTGGAGTGGATATAACAATTAGAGAGAGAAACGGAATTTGAGGATTAAATGGTTGTTAAATATGAATTGACATTTTCAATAAGGTATTCAAATATACTTGGTGACAGAGAAGGAGACATATAAAAAGGATAGAGAATGCTGAGTTTTAATTTAACTCGTGTAATTGGATTGGATTGGATATTGGATTTAAATTTTGAAAATCCAATAAATCCAATCCAATTCATACTTTTATTTTATAAAAAACATTTTATATAATTATATAATATACTATTCAATTTACTTCTTATTTTCTTTTTCCTGCCGTTTTCTTTTTTGTCTTTCTCTGCTTAACCCCTTGTTTGGGCCTTTAAAAGAACTACCACTTTATATTCTTTCTCAGAAATTCATAAGAATCAACATCCATTTCAAAAAATAAAAAATAAAAAAAATCCCACATATAAACTTCACATTTAATTAACTTAAACTTTTTATTTTTATAGTATTTACTATGCTGGGTAATCTGGTGTATTGTTCTATGATGAATTGACGATGGAGAAGTAAATTCATATTTTCAAAATGTGATTAGTCTTTTTAGTAAGCTTTAATAAGTTTTTATAAAAAGATAAATATAATCCAATCATCCAATTTAATCCAATGCAATCCAATGAATTTGGATTGAATGATAAAAATTAATTGGATTGAATTAGTTAAATTTTAAAGTATTTTTTCTTAAATTGAAAATGGACGATAAATAAAAAGTTGGTTTCGATCCAATATCTACCCCTATTATTACTCTTCAGCTTCCTTTGCACCTCGAAGCCGCCTTATTTTATTATTATTATTATTTTTTATAGCACGAAGCCACCTTATTAGTAACTCCTAAACTACAACACCCCCAAGGTCCTCTTTTTTTTTTTTTTGGTTGTTAATCACACCTCCTTTATTATTAGGAAACTCTAAGCTAAATAATTACCTTTAAATGAAATTATTTAAACGTATTAATCCCTTTCAAAAAAATTAACCCTATTAAATAGTTTTTCTTTAAAAATAAAATAATAATCCAATTATTTAATTCAATTCCGTAAATTTCATAGAACAAGAATAAAAAACTAGTGTTAAAAAGATGTTTGTTATTCAATATTTATTACTTAATGTTATTTATTTATTTATGTAAACACCCTATGCGCATCCTTATATATAACTAATTTATTACTATTTTATGTCGATCAATGATTGAATCTAGGACTTATGGCCCTAAACTTCAAATCCTCCGTTCACTCATCAACTGGGCTTGTTTAATGTTTCTCATTATTTATTGTTTAATGTTTAAACAATTTAAAAGTTTACATTTATTATTTAATGTTTGACCAAAACCAAAATGTTCGAGCTCACTAATATTCTAGTGATCAAGAGATTAACTATGTAGACCTCTGCCAAAAATAAAAAAATAAAAACTATATAGACCTGAATGGAAGAAATAGAATAGAGATAGAGAATCAAAGAATTAGAGAGACCAAAGGAAATCAAAAAGAGGAGTTTAGAAACGATTTTTGAGTCTAGATTTTCCTGTCTTAATGATTGTCTTCTCAACAGTGTTTTGATAAGTTATCAATTTATTTAAGAATTTCAGTATTTAACATTTTTTATATGATTAAATTTTTAGATTCAAATAATATGATATAACACAACAAAACAGTAAATCTGAGATAGCAAATCTTCACTCATATAGTAACAAAACCAGAACTCAAGAGGTAAACATATAAAACAATAAAACTCGATTTTTAAGTATATATTTATTATATAAGAGAGATGAACATAATAATACCATAAACTTAACCTACTTAAAATAATACTGATAGCACTTAAAAAAAAAAAAAACAACGCTAATAGATAAACATATATTTCTAGATAAATCATAAAATTCAAATTCTTAACTGTAGATCTTATTCCACCCACTCATCTGTGCACTCAAATCATGCAATCAGAAAACTGTAAACTGAAAAAAAGAAAAGAAAAAAAGAAAAAAAAAAAAAAAGAAAGGAACATTTTCTTTTCATCCCATTATATTACACTTTGGAATAAATATTCTTAAAACAAAAACACCAAATATGTAATCTAAAAAAAAAACATATTCAAAGTACTCTGATCAAGCAACGAGAGAGCTGTAGTGTGTATAACTATGATGTTGCTTCCCAGTGCAGCTCACAGAATCCTCTACTGGCGCTAGGCCTTGTGCACCAAAACTGAAGTACTCGTTCATTTCTAATTCCTTCCGGTTTGTGGAAGAAGTTGCAGTGATGTTGAGGCTCTTTTGTTGATCCATGTACTCTGGCGAAGACATGGACGACCCTGAATTAGTACTCGAACCCGAATAATCAGCCGAAGCACCGGTTAAATGAGGCATGGTTTTGATCACGCCGTGCATTAGTCCAGCTGCAAATCTCATTTTAGTAGATGGGCTTGGAAAACTTTCATCAGAATATAGCCTCCTGTTGTTGGGAAGAGGTGAAGATTTCGAATATATCTGCCTAAGAGGGATGGGATTGTCCTCAAAATTTCTGTATCTGCTTAACGAATCGAGAGAATCGTCGTCCCTTAGCTCTTCTCTGTTCGATTTCTTGTCTTTCTTTCTAGGCCATCTGAGGAAAAACTTAAGGCGTTTTGCAGAATTGTTTGCGGAATTTGACTTGTTGTTGTTGTTGTTGTTCCCCGATGAGTTGTTAGGCTCAAACTGACTCGGATCACCTGAGTATTCGCTGAATTGCGCGTTGTCACAACTAGCGTCAGAGTTAGCATTCTCAATTCCGGTGTACAAGAAAATCTCCGCGTCCGGGATTCTGAAAGAAGTCCCGGGACTAGTTCCAATTCCATGAGTTTTCAGGTGTGAAACAAGGGCACTTCTTGTCCTGTGGTCTTGACAGTTGGAGATCCCGCCGGCTGACATCAACTGCTTGATCAAAATCTCGGAAGAGGCTGACTGCGGCCGCTGCTTGAGGTGATCGAGTGGAGTCATTCCATAGGCGTCGCGGATGTTTAGATTGATCGACGGAACGGTCATGAGGAGCTCCACCAAGTTGATATGGATGTTCTCAGATACAGCCATGTGAAGCGCAGTTCTTCCATCGTTGTTCTTCACATTGATGATGTCCTCGATGTTCACGATACTGTCACATAGCAGCTTCTTCATTAGCTCAATCTGCCTGTCTAGTCTTCGAAAGCCTGGTGCTCGGAAACCAGCCACCGCCATGTGTAGAAAAGTGTCTCCATAATTGTTTGGCACAGTGGTTAGTGTAGGAGATTCAAGGATTAGGACCTCCATAACAGCCAAATAGCCCCGGTAAGCAGCGACATGTAGCACCGTGTTTCCTTGACTATCCGTACAAGCGATGATGTCGAAGTTCGCGATAAGATCCTTAACAACCTGCAATTTATTGAATCATCAAATCAACAACGTAAAAGAGCTAACCAAATAACAAAAAGGAAAACTTAGTGACACTCTAATCCTACTAGATAAACATTGTCTTTATCTATATCTAGTTCCTGCACTAACTTAGCGGGTGGGAAGGGAAGGATTTGAGTAGGAGCTCACATATTTGAAACTCGAGAGTGTTTTCATTTCTCCGTAATAGGTGGGAGTCATAGACCCCATCAATTAATCCGTTAAGATAGGCTAAGGTTGGGCATTTTATAGGATGGACAAAATTTCCTAGCATTGGCAGTTGCATAAACAGAACACACCAAACTGGTAGGCCATGGTATTGGGTGTCCAACCGACAGCAAGTTGAAACCAATTATTAATTTATATATGTAATTTCCATATAGAAAGAATACAAATTAGCTTAAAGTTTCTTCCTAAACATCTCTAGTTGTAATCTAACTGAAAGTAATCCTCACAAGAACCATTCCAGAACAAAAAATATGAACAAACTGATATTTATATGAAGAATATAACAAAAGAGACAAGAAAATTACCTCAACCTGGCCTCTGCCAGAGGCAGTGTGCAAGACAGTACACCCCTGAGCATCCCTGAAAGTCAAAACATGAGAGGAGCCACCATCACCATCTTCCCCAAGAAGATCTCTCAACATCTCCAAATTCCCGCCCCTAGCCGCGGCGTGAACCACCCGGTTCATCATTTCCCACCTAAACTCTTTGCCTACACAACCCGACTCTTGCTCTAATTCTTCCTCCTTTAACTCTCCACTTTTGAGGCCACATTTAGGTGACAAGGAGAAATCAAGCAAGAGCCTGAACACCTCCGAATTCTTGCTCCTCGCCGCGGCGTAGAACAAATCGGTGACGCCATACTCTCCTTCTCCGTAAACAAGAAGAGGGTCTCTCTCGAGCAATTCGTTAACAAACTCCAAGTCCCCGGCAGAGGCTGCAGTGTAGAGAAGCCATCCGCCATAGCCTGCTCTAATGAGGGAGTTGTGACCGTTTCTTGTCTCACACGCAAGGAGGAGTTTCTTGGCTACTTGGGACCGGCATTTGGCCACTTCCTCAAATTGCGCCTCGTCGTCCCAGACGGTCTCTAGCCGCCGAATGCGGCGCAGAGAGGTAAGCTTGATGAGGAGGTTGGTGTCCAAATGGAGAAGCTCTCTGACTAGATCATAGAGGCCATTGGCTGCTGCCCAATCTATTGGTGAGGCATACCACCACTGGTCTCCAATGCTTTCCCATCTCAAAGGAAAATTTGGTGGTGACATTTTTTTTCTCTCTCTTGTTTTCCCGGGAAAATCAATCAGCTAAGAAAGAGTTTGAGAATTGCATGGAAAGTTAGAAGAAACCCATTAGAGAATATGGAAAGAGGAAGAGATAAGGAGTCTTGGAAGGAGAAGAGAAACAAAGGAGAGCCATACAGTAGGCCAAGCTAATGAACAAGCTTACCAGGAAGAGAGAGAGAGAGAGAGAGAGAGGTTCGTTGGTTTCAAGAGAGAGAAAGTTACAAATAGAATGTATGATCCATAGAGACGAAAGAGGCGGCATAAGATAAAACAAAAAAGAAAAAAGACAACTTAATTATATAATTTATAAGATTTTTGGAAAAAGATTATATATGGTGGAGAAAAAAGTTGGGAATGAAGCATAGAAAGATTGAGATTCTTTTTATTTTATAGTCCGTGAGAACCCAATATAGAGAGAGAGAGCTGTGACTATAACTATACATGTATGAATACGTACAGGACCAAACTACGAAGTATTTGACTTCAGTTTTGAGAAAATTTTAATGTTTCAACAGTTTCATTAACTGAAAATAACTGAGGGCCGAATGCAAGGGACAGGCACCAGTTACTACCCATACATAAGCCTTTATGTAATTCAGGGTCATTTCCGTATAAAGTTTAAGGAAATGTCTGTGGTAATGTATATCATAAGACATTTATAATTTTCTCTTTTTTTTTTAGAATTATAATTTTTAATTTAAAAACTTGTCACATCATATTATCTTATATTGATACAATAACAGAGTATCGTTAAAAAATATTATATTAAAATCACACAATTATTACAATATATCACAACAAAAAAATACAAAAAAACATATAAAATAAGTGTCATATAGCGGTCCTTCCAAAAAAGGCCTAAAGTTCTATTCATTGATTTTTACAATTATCAAAGTTTTTGTTGGTTTATAAGAGCAAAAAGTTCTTTTTGAGTTTAGGATATTTCCTCTGCCCTTTTACGTATTGTCCTCTTGCACTTTTTATCATATGCAAATAGGTTGAAAAAAGGAAAAAGATAAAAACAAAGATAAAAAAAAAAAGAAAAAAGAAAAAGAAAAGGAATCCACTTTTTAATCTATGGAAATGTTTGCAAAAGCCCAAAACTTGCAACTTCTCTCACTCTCATGGTGCTTGCTCCTACAAAATTTTGGGCACCCCAAATGGTACAACACTGACTTCAATTTTTGCCTCATTCAATAGTCACTGCCACATGGCTGGCCATAATGTTGGAGGCAAATACAAAGGTTTCATTTTGGTAGGTGTGAAAAAATAACATACTCTATCAATTTTTTAACCATCATTATCTTTATTAAGTTTTGGTAAGGGGTGGAATTGTTTTATTATTTGGGGTCATGGCACTCCATCAAAATACGTGAAAGTCCAAGTTGGCATTGGCAAGCAAACACTAAATTGAGTGCTATGCCCCACTGAGTTTATGATTTTCCCCAATAAAATTTCACGGCATTATGCTTTTAATGACACAGTTAAAGGCCCCAGCAAGTTTGATGGTGCATTGATGTCATTTCTCAGGAAGAAAAACATGTCCAAAGTTGGTCCATAGAAAACTGTAGGTTTTTTTTTTTTTTTTGGCTTATGAGCCACTACTCTTGTATCATTGGTTCCTAACCACGTAGCAGTTGTATTTGGAAAAATGTGGTCCTAATTCATAACATTCTTTTGTTTTTTTTTTGGTTTCAAGAATCTTGCAATAGTGTCCTGCCTAAATCACTTTCATCAAACTCGCCGGCTTTTCCGACAATTCCGTGATTGGTAACTTTTTTTTTTTCAACTTTTTGCTAAAAGAAAAAAGTATAGGAAGGGGGAAATCAATGTTATCATGCCCCTCTCAGCATTACTAAAGGGACTCTCTGTCACTAACAAGAATATTTGTTGGAGGTCCTACGAACTTAATAAGAGGCCCACCGAATGTGCTAATAATAATGATATATGGAAACGTGGTCCCAAATGCTCTCTATTAAGTACTAGGCTGGCCGGTGGAAAACAAGCCTTCACATTTAAGAAGACCACCCAGCACTCAACCTTTGACCACTGACTCATCAATCCATCACGATAATCTATTACTGCTGGGCCACCACGTTTGGTGGTCCGTGATTGATTACTTGATAAGTAGAAATTTTAACCGTCAAATCACGTGAGAAACAAGAAAAAAAAAAAAGAATAAAATATGGGTAAATATAACGGAACATTGGATGGTACAAAACTACACTCCCTATGGGTACAAATTTTTGAATCTTTACATATAATTATATTATAAGAGTGAAGTTCCTTAAAAACAGTATTCAGAAATTTGATCAAGTTATTTTATCTTTTTGTGATGATGTATTTCATTTTTTTAAAACTTTTTTCTAATAACTTTTTAAATGACTTTTTTTATTCTCTTATTTTTATCATAAAATATCATTGAAAACTCTGACAGTTATATTTATAAAATAGATATTCAATAATTTTGACATGCATTCTTCATTTTCTCCTTCATACAGCAAGCTCTGGTTTAGGCTAAAGAACAGCCAAGTTTCAAGTTTCAAGTTTCAACCCACCAATGATGAAATTCCTGATTCTGATTCTGCAGAAAGAATTGATTCTTTTATTCGTTGAGCCCAAGTCTCTGCAACAGTAACACTTTTCCATCTAAACTCCACTAAATCCCATTAGTGCAAACTGGAAAGCTCATTTTTTTCAACGTTTCCATCATTACTCAAGCAGTCAAGCTGAACACTACGTTCCCACAAGTATCAGTTTATGTTTCACTAGGAAAAACGAGAAGTTGTATGCTCCATTTCTTTTGATTAGAAAGTGGGGTTTTACTGGTGAGCCCGTTGAGAGATAGTAAGGTCTTCAACAAACATTCATATCAGCGTTTGGGGAGCCCTTTAATAATGTTTAGGGGGTATGCAACACTGGTCATTCCCTTCCCAGACTTTCTTCAAAAAAGGCGGGGCTTTCCGGTGTGAAAAGAAGCTCGGGCTTGTTTCACGTGATTGTAGTCAAGAAATAGGAGGTATTACTATCCTTCCATTAGTTAGGTAAGATTAACAAAAAACCTGATAAAATTCTGATGATTCAAAACAGAGTTCTAGGGTACACTTTCATACCCTTCGTGTACCAAAAAAAAAAAAACGTAAGAAATATAATTTCTGTTTTCAAGCATGGATCACTATAACAGTTTATTCAAGGCTCTTCACTCTTGGCAGCAACATAATGGAGGCAATGCCAATGGTCTACTTAGAAGAAATGCTGTTCCCATGTGTCAGAAGGCTTTAAAATGGTTTTTAAAAAAAATGGTTAAAGTGGTCCCTCTGGCACATGGCTTAGTTCATGGCAAATATACAAAGGACTACTTGATCTAATCTATGGGTGGGTGTAGTAGGTAACTAGTTTTTGTTTTTGAACCTTTACTTGTTATCAGCGTCATTGGATCACGAGATTGATTCTCTAAAAATCTGAGCTACTTTCTTCGTTCCATGTATGGACAAAGGACACATACACGTGACTCTGCATCTAAAATGTACATATATAACATCCAGCATCACTAGCATCACTCATAGATCTTTCCCATGTTTTTTTTTTTATATATTTTTTTTAATTTTTTTTAAGCATGTAGTTACATCCTTGTTTTTCCCCGATATAATTGGGATGTACGCATAAAAAGAATTTGACCCGCGACAGGTTAAGGGGTGGTGGGCGTGTTTACGGCTCCCCGACCCAATTATCTCCCTTGTTTAAAATTTATCTCCAACTCAAATTCGTGTGTGTGTGTTTTAATTTATAAAAACAACTAATTGGGTAAACAGGATACCTGCGAGTATCATGAGCTCGTGATGGGGAAAAGCCGCTCCCACCTTGTCAACTTTAAATGGATGTGGGGCAGAGATAATGGTTATTTTTCTTCATGGGGTGGGTTGGCGGGATGGCTACCCCGCCCCAAACCCGTCCTATTACCATTCCTATTTAGTAAAGAATTGTTGAGGCCTTTTTATTTTTCGGATCTAAATAAGGCTAGACAAAAAGATACATGTTGCATAAAACCAAAAGACATAGTATACTGATTCCAACTACAAGCAAAATAAAAACAAAACTATGATTTTGTTAGATCTTTTGTCCCCTCGAAAGAATTAAATAATGCAAGTATGTAGTTTACCTTTGGCATGTCGCCTTCAGACGATCACATCTTCTTCATGAAGTCTTCAATCTTCTCCACAGCATCATGCATATGCTTCTGCTTGACCTCCTCGAAAAGCAAACGACATGTCTTATATCTTGGCACTATTCCCTGACCAGTCATCTCCTCAAAGAGGAGGTAAGCCCAATCACACTTGTTTACTCGGCAAAGCCCATGAATCAAAAGTGTGTAGGCTGATAAATCAAGACTAAGATGATGTCTTTTGACCATGTCATCCAATAATTTGCTTAACAAATCGTCTGTTTGGTCTGTTCTAAAGCAAGATTTGAGCAAGGGGTAGTATGTTTGAATATCAGGCTTACACACCCCTGAATCTTCCATCCTTTCAAGGACGCTTGAGGCCTTTTCCTCTTGACAACAATGGCAAAACAGGGCGATCATTGTATTGTAGGTTGACGTGTTAGGGGAAACACTGCTCTTAGGCATCTCAACTTCGAAAATGCGAATTGCCTCTCGTACTTTGCCAGCCCTCCCTAGAACGTGGATCAACGAATTATAAAACAACGTATCGGGTTTCAAGCCATCGGATTTCATCATCTCAGCTATTTCCAAAGCATCCTCATACTTCTGTGCCTTTGCCATATAACTCATGATAGTAGTGTAAGTAACAACATTCGGCGGGCACCCTTTGGTCCGCATTTCATCAAGCACATAACGGACCATATCAAAGTTGCTTTGAGAGCAATGGAACTTGATGATGGTCGAGTAGCTTATGATGCAAGGATGGCAGCCATGGCCTTTCATCTCTTCGATCGTCCAATTCGCCTCATCGACCCGTCCGTTTTTGCACCAACCATGAATAAAAATGTTAAAAGTGTTGGCATTTGGCAAAACATGAGGCTTCAACTTCAAGAATATCTCACGAGCCTGCTCTACCCTATTAGCTTTACAAAGTGTATCAAGCAACAAGTTCATGGATTCAACATTTTTCTCCAAACCAAAAGTGCCCAACTCATCAAATATCCGTACAGCCTCTTCCCACTGCCCGGCACCGGCAAATCTTCTCATGACCTTAGCCACAGTGTTAAGCGTGACAAGATTATTGTCCCGCATTTCTCGCAGAATAATCACCATTTTATCCATTTGTTTCATTTTGCCAAGTGTGTCAAGAACCATGTCGTAAGCTTCTGAGGGGTGTTCGTAGCCCGAGCGTGACTCTGCCCATCTGAACACGCCCAAAGCGGACTTCCAATCATCCTTGAAGCGGTGAAGCAATTTATCAAACAGTTGGTGGGTGAGCTGAATTCTACTGCATTTCGGATCATTGGCGAGAGACTCGACGACCTCGTCGTCACTGCTTCCAATCTTCACTTTCTCAACGAGAATGTCGAGGTCGGAAAGAGCGAGAGAAGCGTTAGCTTCGGATGAGCCATGGAAAAAGGCACAAGTTTTGGATGAAGTAGAAAGAAAATGGATAATGTCAGTGAGTTTTGGGACACGAGAGATCATGGGCAAGTCTGGAAGAAAAGACCCAGTTCTGCTTTCTGGCTCTGCTTCAGCAATATCGAAGATTTAGGCTAGCAACTTGCTGACTAATATATATGTATATATATATATATATATATATTTGGTGAATGCTGACTAATATCTTCGTGCTTTGTGGATAATGAGGTAAAGTTGATCTGGGAATTTCAGAGAAGAGCGTATCTATGTACGAACTAGTTGAACTAGAAGCAGAAATGTAAGATTTGTCAAAGGCTCCTCACCTGAAAAATAAACCTTGTTGGCTATTTGTGTCGGATTCGAGAGAGAGAGATCAAACAACGTTTTTAATGTCAAAAACCTCTGCTTTAGAGGCAGAGTATTTTTATTTATTTTTTAATTTTTTTTTAAATCTGATTCTAGCGTCACTCCCTTTAACCCACCGCAATTTTACAGTTTTACTCACCGGTTACTAGACGAACTTTTCTAAGTGAGGTGATAGGAAGCACTTTCTATTCCCTAAATATTTAGATTCGAGTCATCATCACCAATAATATAAAGATAATTCATTTCATGAGGGATTTATTTATTGCATGAGGAGTATCAATCTCTATTTTTAAAACTCATTTCTTTGAGCGGAATAAAGAAAAAAAAAAAAAAAAAACTAACACCAATTAACTATTGCCATTGTGGCTTTAAGTGTGTTCGTTTTTCTCGTAAGAGGATTTGAGTCATTTTTCGTCCCTAACATGTTGGTCCTTTTGCTTTCTAAGTATTGCTAAATTGTATAAAATGACGTGAAGGTATTTGGAAACTCTATTTAGACTAAAAAAAAAAAAAAAACAGCTAACTATTAGTAGCCACCATTAACCATTTCAAAAAAAAAAAAAAAAAAAAAAGGGTCTAAACTGAATTTACTTTCATTTCTGAAATATTTCTCAAGCCGGTCGTAATTTTGGTTTTCTTATTTACACCTTTTTCTCATTTTTATATTGAGTTTCAACCATCCTTCCAATTAAAGAGTGATATCCTTTACGAGGTCTCTCTTCTATATGATGTCGATTTTGTTTTTTTCTATTTTATATATTAGTGTTTTCTTTCATGAATAAAATATCTTTCCACAGCCATCATTCTATAGTTACAAGTTTGGTTCACTCATAAGTCCACAGGTCCCATTCTATAGTACTAAGTTTTGTTCACTCATTTATTAATTTCATTATGATCAATTGTTCATATTTAGTTTTTTATTTTTTTTATTTTTTTATTTTTTGAACTTGAGATGAGGATATTCGAACTCTATATATTTAGGTGAAATTAAATGTGATATTACCACTAAACTATATCTAAAACCACATTTATATTATTTTGTGTTCTTATGTGGTTTACTGTTAGATCTCTAGTGTATTGCATATAACTGTTAGATTTAAAAGATTTTAGACAAGCTAAAAGCGATATATAGAATGCATCTGCTATCATAGCAATCAGAAGAACCGACAATGAAGGCAAACGTTTTTTTTTTTTTTTTTTGGGCATTATGAAAGAGTTTCATATTTATTTCTCGTCGACCTCGATTTTATCTCCTTTACGAAGTAATGTGCACGCCAATTGAAAAAAGTGCACGGAAAGGTCATCCCCTATTCTTCATGGATCCATGAAGTAAGAATTATGACATCTCAAACCAAACCAGCTTTTTCAAGCGCTAAGCTAACTTGCAATAATCCAATACTGGAAATGGAGTAATAAAATAACACGAGGAAGAAAGAGAAAGCCACCTTTCCATAATTTCATGTGAAAACCATGTAAATGTTTACATTAAAATTATAAAATTCCAACTACTAATACAAGTTTCTTCCGAAACGAACATCCAAACATGAAGGACAAAATACCAGATAGGCCTCATTGCTTATTCAAAACTCCAAAGTTGAGAACATGACAATCTAAACCTTAAAACTCAACAAAATGGGTAAAAGTGAAGCCTTTGAAAGGTTTAGTTTAGTTGCAGGTGGATGCAATGTGGGCGATCAGGTCAACCACACGGGTACTGCAAAACCAAGAGGAAAGAAACACGGTTAGGAAAAAGAACCAGTGAGTGCATTGTTAATATCATAAACACGAAAAACCGAGAGAAAAATCCAATTACCTGTAGCCCCACTCGTTGTCATACCAGGACACAAGCTTCACAAAGTTGCCATTCAATGCAATTCCAGCCTTGGCATCAAAAATGCTTGACCTGTAAGTAGAGCAGACATGGAATTAGACAAGCTCTCACTTGACACCTATAAGAACACAGAATTTTCAAATTACAAACTTACCTGCTGTCACCAATGAAGTCTGTAGACACAACATCATCTTCAGTGTAACCCAAAATACCCTTCAGCTTGCCCTCAGACTCCTCCCTGGTCAAACAAAAGTAATAATAGAAAAGTTAAACCAAGAAACATGTGTGCTTTGAGATACATAGAAGACACGGTAATAATCAATGCTCACTTGATGGCCTGCTTAATCTCGTCATAGGTTGCAGCCTTCTGAAGCCTGACAGTGAGGTCAACAACTGAGACGTCCACTGTAGGAACACGGAAGGACATTCCAGTCAGTTTCCCGTTAAGAGATGGCAAAACCTTTCCGACAGCCTATGAAAACGAGAGAAGTGTGTTAGCGAATCATATTCACGAAACCCAACCAGAATACATTTTCAATTAGCCAAGATATTACCTTGGCTGCTCCGGTGCTGCTGGGAATGATGTTGAAGGAAGCGGCTCTTCCACCTCTCCAGTCCTTCGATGATGGACCATCAACAGTTTTCTGGGTTGCTATAAATTACCAAAACAAGAGAGAAGCTCAGCAGTTTCTCAACAATTCATATATTAAAGTCTAACAAAGCAGCTTTCTGACAACATTTAGCTCAGATCTTTACCAGTAATGGAGTGCACGGTAGTCATGAGACCCTCGACAATTCCAAACCTGTCGTTGATAACCTGTAGCAAATTCAACATAAATACCACGGTGAGTGAAAAACAAGCAAGAAACTCAAGCAGAGACATAAACAAATAAACCACTAATGTAAAATAATGCTGGAAGAATTAAAAAACAAGAAATTTCAATGGAAAAGGAAACAACCTTGGCCAAGGGAGCAAGGCAGTTGGTTGTGCAGCTAGCGTTGGAAACAATGTTCAACTCTGGCTTGTACTCGTGCTCGTTGACACCAACAACAAACATGGGTGCATCCTTACTCGGGGCAGAGATAATAACCTTCTTAGCACCACCCTAAGTACATAGAGCAATGCAAGTTTAAATTTCTAGCTCATACCACAATGTTGAAAAAACCAAACAACCCGCAACAAGAGATTGGCATAATTTGCCAACAAAAACTTACCCGCAATAATGATCCTATTTTTTTTTTTGATGAATTATTATCCTTTTAATTGCATTGTTCGTAAATGTTCGTGGTTTTATCATGTTAAAAAATGCCACTTGTTTTCTTAAAAATCCAAGAATCAATAACTTACGTGACTGGGAAATGATAAAATAGACATACGCTGGTAAATCAATCAACAATTTTACCAAAACAATTTTAAATTTAACAAAATTAGGAAGAACTAATTAAAGTTCACATTAAAGAGAGACATCCACTGTAATAATTCATTAAAGAACTACAACATAACAACAACTCATCAAAACCAATCAAAAGAAACAACCTAAAACCAGAAGCTTATCACATTTCCCAAAACCAATAAAACAGCCAAAAAGAAATCAGAGCAAACCTTCAAGTGGGCAGCGGCCTTGTCCTTGTCGGTGAAAACTCCGGTGGACTCGACGACGAACTCGGCTCCGGTCTCACCCCATGGGATTTCCTCAGGGTTCCTTCAAACACCAAACAGATCAGAAAACATGTTTAACATTCAAATCAACTGCAATGCTAAAGAGAATCTGTCAAAAAAGAAAAAAGAAAGAAGAAATCTTCATATACCTGATTCCAAAAACAGCGACGGGCTTCTCCCCGAAGAGAAGGGTCTTGTTGTCGTGGACCTTAAGCTCATGATGCTTCCACTGTCCATGTACGGAATCGTACTTGAACATGTAGGTCTGAAATGAAATCAAAACATCAATCACAGTACTCGTCAGATCAGATGACTTTTCCACAAATCAGACTGCGAAAATCGCAGTAATCATAAACTTACCATGTAATCAGTGGTGATGAACGGATCGTTGATAGCGACAAGCTCGACATCGTTCCTCTGAAGAACAACCCTAGCCACCAAACGGCCGATCCTCCCAAATCCTACCACATTCCAAACCAAAAAAAAAAAAAAATCAAATCAAATCAAATCTACGGTTGCTGTTTGATCTAAGAAAAAGTTACATCTGAGATCTGATTATTACCGTTGATTCCGATCTTGATCTTCTTGCCCGAATGTGCTAATCAAAGGAAAAAAAAATTTAAAAATTAATCACAGAAATGAAGAACATGATTCGGATGAACACAAACCAAACAACATCAACAAGATCGAAACTATGAAAAAAAAATCAAAATGAAAAGAGAAAAAAATTACCCATTGGAGAGAAAAGTATAGCGAGACTGAGATTACGAGGAGAGCGATGAGAGAGAAACAAGGAAAAAGATTGGCTGCAAGTTTTGGAGTGTTAAAATGGGTGGTTATATTTAAAGGCCAAGGGTTCAGTCACGTGCGAAAGCAGTTGGTGTTTTTCTTGAGCAAAGACGAAAGTGGCTCCGTGCCGCTGTTTACGCAGAAAAGCGCATTGTATTAGCCGCCGCTGATTTAAATTAAGGGCTCGGCTTATGAATAATCTCTTACTCACGCGCTCGAGGTCGAGTTGGCTTCACGTGCTCTGGCTTGAAATAAGAGTGGGGGAATCATCTGGAGAATATTCTGCGAGAAAGTCGTTGGGCGAGCCATCGAAGCTCGAGTTGCGTATGAGATCACGTGAGTCGGAGCCGTTATTCCCGGTCAAATATGGAAATTCACGTTTGTCAAGTTTCAAACCCACCGCTACTGTGCGTGGGATGTTCTAGAGTGTTCTATTACTATTGAAAAGGTCATTTTTTCAAAAAATTTTTAGGGATAGGGAAATTCCAAAAAGTTTTTCTATTGTGAAGTTTCCCCTTTTTTGTTAAATGACATATTTATTTTTTTATTTGGATGTCTAATTAATTATTTTCCCTTGTTTGGAAATTATGGAATATGCGCTTCTAGGGAGCATAATCCAAGTTTTTCCCCTAATATAGGTTGGTCCTTCAAATGATTAATGACGTGCCATAAATTTGAGATTTATAGAAAACTTTTCTCAAAATTGAGAATCCCTTACATCAAAAACAGCTGTAAAATTGAAGTAAAAAAAAAAGTAAAGGGGTGTTTGGTCGAACCAAATGCTTATTTTAAGTGAAGTACAAATCAAACAAAACATATATTGATTTAAAAATTTTTAAATCAAACCAACTCATTTAAGGAATCAAAACCAAACTAAACCAAATCGATTTTGGTATTTTAATTGGTTTGAACTAATATTCATCGATCTCTTTTTAGTATAAGTAAAGTATGATCAACATATTAGTATGATAAACATTTATGTATTTCTAAAATATCAATGACTCAAAAATCAAGCATCCAAATCAAAATAAAACACTCATAGTCAAAAATAAAGCATTCTCAATGAAACTACAAAAATACATAAATTATATATAAATAGTTTTTTAAAATATATAATACATTTTACTAACATATAATAAACTAATTATAATTGAAATAAAATAATCAATTATATTTTTTAAACATACCTATGTAATTTTAATTAGAAATTGGGTTTGGCTTGATTTGATATTTTTAGGAATAAAACCACAAACCAAATCAATTTATAATTTGTTTTTCAAAAATTTAAACCGAACCAAACCAATTATTATATGGTTTGGTTTGGTTTTGAATTGATTTGATTTGATTGGTTTAATCATCTCATCCCAATTTAGGAAGGGGGTGGGGGGGGGGGGGGGGGGGGGGGGGGGGGGGGGGGGGGGGGGGGGGGGGGGGGGGGGGGGGGGGGGGGGGGGGGGGGGGGGGGGGGGGGGGGGGGGGGGGGGGGGGGGGGGGGGGGGGGGGGGGGGGGGGGGGGGGGGGGGGGGGGGGGGGGGGGTGGGGGAGGTGGATTAAAACTGGTTATTAGTACGTTATTAGTACTATTAGTTCCTGAATATTGACTGTTTAATTTTTGAGCTTTTAATTTTATTAAAAATTAAATTAGTCTATGAATTTTGGTTTTTTGACAAATTTTTTTTCTGACCATAAAATTAATGAATGATTCATGAAATATAACAATAATAATCATGCGTTTAATCGTGTGATTACTTGAAACAAAAGTAAATACAATGAGTATAAAGTATTTTCTTCACAGTTGTTAAAAAGCCTTTAAACACTATAACATGCAATTAACTTTCTTTCTTTTTTTTTTTTTTGGTGAAATTATATAATACTGTGCGTAAAGAATCTAATTACATCTTTCCCAAAAAATAATCATTCATCAATTTAAGGAAAACTCTAAGAAAAAGAAGCTCAAATGTGTTAGGCATCTTAGAGGAACATCATCGTTTCCTATTAAAAAAAAACGATATGAAACTTTTTTCTTTTTTTGTATTTCACATGTTAAGGTGCAAGTCAATTCTAGTAAGTATCCTATCACGTCATTTAAAAATATTAAAATCAAAAGAAAACGACATGTCGCTTAGGAAAATATCTATCACGTTAATTTAATTGTCAGTTTAATATTGTTGTGTTGTGAATATTTTTGTTGTAACTGTGTTGTGACCCAAAATTATTGTGTATAAAAGCATGTAGATCTTTGATAATTTATCTTTTAATTATTTATTGTGAGTATCGAAAGCAAAATTTAAGTATTTATTAAAATAACTAATGCATATATACTTTTTATATTTAATAAATTTTTTTAAAACTCATGTTTTCTGGAAAATAGAAATAACTTCACAAAGTATTATTTACAATATTTTTTTCTCTATATACACCATTTTTTAAATTACGGTAATAAAATTCTCAAAAAAATACAATAATAGATTATTATTTACAGTATTTACTAAAAAATTTGTAATAGTTTTTTTTAATAAGAAAGAGTCGTAAATTTTTTAAATAAACATTAAAAAATGGGTTTTTGTTATAGAGATAAATAAAATGGATAGATGGAAGATTAAGATTAATTATTAAGGAAATTTAAATAAATTTACACAATGACAGTAGACGCAATCATGTAAAAGTAATTCAAAACATGCTTCTCATATTTCGCTGTAGGGCATCAGTTTTTAAAATGTGGGCAAACACAATGTGTACCAAACACCCTGAAAATGTTAGAGATTTTTTTTAAAATCCAAAAGTAACCTGCTGAGAAAATAGATAACGGCATTTAGACGTCACTCGTTGTTGGATGCAGTCAGTGTTACCTATACCTAATTCGGTGAATGCATATGGATCTACGGTATATATTAAAATATATATATATATATATATCATGCTTCCTTCCCTCTAATGACAAATGTGCCCACCCACTTGGATCAACAAACACATATTTTTATCTTTTTTTAATACAAAGTATTTGCAAATAACTTTTAAAACGATAGAATAAGAATATTTTTTGTATTTTTAATAATGGAAAAGTGAATAAATAGTTATGCATAAGAAAAAGAAGAAAGAATAAGTCCACTTTCTTTTAAAGTAGTAGTCTTTTAAGACCATCATCACAATAATGAGACAAGAGCGATGAACTTCGCACATCGAATTATAAAAACTTTTAAAAAACCATCATCAATACTAATATAAATGCTGTGTCTAGTTGACACAATTTCAAGCGTGAAGTTTGACATCATCGGCATAGCATGCATGGAACATGAAGTCATTAATAATGGAACTATGCGTACTTTTGGTTTGCCAGTTTGAGATATAATTTTTAAATTGAAGTTTGTTGACTTTTCAAAAAGTAATTATAATTTTTATTGACTTTTCAAAAATAAAAAATAAAAACTAAAATGAAAAAATATAATTTAGTTAGAGTTAAATTTAAATGTCAAACAAAACATACTTATTTTTAATTATTTAGCAAAAAAAAAACTATTTTTTTAGACTATAGGCAATAATAACAAACCAAATTGTGCTTGTTTTTAATTTTTAAAGTCAGATGTCTCAAAACAATTTAAGGGCTTGTTTGACACTTTCACTCAAACTAAAATATTTCAACTCAGTTTTTGTCTTTTTTTCAAAAAGTTTTTGTTTTTTTCAAAAAAGTTTTTTGTCTTTTTTAAAAATTTTAAAAAAATTACTATTGAAACTAAAATATTTCAACTCAAACTTACACACTTAGAATTGATCAGAAGTCAATGTTTGTGGCATGCATGAGGCACGGAATCTAATCATTGAGTTCGAACCAAATATCATATGTTGTGTTGTTATTTAAGACTAACATCTGCATGGAAAAAAGAGAAGTAGTATTTTGTAAACAATGACGTATGAGTTGAAGAACTCCGAACCAATCTAAAAATATTTTACTTTTAAAAATTGTTCTAGATCTCTATCAAATTGACGAATAAAGGAATAATGAAATATGAATTAATGAGACAAGAAATTAAAAAGAAAAAGAAAGTCAAACCCATTTGTGAGAAATGGAAATAAGAAAGCATTAACCATTTTACAAGGGTAGGACCCAAAAAAAAAAAAAAAATGAATTTCTAGAAGAAACATAAACAGAAAACATTAATGACGGCAAATTTGGCGTCGCCCGGACTCGAACCGGAGACCTTCAGTGTGTTAGACTGACGTGATAACCAACTACACCACGACACCAGTAGATGTTCATATGCAAGCTTAAAACATTATTAAAAGAAAAGAAATATCAGTTTTATACGATAACAAAAGAAGACCAGAAACAGGCTGTACTTGGCAGGCACGCAACTAAACAATTGGGGGTATTACAACGAAGAGAATATTCTAGAGGACGGATGAATCTGAAACCAAAACAAGGCTTGTCATTGGATTCGGCTTTGTCACTCGAAAATAAATTATTCAGGCCCTTTTGGAACTTCAAATGTGATAGCCTAAAGTTTTGAAATATGTTTCGGAGAAAAATATTATAGATATTATTTTATTTTTCTCGTTATTGGGAGCATTTAGAGATAATAATCATCTCATTTAAATTTAAAATGAGAAAGTATTTGACATTTAAAGTTTGTATTTTATAGAAATTAATAAAGAAAACGAGAGATGTGAGATTTGTACTATAATTAATTGGAGGTAGAGTTTTTGGAAGCCAACTTAGAACCATATAAGTTGAAACCATTATTCTAAACGGACCTCGATATAACAGATGCATCAATTCTTATTGTATTTGTTTTATAAGTACTTGCTATTTAAGTGATTATTGATATCATAATTATCTAAATTTGGTCAGCCTTAAATATTAAAAAAAATAGTGATCAAGAATAGTTGACTGATAAATAGTTTAAATATAAATATTTATTAGATGATATAAGACTTAAACACGATAACATGTACATGGTACATCTAATGTTTGTATGGATTATAGGATTAATTTTGATTTTTAGAACGTTGCACTAAAATTGAATGTACGGATCTGAATGTAGAATTCAATTTGTGTGCTCGAATAAATTATGTGTTTTTGATATATTAAACATTGAGGTATAACCTTCGCCACGACATTAGTGGCTTAGCCCCTTTGGGCTTCCTGCATGTTATGATTTCGAATAATGCCAAATATAAAAATATAAGTATGGTATGTTTTTTAGAAAGTGAAAATTTGATTTAGATTTGGGCTGAATTAGTATGAACAATGAAACTAATTAAACGCCCTTTATTATATCATCATCAATCAATCACATCTACATTGTAAGTATCAAAAATTCAAATTGAAATGGTGATTCAAATAAGGGGTCTGATCTATGAAATTATTTTTAGATGATTTATAAGATTGTCCTTCAAAATACACATTAATGAATAATTACTCTTAACTGTAACAATTTGATCTTTAATTAAATAAGTTTGAAGGTTTAAAATTTTATATAAGAGAGCAAAATATATAAACATTAGTGGCGGCTCAACCACAAGGGAACTTAGGCAATTGTCTAAGCCCCCAGGTTCAGCCAACGCCCGATATTAAGATTTCATTCGTATATCATTATATTAATAATTTAATTCAATTTTTTTTATCAATATTTAATTGTTAAAGCGTTGAGGAAGGGGGGGGGGGGGGGGGGGGGGGGGGGGGGGGCGCGGGACCAAACAACAGGAATTTTAGGAAAGGAACAAAATAGACGCTTGAAAGTGGGGCAATGATGTCTAATTTTTATGTGTGAACATATTTAATTTAAAAAATTATTTTCTTTTAATAACTATTAACTGCTCTAATGACTTTTCATCCGATAAAAATATAATGAAAAAGTATTTTTGAATCTTGACAATATATTTTTTAATAGTGATAGTATATTTACGGTGAGTTTGGTTCACCAACTTGAATTCAAATTTTTCAACTCAATTTTTATCTTTTTCTGAAAAAGTTTTTAATATTTTCTGAAAAAGTCAACAAAAATTACTATTGAAACTTAAAAATCTTAACTCAAACACCAAACACCCTCTTAACTTAAATTAGAAGCGTTGAAGATAATTTTTGAAAAGAAAACCATCGACCTAATTGAAATATTTTAGTATTAAAAAGAAAATTCTTTCAAAATGTATGTGTTGTTTAGAAAATATTTGTTAGTAATTCTGTAATAATTATTCATGCAAAAAAATTAATCAAATAATGTTTAATTTTTAGTGATAGATATCTTTTCTTAATGAGTTATATGTAAGAGGGACGTAAATTTGACACTTATTCATATTTATGTTTACTATAATATTAAAATTGATAATTTAATATTATTTTATAATATTAAATTATCTATTTTAATATTATAGTGGAAAAAATTATAAAGAGGTTCAAAACAAGCTCTTAACCTAATTCTCTCCTTTTTTTTAAAATAATTTTAAAAAAGATCAAATTTTCACTTAAATCCCGAAAATACTTGAGCCGGTCTTGATAAACATGTCTATATATATTTTTAAAAAGATACAAAAACTATTTTTTAGGGAATAAATATGTCTATTTGATAGATGATTTCATCAATCGAGAGGTCAGAGATTTAAATTTTCTGTCAACTCAGATGAGTGTTTCTGTTTATGAAAACTTAAAAAATAAAAAATGACACGTCATCACTAGATTTTTTTTTAACAAAAAAGAAATTAAAAATAAACAGAGATATATGGTTTCACAATTTTTCATAAATCTTTTCCCATCCGAAGAATTTTGGTGGCAGTCGGCTGGTCAAAGTTGGAAAACATTTTGCATTACACAGTCCACATTTACGGCATTTTTGCTATTTTTTGGGAAGTCCCAAAAAAAAAAAAAAAAAAAAAAAACGTGACAGACAGCTTGCAAATATGAAAGAGTATTTTTTTTAGACCATATTTTGAATAGAAATTTCTCTGTCTCTCTGTCTCTCTCTGATTCTGTCTCTGTTCCGTCTCTCTCGCCGCCTTCGAAGGTTTTTCTTTCTTGGAGAAGGGGTTCACTGTTTGCTTCCCATTCCAACCATGGCTTCTTCCTCCACCTTCAGCAGATGGTTAAGGCCTGAGGTAGATCCTTTTTCTTATTCGGTTTCTTCATTTTTCTCTCCAGCCTTTTTTGTTTAATCTTTTTGTTGTTTTGTTTTCGGATCTGCACAAAAGATTTCGTATGATGAAGATGTTTTTGTTGTTATTTGTTCTGTTTTTGTTTTGTTCATATGATATAACAGATCTGGAAATCGTTTTTTCTTCTTTTCATTTGAATTTGATTGCAGATTTCCTCTTGTTGTTTTGATGCCTATAGTTATAAATCATTCCATTTTATATGTCATATAAAAGGAATGCACAACTGTCCTCCTTGTTTGCAATTATCTCGTTCTTTTTTTTTTTTTTTTTTTTTTTTTTGGTTTTGTTTTTGTTTTCCAGGTTTATATATAAACTTTAGATTTCTGAAACACAATTTTGGTTCCCCAAAAAAGGAGATTTTTATTCAAGTTATTTTTTTTTTGGGCTAAAGAATTTTAATTTTTTATTTTAATTATGATGAAATAGGTGTATCCCCTGTTTGCGGCCGTTGGTGTGGCTGTTGGCATTTGCGGCATGCAACTCATCAGAAACATCACCACCAACCCTGAAGTCAGGTATATCATTTGAATAATTAGATTTATTGGTGGAAGAAAAACATTTGAATATTTTATCTTTTGTTTTTAATATTTGCATTTATAGTTTGTTATTATATTTATTCTTTAGGGTTATTTAGAATTAAATTAAGTTTATTTTTTTTGTTGGTTTAGATCTCTATAAATAGTTTAGTAATTGTAATTTTATTCAAAGAGTTCCTTGATAAATGAATTATATTTCATTTTCAAATGTATTGATGTAAAATCTAAACATTCTTCTCTATTTTTATCTTTCCTCTATTTTGTACGGGGGTAATTCTCATCATATCTTTTTTTCTTCCCGCTATTTTCCTTTTCTCATTATATGTATTTTCCCCAACTCTTCTTTTCTGTATTCTGGTTTTTTTTTTTTCCTTTTCTTTCTGTCGTTCTGTTTGGCAACGATATGCATCTAAATAATGAAAACGAAGCATTGATAAGACAATTATACAGTATACATACATGTATATTTTTTTCCAATAGGTTTGTGAAGACAATCATGCAATATATAAAATTATTTTTTCCTTTGTAGTCGTTTCTACATGACTGTCGTTTTCCCTTTGATGCTGTTTTTGTGTCTGTCGTTTCTTTCTCTAAGTCGTTTGTTTGATAAGTTGTCGTTATTTCACTCAAATATGTCGTTTGTCTTTTCTGTCGTTTTTTCCACTTTCGGAATATTGATGTTTTTAAGTGTATAAATTTCACTTTAACTTGCACTTCTTCTTGTCTTCTAATTTTCTATTTTACTTTTTTTGCTAAAGGTCCTCATTTTTCTCATTTTACTATATGTCGATTGTTAAGGTGTTCGTCCTCCAATGATGTTGTTATTTTATATCTTTTTTTTTTTTTTTTTTTTTTTTCTTTTGAATTTAAATTCTCCTTTAATTCTGTTCCGGCGCCGGTCCTCCTTTACTTTCTTGTCGTGTGGCACTTATCTTGTTTCCACTTTGATGTCGTTTTCTGTTTTACATTGTCATCTCGTTTTTTTATTTATTTCTATTTTGTCGTTTTCCCTGTTCTTCTAGTTTATTACTCCTGCCCTTTTAGTTCTTGTTGTCTTTCTTTTAAATTACATAATGTGTAAGGTCTCTTTTCTATTATTGTCGTCCTTGGGCTAGACTTCGTCTTCCCACAATATCGTTAGCTTTCAAACGTTTGTCGAACGAACGATGAACTCTCAGTTCAAATCTACAATATGATTATATATTTGGACTGGACCTAACTTATGGTATTTCCTCATTCCATTAGTGGAAAACGATCGTTCGTATAATTGGGCCGGACCCAATTTACAGTCCTAATTTATTTCGTCATGAATAACAATCGTTCGCATTCGAGCTTCGAATCAATCAGTTCAAACATGATTGGACATACATCGAATCTAATATAAGCCACGAACGGTGCGATCACAAGAACTAAGCCTTGTTTTCTAAACAACGTTCGTCGCTCGTGCTCGACAAGAATTACAAGGGACATTCCCCATAACCGTCAAGTCCATTGTCAACAATGACATGTCAGATCAATTATGATAACTGACAAGCCCATGATTGACAATGACGTCACCTCTCAGTAACTGCTAAGTCCACTATCTGTGATTCATATCAGTTTCTGCTAACTTCACAACGTGACACATGTTCCCAAAGGACAACAAGCGAAAACCGCTCATCATCGATTATTGATTCAAACCCACGGTCCTTCCTCTATAAATAGAGGAAGACCCCTCTTCAGAAAGGACCTTTTGACCTAATTCTGACATACTGTTATGTTGCCAAATTATACCCAGAAATCATAATCCATACTGTATTTCGAAATATTCATACATAGTGAAAATAATCACTCACAGAGGACGTAGCACATCATTAGCGAACCTCTCTAATTTTGGTGTTGTTGATTCTCTCTCTATCTCTCTTTTTCATAACTGATTATTTCAATATCATATTGTTTTATGAATTTTAATAACGATTTTCAAAGACCCAATTGTCTGTTTGTTTCTTTAAATTTACTAACTCTCTCGTTAAAAATTGACGGTAGATTTCCAGCATCTACAGTCGTTTTTTATTTGTTGTCGTTTTCATCTAATTGTCGTTTCTCATTTACCTGTCGTTTCCCTCTTGCTGTCGTTTTTTACATCATTGTCGCTTTTTGTTTCTTGTCCCTCTTAAATTTGGCTACCGTTTCGAGTTTTCATTTTTCTAACACGTTATGGTGCTTATCTACTGTGAGCTTTTTTTCCTCCTCCCCCCCCCCCCCCCCCCCCCCCCCCCCCCCCTTAAAAATAAATATTCAAATTTTGTTGTCGTTTCTCATGTGCCGGTTCATGTTCTACTATATAATTTGAAATAGGGTGACGAAGGAGAACAGAGCAGCTGGAATTCTGGACAACTTTGAAGAGGGTGAGAAGTATTCCCAACACACACTGAGGAAATTCGTCCGCAACAAATCCCCCGAGATCATGCCCAACGTCAACAAGTTCTTCTCTGATCCAAACTGAAAAACCAAAATGTTGGAATTGGAATTGGAATTTTTCTTTACGCAATTCATATTATTATAGCATTTTCGGCTGCTGAATCTGTAATGTTCAGAGAACAAACATATGACACAAGATTTGTTTCATTGTGGTGAAGGGTTATGATTCTTATGTGTTGCAGATTTTAATGATGGATAATCTCAACCTTGTTGATTAATAAAACCGAATGATGAGTTCTATTTTGATCATCTTTATTTTGTTTGCAAAGTTGTTTTCATAGTGGATGTGGTGCTCAAAGAACTCATCGGAAGCCATTAAGGTAGAAATTATATTTGTAAAACCGGCTTGTAAGAGTAGAGAACCTAGGTGTTATAAACTCATTCATTATCTTCTTGGTTATAACGGCAATTCATGTGATTTGTCATCCACCTTTTAAATTAACTTATAACGTGTTGTATTGACTTGAACCTGCAACGTGGTGAACTGACTCTGTTTTGAAAAAACAACTCTAAAAACCGACTTCTCACATGAGTCTATAAAACGTCAAGACTTGCAAGCAGCTAATTTCAACTTTTGTCTTCGTTTCTTCTCTCTGTATGATCTTGTTATTTTGGAATGCAATACACGTGGTGAGTCGATCACGAGCCAAAAGACAAATTTGTTTCTGAAGTATATTCTTTGGACTACTTTCACAAAATTACAAATTCTCTAGATTACCTGGAACTCCTTCACGAGGCCTCTCACAAAAAAAAAAAAAAAAAAAAAAAAAAAAAAGTTAAGAATTAAGATGTTTGACACTTGTTCTGATATACAAAAACCATCTTCTCAGGTTTTGGTTGGTTTTTTCCTCTCTGCATTAAGGTTTGTCCTCTTGTTTTCACATGTTATGTTATATATATTAATATATATGCATTGTTTGTTACCTAAAAATGTTGCGTACCAATTTGACTCACCTAATGTTTTTCCAGTAAAGGAATAAAGTTTACAAAATGGCTTTCACGACTTTGCCCACCACCACTGAAATGCTGTCTGTAATAATTATTTTATTGACTTTCACTTTCATTTCAGGTCAGTAGTATCCTTGTTGTTTCTGAATGCCTTTACAACTCATACTTTTTTCCTCCACAGAGTGGATCCAATTTAAATTTTCTTTTGGGATTCTGATTCTTTTTTTCTCTAATTTTTTTTTTTTTTTTTCAGGCACTCACAAAAGAGACTAGTGCCCACTAAATTGATTTGACAGTATGTGGAGAAAATGGAATCTTTTGGCTCACAACTTGATTCATTGTACTTGATGTAAGTGATAAACTCATTTGAAAACGTGATTTGCTAATTTTATTTGCAAATTTGTTCTCAAGAAATTACAATTTGAATTTATATCTTTTGGGGTAGTCATTCCTAATCTGAAGTTTTTAAAATGTATGATTTTAGCTGTCAGTAGTGCTGGTGCTTGTAGCTGCTGATGGTTTCACCTTCGAATCTCGCCATGTACAAAATCGCAAGTCGGTTTTGGCCATAGAAACCTTGAGGGTTCATGCCTCATCTCTACTGATATATAGATGCTCTTGGACTAATCAATCATGGCAGTCTCTCCCGGATGATCTCAGCAAGAATTCCGTAACCAGCTTCAAGAACGAGGAAGAATTATCCCCGAGTAACCGAGCTGGGGAGTCGTACTCTACAATCTTGCCTGGATATGACTCAAAATTGTTAGCATGATTTGTCTTTAGAAGTTTACTACTAAGTAACGGTTGTTATACTTTGAAAACTTTGTTTTTATTGAATAGTTTCTAAGCTTACCGTCGTCCAAGACTAGAACCAAGTCGTTGTCGATAACGGTGGGGATTCTATGAGCCACAGTGATGACCGTGCATCCACTTGTTTCTTCTCTTATCGTCTCCTGAATCACATTATCTGTTGCGGTATCGATAGAAGCCGTTGCCTCATCCAAAACAAGAATTCTCCTTCTCTTCAGGAGCACCCTGGCCAAGCAAACAAGCTGCCTTTGTCCCACACTCCAGTTTTCCCCGTCTTCAGCGACTGCAAGAATCGACGATTTCACAATAAATAACAAAAATTCCCCAATGAAAAGAAGGAAAAAAAGAAAAAGAAAAAGAAAAATAAGTATAGTTTATGATCTTAGTCCTAGATTTTCATACCAGGTGCGTCAAGAAGCCTCACTATATCCGCCAGCCGACACTTGTTCAGAACCTGAAATGAAAAGGGAATCAAGTAAAATATTCAATCATAAGAACTTTGGGAATAAAGAGAGAATTTTGGTGTTCCAACCTCCCAGATTTCTTGATCCGAGTGCTCTTGCAAAGGGTCCAAATTAGTTCTCACGGTTCCTTGAAACAATGTGGGGTCTTGTGGAATGATGCCGAGTCTTGACCTCAAATCCTGCAACCCAATAGTACTAATGTCAACTCCATCAATCATGATCCTTCCTCCCGAGGGCTCCACGACTCTGAATAGAGCTTGGATCAAAGTGGACTTTCCACTTCCCGTTCGGCCAACAATCCCGATCTTCTTACTTGCAGGGAAGGTGCAGGTAATCCCTTTGAGAACCATTGGGAGAGAAGGATTGTATTGGACATGTAGGTTGTCGAGTACAATTCTTCCGTCCGTTGGCCACTCGGGCTTTGGCCTACAATCTTCGATAACTAGTGGTGCCTCACTAGGTACATTAGTGAACTGAAGAATCCTCTCCACTGATATCATCTTGTTCTCAACATTGCATAAATTCCATATCACCCACGCCTGCAGAACGTTCAGGTTCAAACCGTACGTCGCTGCTAATCCAGCCAAACCTGAGATTGGATTCAAATATCAAAATAGTTTCCTATGTGAAAATGAAGAAAAAAGTAATTTAAAGCAAGGCGCTTACTTGGGTCGATGGCTGATCTAGGCAAGGTGACCAGGATGATGAGAACGAGGAAGAAAACAAGGTTGAAGAGAAAATTAATTCGAACAGAAAGCCATTCCATGGTGGCAGAGTTGTGAAACGCTACACGAGAATAGTCATCTATGAGGCTCTGCGCTTTCATCAAGAAGCGCTTTTCCTGTTTAAAACAACGTATTGACGCTGCGCCTGCGATCGATTCAGAAAAGTGATGCAAGACAGGAGACTTTCGAATTCCTACCATCCTGGCTAGTTCCCTGGCAGTGGTTATGTAATATGCCTGCAAAAGTAGTTAAAAACAGTTAACCTCTAGACTTGAACATATTTCAAACTGACAATGACTATGCATTAAATATCGTTATTCAACGGTATGCATTTTATCTTAACAATGCAAAAGCGGTCTTTCTTGGTTCTTGCCTGATACCATATGGAGATTCCGAGCACAACCAGGAAAAGAAGGAAGATTTGCCAGGCGACCTGGGACATGAGAATGATTATGCTTAATAGCTGGATAAGTGCAAAGGCCAATCCAGCTAATCGGTACGGGATATCAGTATCTAGCGTGCTTTGATCCGTAGAAGACTGTGAGGATAACCAAGAAGAAAATCAAGCTATCGACTTGGCATAGCCTTTCAAACATAGAATCCCACAAAACTATTGATACAAGAAAAGGAAAAAAAAAAAACACCTACCCTGTTGAGTATTCGGCTTGAAGGTGTGGAATCAAAGAAGGAAATGGGGGCTCGGAAAATGGATGTGATCATTCCATGGAACAGGCGCTGAGCGGTCTCTATTGCTATGGTTGCAAGCAAAACCGCCCTTCCCAATATGAATATGGAGCTCCCGCCGGATAACAGTACGAAAATCCCTATCAACTGCTTGTTAGTGACTCTGCCTTCTTTCTCCGTAGCCCACGCGATCCAGTAATTGCTGCCCATTTGAAGTCCCTGAAAGAGGACTTGACAGAGAAGGATAACAGGAACAAGAGCTCCTCTATAAGCAGAAGTGACAAAGGTTGAGTAAACACTCCACTTCACTCGACCGGTTTCCGCTTCTTCTTCTTGCGATTTCTCAAGAAGCTTGCCATCGGCTATGGGCTCTCGGAACCAGTCTTCCACTACTTCTATTTGGTTCTTTCCAGACGGAACGCTGGTGAAGGAGTCTTCTTGCTGGCATGTGTTGACATGGGTTAGTGACTTCCTGTGGGCAGCCATTTGACTAATCAGCTCGCCGCCGAGGTCTGCAATAAGATCTTGGTACCTTCCTGACTGAGCAATCCTACCATCTTTCATTACCTATTTAAAAAAAAAAAAAAAATTGCATTTGTAAGTCAGATCAAAATTCCTCTCAGATTGGGAAAACATAGACAAGAATTTCAGTAACTAACCAAGACAAGATCGGCTGCTTCAAGAAACTCCAACTGATGAGTGGCATAAACTACAGTCTTCTGAGACAACAGTTGCAAGAGACATTTCTGAAAGAAAATAAAAATTGAAAAAGTTCATTTTTTTTTTTTATAAAATATTTATAACTAAATCCAACAAGTAGTTATACAAAACACAGTAAAAAAAGAAAAAGAAAAAGAAGTTTCTTGCCTTGAACAAATGAGTTCCGGTATGTGCATCAACAGCGCTAAAAGGATCATCCAAGAAGTAAACATCAGAATCACTATAGACAGCTCTAGCCAGTTGAATTCTCTGCTTTTGTCCTCCACTCAAGTTCATCCCTCTCTCTCCCACCACAGTCAAATCTCCTCCTCCCCACATCTTGATGTCCCGGTCGAGAGCACAGGCTTCCAAAACCCGCTCGTACTCATCCTTATCCATTCTCTTGCCAAACAACACATTCTCCCTTATGGTGCCAGTTTGAATCCAAGCACTCTGAGGGACATAAGCTTTTGAGCCATAAATCTTCATTCCTGCCCCAGAAATCCTAGGAATCTCACCAAGCATGCCGCAAAGCAGGCTGGATTTTCCCGACCCAACAGACCCGCAAACCGCAACCTTAAACCCTTTCATTATCTTCAACTTCTCAGTGATCTTAACGGATGGTCTCTTCAAATGTTGGTCATTTGTCTCCCAAGTGTACTCTCCTTTCTCAACTTCTATTGCAACACATGATGCCTTTGAAGCATGACAAGGCACAAGCTTTCTCCCATCTTCTTTGATGAACTCGTTAACGCGGTCCAAGGAAACTTTGGTTTGAGCCACCATGGAAATGAGCTCAGGAAGATTATAAATAGGCTCTTGCAGAATTCTAAAAGTGGCTAAAGCCGAGAGGACTGTACCGGCTGTTAACGGAGTGTTCAACAAAATGCAAACGCCAAAAGTAACTACCGAAACTAGAGTTGGCGAAGCCCAAAAGAGAAAAGCCACAGCTGAGCAAGTGTATAAGTACCTCTTAAGCCAACTTCTCTCGGTCTCCCTAAGCTTGAGGATTCTTTTCAAGAAAGTCTGTTCCCACGAGTGAAGCTTCAACACTCTCATGCTCTTCAGAGTCTCTGAAGTCACCTTGATTCTTGAGTCATTGGCCTCCATTATCTTGGAGTGAAGACTCTCCTGCATATTGGCCAAAGGGGTGTTGCTCACCATCACCATGATCGTGGTTAAAAGCGCTGCAGCGGAAGGCGCGGCGCCTAAGTTCCTGTAGAGGATGATTAGAGCTAAAAATACTTGGAGTGGAAGCAACCAAACTCCATGGATATACCAACAGCAATCTCCAATTCTCTCCACATCAACATTGATAAGGTTTATGATTTTGCCATTGCTTGGGCCCGAGTACTTGATTGATGTGGCCTTTTTGAAAACATGAACTGTAAGAGCAGCTCTTACTCTAACACCAATTCGATGGGCACCAAAATACCATTGTCTTTGAGTCAGTGACTCCATTGTCTTTGCAAAGAAGAAGATAAAAGCCAGAACCAGTCCATATCGAATGCTCGAATCATCGCGCTTTTCCAATAAATAGTTCACAAAATTTGTGATCAACAAAGGACCCGTGTATGATGCAGCAGTATTTAGTCCTGCAACAACGAGCCAAAAAGCTTGTAAATAACCTGCAGATTAACAGAAACTAGACACAAACTAAAGAGAAGTTCATAACTACCAGCAAAAACCGCATTTACGGTCAGGGACTTCCATACAGCACGTAGAATGGTTTTGGCTAAAGAAGGCTCCTCAAATTTCTGCTTCTGAAGCGACTCTTCCAACATCATCGAAGCGTTTTTCGATCTCTCCGAGTGCGGTACAGCAGGAATATGAGGCAACTCTAGTTTCTGCGACCGACCCGCTTTTAACAGCGGGTTCAGCCATTGGAATGTGAATTTACTCCAAATCCCAGCCTTAACAAAATCCCCACCATCTTCACCTTCCGAAGAAACTTCTTCATTTTCTTCTTCTTTTTCGATCAAAGGGTGTTTAAGGTTGTTGCTGTTACGGTTCTTGACATGGCTAAGAACGTTGAGACAGAGCAGTAGAGACAATGGAAACGATGCCAAATCGACAACGTTTGCACGTGGGAGAATGTCCGGTACTAAATGTTCGGGTTTCAAGTGGGCAAAAATGAAAAGAGAGAGAGAAAGCAAGTCAAGAACGGCTGAGAAAACCCACCAAACGATTAAAACCCAAGGCCAAGAAGCTGTGTCTTTAGCGTACAAAGCCACAAGTGTGGCTAAAAACCACGTTGTGGAAGAGAAAAAAGCTCTCCAAATGAGAACTCCTCTATTCCAATTCTCAATAAAACCAAAACCCAGATAGGAAACCGAGATTACGGCACTGGAAATAACCGTGAAGAGAGAGAAACCTCTACAATTTCCAACGTTGTATGTTTGTCTCGTCGTATGAATCCTCCTCTTGTTGTGATCTTCTCTCAGAATGTCGACCAAAATCCATGTCAGTAAAGCTATGAAGAAAACCACGTCAAGAATCTCCACTGAGATGTCCATTTTGAAGGGCCTCAAGTGAATTTAATCTTTCTGGGAAACTTGAATTCCTGGTATTCTCAAAAAAGATATATCAAACAAACGCCATGGCTACGAATGAATTGGAAAGAAACAAAAATAGTGTATATATAAATAAATGTATATATATATATATGAAAGTATATACTGTAGAGATGATACATGTGTGTGTGTGTGTGTGTGTGTGATACGAAGACTGCAAGAAAGAAGAAAATGGTGAGGAGCTACGGCTAAGGCCAAGAGAAGCGAGAGAAGAGAACCTGTTAAAGCGCGAAGAAAGACGCACGTGGCTGTTTTGAGGGTGGTGACCAGGAAGCTTTAGTGCTTTACACCTATATGTACAAGTGCTTTGATTCTTTCACGGATATGTAATGATTTATAACATGAAACTTCTCGTTCAGCAATGACGCAATCATTTTTCTTAAAACGCAATCATTTTTCTTAAAAATTACAAACGATGAAACAAGCTTCATTAAATTTTTTAAGTATCAATCATTAATTTTAGATTAGAGAATTCACATTAGACATTGTTTATTTGAACTTTTATTTCGAGGAGTTTTAAATTTATATTATATGTCTAATTGGTTAAGAATGCTATTCAACCAAACTGTCATGTCGCTTGTCTCTGCTCTCTCTATCCCTTTCACCCTCTCTGCTTCTAATGTGATTTTTGTTTATTTTTAAGAGAATCTTATGATATTCATTTTTAACATAGCGTAGTTTTAAAGTGTTAAATATTTATTGAATTGTGCTAATTTACGAATATATTTTTTAATAATTTTCTTATGAATTTCAAGATAGAGATATTCAAATTCCTTCAAACTTTTTTTTTTTTTTGGGTGAACTCTATGTATAAATATTTGTAACTACAAATATTTTATAATTATTTAATGTGTATCCCTTTTATTTTTCTTAAAAAAAACTGCATTAATGGTGTTTTTTCTTCATTTTCTATCAAAGAGTTTTATTTAGATTCAAATAATTTATATTAAAAGAATTATTCACGTCCATGAAATATAAAATGGGGACCAAAATCTGAACAGTTTATGCAAGAAAGCTGTTAATTTTTACTTTATTAGATGCAGTGACGGAGCCTTAATTTATTGGTGAGGGGGTAAAAAAAAAATTTAATCAAGATTATATTAATATATATATTTATATATGTAACAGTTTTTATTTAAATTCATGATATATTGACACATAAAAACAACAATATTATATCTAAATAGGACAATATGTTACTGTCAGTTATATGTAATTAAACATAAAAATAATGAAGAAAGAACTTGAAATTGAAGTGTTGATCTTAATATCTTAATAATACCATATTCATTTGAATTTCACATCTTGAAACTCCAAGTTTAATATATCACTTGTAAAAAAATAAAAAAATAAATAAGTTTATATACTTATAAATAATATTATTCTCTCAATAAAAGAGCAGTTATATTGAATTTATATACATCAAAATATCATTTTTTTTCTTAAATATAAGTTGTGCTCGACGATCTTTCATAGAGACAAACTCATCTATAATTGATTCACTATTAAATTTTACAGCAATTTCCTTCTCAATGTATATAGACAATCAAGTAGTCATTTAAAAAATTATCTTTCATATGCGGAACAAACACCATTACAGCCCATGAGGCTAAAATTCTTCACCAAAAAAAAAAAAAAAAAAAACTAAGTTTATCACAAACTAAATTGAAAAAAAATTTGTTTTCAAATTCAGAGTTAAACAATGTTATTTTTAATTTTCGCAGCTTAAAACTAAAAATCACTAATTTCTAGGGAGATATTTTCCAAATTTCTAATGGGAATGAGCATATTATCACCAATTCATAAGAACAAACAAAAAAAAATTTAGAAAAAACAGTATCATTATGGCTCGTCAATTCCAAATTAAGACAAATAGAAAAATCACAATTAAATTAAAAAATTAAAGAATCAGAACAAGAAGCGCGAAAAAGAAATACAAATCTAAAGCGGAAAAGAGAAGTTGAAGAAGAATGAAGTGACAGATCAAGACAAAACTGTCTCAAGTTAAGAAGAAATCTAGTACAGTAAACTGAAGAAAAAATAAAAATCATACCTTGAACAACAAAACAAATTTCCAAATTTGTTTAGGAATGGTGGAATAGGAAAGTGAAGAGTTGGTTTTCTCTGGAAACTTTTAATTTATGTGTAGACAAAATATTACTTAGTATAATGGGTTAATTTTTTAAAATACTGGGTTATTAAAATTATAGTTCAAATTTAGATTTTATATCGAGTTATTGGGCCTATTAATGTATATGGATTTAATAAAACTGTTTTAATTTTTAAAATTCAAATTATTTACTAAATAAATATAAAGAACTCTTAATTTTTACAGGGTCAAGATTAATTTATATACATAATAATTTTTTTAATTAAAAAAAAAAAAACTCCACTACATAAAAATTTCAAAAAAAATTAGAGAGGACCATACGCCAACCCCCCCCCCCCCCCCCCCCCCCCCAACTGATTAGGGGGGTGAAGATGGACCGAATCTCAACTCAATCTGTGTCTCGTGAATTTCAACCTGTCAATTTTTACATGTCAATGGCTTCATTTTTTGTTTTTTGTTTTTGTTTTTTTTTTTCATGTCCTCATGTCTTCATGTTAATGACACTGATTCCCTTTTTTACTCCAAAAAGAATAGATATATAAATAAATAAATGAGATTTACCAATTCAAATTTTTTTTAAGGTAAGAAATCAAGCTGTAGGTTAGGCAATTATGTGATTCTTTAGTACACTCGCATTAATTATGTCTCCATCATGTCAATACAGTTTGAAATTACCCATGATGTTTATGTGCTTTGTGAATTATTTTTGTCCTTTTTGTTATTTTGGCTAGAATATTTTATTTATTTTTTTTTTAAGAGAATATTTAGATGGTTGAACCTACCAAAGGAGGGAGATTTTCCATTTCCAACTTCCACATTTTACCAAACCCATCTAGCAAAATTTCAATTAGAATGAAGAAAAAAAAAATATTTGATAGCAACTAGAATGACGAAAAAACAAAAATATAATACATACATATATATATATATATATATTACATAATAAAATCCAATCCCACTCATTTTACCAGCTAGAATATATGTTTTCTGCTACTAAAAGGATACTTCCATAATACGATAAAGGGATTATTCCACTATTTTAATGTCATAATGTGCGATTATCAAAGGTCAAAATTTGTAAATGGGATGGTTACTGCTATCCCTTTCTGCTCTCCTCACAATCTCATATATATATATATATATATATTTAAATAATTTATATTATTTGATTATATAATTATTGTTTAGAACAAAAGTGTTTCAAGGATACTTACAAAAAAAAGAAAAAGAAAAAAAAGAAGAGTGTTTTAAAGAATACCTTTCACACATCTTTATTATCATTTTAATAATAAAGAAATACACCCTTTTGAATGAAATATAAATATATATATATATATATATATAAAACATTACATTCTAATTAAATAATGATAAGAGAAAGAATACAAGATTGGATTCTAATAATATAATGTAAAAAGTAAGAATTTAAAGTAAGAATTTTTTAAGAAATCTAACTTCAGAATTTAATTGATGGATAATCTTAAAAATGGTTTGGGGGAGATAATATATTTTGATTATTTTCCTATATCTAACTTTAGGTTATATTACATGATTCTGTGTACATTCACGTTAAATATGGCTCCATAGCCCGTGATGTTTATTTCTTTGGGATAGTTGAATAAAATTTCGGTCCTTTTTTGTTATTTTTGGCTAGAATTTTGGGATGGTTGAACTTACCAGCGAAGGAGGATTCCCAATTTCAACTCCCAAATTCCACCAAACACGTTTAGCAAATTTTCAATTAAAATGACAACAACACAAAATTCAAACCTATTTCATTTTTTTCTTTTATTTTTTGGAAACAAATCCGTTTCGATTTACTTAACAAACTTTTCATGTTTATATAATATTACGACATGGCACAATTTTTGGCCTACTTGTAGAAGAAGGTGTTTTTGTTTTGTTTTTTTTTTTTTTGTTTTGTTAAGCCATTTTAGACTTACTTTATGAGTTGAAGACAACGACACAAAATTCAAACCTATTTCATTTTTGTCTTTTATTTTTTGGCTTTTCATGTTTATAAATAATATTACGACATGTGGCACATTTTTTGGCCTACTTGTAGAATAAGGTTTTTATTTTTATTTTTTTAAAGCCATTTTATACTTACTTTATGAGTTGAAGAATTTTTATATTATATACAGCATTTATTTTTAATGTGAAGACTCATATTTCAAAATTTAGATCGATAGCTAATACTAATGAAGCATAACAATGTATTCTATCATTGAAGTACCTTTATTTATTAAAATGGTTGGATATTATTTTTGTTTTTGGGGCTAGCATTTGGGATTGTTGAAAGTACATAAGGAGGAAGTTTTCAATTTCAATGCCACATTCCACCAAACCCATCTAGCAAAATTTCAATTAGAAAAATAAAAGTAAAATCCAATCCCATCTATACATTTTGCATTTCCTTTTGGGAAAAATTCCCAATATTTCTTATGATCTATATACTAGACGATACATTTTCATACTGATAAAAGACAACTTTATAATTGGATAAATATAATATTCCATTTCTAATGTGCAATTATCTAAGGTTGAATTTTGTCAAAGGTAAGATCTATTGCCACTTAATTTCTAGGGCTGTTTGTTGAATTCGCATATATGGATTAAGATTTTCCTAATCTAAATGTCATGGACAGAATTACAAAATAAGAATTTTCAAATTTGTATAATCCATGAATATGATCTATATACATATATGTTACAATATAATATATATTTTTAAAATAAATAAGTACATGCCTAAAGATAATCCGAACTATCCGTGGACGTTAAATTGCTTTAAAATGAAATATTAAATGATGAAAACTTTGCTTTGAGTTAATTGAAGTTTGTTTGCTGTAATAGATTATAATGTTACAAGTTAGTTTTATAATCTTATTCCGAAAAAAAAAAAAGGTTCGTTTTATAATCAAATGCTTGAATTTGATTGTGCTGTAATATATTGTATTTTTATTGAACTCTTTAATGTTATAATATGTTTATTTTAATTTTAGATGCCCAACCTACGAATTTGAGATATTCAATCTATAAAATATGATGTTTTCGGACTAGATTGAATAAAACCATAGGTTAGGATGGGACTGCATATTAAACTTTAATCCATGTAAGCTAGTCAATGAACACTCCTACAACCATATAATATTCTCCTCACAACTTCATATATATTTTTATATATATATATATACATATATATATTTTAATTATTAAGTTACCTGTTAATACAATTATTTAAGGGAAGTATCCCTCTGTATACTTTGTGCATAAACTTTTTTATTAACAGAGATCTATTATGATTATACCCCTCAATCTACATTTTCTCACATTTTTTAAAAAAAATCATCCATTAGTTAAATTCTAAATTTTATTTATTACTTTTTATGCCTTTCTAGTTGTTCACGTTACAACTAGATTCTCTTTTTTCAACTTTTTCTACCAACACTATAGGTATGTATACCTTTTGTTTCATTTTTAATATTATCAATGTGAGATTTGTCTTTTTCTTTTTAGAGCTTGTTAATTTTTGTATTAAAAAAATATATTCCTTTCGATTTTACTTGATCATTTTGTTTATTACATTATATTTTTGTTTATGTGAAGCAGATAATGATCTTTGTCTTATGTGATTCTTAAACGGTCGGAAGTTTACATCGATTATATAAAGTTTTGTCAAAAAAAAAAAAAAAATAGTCTTATACATTGTTGATATTAGTTTATTGAAGTACTTTTTTATTTTCGGCTATTCGGTATATGCTTTTCCTTTTGAGTATTATTACATTTCACCTGTATAACTAGTCTCAATTAAGAGTTGTATTTATAATATTATTGGATTATTGCATTATCTTATTTGGTTTGTATTATTATGTTTATGTGAATGATATTCCTTTAAAAAATAAAAAAAAAAAACATATACAAAATTGGTTTTTTTTTTTTTTTTTTTACAAATTTTTTTTTATAGGAGCAATGTTTTTGGGTTAAAACATTAATATGTGATACTACTAGGTAACAACACAACAATAAAATAAAATTAAAAAGAAAAATACTAGTAACGCTAACTTTAATTTCAAATTTAGAGTATCAACTCACGTGTTATATTTTTATTGATAAACATAATTAAAAAAACAACAGCTCATTTATATTGATTGATATTCAAATATTAAGAATAGAGTTATGTCCTTGATATTTTTCATTTTAAAAAAAAAAACGTTGAAAAGGTGTAGAAATTCATTTATAAAGATATAATTTTTTTTTTCCCGCGCACACTTGTACGTAGGGCCTATAAATATATGCTACATATTTTCTGAAAAGGAAATGAATCTTGGTGGGAATCATGGCCGTGCGATTAAAGGTCATTGTCCATGTTCAACCCAAAAAAAAAAAAAAAAAAGATCATTTGTCCATGACCAACTTTTTCTCAGTTAGTGCGTCCTCAAAAAAGTTAAAAAACAAAAAAAAAAAAAAAAAAAAAAAAAAAAGAGACAAGACAAGCTCGTGCGCTGTCGTATAATGATTTGGATTCTAAAAAAAATAAAAAGAATAATGATTTGGCATATGGCTTGGGTTGTTTGTGGGCGTGTGGATATTGCGTGGGTCCCAACCACCCAAGCTCTCTGCATTCAGACGAGACACGTGGTATGTGGGCCAGGGGCGTGTGCTGGATAAGTCCTAACCCACAGTGAGAGCGTGTTCATCATGTGCTGAGCGACTAAGCCACAGCTTCCAGTTTTCCACTCCAAAGTCACTAATAAGCCACACTAAAAGCTGCCTTTTTTGAAGAGCTACACTAATAATCCACTAATCACATTTTAATCTCCACCCATAATCCCACTTTCCAATGAACATTGAACACAAAAAAAAAAAAAAAAAAAAAAAATCCACTTCCCAATGAATTTGGCAGATAATTTTCCTTTCCTAATCTGACCTGTAAAGAAAATCTATATATATCTCTGCCTTTGCATTTGTCTCTGTCTTCCCTTTTCTTTCCTTTTTTTTTTTTCTCCATAGAAAAAAGGGTTCGTGTGTTGGAGGTTTTCTAGTTAGTCACAGTAATGTGTCAAATCAGAGAAATAGTTTTGAGTAGAATACTAGAATGTGGAAGAAATCAAGATTAAGTTTTTTGAAAATTCAAAACTAAACTAGTGTGGGCAAATTGGATAAGTGCTATTAGGCCGCCGGCTGCCGGACACTAACCTACAAACATTGACCATTATTTTTCTCAATTTTTGGAGTGTTTTTCAGCCTAATAGTGGCCATCCTGTTCCCTTTTTTTTTTTTTTTTTTTTTTTTCCTTTTCTTTTCTCTTTTTTTTTTTTTTTTTTTGAAGTAATGGGGGGCAATGGCCATTTGCCTCTCCTTTCTTTTACTTTTTAAATCGTCCAACAGATTCCTACACATGATTGTTTTTATTTTATTTTTAATAAAAGGTCCTTTTTCAAAGTATTAAAAATTTGGTTTTGATATGCTAAGATTCCTTATCAAGCAAACATTATCCTATTTGTGCAGTGTTCAGATGATTCCCTGCGACACTTGCAGCATTATCTTCATAAATATGCTTCATTTATCAGATTATGCCATTCTTAATTGGCTAAAATAATTTAAATGTAAATTAAATAGTTTGTTCAGACTAGTATTTCTGAAAGAGTGGAACACTTGACATATTCAGCCAAAATAACATTCTCAATTAGCTTTCAAGTTGCTTTTAACAATTAATACAAACTTACAGAGAGAGAGAGAGAGAGAGAGAGAGAGAGAGAGTCTAGTGAGGTGCATGTGATTTATAGGACCACAAAAGATGGGAATTTAGAGGCCAATCATCCTCTACCATGCGGAAGGAAGATAACCTAAAAATGACTGCCAAATCAGCACTCTATCTCCTCGTCCTCATCTCAAACTTTGCTGGGGGTGGGGTGGGGGCAAAATGATTCATACCTTTTTTTCAGTTCCATCCATTGCTCTTCTGCTTTTCACATGTCCAACACTTGTGTAGTACATATGGTATCCGGCAAGTCTCGTATCCAATATCATATAGTTTTCGGCAATGTGAACTTTAATTATTGTAAACGTAAATTTTAGTTACTAGAAATATAAATTAATGCAGTAAGGAAATATAGTTAAAGTGAATGTGAATTTCCCTTATTTTATATTTCCTTCTGCATGAATTTATATTTTTAGTAATTGAAGTTCACATTCACAGTAACTGAAGTTTATATTACCGGATATCATCTCGTACCGAATAAGTTGTACATATGTATGATCGAGGAATGATGCTTTACACTTTGAAGAGAAAATGGATTTCTTTGGCACGGAGAAATAAAAAACACGCTAGATTAGTCATGGTTGAAGTTCAAAAACCAAACCGGGAATATTGTTAGATGAAGAACATAAATATGAGATTATTAAACGATCAAGCTTCTATCTTAAAAAGTCAACATATTAAGTGAAATGATCTAATGTCCTTATATGTCTATTATTATTGTTGTTATAATTATTCGATACGAGATTCATGTTTCTTTTTATCCTTTACATGGGTTTATTAAATTTGAAGAAATTAATAACTAAAGGGACGTAAGGCTATGAAGCCATGGTGTCGACACTATGATGAAATGAGGAATAAGTAAGTATGACTAACAAGGAAGATGAAAGAAAAGGACCACAATAAAACTACCTTCAACTGCCTTTTGGTTCACGCCTGGTGTATGTACTGCTTCGGGGATAGTTCCCGAACCCAGATTTTTCTCATCTTTCTTATTTTTTATTTTTTAATTAAATGTCCTTCTCCTTATCTTGCATAGATTAATGACGTTTTGACGATTTCAATCCTTATTTTTATTGCTCAGCAGCTTTTGACAATTACATGACCACCCCATCAACACTAGAGTAAATTTCTATCGACATTCCTGAACGAAACTTGTGCTGAGAAGGAAATTTCAACTTATTCCTTTAGAGCCACCAATCAACCATGCTCTTAAATCTTTTATACACTCCGTAATCGATCTACTTGCAAAGAAGAGACTTAGTACACAACTATTTTGTCAGCATTGTCCGAATATTCCTTTCTAGTTAACGATTCTCCGAATAGGATCATATAAAATGATTCATTTACGTATCATTAAGCTATCTCTTTCTGAAGTTCTATTATGACTGATCAGTATGTGAATTATGTGTGTTTTTCATATCTGCGTTTTCGTTGAAAAAAACCATAAATTTTGTTTATGGTGCTACTAAGGTCTTTTGTCCTATTCGTGATTTGGTTAATCTACAAGAGTGACTGTTTGAGCTGATTTTTGGTAACAGCTAGTTAAGGTAACAAGTACCTTGGGGGCTCATTGCAAAAGAATTTTAGTCACAAATAGTGGGATATGGTTCAAACATGGCTTCACAAATATCCATAAATTTGCCCAGAGTTCCCAATACACTGGAATTCTCAAGGATCCTTCACTAGGCCTACAAATATTCACCTGTCTATATCACTCTTGTTTGTGGAAGTTCTTTTCATTTCTACTCAGTAGTAAGGAGCATTATTTCTTTTTCTTTTTCTTTTTCCCGTACGCAGGACCAAGTTTGCGTCCAAAGTGTTCTGACTCATTTTTATGAACTTTTTTTTTTTTGCCACAAACATGTATACATGCAAATTCCATCATGACGAAGACTCACTGATGTCATATTGATTTTATATATGATGCTGTAGTATACAATGCATTCATATATAAATATACATCCGTTTAAGAACGTGAATCTAATTTATACTTTTCTAAGTTAAATAGTAGACTTAATTGTCAAAGAAAATCACATACAACACTTTTTTTTTTCTTTTTTTTTTTTTGAGTTAAACAAATATTAGACACTTTGGGGACTCTATTACAAGGAACATCTTGATGTTATATATAATATTTGATGCCATAGACATACAAGAGGCTTGTGTAAAGTCAAGCAGTTTGTATAACTGCTACGTAATTCATATACGAGGGATTCAGATACCACGTCTAATATTTTATATTCTAAATTGTATCTAACATATCATAATATGTTTCATAATTAAAAATTTTTGAAGTGCCTTCTAATTAATTTTTCTGTGCTTTAACATCTAAGTTTACTAAAAGACATGGTTAGACACCATGAACAAGTGGGGAGAGAATTAATGATCAAATGTGATGGTCTACTGAAAAAGGATTTTTGTATGTAGGTCTGTGATATGAGTTTCAGGTGTTGAGTGGCTTTTTTGAAGGTCTTAATATGAATGCTTGTCTCCTCCCATGTCAGTACTCGATTGCTTAACCTATAATTTATAGCTAAGGGAATCTAAGTACAAGATTAATTGGCATCGTACAAAATTGATAAATGAGAAGTCTCCGATTTACGAAATCTGTTTTGGAGTTATGGTTTAAGAGAACGAATTTTCTAAAATAAGTACTAAAAGTCTAAAAAATTTGTATTTGAGTCGGTGAGTGTTCAAGCTTGTGCAAGATTTTTTACGAATATTTTATGATTTGACATGACACGTTGTGACAGAATCTTGCACATGTACCACTATTAGTACACGGAATCTTTCATGGGATATCCACTCAACATAACATAAGTTCATTTATGATCATGGATACATACCTCAAGGATAATTATACAAATAACATTAACGATACATAAAATTTTTACGGAGTATCCACTCATGATACAACGGAACTCTCTTTTCATTCTTTCTTCTTTATTTCTAACACTTAAGTCTTAATAAGGGTATAGTAGTTTTTGGATCTTAATAACCTCGTGAGTAATTTTATATTTATTAAAAATTGGGAAGAAAGCTTACTCTGTTAAAATAATAATAATAATAATAATAATAATAATAAAATAAAGAGGAAGAAAAGGAGAACAGACTTTCCCTAAGACCTTAAAAGCCCAATTTTTGGGTAACAAAAAAGGGCCCAATTTTAAAATGTTACCGTTGGCCTCAAGAACAAAAAAGGCAACCAATCAAAAGAACTAGCCGTTACACGCTTAAATCAAACAAACATTCTTCTCTATTTCTTCTCCCTTTCCTTTCCTTTCCTTTCCCATCATAATCCGCTCACCTTCTGCTTCTTTCATTTCATTTCATTTTCTCTTCCACTCACCTTCTGCTTCTTTCATTTTCTTTCTCACCAAACAGAACTGGAAAACAATTTTCTCGCGTGAGAATCTGAAAATGGCTTCGAAAACGGCTTCTAAAGACATTATTACCATCCGCGGTTCCGCGGCGATCGTCAGCGAGTTCTTCGGTATGTTTTCATCGTCTCACTCTCTCGATCCTTTCCACTTTCTGAGATTTGTGTTGGTTTCAGATTTTTTATTTTATTTTTTTAATTCAATTTTCAGGATATGCTGCGAACAGGTAGTTGAATAATTCGATTTTGTACAATTTTCTCTCTCTCTCTCTCTTTTTTTTTTTTTTTTTTCAATCTTCGTTTGAAACGATGAAAACCTAATTTTGAATGGATGAATATTCTAGTATTCTGTATAATCGCGGAGTTTATCCGGAAGAGAGCTTCGTGAAAGTGAAGAAATATGGGCTTCCGATGCTGCTTACTCAAGACGAGGGCGTCAAATCCTTTATCGCCAATATAAACGCGCAGCTTTCTGGTTAGTTTCCATCTTTTTCCCCCGTTTCCAGCCCAGAAACCGTCAGAAAATGGAAAGAAAACAGGCTAATTACACTCTATTGCCTCGAAATTGAAATTACCAAACAATAATTCTCCCTCGAAATAGTTAGGTTTTCAGAATGACTTTTGTGACTCAAAATTTAAAGTCCTGATTTTTTATTTTATTTTATTTTTGGTTTGAAAGAATGGCTTGAAGCTGGCAAGTTACAGAGAGTGGTTCTGGTGATAATGAGCAAGTCTACAAATGAAGTCCTCGAGAGGTGGAATTTCAGCATTGAGACAGACAGTGAGGTCGTTGAGAAAGGGTAATCTTTTGATATTAAAACTCTTTTTTATTTTATTTTATTTTTTCATTTTAATTTTTGTAGTTCTTGAGAGTTTAGTTGTGTGTGAAATTTGGGTTCTAGGGTGTCAAGAGAGAAGAGTGACAAAGAAATTATGAGGGAGATTCAAGCAATCATGAGACAGATTGCCTCAAGCATTACTTACTTGCCTTGCCTTGATGAACCTTGTAAGAACAAGAACCACTTTCACTCATAAATGGTGAAATTTATTATTTGCAATTTCATTTTTTTTTATTTTTTATTTTTTACTTTACAAATTGTTTTGAGATATTCCTTGTGTTTCGTTTTTTAAGGTGTGTTTGATGTGCTGGCATACACTGATAAAGATGTTGCAGTTCCATTCACTTGGATTGAAAGTGACCCCAAATTGATTGCCAATCCACAAATGGTTAAACTTCATTCATTTGATACCAAGGCAAGTGAACGCATTACAGAAAAAAAAAAAAAAAAAAAAAAAAACGCACACTTCTCAATCTCTCGGTGTTTTATCTCTAACTTCTCTAATAGTATAAAAACGAATCCCCATTAATAGAGGAAAAAACTAAGGCAGCCGATTTTACAAGTGCGGTTGGGTTTGAGGAATTAACTTTGTTTGTCGGGTTTTGCAGATTCACAAGGTTGACACTTTAGTATCATACAAGAATGACGAATGGGACGAGCAGTAGAAAGAAGAAGCCCTTTTAGCCCTTTTTCTCATCATGTTTGGTTCTTCTAGATTCGTTTCTTAACTCGAGTGTGTTGGGGCGTGGATGTGGGGGGATGTTTGTGAATCTTTTATTCACATTTTGTGTCTGATTTCTAAAGACAGACGACATATTGTTGACGAGAGATGTATCCATTTCCATTCCATTCCATTCTCTCTGGCTTTTTTCGCGTGTTAATGAAGCAAACTTTAATCTGCATTCTTCTTCCTTCGGCCTTTGTTTTGTTGTCTGCCAAACTGAAATATATATATATATATATATATATGTGTGTGTGTGTGTGTGTATACATGTATATAGAGAAACAAACTTCTTAAAAAATAAGAAGCTAAAACTTATAAATGAAATTGGAAAAAAAAATATAATGCATGACACATGTTAAATATAAAATTTATGTTTCATTTGATGTCCCATTCAACATATTATATTCCAACGGTATGCATTGCAATAAACTTTAGTTATTGTACTTGGTATTATATTCCAACGGTATGCATTGCAATAAACGTTTTGATATTCCCTTTAGTTATTATAATGTGTATTGATCAGATGTGAATGATAAAAATAGATAGGAAAAAAAATAGATGAATGGTAAAATGAAAAAGTGTTCTGTTAAAAAAAAGTGTACTCAAATATAATATTTTGAGTAACCATTTAACCTTGTATTGAAATTAAATAGGTGACAAATGAATAAACCTGAAATCTCAAATGATAACGTGTATGCGGAAAAATAATTCTACAAGAGACCTGCTTCTTTCCACGGCCTTCATAGAAAAAGTTAAAAAAAAAAAAAAAAAAAAAATCAGAGGTGTTCGAATTTTTGAAATCCTCTGGTACTACACATAATTTACAAACATGGGAATATCCAGGCGTTCTTGATGAAACATCATTTAAAAATGATTCCAGATCAGTACGAGGCAACCTTCTTTACTTTTTCTTTTTTTTTTTGTGGGGGGGGGGGGTTTTTTTGGGGAAGGGGGGGGGGGGGGGGGGGGGGGGGGGGGGTGGTGGCGGGTGGTGTTCGGTAGAGTTGAGAAACATAATAAACAGCGCGTATTTCCTAGGCAAAACTACAGACTAGTACGTGCCGGCCTCAACTCACACCACGATAAATACCACCGGGTCTTAGATCATCCATGTTGTCTATGTTTCTGTAGTTATCAAACTCCCTCAGACACGTCCAGCCCCGGCGGGCCAGGAAATCACGGTAATCATCTTCGGTGTAAAAGATCTTCTCCTCCGTATGCACCGGCATGTGATCTGACTCGTCGTAAACGCATATTTTGACGACCAATCCTAAAACATTAGGTACAAAGACTTCATATTGCAGAGAAAAATACCTTATTGAGAGGTAGTCCATGAAACTATATGCAAGATTAACTATACCTTCATCTACTTGAAGCATGTAATTTCCCAAAGGCATGTCCCTGTCGAGACTTCGAACGATCTGGTCTTCATCTTCCAACCAAAACGCACGTTTTGTTCTCAACCTAAATGCGGATTTGATTGCTTCTTTGATGGCCTCTGCAGTGCCATCAATTCCTATCCTCCTAGTATAATTCCCCCACTTGACTGATATAACCCTTCCACCATCTGACTGACTATCTCCACCTGCCCGAAAAGGAAATCAAAACGAAAAGGCAACGAGAATATTAAAATAAGGGCTTTGCCTTCACAAGCATGTATTCGGAAGCTTGTAATTGTACAGATACATATACACACACCCCAAAAGTAGGCCTTCGACAAATGCAGCTTTACGCTACGTAAAGCATAAAAAACACAAGAAGCACGAGTTTCATACTTTCTGACCTACCATTTCCAGGGGTTTCTCGCCAATTCCAAGGTGGAACTCCGCTTGCTACAACTGCTTCAGCTGCTGTGATGGCAAGAGGGTGTCCGTCATGGTCCAGACGTCTTTCAATATTTACTGTTTGCCTGCCACAAGCTGCACAGAGTGGAACTTAAAACAACAGAAACCATGCATCTTCTTGAAATAAAATTGAGTAAGAAAGAAAATAAAAATCAGAACATAGTATAACAACAAGAAGAAACATCTCGTAAAAACAAGATCTGTTTACACAACAAAAACTTTCAGTTCAAAACTGTGTACTAGTATATTTTACCACACGTGATCATTATAGGTTTAAATTAACCAAGCAACGAACCAGTCGGAACAGTGGATCCTTTTTTTTTTTTTTTTTCATTTTCATGTTTCTTTAAACTAGGCGGTAATCTCTCGATATTGCCAATTAAATCTTCTTATTCCTAGATGTTCTGTTCCATAAAGGAATAAATTACTATTCCCTTCCTTTCTAGGAAAGGTTTTATTCCAAGGGGTACACTAAGAAAAAGGTAGAACCATAAATACTATCCGAACTCGGGAAGAGTGCTTGCAACTCATCATTCTCCTCAGCGGCCCCCTTCCCCACATATGCTTCCTGACCCAACTTATTCCAATTCAATGAGCATTTTCGATATTCGATATTACGCCTTGAAGAGGACTCGAACCTCCACGCTCTTTAGCACGTTTGTTTCAACGTCTTCAAGCTATATATCCTTGTTTAATTCTAGTCATTGAATAAATGAAACTAATTTATTTCTTTCCTTCCAGTTATTTCTGTTCGCTTTCCTGGTCTATTAATTTTAATTAATAACAAAACGTATTCTTCCAATGTACAAAACAAGAATTCCAATGGCTTTTGCTACTCTAACCGTCCCAACCACGATTTTTTCTTTTTCTATAGGCTTCTCACCTCAAAATAAGAAATTGTATTGACACTGTGTATCAAAAAAACATTCAAGGCAGTTCATAATTTTCTTATATCTTACTTTCTGGTACACTAAAAAACTAAGCATTTATAATACTAAAATATATATATATATATATATAATTTTTTTTTTGAAGTTGAATTGAATTCGTACAAGGCCTTACCGTAACCCCATGATATACTATCAATAGATGGCATGAATCAGCTACAGAATCTCATTATGCTTTAGATTCGGCTATATTCACGTTCTTGTCCTAAGATAAACCTAAATGGAACAACATTTTTCTTTTGTTGAAAAAAAAAAACAAAAAAAACTTCGAAGAACAACACTTTTTCGACTAGCACTAGGGAGTAGGGATCTAGAAGATAACTAAAAGGCCGATAAATAGGCGAGGGAAAAAACGTTACTATGACTAAAGAAACTAAAAAGATTTGAGACAGCATCAAATCATACCGTCCACCGGTCCGAAAGTAATGTTTGCATCTTCAATACCTGCTTCTTGTAAACACAAAGTCAAATAGTTTTTCAATGCACGTCAATACCATGAAAACTAAATCCCAATATATAATAAATCCACATGATTAAAACCAAAGCTGCAATCTTTGAAGAGAACTCCAAAAACCCAAAATGCAGAAACTGCCCAATTCAGATCTCACAGCTCAACCACAGCTAGTAATCACAAATACCATTAATTACAACCCAATTTTTTAGCACAAAGTAAGCATCTTTAATTAGAAATTCTTGAGTTTCTCTTCATTAAAAACAAAAAATCTCCACTTTAACCCACTTCACAAGAACCCTTTTTGTTTAAACTCCTATTTTAATCACAAATCTGCATGAGTTTCTTCTCTAAATTAAAAACTCAATCTTTAACTAAGTAGAGGCATTTTATGTTCACCTTTACCAGAGAATTGCATGAAGGAATCGACCTTAGGAAGAGTGGGGCTCTTATAGGGCAGAGTCTTGTTCCTGTCTCTCAAAATCTCGTCAATCTCCTTGTAATACGACATCTTAGCAGAGCCACTGGAGCCGCCTCGATCCTGGTGCTTGGCCTTCTTGAACTCCTTGAGCAAGTTCCTCCACTTGTCGGTGCACATGGTGGGGGAGCGATCGAACCCTCTCTCCCTCATCTTGACGGAAATCTGCTCCCAAAGGTGCTTGTTCGACTTGGAGGTGTTGAAGAGGCCGTCCATTTCTCGCCGGAGGGCGATCAGGCTCCGGGTCTCGTCCTGGACCCACGTCTCCGCTCGCTTCTTCGGGGCCTTCACCTCATGGTCCTCGCCGCCGCTGCTCTCGCCGACCACCATCTGCGACGGCGCCGCTTGTTGCTGGGAGATGTCTCCTCCGCCGCCATTGGAGACCACCTCAATCATCATGTCGCGGCTTCCTTCGGTCTCCTTGTAGAAATCGATTGGCCGAGGCTTCTCCGACAAGTACATGGCGTCCACCACACCCCCCCCCCCCCCCCCCCCCCCCAAAAAAAAAAAAAGATAAAAAAAAAAATGGGGTTTGTCTTCTACTACTTCTACTCCTTGTTGCTAATTCAATCCAGAAGAGGGAATTTAATTGAAGAGAGTGAGAGTTTTCATGAGCAGAAGCAGAAGTAAGCCCATTTTCATAAGCGGTTTCTTCTGCTTCGGAAGATTTGAGGAGAGAGAAAGAATTGGGGGTAGTTTGGAAGTAAAAGCTTTTTCTTTTTTTTGTTTTTCCCGAGTCTTTTGAAAATACAAATTCCTTGGCGTTTTTTAGATCTGCTCCGACAAGAGACTTGTACTAAATATTGCTGATTTAAAAAAAAAAAAAAAAACTTACAGTGTATTTAGAAAACACATTAGTTATATATTGTATTGGATATTTGTATATTTCATTTGAATATAAATATATTTAAATAATATATCCATTCATTTTATTATTCTCAATTTCTTAATTTCTTATATTGGGGACCAATTTTAAAAAATATGTCTAAAGTTTGATCAGATTACAATTGCCATATTATTACAATAATAACATTATTAAATTCACAATTAAACTGAGATCGAAATAATTTAATTAAATTAGGCCTTATCATCGATCAGATATAATTGTCGCACTATTATAGTGCTAACACTATTAAATTTGCAAATTACATTTAAATTAACGAGTGTCCTATTATTACTAATTAAAAGAACTTAACCTAGACTTTTTTATTTGTTAAATTAGGAAATGGAGAAGACCGTCTTATAATAGAACTAGGGGTTATTTAGTCATTTCGCATAAAACTGAGAAAAAAATAATAATAAACGTTTGTTTGTAAGAACCCACGATGAAGAGGCATTTCTCTCTCTCTGTCTCTCTGCAGATTTTTATGGAGACTCTGTAAATTACCGGGTTTTTAAAGCAAAAACCCTAAAACTTGAATCGATTTTCATGGAAAGGTCATGACTTTGTAGGTTTTGGTTCCTCTTTATTCCTTCCGGCGATGAAGCTTCTTTCCATAGTCTCTTCCTCTCACTCTCAGTCTCAATCCAGAGCTTCGCTTTGCTTCGTCAATGGAGGTCTGAGGCCGATCTCTTCTCCATTTTCACCTCCCAAAGCTGTCGCCTTCAACTCTAGGCCTCTCTCAGGTACTCCAATTTCTTGATTCAATCAAAATAGCGAATCCGTATGAGCTCTGATTAATTGGTGCTAAACTTTCAAGCAGTGTGTGGTGTATGTAGGATGCTTAACCGGAACAAAATCTCCGGGAACACCTCGGCGTTCCTGGTAATGTGCAAGCCCTGCGCCACCCGATTCTACGGCACTCCCCGAAAACCCGCCGTGTTTATGAGGAAATTCCATGGTAGAAATGCCAGAACCTTATCCACATTTGCTTCAGAATTGATCTCCCACACTGAATCTCTCATAATCCGATCACCATCGTCGCTTGTGTTGGCCTCACGCGCGACGGAATCCGATACCCCGCAACGCTCGGAGGAGTGGTTTGCGCTCCGTAGGGACAAGCTTACCACGAGCACATTCAGCACTGCATTGGGATTTTGGAAAGGAAACCGCCGATTTGAGCTTTGGCATGAGAAGGTATTTGCATTGGAGACGATCCCAATTGCCGAAGGCGCTAAACAGTTTGCCATGAATTGGGGTGTTGTCAATGAAGCAGCAGCGATAGACCGGTACAAAAGCATTACTGGCTGTGAAGTAGGCTCGCTTGGGTTCGCGATTCACACCGAGGAACGGTATGGTTGGCTCGGTGCCTCTCCCGATGGTCTGCTCAGTTGCTTGCAAGAGGGTGGCGGGATTTTGGAAGTCAAGTGTCCTTATAACAAGGGGAAGCCTGAGACGGGTCTTCCTTGGTCCAAAGTGCCTTTCTATTACATGCCTCAGGTTCAGGGTCAAATGGAGATAATGGCCAGAGAATGGCTTGACTTGTATTGTTGGACACCAAATGGGAGTACCATTTTTCGTGTGCGTAGGGAGCGCAGTTACTGGGAGTTGATGCATGGGATTTTGCGCGAGTTTTGGTGGGAAAATGTGGTTCCGGCGAGGGAGGCATTGTCGCTGGGAAGGGAAGAAGAGGCCAAGTCTTATCAACCGAGTTCTACCCACAAACAAACAGGGCTCGCCATTTTCAAAAGCATGAAGTTAGCGGGTGAAGCGAAGTTGTTGTGTAGGGAGATTGCAGGCCATGTTGAATTTTACGGATCATGATGTCCCCAACTGAAAATGCGAGGCAGTTCATCCCTTTATTTTGATTGATGCATTTATATTTATATAGATATAGAAATCTTATTTTATGATCAACAGGGGATTTCACTGTGTTACTTTTTACTTTCAAGTTGCTTAATAATGCTCAACATTTTTTAGGGCATGAATGAAATTATCGATAAGTTGAGTGTACATTTTCTCAGAAAATATCGCCGTGCGGTGGCCTAGCGGTAATGGTGAGTCTGTGATCAAAGGATAGAGTGGGTGACCCATTTTGAGGGTCCTAAATGAGTGGCTTACTCATTTAGAGTGCATTACACCATGCCCCACGAATCCTTTATCGTGTCATCCCCTTCTCGGACTTTTATTTTAGCAAAAAAACTAGACAGTTTAGAGGAGAGCAGTCTTAGTTCTTCCTCAAATGTGGAGATAACAATTCAACAACACCACTTTCAAATTTAGGCAGTCTATAAAAGCATGAAATGGTTACAGCCAAATATAGATCTCAAGCCATAGAGAATCGGTCAACCATATGTTCTTGAAGAGCATGGCTTGTTACCAAGATGACAATTTTTTTAGTGAAATAACGTCCTCTGTCCAATTGAAGCAAACAAGACCAAAGTAGTCAACGGAAATCGGGCTAAAATAAGCAAATGACTAGGAATCACAGATTTCTAAAACTGGTAATCAAACTAACCAACTTTTTACGGATCTCCTTGAGTCAAATACAAGAAAATTATCAGCCGAAGCATTAAGTTAACACATAATATATACTATATTAAAGCTGCAATCCAAGAAATGCAGAAGTGAAGAAAGAAAAACAGATTAACAATGGATTCCGGGCTGTCCTGGGCTGATCAATGGGACTACAACTCTGATCCTCCTCCGCAAGCACCAAGCGTTGATAAGAAGAAGAAGAAAGACGGGTCGAAGAGCAAGTTCGGGAAATCAATTCTAACCTTCAAATGGATGAAAGAGCTTCGCAGGAAATCTCAGAAATGATGAGCATAAATATTAGAAACCTTCTTTGTCCCTTGACCAGGATGCACTTGGGGCTAGGCCAAAAATTGTGAAAAATCTTTGCTTGCATTAAAAAGACTGGTTTCTGTTTTCTTTCTTCGAGTTTTTTCTCGACACAGTTGTTTTATCATGTTGTATATGTGGAAGATGTTGATGCAATAACATGGATTATTATATTATTCACCATTTTCTTTTTGCTTTTGCGGATTAAAGCACACCTTCTAGCTTACGTTGGTTTCAAATTTCAATTTGCTTTGAGAACTCGAGCCAAAAAAAGACACTCATCTTAGGCTTGCTCGAGGGGCAGCTGCTTTGAAAATGAAATGTTAGTTTTCTCTTGATAGATTATGGCCTTTTCTTAATTTTTGTTTATTAATAAATTTTCGCAATTTAGATCGAAGATAACTGCATTTTTAAGGTTTTGAAAAAAATAATAACTATATTGATTTCCCTGAAAATGAACACAAAGGGCTTAAGAATTCAGATTCAGAACCACTAAATTGTATGGTCCAACACCTGGATCAATATTGTAGAGTTTTTTTCAATTATTTTTTTTTTCTTACTGGAACTGCAAAGGAAATAGAAAGCTTGTTTACCTTAAGAAAAAAAAAGAAAAGAAAAAAAAATAAAGGAGAAGAAATCTCTAGTTAATGTGAGAGTGTTAAAGATACCGCTTTCAATATATAGTTATAATAGCTTTCCAGAGCTTAAGAAAAGTTGCAGAATTTTTACGTTTATGTATTATTTCCAAACGCAAATATAACTTTTCGTTCCTTCTTCATCAATATAAATGAAATAATTTCACGCACCGCTCAAAGAAAATCAGGTATACTTTATTTTGTGACAAGTTGAACTGCAGGTACCAACTTACATACCCAATACATATCAACCTTTAAACATGTTCTGTATGTAGTGACGAATATAAAGTAACACGGCAAAACAAAAGAATTTTCTCAGCCACGGCCATAAATGGTCCGGATCAGACCAAAATCCACTCAAAGAAAAAGTACAACACATGGTTCAAGTACAACACTGGTGTAAACGTAATGACCCTGACGGGTAAAAATATTAAAAGTATACATAAAGTTTGTGACCAAGAAAAACAAACATTATTAAAACTGGAGATAAACATAGTACAGCACATATAGAGAGAGAGAGAGACAAGTCTGCCATATATAGTGCTCCAAGTGCACACTCTGATAACACAAACAGCTGGACATTATCATCTCCCAAGCATTAGAGCGAGCAGGTTTACAAATAAATGAGCGCTTTATTCGACGACCAAACATAAGACAAGACAATCGACAGATCATCTTACCACTTTGTTTTGTTCTTCACAAAAAAAAAAAAAAAAAAAAAAAAAAGTGTACACACACACACACACACACACACACACACACACACACACTACTTACTCCCCAAGTGTCGCCACTGCAGGTGGGTCAGAAACAAGCTCCTTTCTCTGGGCACTGCTTGCAGTGTGACCTTGTAAACTCTTCCTCTTCAACACCCTTTTTTTCTTTTTCTTTTTTTAAGTTTTCTTCGTTTTTATTTTTTATTTTTTACTCGCTGCACCCAGCAGCCCAGTCCAGTGACTCAAACAGGTTAATAAAACATCATCCGACATGGTTCCTATTTTTTTCTTTTTCCCCTTCTCCAATGGGTGTCTGAAACAACCACCAAGTATGTAATTTCGCGAGCCATAACTTGAAACCGACGGGACTGTAGAGGTAATCAGTCTCTAGCCATGAAGACAAAAGCTGTAATCTTGTTCGACTGGAACGGCAGACTTGGATGGAGTCAGACCAACCTTTCTATCCTGCTTCTCATCTTCACACTTCACCTCATGCCAGCAGACCCCGCAAAGCAATTCCAAACAGAATGTTTCCTCGTACTCATTGTCATTGATGCACCTTCCACACTTGACACAACGTGCTATGCACAGTGTGCATGCCCTGCACAGTTGAGTAGCATGATCTTTCTCTTGACAAGTCTCTGAGGGACAATCATAAACAAGCCTCTGGTTCTGGCACCTGGGGCAAGTTTCGATGTCGATATCACGATCATCGTCACAAGGAAGGTAAAAGCTTCCTCTTATATGGAAACGTGGTTTCCGGGCACTCTGCTGCATCTGGCCACCAGTGCCCAACAATAACTTCATTTCTTCAAAAATCTCTGGTTTCATGCCAAAGATCCCACCAATTCGTAGATGCTTCACACCCTGTGTTCCAGTGGAGTTGAAAGCCCTTAAGCTGTTCATGATGCCATCGATAGTGAGCCTAGTACATCCAGGCACACTTAACTGAAAAATGAAGAAGAAACAATTATTGTCACTACAAATGCGTTCGTTTGACACAAATGATCAAGCAAAGTATTATATGCTCAAAGAAAATGAGAGCAAAGTGAAGGGTCTGCATTGAGGAAGATACAAAGAATTGATAGTTCAGGAAATTTAACAACGGATGTTACTGGGATTCAACAATCAAAAGGAAAGGAAAACATAAATGAACAGACGGTCAACAAAATAATTAAAGAAACTCTGATTCTTGGTTGATGCAAACCCACTTCATAACCAATAGACGTTAGCTGTTAGTTTTGGGTATTATCAATTCCCAGTTATCCAACACAGCAAGTGAAAAAAAGGAAGGAGTAAAAAGTGGAGCTCCGTAAAGCAAGTGAACAATGCAGCTTTTTCTACACAACTCGGAAACATACATAACGCAGCCGCGCATGAAATTAACAAAATGGGAATTAAAGTTGATATAATAAAAGCAATACTAACCTTAGTTAGCTTAGGATTACTTTCAAGCACACGTCTCAGGCCATCGTCAGTAATCCTGGGGCACTCCACCAGGCTCAAGCATTGTAGATTACCTTGAGCCTTGTCAGTTAAATGCAAAAGAATGTCATCTGTAATCTTCTCGTTCAATGGTTGCTCAATGTGAATTGTGCTCCAATAAAAGGGGTCACCTCGAATTGTAGATTGCAGACTTCTACATACGCTTTCAAGAACAAGAAGATCCCGCACACCCAGATGACCAAGGGCAAAAACCAAACCGCCAGGAGGAGCTCCTCCATCATCATTGGAAAAATTTCCGTTACCATCTATCCCAGAACCTTCACTTTGCCCACCGCTTGCTACACCCCAACTTCCATTACCCAAACTCGTAGTGCTATTCTCGGCAGAATTCAATTCGAATCTAACATGGCAAGAAGCTCCAGCCCCACCCTTTTCCACAGAAGACCAACCAAACCCATCTGCAGCATTAGCTTCATGATCAACCCCTGCACCTGCAGGGAAAGCCTGGCACCCCCTCATCGCTCTATTCCAAATAAAATTCAGTTCCGCAAAAAGCTTATAGCTTCCATCACTCGCCACGGCCTCATTCCGTCCATATCCGCCATAGTCCACCTCTAAATCCTCGAGCCAACCCGTAATTGCAGTGAAAGTAGTACTTATATCCATGCCAAAGGGATCTGAAGGCAGAAGATCAATAATGTCGTTCGAAACCGACTCCTGCGAGTCACCCATCTCGAATCTATCCCTACCATAATCAAAGAGATTCTCAACTTCCCAATTCGAATGCCACGGCCTACTGAAGCCATCCAGACTGCCATTCCCAATTCGGATTGGCGAGACCAAATTTTCCTCAGCAAGATGCGCCGGAAAGACAGGTCGATGCGAGAAATTCAAGGCCATTTGTATCTACACACTTGACCCAATCCTTCCCCAAAAAATCTAAAACGAAACCCTAGATTTTCTCAATACTTGTTCTCTCTCTATTTTTTTTTCTTTTTTTCTTTTTTTAAAAGAGAAACGATGGGAAAAAAAAAAAGGAGTGATTGTAAAGGGGCAAAAAGGAACAAAAAAGGAAATTTATGTGGAAGGATCTAGCAAGAAAACCCTCAATTTCGGATGACAAACTAAAACAACGCACCAAAAATTTCACAGAGCTTCTTGTAAAAAGAACCCAAAAATAGCTAAGAATGGGAAACCTAGAAAACTAATCCAATCTCTATATACACAATAAAGAATCAAAGAACATAATTTTTCCCCCCTCTTTTCTCTTTTATCTTCCTCGTCTAAACCTAACAAGAAAACCTAGGGTTACACAAGAACAACGAGAAACGGATCGAATTAAGGAAAACAAAAAACTGGAGAAATTTAAGGAAACCGAAATGAAAAACCTAAAATTACCAGGAAAAGAAACCCTAATTTGATCGAAAGAAACGCAATCGACGGCGAAAGCCAGCCTCTGGGGGGGCGTCGAAGAATCCTCGCGTAAACAGATTATAGCAAAGAAGAAGCTTTTTTTTTTTTCCCTGCGATTTCTTGGGATTGGAAGGGAGATTTCTAGGGTTTGTTTGTTCTTCGCGAGTTTTTTTATTTTTATTTTTTGGTTTTCTTTCTTCTCTTTCCCTGGTGGAAATTCGACCCGAAGAGAGGTGAGAGAGAACCTGTCGATCGAGTTCAGAGACCAAAAAAAAAAAAAGAAGAAGAGAGAGAGACAGAGAGATGGGGGAGAAAATAATATATAAATGCGATGAATAACTAAAGTCATAAAAATTATTTAAAGACGACTTTCTACGAATGTATATTGAAAAAACCCTAAAAAATGTATTTAAAAAAAAAAAAAAAAAAAAGGGCAAACGTAATGGGCAACGGTGTAAATTGATTCCCTAAAAAAAAAAGTGTAAATTGAAACGGTACATTTCTAGGATTAAAAAAAGAAAAGAAAAGGAATGAATGAATGAAAATTATAAATTCATTTAAATTAAAAATAGAAGTATTTTTTAAATTATGAAGTAAATTACATTAAAACCATTCATAAATAAAATATAGATTAATAATATTTGACAGAATAATAAGATTAAAAAAATAATTTGACAGAATTTATGTATTAAAACATTTTTTAATAATAAGAAAAAGTTAGAAATGTACAAATTCCAAACGAAGATTATGTGGCAAAGTTAAGGGAGTTTCTTTCTTCTTCGGATTCAGATGTGGCGGGAGAAGAAAACCTCCTCTTGTAAAATAAAGCTTTCTTTAAAAATAAATAAATAATAATTTCAATAATAAAAAATAAAAATAGTACTTTTTATGTATATTCTATAAATTCGTCGTTGGCTTCCCAAAAATAAAATATTGTATACGTATATTTATTTTTTTGATAAACTGTACGTATATTTATTTGTCTCTTGTTAATCCATGCAAGATCAATAATTTGCTTATATCAATTTTCAAATAAAAAATATTTGTTTACAATTTACATCGCCCTCAACAATTATGAAGAAAAAGAAATTGTACAACAAGTTTTCATTGGAGCTCGCTGGATCTTGATCGAATGGACAGGAATTAGTGGCTTGGATTACTCTTTTTTTCTTCTAATTTTTTTAAAGGACATTTTAAGTGACGTGGATTACTTGATTTTTGAAACGTGTAAAGTGTAATAATAATTATAAAAGGACCCATTTATATTCATTTATGTAAAGTTTCCTAATCACGGCAACAACTTGACTTAAACAAAATGCAGTATTTATAATTTAGAATAACGCGTTACTTTTCTATTTTAGGTTTTTTTTTTTTTTTTTTGTGCATGTATATTTGTTGGAATATGGAGAAATTAAAAAAATTTGATGGAATGTTGGAATTAAAAAAAAAAAATTTGAGGGAAAATATGTTGTGGTGATTGAGGAAGAGATTGGGCTGTGAATGTGTAAAGTGCCGTATTTGGGTTTGTGCAATTACGTAAAGGGTTAGAGGTGACCCCACTTTCTATGGCTTAGCTCATTTGATTGGGTTTGGGTGGCTTGACTTAATCAACAATAATCCGAACCAGGATCAAACTCTAATATATATATATATAGATAGATTTATTAAAAAAAAACAATAAATAATCTCTATCTGGTATCATACAACATTTGTATTTTTATTTAAAAATTTATTATATAATAATTAATTTATTTTATATAATTTTTTATTTAAAATTTTGTCGTATAGTATTATTCAAATATTGATATCAAGGATAAGCTTATATTTAATTCTCTATTTCCAACTCAAAATTTTCAATTCAGTTTTTTTTTTTTTTTCTTTTGAAAAGTCAATAAAAAATTTTAATTAGTTTTTAAAAGTTAACAAATTCTAATTTAAAAATTTCAACTCAAATTTACAACCAAAATATCATTAAAAATGTTATATTTAAATAACATAATTATTATAACATAACACAAATCACGTTACAAATAGCGTATGAAAGGAGTGGTGTATAGTACTGTTTGTAATATATATATATATATATAACATTGTTATTTACTTTATTTTTTATTTGGAACATTAACGATATTAAATGGCAAGAAATACTCCACACTAGAGTATGTTTCTTCTTTGGTTATTTGAATTTGTGGGGGGATTTAATCCTTGTTTCACACACCATTAAACTGAAAATTTTCTAAAATGAATTGGTGAGGGAGGAAAAAAAAAAAAGAATGTAGTGTGAATTTGAAAATGTGAAAAAAATAAAAAAAGGATTTTTTATTCATTTTGAATTTAAATTTTTCATCTAAAAATATAGTGTAAAATTTTTGTGAAAAAATCATTAACTTTACATCTTATCAAAGTCATTTTTAGTATGTAAAATAAATAAAAATATAAAAAAAATAACAAAAACATAATACAAATTTGACAGTCAACAATATTCTTTGTAGAATATCCTACAATAAAATTCTCATCTTCTTTTATCTATCCCCCCCTGTTTATTTGCTTTTTTTTTCTCTCCTCTCTTGAGAGGTGATTTCTAGGAATATGGGTCGCAAAAAATAAAAAGAAATTAAAAAAAAATATTCCATTCTACCCACTCACAAAATGCAACAAAGCCACATTGAATGATAGTTAATGGGAAAGGTTGCTTGCACCCGAAGTCCACCATCTCTAAAAGAAAATAAATAAATAAATACTAAAGTAAAGAAAATAAGACTTCTAGATTGTCCTCAACAATCAAACCATATTACCAAATGGCCATCGGCCTTGGGCCACAAGAAACATGTTTTTTTTTTTTTTTTTTGTTTTTGTTTTTTTTTTTCCTTGACAAGAAGCATTCAAAATTTTTTTTTTTTGGTTAGAAATAGAAACGTCTCTCTCTTTGTACTTTTTTTTTTTTTTTTTTTTTTCTTGAAAAAGAATCTGGTGGTATTCATCTTACTCTCACATTCTTTTGATACGATAACAATCCCAGAAACCATCGAGCAGTATTCGAGACATAGTTGGCTATTTCTAATATTATTTAAACATGGGAATAATCTAATAGGAAAATTCATCCCCCTGTTAAAGAATATACTAGTAGTACTAGAGTGGACGATTTTTTTGTTAGAATCCTTCGTAACTTGGACTTGTTCTTCTTCTCACGAAAGAACGCCTTGCCAAAAGCAATCCAAAGTTAACCCTTGAAGGCAAGGAAGCTGAACTGACATATTTGTGTCCAAAGTAAAGAAACATTACTGATCCAAAAATACTTTTCTTACAACTGTTTAAAAGTTAATCTAATGACTCATTGATAGTATTTATTGATAAGAGTAAATTATAGTTCTTACCATAATATTTTCCGTTCTTTTGTTTCTTTTGTTTTGGATGAAACAAAAAATGGCTTTCAATCCCAAGGGACAGTCACAATTTACCTCTTGCCATTATCGAACATCTGTCATAGGAAGGTTTTCTTGCTGACAGGGCAACCTCTTTGTATAGAGCTTAGATGAGTGAAAGCAAAAAGGTTACAAGGCAGAAAAATAACAACATCACTATTTAAAAAAAAAAAAAGAAAAAAAAAAAGAAAGAAAAAAGACATCGCTGGACACATCACCATGAAAAGTTTACATCGTAGGGTAAAGCATGTTTGCAAGGTGAGCTATATATATATATATATATATATATATATATTTTTTTTTTTTTTTTGTAATTATTATTATTATTATTTTATAGCACTTCAAAGAGAATTTAACGGATAGCAGTAATCTTGATTGTTCTATTTTGAATTTTGTATCACTTCCGGTATTTTTTTTTTCCGAAGAGATTACTAGCAGTAATTACTACAAGTTAATCATAATTACTATAATGACTTTTGATAATTTTGATAATTTTGATAATTAGTGCTGTAGCACTAATACAAAAGAAAATAATCAAGATCTATGCTATAAATGTAGTACTTTTCTTTTAATGCTTCAAAGAGAAACTTTGGTTTGTTTTTTGTTTTGGTTGATGAACTAACTTTGGTGTAATAAAGCAATCCCATACCCAACATGGGCCAGTGGCTGAGGGCAGGCAACCACATTTCTCTTATGATCTATATACCATGCATAACTTCAGCAATATATATATATATATATATATATGAAATGTCATGTCTCCTCCTAAGCATTATCGCATAACATACGTAACTTATAACTTTCTATTTTAAAACTAATAATAACTAGTTGATTTATATGTAACTTCTTATTTAGATCTTGTCATATGATGCTATTTAGATATTAGTATAAAAAACAAGTATCACTAAAAAATGTACCATTAAATAACTTAATTGGTATAACATAATACAGATATCACGGTATAGAAAGGGTGCTGCACGACAGACCCTCCTTATATGTCACCTATAATGTGGCGTGTCACCTATAATGTGCTTGTGAGATGCAGCAGCACAAATTAAAAAAAAAAAAAAAAAAAAAAAAAAAAAAAAAAAATTAGCATGTTAGATGTTAGAGATGCATAATAAAAGGTAACAAATGGGAAGTTAGCATATCAGTACCATATGAGGGGAAAAATATGCTACATCATAAATTCAGCCTTCTCCTCTCCCTTAACAAACATAAAATTGTTTATTATCCAAGCCTTCGAATTTTCCTGGCAGAATGTATAACCGAAAACCAAAAAGACAGCAGGAAATCCCACGGCCAAATTTCGCTACGCACATCTGTCATGCTCTGTGGCTAAATGACAAATCGCCTGTTGTTTAAATCAAAGTAAACTAGCAAGGCCGAAAATAGACTACAAAATCTCAGCTCAGTAACACTAAGGACAACAGCAAATATAACTTGTGCAAAATTTGAAAAATGTCGGGTGTGTTTAAAAGGAAAAGAGAGGAAAAGGTAAAAGGATCCTCCTCATTAGTTCCTAGACTTCTTTCTTGATGACTTGGACGGCTTGGATTGTTCTGCGGATGCATTCGAGGCCCCTTTTGAGGAGGTTGCTTGATTTGATTTCAAATTTGTAGTACTGGAGCTGGTGCCAGCAGGACCAGCTTCGTGTTTCTCTCTAACAACCGCACCCTGCGAGCCTCTCACTTGAGCCGCTCTCTTATCCTTTCTTTTGGGCCTGTAACTCGACCTCTCTCTCTTAGGGAGCCACCTTTCTGGATCTGGAGGAGGTCCTGGATTTGCTGGGTCAAATCCTTTAGGATACTTGGGCTTTCTCTTTCTCTTCTTCTTCACTTTTGTTTTACTCTTTCCCTCCTCGTGTGCTTCAGTGACCGTATCATGAGAGGCACCCTCAACATGTTTAGCCCCGGAAGTTTTCTCCAAACTATCCACATCGACCCCTTTCAGTCTTGGTAATGGTTTCAACTTCTGCTGATATGCTTCTGCTTTGCTAACATCCACACGAGCAACAGTAGTCACCAGACCAACCAATGCTTCAACACTTCCATGGCTTTTCACAAGCTCCTCAAATAGCTGCGCAGCATCCTTTTCTCGGCCATGCCTGAGCATGAAGGACGCAGCCTCTTGCATTATTACACTAAGCTTGTTATCCTCTGTCATGGAATTTGACCACCATTTGATCGCTGTGTCAAGCACAGCAGCTGCACCGTCAATGTCTCCTGCACGCTCTTTAAGAGAAACAAGGGTGGCAACGGTGGCAGGCATGTGCTGGATATCAGGTATCTTAGCCAGGGACTCAGCAGCGACATGCTGATGGCTGGCAGCAGCAGCTACCTGTGCCCTTGCTAAAAGAACAACCCTGGACTTCTCAGGGAACTTCTCAGCAAACTGCCCTAAGATTTCTTCTGCTTTCCCAGCTTTATTTTCTTTGACCAGTACTGCTGCCTGAAGTAGTACTGGCATCACAGAATTGGGAAACATCTCCGGAAGTGCAGGGACAAGCTCTCGAGCCTAAAGTTTTCAATCATAAAGGGTCAGCAACAACAGCAAGAGTACCACAAAATTTGTTATTTCAACCGACATCATAAACAAGAAGGTGAACTCTAAAGAGCAAGTGGAACAACCTGATCCATCTTATTTGCATGGAGAAGTAAAAGTATCCGATTTGCATATATTGCCTCCTTTTGGTTTGGTGCAAGCTTTAAATCAAGAGCACGAGCAAGCTGAAAGTTTTGTGTCTCTTTCTCTTTTAACCTATCAAATTTCCTCAGGCCATCTGAAACATCTTTGGGACCTTTACTGCAATGAGATTATTCACAGCCACTGCAAGTGATGACTCATCTGCCAGATCTCGTTTAATTACGTCAGTGTAAGCTTGAGTTGCTTCTTGTGTATAACCAAGGAGCTGTTCAAACATGCAAAAAAAGACATTACTGCCTATTAAATGACCCCAGCCCAGCAAGATGAAAGTTAAAGAATTTCCTTAACACTACATTATTACCTAAGCAGCATAGAGGAAACATTTTTGTTTTTTGTTTTTTGTTTTTAAGCCTCGATTGAGTCAAGTATTGCAATTCACCTGCTTAACATAAGCCAGCTGGACAGCAATTGGTGCCAGTTCTATTTCTATCTCGTCATCAGGTATGTTCTCTTCCATTAGGGTTTCTTGACCAATTCTGACAAAAATAAGCAAGTTATCCATCCACATGTTTATTGTGAAGTTAACGAGTACTAATTAAAGACGAACAAATAAAAATGCAGAAAAAAAAAAAAAAGTTCCTTAAAAGGAAAACTGAAGAACTACATTGTAGAAATAAATGGATTCAGCAAGTAGAAAACTGTTAGCTTTCCATCAAGAATATTACCTTCGGGCTGACAGCAGGAGTTGTTCAGCATCAGCGTACTTATTCCTCTCGATCAAAGAGCATGCAGTGTTAAACGCCAATTCAAAGCTGCTAGTTGCTTTAAACCCTCAGTGCATCCATCACTCCTTGTACTTCCGAACCCCTTCCGGCAGCAACCAAGCCAGCCACATAATTTATCTCCAAAGAGTCAATCTTGGACTTCTGAAGCTTCTGATAGATATCCATACAAGCATCCATTTTTCCACATCGGTATAGTATCTGAGATTCCAACAGCATTGTTGTGGAATTTCTCTCTAGATTTTTCAGGGAGTCAAGAGCTTCATCTAACTTGTTTTGTCTGTACAAGCAGTATGCCTATTTGGGGATCAAAGGAGAGGAACAAAACATCAATCTAAACACACACACACGAGAGTACACAGATAGATATAGGTAAGAAAACCGCCAAATTTAAATAAATAGGCAATGAGTTTGAGGTACTAAAACCAATTTGAGCTTACATGAAACAGAGTGAATTGGAAGTAACAGAAGACATGTTTGAAATCAAATTAAATTTCAAATGAAGAAAGGAAAATCATTCAACTATATTGAATTAATTATAATACTCCAGAAAAATAATATAGACTTATAATTAATTAAACATCTGGCTCAGAAATTCACTGTGATTCACGCAACTGTCGATACCTAACATTTAATTTGCTTCTAGAAATTTAAGTTTCTATAATCGCAAGATATTAAATTATCCAGAATTAAGAATTTCACCAAGACAATCTCAACTAAAATGCGCACTCCATTACGGCCGAGGAACGGCCTACAATAACGAAAATTACATATATGCACCAAAATGCAGCACTTAAATTTAGTATTTACAGTACAATAATCAGTTACAAGATTGTACCGTGTCAGTAGACTGCTAATCCAAATAAAGAACCGTAGAGTATCAGAAAACACAAAAATTCAAATTTCTCCCTAACAATGGAAAATAAATTCATTGGAAGCAAACATAATCTACCGCAGCAGGTGTATATAATCGCTGAAAACAGACAAAATCCCGAAATTACCAACCTTGAAGAAGCTGAAATCCACTGAAGGCTTCTGATTAATGGTGGAAAGAGCCTCATTCATGTTATCGTCTTTGATCAGAGCCACGACCTTGCATCGAATCGCGTCCTCGTCTCCAGGGGCAATTGACAGAACTGCGTGTCGAAAAAGCAAAAAAAAAAAAAAAAAAGGGATCATTTACCAATTAAATGAAAAATTCGGAAGAGAAAAAGGGTGAAGTCTTGAAGAAGCGTGAGAAAACGAGTTTCGACCTTGATCTGCGACTTTGACAGCTTGTTGGAATTCGGATCTCTGGATGTGCTTGTTGAGAGAAGCGAAGAGATCTTCGATCGGAGGGGGAGGCTGCGACGGCGCCGGTGAGGGTTTCGTTTTCTCTTTGGGCTTCGGAGCCATGGCGCAAATTGCTTCTCGATTTTCTCGCTTACCAAACGGAAGCGAGAAAATATGAGTGCGGGGGGATAATATTGGACCGATTTTCGTCTGCCTGCGGGCTGAGAGACTAGGCTGAGGTATCCGCGAATATTCTCGGGTCAAATCGGGTGGACGGGTCAATATGAACCGAATGGCGGATGTTGCTAGTGGAGGCCTGTTAACTAACTTCTTGGGCCTGAGAAGTGAGACCTCCGATTGGGCCAAGAACCAGTGAAGCCCAAATAGGGTGCTTCAAAATTCCGATTTCCAGTAAATAAAATTTTTTAAGAAAGAATTACCTAAATGGCCGCTTCTTTTTTTTACTCGATATAAATTTTCTATTATTTAACATTATATAAATTTTAATTAATTTTAATTTAATTTGATGTTTTATTAGTTTTGTGATAATTTTTTATATAATATTGGTGTAATTGTTTTTAAATTTATATCATTTAGGTTTTTTTTTCTTCCAAATTTAATAAAGAACGGAGATTTCCAAATAAATAAAGAAGGGAGATGTGTCTATAATATTGAAATTACTATTTTGTGTACTTTTAACCCTTATGAATTATATTGTAATATTATTATGTATTTTAAATTACAGTTGGTTTATTTGTTCTTAAAATAAATATTCTTCATAAATATCGTTGACTTCCAAGTTCCAAGCCATCCTTTGCCTTTCATAATAAATGTACTAATGGAGTAGATATGTGTGTTTATTTGTGCTGTGTAATTGATGTTTTTCAATGTTACTTTACTATGAATGTAAGATCTAACCGAAGTATAATTAAAATCCCGCTCGGGTTTTCTTCTTATAGGACTTTATATTGATAGTGTACGTATTAAATCACTAAAAAAGTGTAACAAATAATTTTTTTTGTATAACTTCTGTTATCAAGTAAGTAGGAATTTGGTAGGTGCACTCTAATGGAAGCGGACCGCTCAATGTAATCTCATATTCGTTAGACCTACCTATGAACGCCAAGCCATCTGTATAAGCAACTTAAGTTAGTTAATGCACAACATGCACAAAATGAAATGGCCATAACTTAAAAAAAAAAAAAAAAAAAAAAAAAAAAAAAGAAATGGCCATAACTTATTATGATGATTTAATTTAATTTATTTTTTGGTAAATAAACTTAATATGATGATAAATGCAGCATATGATATAATGGCTTTTATGCTTGTGTGGATATTCAATACAATACCCCACTGTTTAAACTGTATTTCATTGTCATAAATAATGGCTTTTATTTGGGAATTACGGAGAAAACCAAACTTTACACTTCGTCCAATCCAACAACCATTTCACCAAAAGCTGGTCAGAACTTTGAACATTAACAGCTCTCACTAAAGCACCAAACCACCTTCTTTTTGTCCACAGATCTCACAAACTGGGAGATTAGAAGTTCGAATCCTATGTCAATTCAGGATAATAGTTCTTGCTTATGTGGAGTATAAAAAAGGAGAAATGATGAAATCACCACTAAATTTTTTATTTAGCAAAAAAAAAAAAAAAAAAAAAAAAACCGCCTTTCTTTTGCTTTTCAATCAAGGAGAAAATAAGTATACTTTACTTTTTTACAATTTCATTTTATTCTATTAGTTTTAAATATATTCTTAAGGTTTTGACTAACATCGTGATTCAGAATCAGTGATGAAGCTATATTTTTATGTCATAGGCTAAAAACTATATGATGGATAAATAGGAGATTATTATTACAAATTTTTTTTTAATATTAAAGAGAGATTGTTACGAAATTTTATTCAAAATTTTTAAAAAAGGAAGGCTGAGGTGGACTTACTTAATTACTCTTCATTGACTACGTGTCTATTTAGAAATATACAGTAATAGTAAAATATTTCTTGATAATATTTAAAATTTATTTATTTTTGATAAAATTAAATATGAAATTACCGTTATACTGTGTCTGTAATCACAAAATCCAATAGTTTTTTTTTTTAAAATTTAAACTTAAAGATAAGGATATTTAAACTTTTTTTTTTATAAAATTAAATATAAAATTACCGTTATAACGTGTTAGTAATCACAAAATCCAAGAGTTTTTGGTACCTCATATTCTGCCATAATATATTAAAGGGAAAAATAGTTTAAAAAAAAAAAAAAAAAAAACAGAAAGAAGAAAATTTAGGCCAGGCCGATATTTGGGCCCATGTCTATATTTACTTCAAAAATTGAAGCAACGCAAGAACAGCCGTTCCAGTCTTGATCAACATGAGTCAGATGCTGACGACAGTAGGTAGGGACAGCTCTCTGACATTTTGTTTTTTTCTTTTCTGTTTTTCTTGAATTTCAATTTTAAAAATGAAGAGATTGTGGTAGAGTCTTTCCCAAAATAACTATCGGTAGAGTTTTTTTTGAATCGTTAGATTTAATCGAACGGTTGATATATTGTTGATGTAACATAGTTACCATACACCTTACCTCATATAAATTTTCTCACTCTTATCTTTTCCGTCACCGGTGACCTTCCAATTGTCGCCGGCGACCACACCCCCGGCCGGCCCCCACCCCATCCTCGGCCACCCCCTCCACCCCCGACCCCCCTCTCTCTCTTCTCCTCTCTCCCTGACCCCGGCCCCCCCCCCCACCCCCGGACGGGAACCCCCCCACCCCTCTTTCTCTCTCTTCCCGTTCAACCCTTATCTTCTCCGACGCCGGCGACCACACACCCCCGGCCGGCCCCTATCCCCATCCCCGGCCACCCCCTCTCTCTTTCTTCTCCTCTTTCCCTGCCCCCGGCGCCCCCGCCGACCCCCCTGCCCCAGCCCGCCCGGCGCCCTCTACCCCAAGCCCCCTCCCCGGGTGCCCCCACCCCCCTCTCTCTTTCCGGCCGACCCCCTGCCCCCAACCCGGCGCCCCCCCCCCCCCCCCCCCCCCCCCCCCAACCCCAGCGCACCTCCCCCAACGGCCCCCTCCCCGACGGGAACCCCCCACCCCCCCTCTCTCTCTCTTCCCATTCACGATCTTCTTCTGCTTTTTTTTTTTTCTCTCTTTTTCACTTACTTTGTTATAATATGGATGTGCCTACAGTTCATCATGTGCACCCTCACTATATAGACCATCCGATTTAATATCTGTGATTTAAAAAAAGACTATATCGGTAGAGACTCATACAACAGTTTTGTCCTTTTAAAAATGTTGAATTATTCCCTTTCAAAAAAAAAAAAATGTTGAATTATTTTGTCTGGCATATAAATAGGTCAGAGTCAGTGGCCTTTCTTTTTCCGCCTTGAGCTACAAAAATTTCCCTCCCAATTGCAGTTTGGCCAGATAGAAAAAATGGCGGAAAATGACGGAAACCGAGAGAAAATGGCCAAGAGGAGGCAAAACAATAATGTTTTAGCTCTTACCGGAGCCGCCGCTCTCCTCGCCCTCGCCGTCAACTTCGGAATCAACGCCTACAACTCCCGCAATCAAAACAAGAAGAAGAAGAAAGGTTTTGTCTTTTTGGGCCTTTTTTTTTTTTGTCTTTTTGGTCTTTTTTTTTTTTTCAGCTTCTCGTTTTTTTTCTCCTTCTGTCGAAGCATTCTTAATCTTCCAATTCGGTTTCGTCGTTTGGTCCTAAATCCGTGCTTGTGATTTCCAGATCTTCCAGGCTCTAAGGTTCTTGTAAATTTGTCGGCGTCAGAGATTCTCAAATTGGCGGACCAAATTATCGCAAAGTCAAAGGAGATTCACGATGTAGTTGCTTCGATTCCTCTTGAAAAGGTACTGAGAAAGAAAATTTACATTTTTATGTGAAATCCAAGTGAGTTGCTTGTGTTTGTGTGATATAGGATTGAGTTTATCGCTACACGTACAGTAATGCTTTTGCAAAGTTTGTGATTTGATTGGAATTTTCGCCATTAACGGAATTGGAGAGCTTTCATTTTACTTTGTCAGTTGTGGCTTGGCCTTGAAGTAACTCAGTCTTTTGGTTGTTTAAAGTAACTCGGTGTTTACTCTGCATTGTCAAAAAGACAGATACAATACCAGTACACAAATTGTTCTGTTACAGACGTATTCCCAGTACTAGAAATGAAAAGAAATTTCTTTTCGTTCCGTGTATATTTCTTTTCTTTTTTTTCTTTCTTTCTTTTTTTTTTTTTTTTGGTGAGTGGACATCTTATAGTTCTTTTTTGGTGATGTTGAAACGGAAAAGGGTAAAAATGCTCTCTTTGTTTGTTTTTTTGGTTGCTTTTCCTTTTTTGACTGTCCCATTTTGCAGGTCACATATACGAATTCCATATTACCTCTAGCGGAATTAGAGGCGCAACAGTTTCCACTGGTCCAATCTTGTATTTTTCCAAAGTTGGTATCTGCTTTGGATGATGTTTGCAAAGCAAGTGCTGAAGCAGAGCGGAGAATAGATGCCCACGTTCTGATGTGCAGGTTTCATTAAATACTACTTTGTGCTTGTTAATCTTTGTACTTTCTACTCATTTCGCCCCTTTGCACCTCTTGCAAAGTTAGTGGCACCACTGCCATGTAGTAATCTTAAACCGTAAAACGAAAAAGCTTTTAGGGGGTATGCACTAAAATAAGAAAATAATTTCTTTAACTAATTCTTGAATGGTAAAACCATTACTTGATTCACCGTATTGTTCAAACTTGTTCAGAAAGCGTGAAGATGTGTATCGTGTTGTTAGAGCTTCTGTGTCAAAGGGGGAATGGATGAATGCTGAAGCAAAGCGCTATACCCTATGCCTGGTAAGATCTAAGTCTTACCATATCGAGCATGATCCTTAATGAACTTGTTGATTATGCAACTAATATTTTCCTTTGTTTGGCTATGTCTTTTGATGGTTCTTTCTTTTATTAGTTAGAACAAAAAAAAAAAAAAACAACACCGTATATTGATTTCTTTCCTGATCAGTGACAGGTGAGAGATTTCGAACGAAATGGCTTGAACCTTACTTCAACCAAGAGAGAGGAAATGCAGCGGTTGAGAACACAAATTGATAACCTTAGCTTTCAATATATCCAAAACTTGAATGATGACAATTCCTTTCTTCTCTTCAGCGAGGCCGAGCTAGCTGGATTACCTTTAGAATTTTTTAAGGTGCAGTAGTCTCTTATCCTGTTGTTTTTGTTATTAAGCCATCCTTCTCGACATGGCACCTTCACAAGTTTAGAACGGAGAACTGACAATCTGAACTTTCCCTCTATAGAAAATATCAGTTAAATTTGCTGGCATAGTTGATTTAGCTTTTAGGTGTCGGTTTGTTGCTGGTGGATCATATTACGATGTATTATAATGTCCTTACTCTTCTTGCAAAGAGAGGGCTCAAGTGAGAGTCATAAACATAGTTAACATTGATGTTGGGGAGCTCCTGATGTACGTGTAGCATTTGAACTGCCAATTCTTTTATATGAAGATTGTTTGGGATTGAAGTATGGCAAGAAAAGCAAATGAAAGTGGTCTAAATAATTTATGGTTCGGCAACCTTGGGTATACTTTGGATATCCAAATAAAGGAATTCTAGAGCATCATTAATGTAGATCAATTCAATTTCATAGTTTAACGTATAGTTAGTTTACTTTTCTGAATGAATTTACCCCTGTACAGACCTTAAACAAAGCTGCAAATGGTAAATTCAAGGTCACTTTGAGAAGTAATCATGTTGCAGCGGTTCTGGAACTGTGTAAGGTATGGTGTTGGGTTCAAGTATCTATTAATTGCTAATGAGGTCAAGTTTCTTACTGCATTGACTGTTTACATTGTCTAATAATTGGGAGCAGATTTTGATGTACTACAGTTATCTATTTGTTTATTTCGTTATTTTTTAAGGTGGGAAAACAAGAAAGATGGTAGCAGTAGCATATGGTAAGAGGTGCGGAGAAGTCAATCTTTCTGTCTTAGAAGATCTGGTAAACGTTTTATTTTTTATTTTTATTTTTCCTTTTCAACATTTATTTATTAGATCCTTTTTACCTTTTACACAATATATATTTATGTTGTATAGTTAAAATATCTGCTTATAATAAGTAATGTCTAACTGGGGAGGAGCAGTGGTAGATACTTTTACTTAGTGTACCATGGTTTTTTGTTCAACCGTCTCCATAGCATATCTTTGTAAAAGTTGATTGGCAAGCATTGCTGTGTACCTTAAGTTTGAGTTATTTTCGACTTTCTGTTCTTATGATTTCCATAGATACCATACTGAATGAAAGTGTACAAAAGTTATTTGCTAATTTTATTATTTGTTTAGGTTCAGCTGCGCCATAAGTTTGCTCGGTTACTTGGTCATTCAAATTATGCTGATTATGCTGTTGATCTTAGAATGGCAAAGTCACCATCAAAGGTTCGTTTTGTGCTATTATTCCTTGTACTCATGTTATGTATAGGGGTAACTTCAGAGAAAGGGATAAAGTTAAAGAAATTTTTTTTCACGGTTCTTCCTTTTAGCCCCCCTTTTTTGATTAGGCAGTGATTAAGCAATAAAAGTGATAGCTCAATCGATTGCATGGTCGTTTTTCTCTTCTAACTTATCTGTTGCTTCATGAATGCTTCGGGTGTCCATAACCTGTCCTTGATCATACATTGCATTTGAGATTGATTTTCGCATTAAGATCCCATTTCCCAAGTGTAAACTTTCTGAACCTAAATTTTGATTGAAAAAAGGCGAATCGGTACTTTTTCCCAGAAACTTATGTAGCTGAAAATTTTTGGGATGTATGTCCAGGTTTTTGAGTTGTTAGAGGACATCTCCAGCAGTTTGAACGACTTGGCCACCAAGGAACTTGAGATGTTGAAGGACTTAAAGGTTAAATGTTTAGCAAATGCTTTATGTTTTCCCATGCATTGGTTTTGTTTTGTCCCTCATTCATTTTGGTCTTATGTGAAATCAGAAGAAAGAGGAAGGAGAGCTTCCATTCGGAATTGAGGATTTACCATACTATGTTAAGAAGGTTCAAGAGCACGAGTTTGATTTAGACTTTGGGGTTCTGAAGCAATACTTTCCTGTCAGTTTAGTTTTATCTGGAATTTTCAAAGTAGTCCAAGACCTATTCGGTAATTACATATTTTTCATATTGTTTAGTTAACTAATATTTTGTTAATGTAATTTATAAGATCTGGTTGATTTTTTCACTTTGTTCCTTAGGTTACTAATAACGTAACTTCTAACTAAATTTTTTGCAGGTTTAAGGTTTGATGAAATTGATGATTCTGAAGTTTGGCATCCTGATGTCCGTGTATTTTCAGTTCTCGATTTAGGTTCTGGTGAACTCATGGGCTATTTCTACCTTGACATGTACATAAGGTCCAAGAGCACTATTTTTTCATTTCAATTATGTGTGTGAACATAAATAGTGACCCAAGTTTAATGGAAAAGAATTGATGTTTTGTGTTTGAACAGGGAAGGAAAATATAGTCACACCTGTGTTGTGGGTCTTCAAAACGGTGCATTATCACCCAATAGTGTACGTCAGGTTGTGCTTTCGAACTATAAAGGCCCATATGGAAAGTTAAAACTTTTGTACTTGATAGACACAAATGTTTTCCCTTTTTGGTTATAGCATAGAAAATTTGACCATCAATGATTTTAACTTTCTGAATGGGGGCTCCCTCCCCTGCATTTTTTTTTTGCTGGAACCCTCCCCTGCATTTGATAGTCTTAAAGGATCCTCGTTGGATTATGGTCTTGTTTTCTGCATCGAAATGATAGATTTTTCTTTGCGCTCATTGGATGATTTCAGAAATATGTTGCATGATTCCATTGTAATGATCGTGTGTGCCTGCCAGCTCTTCAATTGTCATATTCATACTTTCATACGTCATAAATACACTATTATCCTAGTATGCCAATCTATGTGTGATTTATTTATTCATTGTTTCTGCAACTAGATGCCCGTGGTGTTGTTATTATCTCAATTTCAAAAGGATGTGGATGGACTACCTGGGTTGTTACGATTCTCTGAAGTGGTTAATTTCTTTCATGAGTTTGGCCATGTGGTATGTTATATTTATTTTTTTCACATGTCCTAGAGGCAAAACTTGTATTATTTCCTTTTTTCATGTGTCCTGGAAGCAAACTTGTATTATCATGGATTTCACCACGGCATAGAAATGCAATATCTTCTTATGTTTCTGTGATGTGCATATAAACTGGACGTTATTTGTTTTCTTTAGGTTCAATACATATGCAATTGTGCATCTTTTGTGAGGTTTTCTGGATTGGGCTATGATCCAGATTTTGTTGAGGTTCCTGCTCAGGTGCTAGAGAACTGGTACTTCGTGGATCATTTTTTTTTTACTGATTGGATTAAACCACATTCACCTTATAATACTTGATGCGAAATTTTAGGTGTTATGAGGTTTCTTCCTTGAAGTTGATATCTGGTTTCTATCAGGTGAGAATTGACTTTCTCCCCCCTCTTTTCTTCTCTCACATGCCCCAAATTCATAACATCAGCTGTGTAAATGTCTGATTTCATCGACTTACAGGACATAACAAGGCCCATAAAGGATGAAACATGCAAATCGCTTAAAAGATGGAGATATTCATTTTCTGCCCTCAAATTGAAGCAAGAAATTCTTTATTGTAAGTCCTCTTACCATTTCTTGGAATGCTCATCCATTAATCTAGTTTAGCTTGATTTCAGTTCTATGATTGTATCATAGATGATGATGACTGCTCTTTGGTGATTACATGGCAAAATTAGAATATAATGATAGGTTATTTATGGTTTTTATTACTAAACGTTGGATAAAAGCAACCACAGCGGTTCTGCAAATTTAACTTATTTAACTGACAGAGAAGAGTAAAAGAAATGACAGGTTTGAAGTTGCTTGGAGTTTTTGGTGTCTAAATTTTAGGTTTATTAAGGAAATGTAGTTCGATAGCAATTGGGTCAGCAATAAAAAATAAGGGTTCCCTGGTGTATGCTTATACTACGCAGTTTTGCTATGTTAGCACAATTGACTGTTAGCTTATTTTTTAGACACCATAACACCATAGATAAGTTGTTCAACATCCTTTTCATATTTTTTTTTCTTCTGCATCTTCTTGAAAAACTGTTCTTGCGCAATGTACTTAATTACAACCAAGTAATCAAGTAGTTTTCTTCATGGCTCCTACATGACGAAATTATCTCTAATTTTAGGTCTATTTGATCAAATTATACATTCTGCTGATAATGTTGACAGTGTTGAGTTATTCAAGCACCTTCATCCAAAGGTTTGTAAATCTCTAGCAATTTCTTGATCAACTTGTACTTGCAAGTAAAGTATGAATCTTTTATCATTTTTTTCTTTTTACTTCGTTCAAAAATTTTTTTTTTTCTGGTGCAGATTTTGTTAGGTTTGCCTATGTTAGAAGGCTCAAATCCAGCTTCACGTTTTCCTTGTAGTGCTATTGGTTATGAAGCTGCATGTTATAGTCGTATTTGGAGTGAGGTTTGTCTCCCCACTATTTCATGAAATATTTGTTTAAGTCATATTTTTCTAAGCAACATATACTCCATTATCATGAGCTTTATTATTTGTTTCCAATTATTGCATTCTTAGTTTCATGACATTGCAAGCAATTGATATATGCTACAATTGCTACATTAATGAATATAAAGGCCGCTGTTGCGACCACATATGATTCCTTAACAGTCATTACTGGTGCGCCAAACCTACAGGTTTTCGCTGCTGATATATTTTCTTCAAAGTTTCGTGGCGGCCTTTTGAATCAGTATATTGGCATGCAGTTCAGGAACAAGGTGAACACTTTGCTCTTCAAAAGTGTCTTTAAGACGCGTAGAGAAGTTTTTGCTCTTCAAAAACTTACAGACGTTATTCTTGCCTTATGTTTTCGCAAGCAACTTCATCATGCTATTGACACTTATTTGCTGCAACAATATTAGTAGAATGAAAATTATGCTGGTTATATACGACCTATTTTTCTAACTTTTAGTTCTGGGATTTTGCCAACAACATGAAGGTATTGGCCCCGGGAGGATCAAAGGAACCCATCGAAGTCCTGTCGGATTTTCTTGGGAGAGAACCATCAATCCAAGCCTTTGTTGACGCCAGAGCCGAATGCAGTTTGTGATTCTCAGAAGCAACTTTGCAACTTTCATCCTCCACTTTCCCTTCACCGTAAAACGAACTTCACTCGGTATTCTGCAATTATGGTTACGGGCAGAGCGGATCAACACTTCTTGTATGTAATCCCCACTCCAGAAATTTTCCTGCTTAATTCATGGTTTCAGATCCTGCATTTTCTCATTTGCCAATGACAGCTGTTAGCTATGACTTCTTCAAAGTTGGGTTGCCTTCTGGCATTACAGTTTTGGTGTATCACATAATTTATCGTATAATTAATTTTGTATTTATTAGCCGTCTACAATATTGAAACACCTTCCTGTCTTAACTTGCTTTTTTGCTTTTTTTTTTTTTTTGGTTTTTTTGTTTGGGGGGTGGGGTGGGGGGAGTTTTGATATATCACATAATTTATCGTAGTATAATTAATTTTGTATTTATTAGCCGCCATGTGATCCACTATTAAGGTGGTCTAGGAATTTTTTTTTTTTTTTTTTGCTAGAAGTAGATCTCATATAACTTCCATGATGAATCTAAGGGCAACCAACTTTACAAGTGAGTTTTGTTCCTACGCAGTCCAATTTGAGCAAAAAAGACCTAGGTTGCATGCGAGTCACATGCAACAAAAAGTGTGAAAAATAAAACCTTGTTTCTAATTGGAGATTAATTGCAACGGATTTTGAAGCTTAAGGTGTCAATTGCCAAGATTTTTAGTTTAAGGGTTCGTTTGGTTGGAGGGAGAGATGGAGGGAGGAAGAGGGATGGAAGGAGAGGGCAAATCTTTTGCTTGGTCGGAAGGAGGACAGGAAGGAAGGAAGGGATGGAGGGAGGAGCTCTCCTCTTAGGCCCACAAAAGTGAATCCTTCTGCTAATGGAAGGATTCTTGAAATCCCTCCATTTAAGTTTGAAATGTCTATTTAACCATTTTTAAAAAATAGTTAACTTACAATAAAATGGACAAAATAGTAATTCTACAATAATTATTTATCTATATTTTCAACTTTCTCTCCTCATTACCAAACAACATAAATGATTATTATATTCCTCTCCATCCTTCATTCTCTCTGTTGATAGTGAAAATCTGTCAATTCAAATCGTCCTCACAAGGTTGTACTCAGGATTATCTCTCCCACGAATCAATACAAGAAAATGATGAACACAGAGAGATTAATAGAGGTTCGTCTCAATGGAGACTACGTCCTCTCTGTGTCCGAGGGTGTTTTTCACTGTGTTTGGGAAAGTACAAGTGTCTTCTCACTTCTGAGAGTCTTTGTCCTCTAATGGGATTTTTCATACAATAAATATCCCTTCTCGCTTGTCTAAGGCAGTTACTCATTCTAATCATTATAACTGTCTAACCTTTTTATACCACGTGTCACTTACATTACCCACGTTTGGACGCCCCAACCGTCATTTGGGGGCTATCTTCCCGAATGCTTAGGAGTAGTGTAGGGGCAGTTAGACTCCTGAAATTATCTTCAACTTTATGTCGATACATTTATTATCACTAATTAGCGTAGTAATGATGTCATCGTTGAGGCACCCTAATTACTCGACGTAGGTAAATAATGCTCAAAGACTGATTCCTTGTAAATGCCTCATTAAAGATCTTCATGTCTTTTATCAGTCAACGTCGAGATTGGACTATATCTCGATGGTGGTGCAACACTCTCCATCCCACCTCCTCTCCATCCCTTCTACTAAACATAACCTAAGAATTGACTTATCCAACGTGAAAAGTTCGGGCAGCATGCATGCAAATTAGCTTTTTTTGTGGATCAAGTGAAGATCTTACCAACTCCATAATCTGTACATGTCATGTTGTTATAGGCAGTTTTTGGCTTTTTGCTCGATGGGAATTAGTCCTACATTTAGATCAAAATCTACACAAACAATTTCCTAGATTCCTTAGGTGAAATGTTCAAAGATACGGCAAACCTACTCCGAGATTTCCCTCTATTGTTTTGTGCCACTGTTTGGTAAAGTCAATTTATCCTCCTTTTTTTTTTAAATGAATTTTTCCTCGTTTCAATATATAATTTTTATTTTATAATTTTTATTTGTAGAAGTTAGGTGGTGAGTGAGTGTAGCTGAGTAGGCCACCCAAAATAGGTGAACTTTGAACGTTCATCTGCTTCTAAAGTAAAGGTTCTCGTGGCTTCTCTTGCTTTTTGTTGGTGTGAAAAATTGTAAGTGGCTTCTACACTTTATAGTGGCCTATTCATTTTTGAAAACAAATATGGCAAAATTTCTCCAAGCGAGGGGATTTGGAGGAGACTTAAGATTGATTAAAGTGAACAATTGAAAAACCAAAAAGTATATTGGATATAACCGACTTAGGAGACCAAAAAGTATACTTTATCAAAATTGTCGTCTCTTTGGGGGGTTTTAAAAGGTAAAACAATTCAATGAACTTGCATAAACGAAACAAGAAAAAAGAAAAAGTTACCCTATTTGTGATTGGCAGAAAGAAAACAAAACTGAAAAAAGTCTAAGCAAAATCAAAGTTCATATCCTTATGTAAAAAGCTAATAATAATAATAATATTATTATTATTATTATTATTATTATTATTATCATATATGCCCTACAATTTTAGAGTAACTCTAGCTTTTTTTTTTTTTTTTTTCCTTCTGAATTTTAAAGACTCTCATTTTATCTTCTAAACTTTAAATTTAATTTCACTATATTTTTTTTTATTAGAATTTCAATTAAAAATATATAGAAAAAAATTGAGTTCAAGGTAGTCATATGATTTGTTTTTTTTTTTTTTACAAAATTTCTAATAGAATAGATTTAGTAAGACTAATTCCCTTATTTTTTTTTTGTATGTTTTTAAAGTTGAAAAAGTAAAATGCGATTAAAATGAAGTTTTATCTAAAGAAAAAATAAAAGTGATCCTAAAATATAGAGACCTAAGGAAAAAAAATCTAAATAAAAGCTTTGAGTAAATGAAGAAGAAAAGAGCAGAGAAACTTGTAACATTCTATGAAGGCAAACGACACAGATAACGTTGTCGTTAGCATAACATTTTTCAGTGGCCTGCTACGTTTGACTTGACTCGATTGACTAAAATAATTACCTATAATAATAGAGAAAAATGAGGAAATAATAAACAACAAACAGGAAATTTTCTCAGTCAACAAACAACAACGTGAACATAAAGGATAACAAAATCCGCGATTTTCCTCTGAAGGTAATTTTACCAAATCCTCCACTTGTTTTGTTTTTGTTTTTAAATTCCTTTTTTTTTTTTTTTTTTTTTTTTGTAAATTCTCTGCGACTTCTTTTTCTTTTTCTCTTCCATTTTTTTTTTTGGGCATTGTTTCCTCTGATTTCTTACCTTTCTTTCTTTCTTTTTTAAAGAAAGTTTATTTAATTTGGTAGCATTTCGATTGCTATAAAATTCTTTGTCCAGAAGATTAGAGGCGGAAAAAAAGATGGTGAATACTGGTTGATTCTTTTTTTTTTTTTTTTGGGTTCTCTTTTGGCAGAAGTGAAGAAAAAAGGGTTCCGGTTGATCTGGGTCTGTGGCGAATTAACCAGAGAAATCGAAGATTGAGTTCGAAGAAAGCACCGAATTTGGTCTGATCTTTAGCGGTAAAGAGGTGGGTTTTGCTTCTTTTCTCCAGACGAAAAGGGGTTTCACGAGGTGTGTGAAGAAAAAAGAAAAAAAGAAAAATTCTTTGCTGGGTTTTTCAGAATCTTCATTTTCAGTATTGATATTGAAATGGGGTTTTAGGATTTTGAACTATCTTTCGTGGGTCTCTTCTTATTCGATGGGTTCTTAGCTGAAAAGCTTGGAATTTCTTGTTATGATATTTAGCAGGTGGTGGCAATTGGTTTTGTGTATATGAGTATGTTTAAACAGATTTTTAGTAAGCTTCCGCGGAAGTCTTCTTCTAAGAGTGGCGAAAATCGGGATTTTGGTGGAAGTCATGGTACGCATTCCAGTAGTGCTTCCACCAGTTCAAAAAGTGGGGAGTTAGGGAATAGAAAGTCCGGAAATTCAGTTGTTAATTATGGTTTAGAAGTGGGCCAAAACAATGCAAACAAAAATGCACGAGTTGCGAATTCAAGGCCGAATGGCTTCCCGGTGTCTTCGGCTTATGAAGCATTGCCGGCGTTCAGGGATGTTCCGAGCTCCGAGAAGCAGAGCTTGTTGATAAAAAAGTTGAACTTGTGTTGTGTTGTGTTTGATTTCACTGACCCAACCCAGCACCTCAAGGAGAAGGAGATCAAGCGCCAAACGTTGTTGGAGCTAGTGGACTACTTTACTTCTTCGAATGGAAAATTTTCGGAGACGGTAATGCAAGAGGGTATAAAAATGGTGTCTGCGAATTTATTTAGATCGTTCACTCCGCAACCGCGTGAGAACAAAGTTGTAGAAGGTTTTGATTTGGAAGAGGAAGAGCCTTCTATGGATCCAGCATGGTCTCACTTGCAAGTTGTATACGAGTTTCTGTTAAGGTTTGTTGCATCACCCGATACTGATGCGAAATTGGCCAAAAGATATGTTGATCACTCTTTTATTCTCAAGTTGCTGGATCTTTTCGACTCTGAGGATCCTAGGGAAAGGGAGTATCTGAAAACCATCCTGCATCGTATTTATGGAAAATTTATGGTACATCGACCGTTCGTCAGGAAAGCTATCAACAACATTTTTTATCGATTCATCTTTGAGACTGAGAAGCATAATGGTATTGCTGAACTGCTAGAAATTTTGGGCAGTATTATAAATGGTTTTGCTCTGCCACTGAAAGAAGAGCATAAGTTGTTTCTCGTCCGGGCGCTTATCCCGCTGCACAAACCGAAAAGCTTGATGATGTACCATCAACAATTATCTTACTGCATCACGCAATTTGTGGAAAAAGATTGCAAGCTTGCTGATACGGTCATAAGGGGTTTATTGAAGTACTGGCCAATCACCAATAGTAACAAGGAAGCCATGTTCTTAGGCGAGTTGGAGGAAGTTTTAGAAGCAACTCAGCTGCCAGAATTCCAGCGCTGTATGGTGCCCTTGTTTCGCCAGATTGCTCGTTGCTTGAACAGTTCTCACTTTCAGGTAATTATATGTTTTTTCAATTGTCTTATGTTTTCTTTGATTTTTAGTTGTTTCATATTTTTTTTGCTCGGGGAGTTGTTTCATATGATTATGCATAGAGTGAATTCATTCTCTGACAATGGAATGAGAATCCTCAATGTTAAATTATGTGCTGACTGCCTAAAAATGGTTTTAGCAAAATTCGTGTTATGTGTCATGAAGGCGCTAGTTTCTTGTACGTTACGGTTACTTATTTATTTGTTTATTTTTCTTTTCTTTTCTTTTCATTTTTGCTTTGATTTTGCCTGTTGGCCAATTAGTGCATATACAAAGACAAAAAGCCAAGTTGAGGAAATGGAGTAAAAGCTGTAAGTTGTGATGGAAACTTTTGTTAATAAAATCTGTAAATTTCTTCAACTTCTGACTAAATTCTCATCACAGTGGATGCTAATGGCTGGATACAGTGAACTTTGATAAAATCTTTTGAGAAACTTCTTGAGATATTTTCCAATTAGAATTTAGAGTGTGTTTGGTAGGACCATAGGAGATAAAAGTGGTAGGATTAGTGTAAGGATTTTGACATTCATGGTTGTTTGGTAGGAGAGAAAGGAGGAAGGAAGGGAATTAGAGGACGGACACCATTTTGATCTCTCCTAAATTAGAGAGATTATTCGAGGGATTTCATGCCCAACATCATAAAAGAAATGACCTCTTCTTCCTTCCCCGTTTCCCTCACCAAACATACCGGACCAACAGATGTAGCAGTCTGATGTCTGAATCAATGCCAAAATCTTTTTCTACTTCTTTTCGCTCGTTTGTGTTTTAATAGACTCGCACATTTGTTACGGAACCCGTCTGTAGAAATAGACGGAAGTCTTGTCTAATTGATAATTAAGGTTGCAATGTTGTTCATTTCAATTTAAATGATCTTCCTCTATTTCGACTTTTCATTCCTGGTTCTCACATAAGGCAACTTGTTCCTTTCTTTCAGGTGGCAGAGAGAGCCTTGTTTTTGTGGAACAATGATCATATTCAAAACTTGATCAAACAAAACAGTCATGTTATACTGCCCATAATATTTCCCGCTTTGGAGAAAAATGCTAGGAATCACTGGAACCAAGCTGTTCATAGCTTGACCTTAAATGTCCGTAAGATTTTCCATGATCTTGACCCTGAGCTGTTCAAAGAATGCGTACTCAAGTTTGAGGAAGACGAGTTGAAGGAAGACGAGATTAAAGCAAGACGTGAGGCCACGTGGAAACGTCTAGAAGAGCTTGCTGCAAGGAAAGCCACGAGCAACGAAGCAGTTCTAGTTCCTTACAAAACTCCTCCAAGTACATCCTTGGTTTAGCGACAGCAAGAGGCGCCAGGCGACAGTTGCAATGGCTTCCAATTTTTTTTTTTTCCTCCTTTTTTTGATTGAGATTGAATTGGTGATGCTGGTAATTGGTTAAATGGTTCCAGGGGGGTTTCACTGTTAATGCATTCATTTATTTTCTCACTTGTTAAAGAAACATTTCAGATCAAATCACGTGAGGAGAAATCTAGCTAATAACTCAAAAAAATAAAAATAAAAAATAAAAAAGTCCTGGAAAAGCACATTATTTGTTGATCTTTTTTCCTTCAAAGCTCATTTCTATGATCCTATTGACATCTTCAAAGATTTCTCTCCAAAACGGAAAGAGGGAAGCATTTTTAGACCTCCTAGAGCAAAACAAATATATATATATATATATATATATATAATTTGACTCTACGATAGGATAGGCTATAGATGTTTTTAAATACTAGATCTAGTTAAAATAACATCAAACAAAAATAACAAAATGGACTATTATACTAATACGGTTTTTTTTTTTTTTTTGAAAGTTTCTTGTAGAAATTATTTTTGTCCTCCTTGTCTTTCTTGGTAAGTTATAGTATCTTTTTGGGACAAAATGAAAGGTACTTCATCTTTACTGCAAATTGCTTGTCTAAATTCTCATTGTATGCTCAACTATGAGCTAAAACTCCTTATTTGAAATCGATTTTAAGCAAATCTCAAACACCTCAGATTTGCCAATATATATATAAAAACGAGTTTGGAGAGTCAAAACGAATTATTTGCTTAGATTTTCATGGTTTCAATGTTATCCATGAAAAATGACAATCTTGGTTTGGAACTAGATTATTTGATCCTGTTTTTTAGTGAATATTTGATCCCCGTTAGCAATTGGTAAATATCACTCTTTTGATATAGTTTAATAATAATATTATATTTGATTCAACTAAAAGATATAAAATTTGAATAACAACCTCTTAAATTCAAAAAAAAAAAAAAAAAAAAAAAATATATATATATATATATATATAGTTTTTTTTCCCCCTTTTAAAAAGGGATAAATCTGTAGTAGAGACCCTCAAAGGGTCCAAAGGATCTCTACCGGTACATACCTTTTTTTAACCGTTGAGATTTAATCGAACGGTTGAAATGTTATTGGTGTATCATATTTATTATACACCTTACCTCATATAATCTTTCTCACCCCCAAGTATTCTCCGTCGCCGGCGACTCACCTCCGGCCCCAACTCCGGCCAACCGGCCGCCGCCGACCCTCTTTCTCTCTCTTCCCCTTTCTCTCTCCTCTCTCTCTATCTTCCCCTCTCTCTCTCTTCTCTTCTCTTCTCCGACCCACCTCCGGCAACCCCCCCACCACCGGCCCCGTCGGCCCCCAGCCGGCAGCCCGCCCCCCGCCCCCCCCACCCAGCCGGCGGCCCCCTCCCACGCCTCCCTACCCCCCCGCCTCCCCCTCTCTCTTCCCTTTCTCTCTCCTCTTCTCTCTCTCTTCCCCTCTCTCTTCCCCTTTCTCTCTCTTCTCTTCTCTTCTCCCGACCCACCTCCGGCAACCCCCCCCACCACCGGCCCTGTCGGCCCCAGCCCTAGCCCGCCCCCCGGCCCCCACCCTGCCCGGCGGCCCCCCTCCCACCCCTCGCCTCCCCCCCCTCTCTCTCTCTACCCCACCCCTCTCTCTTTCTTCCTCTTTCTCTCTCTTCTCTTCCTCTCTCTCTCTCTCTCTCCCCTTTCTCTCTCTTCTCCCGCGACCCCCTAGCCCCGGCCCCCCACCCAGCCCTAGCCAACCCCCACCCAGCCCCGGCCGCCCCCCACCCCCCTCTTTCTCTTCCCCTTTCACCGGGGTGGCTGGGGCGGGCTGGGGGGGTTGCCGGGGCTAGGGGGCGGCAGGAGCTGGGGCCGGGGCTGGGTGGGGGGCCGGGGGTGGGGGGTCGCGGGAGAAGAGAGAGAAAGGGGAAGAGAGAGAGAGAGAAAGGGGAAGAGAGAGAGAGGGGTGGGGTCGCCGGCTGCCGGGGCTGGGTGGGGGGTGGCCGGGGCTGGGGCCGGCGGTGGGGGGGGCCTGGGGTGGGCGGCCGCAGGAGAGAGGAGAAGAGAGAGAAAGGGGAAGAGAAAGAGGGGAAGAGAGAGAAAGGGGAAGAGTCGCCGGACGGCCGGCGGCCGGGGGTGGGTCGCCGGCGTTCGGCGTCCGGTGTCGGTGACGGAAAGATCACCGGCGACGGAGAAGATTTTGGGTGAAAAAATTTAAATAAGGTAAGGTATATGATAATATGATACATCTCTGATATATCAACCGTTTGATTTAAATCAAACGGTTAAAAAACTGACTCTACCGATAGAGTCACGAGGAGAGGTCCCCTTAAAAAGAGAAAGAAAAAGCTAATATAACTTGAAGTTCGTTAATATACTTCTTGAGATTCCAAATGCAAAATCTCGAAAAAAGATAAATTCAAGTTAAAGGAATGACCCAAGTATGTACTTTTCCTTCTTTGTTTATCCAAGTACCAACCTTTTAACTTTTATTTGGAAAACTAAAAAACTTATAATTAAAATGAACACTGAAGAAGAAGCAAAAAAATTAAAAATTAAAAATTAAAAAGTAAAAAGAAAGGAAAAAAAGAGGCTGTGATTCCATTCCCATGAGTTGGCAATGGGTTGGCGGTTTGATAACAGGGGCAAACGTGGTGGTCTTGTGTTGTAAATCCCTTTAACGTTGGGGAAAAAGGTGAGTTACTAGTTACCACTACAAATTAAAATCCATTAAAAAACAAAAATAAAAAAATAGTAAAAATAAAACAATTTGCATAATTCCATTCTCTGACCTTTTTCTTTTTCTTTTTTTTTTTTAAATTTTTTTTTTAATTTTTTGTATTTGCAAGGAAAGGTTCTCCACTCTCCAACTTGAACTTAGCAAAATTGCAGAGAGAGAGAGAAAGAAAGGTTTCTTTTGTTAACTTTTGTTTTTTTGTCTTGTATTTTTTTAATAATTAAATATTTCCTTTTTATATTTGCTTCTAATGCCAACAATATTAATTATTTTTTGGTGAATTACGAACTGTGGCTGAATGTTCTGTTCTTAGGAGGGCTGTTTTGGTCAGCTTCTCCTGTGACTCACCAAAAAAAAAAAAAAAAAAAGCCAAACAAAATATCTTTCTTTTGCCCTTTTCATGTTCTACTTCTTCAACTCTTTACCTTGGTAAGTATCAAGCATTTTGATCTGGGATTTTTCCTCTTCTTCTCTCCTTTTCTGTTTTTGGTCAGTGTCTTGTTCCATTTCTTCACTTTTTTCTCTTCATTTTTTGCACTGTTTTTTATTAGCAAATTCTATCTTGGTGTTTTAGATCACACCCAGATTCAGCTGAGCTATGTGCTGATATTTTATGATCATTATGATTGTACTCCTTAACCAGGTACTTCTAGGAAGATGATACAACTAGGAAAGGTTGTTATTTTAGTTTATATGTTTTTTAGTTTTTAGTTTTTAGTTTTTTTTTTTATAAATAATTTAGAAGTGTCATATTTTTAGTTTCTGAAACTTGGTTACTCAGAAAAAGTCCGGTGTTTTATTGTAGAGAAAGAGAATGGCACATGAGATTAAGAGTTTCTGTCATGGTGTTTTACTTTCTGGGTTTTGTTTAATCTTCATGTGGGAATGGGTTTCTTCATCAAATTTATAACAAGATGGCTATTTGTTCATTGGTTTGAGATGGGATTTTGTGAAGATTGAGGTTCTTGTCACTTTGGTGAGTCGGTTTCTGCTTTATAGGAGTCTTCATTTGTATCTGGGTTTCTTCAAATTTGGTGTTTTGAATTGGATTTGTTGAAGTCATGATCAAGCAGATACTTGGTAAGCTTCCACGGAAGCCGTCTAAGTCGGGTGAAAAACTCGACTTTGGAGGTTCATCTGCTCCTTCAGACGCTTCCTTCAGTTCAAGGAGCAGTGATCTAGCGAGTACCAGGCCGATAAACTCTAATTCCGTATCTCTTCCGAGCCTTGATTTGGTTTCAGACTTAGGATATAGTCATGGAAGTGAGCTTGCCCAAGTTGCAAATACAAAGCCAAATGGCAACTTAGTGTCTGCTTCTTATGAAGCCTTGCCAGCATTTAGGGATGTACCAAGCACTGAGAAGCAGAAATTGTTGATCAAAAAGCTCAATTTGTGTTGTGTTGTCTTTGACTTCGCTGAACCGACTCGGCATCTGAAGGAAAAAGAAATTAAACGACAGACATTGCTTGAGCTGGTGGATTATGTTACTTCTGCAAATGGGAAGTTCAGTGAAACTGTCATGCAAGAGGCTATAAAGATGGTGTCCGTGAATTTGTTTCGGATAACGTCTTCACAACCCCGTGAGACTAAGGCTGTAGAAGCCTATGATGTCGAAGAGGAAGAAAGTTTGATGGATCTTGCTTGGCCGCACTTGCAGATTGTGTATGAATTCTTTTTGAGGTTTATTGCATCTCCTGAAACCGATGCAAAGTTGGCCAAGAGGTACGTTGACCACTCCTTTGTTCTCAAGTTGTTGGATCTTTTTGATTCCGAGGATCCTAGGGAAAGGGAGTATCTGAAAACTATTTTGCATCGCATATATGGAAAGTTCATGGTGCATCGACCGTTTATAAGGAAGGCAATCAACAATATTTTCTTCCGTTTTATTTTCGAGACAGAGAAGCATAATGGGATTGCTGAGCTTTTAGAGGTTTTGGGAAGTATAATCAATGGTTTTGCTATGCCACTTAAGGAGGAACACAAACTATTTCTCGTGCGGGCTCTGATCCCCCTTCATAAACCGAAATGCTTACTGATGTATCAACAGCAGTTGTCATATTGCATTACGCAGTTCGTGGAGAAAGACTGCAAGCTTGCAGATACCGTCATAAGAGGTCTGTTAAAGTATTGGCCGATCACTAATAGTTCAAAGAAAGTTATTTTCCTACATAAACTGGAGGAAATTCTAGAAGCAACTCAGCCAGCAGAATTCCAAAGGTGTATGGTACCGCTTTTTCGCCAGATTGCTCGTTGCTTGAGCAGTTCTCACTTTCAGGTTGCGAGATGTAAATTATGGTCTTCCTTTAATTTCTTTTCTCAATCAATTTCTACTGCATTCCTAAGATAATACAAACCTTTAAAGAGTAAAAATCATTATTCAATATCATTAGATGGCTCGAGGATTTGATTTCAAGAAATCTACTTGCATTCATTAAAATTTTCCTTTGTAAGTATGCAAAATGTATCTAACTAAAATGTGTTAAAATTAAGGGAACTTAATCTTATTAGGAATTTCATATGTTAAATACTTATTGAATTCTACTTTGCCTTCTGATTCTTAGACATGCTATTCCTACTATGAACCTGAAAATTTTAGCTTTCGGTTTCTTGCTCTTACAGGTGGCGGAGAGGGCTTTGTGCTTGTGGAACAATGAGCACATCGAGAACTTAATTAGACAAAACCGTAGAGAGATACTGCCCATCATCTTCCCTGCCTTGGAGAATGGTCATACTCACTGGAACCAAGTGGTCCAAAGCTTGACACTTAATGTACGCAAGATTTTCTTTGCAGTTGATCCCGAACTATTTGAGGAGTGTTTGCAGAAATTTCAGGAGGATCAGTCAAAACTGGAGGAGACAAGAAGGAAACATGAAATTGCATGGAAGCGTTTGGAAGAGATTGCTGCATCAAAAGCTACTGGCGAAGCAATTCTTGGTCCTACCTCAAAACCAGCACAAACACTCTCAAGTTAGTCATACTCATCGTAGTTAAGAGTCTCGATTTGTTAATCTTTTTGAGAGGTCAGATGTTCGTCGATTGCTGCCATGATTCGCTGTTCATGCTCCTGTATGTTGCGTTTGCCTTATTGCACGAGAACATTTCTGTACAACCATGAAGTCTGATTTTCGAATTCGTGCAGATATCATAGGGTTTACACCACAAATAAGAGTTAGAAGATTTCCTGGAATGGATATATATCTATAGATAGTGCTTAAGATGATGATTAACATGACGAAATTACATATCGGAAGCAATTTACGTACTTGGAGATGGTTTTAATCAGTTTCAAATACTTGTTGAACTACTAAAATTTATTTGTGTATGTTATATAGTATATTACCTATTGATTGAGCTATTTAGGAGGTTCTTTCTTGTTTGTGTGAAATCTTGTTTATACATAAACTAACGAGTCATTGGATTTAAGCCAGATTGATTGTTGTGGAGTGTTTCTTTTTCGTCTGTTGTGACAGGCAAAGATGATCTTTCTTGCTGTTGCTTGTTTGAAAACTCGAAATCTGAATGAATTTGTTTGAAATCCTCTTTGTACTGAATGGCTTTGACTCATTTGTTTGGTGTTCCGTTTTACGCAGAAATACTGGGCAATGCCCGTGCTTTGGCACAACCAACATTTGGTAATTTTGCTCCAAACAGTGTCATGAACCACTGAAGAAGTTTAGCAGCTCTAGATTCGTTATCTCTTATTCCTTCACCCCTTACATATCGTGAAAAGATGATTCAAACTAATTCTTTTTGTAGTGTTTTCTCTCGTAAAAGTTAAAATTTATGCAAACAGGAGTCAGAATCTCCAGCTCTGAATTTCAAACAGGTCATGTTCACAAAATCTTAAGCCCGCGCGCACGCATACACACTATATATAAATACAAACGTATTTACATACCGTAACAAATGACAAGAACCAGCCCCTAGTGAAAGAAGATCTAGCACAACGTAAACCAGGTTGCAATATACTTCTAATTAACAGCTTGCCTGAGAAGCAAACTCTAAAAGCTCCTCATCACGCTCGAACCGAGTCATGTCATCTACCTCCAAGTTAACCCACGCCTCAATCCCATCACCAAATCTATTGCTCATCAATATCACAACATCCTTAATAGGCACACTAGTAATGCATGCCCAGATGGGTTTTCCCCATCCAAAATCGGTTTCATAGATTGGGAACCTAACCCAACTGCTGAACTTGTAGAAGGGAACCACTCCTTCAGACACTAATACACTTGCCTCCTTGAGAGACTTGAAAGCTTGCACAAACCCGTCTTCACTCCGGAGCCTCTCCACGTAGTCTTTGTCCATTTTCCTTATCGCTTTCCTCATCTGAACCACCAAATCATGCATCTCTTGCTTCTTGCTCTCTTCTTCAACAATTTGTGTCTCTGCACACCTCCAAATGTTGCCCAAAGAATTCTCGGGCAACGGTGGATCCATTCTTGACCTCAAATTCACCACATGCGATATCACCATGGATGGACTAGGTCTAGAACTCTTCTCTGCTGATCTTCCCTTCGATGAATTCATAGCAGTTCTGCATATAAGAGCAGTCACAGCTTCCACTCTAGTAGGACTACAATCATCCGTAGCCGCTTTGACTTTGAGTTTTTCCAAACTAGACTTATCGAACACAAATCTCCTTGTGACAATCTTCCCTCTCTTTATCATATTACGTGGGCTCTGAACATGAATCTCCCTTGGAGGGAAAACTGAAGCGGAGTCCAAAAAGGGATCAGTGATATCCTTCACACCGTCGTGATCATCAATACGATCACCACCACTGAAAGACGTAGTAATCTCAGCCCAGGCTTTGAGGAAAGAGGAAAGCGTGGTCCCATCAGCAATCTTGTGCGAAATGCAAATGCCAATAGCAATGCCACCGCACTCGAACACATTCAACTGAACTGCCATAGCCCTGACTCCCTCATTCCCCCCTGTTTTCCTTCCATAGGAATCAAGAGGGAGGAGCTTTTGCACCAAGCCTATTTCCGGGGTTTCAAGTATCTCCGAGAGCTGAACATTCACTCGAGCTTCGACGAAGAGAACACCATCGTTCTCGAAAACTTCCACATACGAATCGTCGTGGATCCTTCCAGCCAAAGGGTAGAACTTGGCTAGAGTTTCGGACAGAGACTTCTTTAGCTTCTTAAGGATGTCGATCTGATCATCAGGAGCTGAGTAGAAAAGAACAACAGGGACATAAAAAAAAGGAGCTAGCTGATCTAGGAGAGAGAGTTTGTAAAGTTTGAGGTTGTCGGAAGAAGACGGTTTGATGATCTCTTCGGAAAATATCTCAATCTTGACCATTTTGAATGGAAAATCTTCTTTGCTCGTCTCTAATATGTTTTTTGGCTTTAAATTGCAAATGAATTGTTTGCAAAATACTGAATTGGTGAAGAAGTATTATATAGTGGTTTTGTGACCTCGGATTGGCTGACTTTTTGGACATTATCCAGGAAGTCCCTATAATTTTGGTGTGACAAACAAATATTTGGTGGGTTTAGTAACTATAGTTTCAGTTGACGTGTTTTTGTACAAGCTTCTAGAAATTGGAATTTTTAGAATTCCTGTTCGTGTCATACACAGTTAAACGTGTTAAGGAAGGCACGAAGCTGGTGCCTGGTCTGTGGGGCACTCAAGTTAAAAAAAAAAAGAAAAAAAAAAAAAAACACACACACACACACACATACATACATACATATATGTATGTATATATATATATGTTGGAAAAATAATGTATCCTTTAAAGAAACTTACAAGGATAAGTGGGTAAATGGCCTTTTTAATGAACTTCCTTAACAAATGTGAAGTTTTATGGAATTAAGAAAATGCCTTTTTTTTTTTTTTTAATATAAACATTAAGATTAGAGATTAGAAATTAGAAATTAGAAATTAGAAATTAAAATGATAAACATTGCTAGGTTTTTTTTTTTCCCAATAACATAATGATAACGTTTATTTACAGTGATATAACAATAACATTGTAGATTAGGGCATGGAGATATTAAGGAAAAAAAACTGTATTTTGTAGTAGTTATCTATAGAAAGATTAGGAATAATTATCAAGATTTAATGGATATCATTATCATTATGTGTTCCCCTCTTGTATGAAATTTTATGCCGTAATTAAAATTTATAAAAATTGTGAAATATGAGGGTAATTATGTTATTTTAAGTTATGATTTTATTTTTCATTCTTAAAATATCTGAATATTTTGTTATGTTTCAACACCAATAGCTAGATTTCAAAATAAATAAATAAATAAATAAATAAATAAATCTAGATTTTGCTATGGGTCTAAAAAGTTATTCGAAATTAAAAAGGGAAAAGGCCCGTGTGGAAAAGAACTTGCTTTTCTAGAAGATTGCGACTTTAGGGAATCTCATTTGGAATTTTATTTTATTTTTTTAATTTTTATACTTTACTTTACATGGTTTGCTTATTTTCTTAAGATCTACTATTGGTGAACTAAGAACTCCATTGGGACTAACTCAACTTGACGAGTGGGAGGTAAGGAATTTAAGCTGGAGTTTCTAAGTTTAAAACTCAAAAAATTATTTATTTTTATAAAAAAGGTAAAGTTGCGGTAAAACCCATTTAATATACCTTATCGATAGAGCTCATTTTCAAATCGTTAAAATGTAATTGAACGATTAAGATGTTGCTTGTGTATCATAATTATCATATATCTTATTTCATATTAGTATAGATTAAGAAATAATTTTTTTTTTAAAAAAAACCACCCCTTCCCTTCCCCGACTCCAGCGATTTCCCCGCCGACCAGATCTGCCCCTCCCCCCGACGCCCACGAGGCCAGGAGCCCCCTAGACGCCGGTGGCCCCCCCCATCCCCGACACCGACAAGACCACCCCTCCCTCGCGCTTGAGCCCCCCCACCCCCGACGCTGATTAGACCCCCCACCCCCCGCGCTAAAGCCCCCCTCCCCCACCCCCGACATCGACCATAACCCCCATTTCCCCGTTCTCGAGAGCCCCCCACCCCCGATACTGATCAGACCCCCCATCCCCCGCGCTCTAGCCCCCCACCCTCGACGCCGACTAGACCATTCTCCCCCCGAGCTCGAGCCCCCCCACCCCTACCCCCGACACCGACCAGACCCCTCACCCCGAATGCCCCCCTGACTCCCCCCCTTGGTGCTCGAGCCCCCTCGTCCTGACCTCGGTGATGGAAATCTTTAAATTTTCTCTGTTTTTTATTTTTTAATTTCTTAATCAAATACTACTGTAAGGTAAAGTGTATGATAATTACCGTGCACAAGTAACATCTCAGCTGTTCGATTACATCTGAATGGTTTAAAATTGAGCTTTATCGATAAAGTATATAAAAGGGCTTTACTGCAGTTTTACCCTTATAAAATATATGAACCATATATTATACAAAAATCTATTTTTTAGGATTCCGTTTTAAAATATATTCATTTTTTAACAATATTATGTATATGTCTATTTTTAAGAAATAAATTTTGTAGTACATATTTTCTCTTTTTAATATAATTGACATCATTTTTTTTTTTGTATAAATTCTTTTATTTTCCTTCTTTAATTTTTTTGACTTTAATGATGAATATTTTATTGATAAATATAAATTAACTTTAATAAACCCAAATTAGTTTTTCCTTAATTTTTTTTTGAATTTTGAATAGATTTTGAATATAACCCCATTTATAATCTTTTTTGGTGGTATTTGTTTTTGCTTCCTTTACTTTTTGTGTTTTATGTTCCGGGTATATCAAGAACAATCATATTTTTTGTTTTTTTGTTTTTTATTAAACGTGATTATTTATTTTTTTCTCTCACTTTTGCAGTCAACGAATATTTATTTATTTGTTTTATTTTATTTTTTTGATAAGGAAGCATTCAAATAACACAAACATACCAACAAGAGCAGAGAGGCACGCGCCTTCCACGAGCCAAAAACAAACAGAGACAAAAGAACAAAGCTAAACAAACAATGTACCAAATGTTAACATGTGAAAAATGTGCTTCATCATCTAATTCTAAATAATATGTTTTTTTTCGTTTCAACATAATGAATATTATTTATAGTTTGCAGTCCACGTTCTTCTTGTCTATATTGTTACATGAATATTGATGAATGGAAATGTGATCTTTATAAATATTAATTTATACAATTAAGTAAATAAAAAAGGATATTTTTTAAATCATGGCCTCTAATTTAGATATTTATGTAAACAATAAGTATGCGTTTGGTGTTAAGATTTGGATTGTAAAATTTGGGTTTAGATTGTTTGTGCATTTATCGGGGTGTTTTAATTGTTTAAGTTAAAAAGTGTAAAAAACTTGAATGTGTTTGGGAAAAAAAAAAAAATCAATATGGAGCTTGTTTCATTTGTCTCAAAATTCTATGTAATTTATTAAAAAAAAATTCATTTGGACTTATCTATACAAAGTTATGAATTTTTAAAGTTTGAATTACAAAACTGTGTGAATAGTAAATTGAGAGAAGAAGACAAAATTAGATTGTGATTCTAAGGTTTAGATTGTGCATCCAAACATATGGTAAATCTTATACTTAAAAAAAAAAAAAAAAAAGATTTGAGGCCTCTGCTATGCTTGTTCAAAGCTTTACCATTGTTTATAGAAACGGGGAAATGAAGGAAAAAAGTACAATATATATAGGGTGTTGATTAATTAAAGTTACTCTAATATTTATCCCTCCATCTTTCTATTTCTCTCTCTAAACTTTTCTCTCTGCCTTAGGATTTTGTAATCTTTCCTCTCCCTTTTTGGGGTTGGAGTTCTGCGATCCCTTCGGGCCGGCCTCCAATTTCCTGGCCTGTGTGGAGGAGATCTCATCACCATAGGAAAGATCTGGGTTACAGCATGGCTATTTAAAGTCGTTTTGCGATGGATATGGCATGTAGAAGATGAAGGTTTGTTGGGTGCTTGGTCTTTTAACGATAAGTTTATTCTCAATGGCTTTGTTTGGCTTGGTCTTGACGGGTGCAGTGGCCTAGTTGTTGCCGGTAATTGTATTTGTGGTGGTGAGATTTTCTTAGTTTTTTTTGTAAGATTTTAATTTTAATATTGACGTCTTTGTCTTTGCCTTTTAGGTTTAATATTTTGGTGTTTTCTTTTAAGTTATAGTTTGTAATAGTGGTGATGGTTTTTCCACCTACCGAATTGGTTTGTTATACACCAGATCTGAGTATATGCGGTGTTTTAATTCTGTTAGATATGAATTTAAATGGATTTAGGTGGCCTCTGTGCTACAGTTGATAGCCTCTCAATCGATCCGGAGTTTCCATCGATTATAGAGGAATTGTTGAAAAGAGCCTTATGCGTGGTCGATGGTGGTATGTCGAGGTACTATCCCGTTTTTGGGTCTCAGATATGCATCTTTCCTTTTGTGCGTCATTAGAATGTACTGATGGTACCGATTTTCGTTCAATATTTTTATCTGTAATGCGGGGTCAGTTGTATATGTTTGTAATTTATATTTTGAATTGAATGAAATTTTCATTTTCAAAAAAGAAAAAATATTTACCCATCCATAAATATCACCATCCTAACCATTAGATATTGATCAACCGATTATTATGAATTGGGTAGTTGGTCAAAAAATTTATGACAATTAATGAGCATTGAATTTAGAGAGCTTAATAAATGTGAATAAGGTGGGTAACTTGTTCTTAACCTGTTGATATAATTTTCTTAAATATTTTTTTTCATTTAAAATAGAATCTAAATAAATTATTCAATAAGCTGGGTGTACCACCTACTTGATATACCATCTAATTAAAATTTGACATTTGGATAGTCTTTATGTCATCATTTTATTCTATATTTCTCTTTTTTAGCATTATTTCATTTATTTAATCAAAATTACAATAAATATTGTTCTTTTAGATCTCTTATACTTTAATTGTAATTGGTTCAAATAGTCTATGAACATTTTGGTCTCTGTTTTTTTTTTTTGGTTGAGCTGACCTTAAACTTTCTAAAAAGATGACAATTTGGTCATTTCCTTCTAATTTCGTTAAATTTCTAATGGAATCAGTTATGTGCATTGCATGTGATCTAATTTGAGAGTGTATTTTAATAATTTAATTATAATTACTATAAAAAATAAAAAAATTAAAATTTATCTTTCTCAAACCCAGATCGAGGAGGGCTAGGTTTGCTGGCGGGGGTGGGAGAGGGACTCTCAAACCCAGATCGAAGAAGGCTGGGTTCATCGGCAGGGGTGGGGGAACCCAGATGGCGCCCGATCTCTCGCTCTCTCTCTTTTTCAAACCTAGATTGAAGGGAGGGGTTGCCTGAGTTCGTTGCACGAGGGAGGGGATTTGGTCCGAATCCAGGGTGGGAGGGTTGGGTTTGTCGGCCCGGGGAAGGGGAGCGAACCCAGATTGTAGCGGACGACTGCAAAAGGAGGGCTCAGATCTTGCCGGTAGGGGGGGGGGGGGGGTGGAGGGCTTAGGCTTGGGCTTGAGCATTGGGGGGGTGGTAGGTGGGTGTGGGGCGGGGGGGTGCTATGGGGGATTGGGCTCGCTGCGGGGGACTGAGGGCTCTGGGCTCATGGCATGGGGGGAGGGGGATGATGGCTCATTGGCATTTGGGTGGAGGGGGGGGGGGGGGGGGGGGGGGGATTGGCTGTGACATGGGGAGTCGTCGGCCAGGGAACATTGCTAGAGGCAGGGGAGGAAATGAGTAGTGTTTTCTTTTAATTTTTTTTATATATTATTTTAAATTTTTAGTTTATACTAATATGAGGTAAGGTGCATTATAACTATCATACACAAGTAACATGTCAATCGTTTGATTACATCTTAACGGTTTAAAAATGGACTCTACTGATAGGATATATAAATGGGTTCTATCGCAGTCTTACCCGTAATTATAGGACACTCGTTAATAGTTGAAAATGACAAGTTTCTTTCTCTCTCTCCCTTTTTATCATTTTGTTTTATAAGGGACAACGACATGCCTTCACGTTTCATTGAGACGTCGTTTTTGGCTTTCACGACTTGTCGTAAGTTCCACTGTCGTTTGCTCAGTTGTGAAACGACTTTACGTTTGTATTTTCAACAAGAAAATGGCATGTCTTTGACTTAACGACATTATAATACATTCTACCACAAAAAAAAAAAAAAAAAAAAAAAAAAAAAAAAAAAAAATATATATATATATATATATATATATTATATAAATTTCTGGTTTTAGATTCTCTGGCATGGACAGAGTCGATTCTCAACAGCCAATAATATTTTTAATGCCTTCACATTTTAGCGAGAAGTCGTTTTGTTATAAACGGCATGTCGTTTAATTCTATTGTCGTTTGTCCAGTTTGAAAACGACATCATTTGAATATTCAACAAGCTTGACTAAACGATAAATTTATTTCTGGTTTCAGGTTCTCTGTCAGAGCCAAGGTCCATGAATATTTCCCAATTCTCAATTACTGATCCAATGGATATTATTGAAATTCTTGCTAGAGAAACAGTAAAACCCTCTTCTCCAACCCCACCACAAAACAGGATTTACAGTCTCTCATGGTTCGACCAAGTCTCTTCTCCCATGTTCATCCCTATCCTTCTCTTCTACCGCCATGTCCCTCACACCACCACCAGCACCACCACAGCTTTCTCTCTCCTCAAAAACTCTCTCTCTAAAACTCTCTCCAAGTTCTACCCTTTTGCCGGAAGGATCAGAGACAGAGAGTCCATACTTTGCAACGACGACGGCGTTGACTTTCTCCAAGCCAAGGTTAAACTCAACCTCTCCTCTCTCCTCCACAACCCAAATACAGAGCTTCTCCACCTCCTGTTTCCGGACAATCTGCAGTGGAGCTACACACGTGGCAGCACGTTATTGGCCGTCCAGGTCAATCGCTTCGACTGCGGTGGATTGGCTGTTGGCGTCTGTATGTCGCACAAGCTCTCCGACGCGGCGACGGTCGTTTCCTTCGTGAATTGCTGGGCTTCAACCGCTCGAAACGCAGCCGAAGAAGTGTCGTTTCCTGTTCTACACGTGGCATCCGATTTGTTCCGGCGCGGTGACCTGCCGTTACCTGAAGCTGTTCGCAAGACAGGGTGTTACGCTTCTAGAAGATTCGTTTTCGAAGCCGAAAAGATCGATGTTCTTAAGGCCTTAATCTCCGGACAAGTACAGGACAACCGACAAGGGTTGAAGCTGTGACGGCTCTTTTGTATAAGTCCGCTATAAACGCCTCAAACTCGGTGTCGGAGACTAATAATACTCCTACAACAAGGCATCTTCTGGTTCAACATGTCAACATGCGTCCTAGGATGGCTCCGACGTTGCCGGAGACCGCTGTCGGAAGCTTGTCGTGGTTCTTTCCGGTGTCGACACCGGAGGAGAGTTCTGGAATGGAACAGTTTTTAGGTGCACTGGTGTGTCGAATGAGGGAAGGGTTGAACAAATTATGTACTAATTTTGCGGAGAAGTTTGGAGGAGAAGACTGGTTCTTGGCCATGGGGGAGATTTTGAAAGAGCAGAGAGGATTGTTGCGTAGGAGTGACCAGGAAGTGTTGAGGTTCTCAAGCTGGTGTAGATTTCCGGTTTTCGAATCGGATTTCGGGTGGGGAAAGCCGGTGTGGGTGTCTAGTGTTGGTAGTGTGGACAAGAACGTTTTTATTTTGATGGATCAAGATGAAAATGGTGGTGGAATTCAAGTGTTTGTGACTCTCGAGGAACAAGAAATGTTGGCGTTTGAGCGTGATCAGGAGCTCCTGGCATTTGCCTCTTGTAATGCTAGTGTTCTGAACTGATTCTGTCTGTCTGTCTCTTTTTTTTTGGTCCACTGAAGGGCGGGAATTAGAACTCGTGGAATCAGTTGTGTGAGCTTAGTATTAGGCTAATTATGTCTGCAATCACGACTTTGATCTAGGGAGTCTCCAATTAATAAATTCCATGCTTTTTATTAATAGAGAGTTTTAGAACCAATTTTATGTTCAGTTCTTGTTAAACATATTTGGAGAAAAAATTTCCACTACTGCTCTTTTGTACCATTTTTGGTTTTTTTGTTTTTTTAATGAAAAATTGAAAGACATCGCGCAATAACGTGGGGCTATATGTTTAATCCAACCATTTTTGTACTAATTTATGTGTATGTAAGTTATATGTTGTTTATGTCGTTAGTTATTTTGATAATTTAATCGTATCATTTATGGTTTAAAAAATTATATTTATTAGCGATAAGATAACAATTCAGGGTTACGGTTGCCATACAAAATTAGGATTAAAGTTACACTACTCTTTTTTACAATTCCTAAGTATTAATTTTTATCACTTTTCATTAGTGACTCGGTCGTGGCCCTTGGTTCATATTAAAGTAACACCAAGCTAAGGCAACCTTTCAGAAGTTCTTATCATGAATGTAGATAAATATAAAATGACAATTATATATGATAAGAACACATGAAGGCTTTAAATGATGCCGGAGGGGTAGTTATTGACTTATTTCCAAGGAATGTGCTCAAAAAGTCTATTATTTCTAGGATAATTTATTTATGCAATAATTACAATCCTACCCATATCCACCATTTTTGTCAAGGAAAAATGATAAGCAATAACTAAGAGAAATCAAGATAATAGACGAAGATACGGATCTGCTTCTTTTTCCCAAGACTCCTCATTCTTCATTGTATAGTTTCAAAGTTATTACAATTATTCAACTTAATTAACAATCTTGTGACAGCTTCTTACCTGTAAATAATGAAAACAATGTATACAGAAATTTTGGTGTTGGGGATTTCGAACTTAAGTCCCCAACATTAAGGCTATGTTTGGTTGGGAGGGGGGTTGAGGGAGAGTAACGGAAGGAGAGATCCGATCTCTTGTTTGGTTGGAAAAAAAGGGGAGGGAGAGGAGAGATTGTCTCCCTCTAAATCCACTAAAGTGGATCCTTCCATTAGTGGAAGGATCCACTAAATTCTTCACTTTTTTGATCACAAGTCTATTTTATTTTCAAAAATAATTATTAAAAAATTATACCAATATATTACATGATAATTAAATAATTAACTATCATATATCAGTTTAACTCTTCCTCCCTCCTACCAAACAATATAAAGGGTTCTTATAATCCTCTCCATTCTTTATATTCCATCCCTCCTCCTCTCCGTCATTCCAACCAAACGTAGCCTTAGCTGGCGTAAAATTACCGCTAGCAGTTTGGCCAAACTGCAAACAATATCCTAGTATTTCATTAAAATATTTTCAAAATCCGACAAAGCAAAGAAATTAAAATTTAAAGGATATTTAAGGTCCAATGCAAAGGCCGGCATGATACTTAAAAAACAGAAAAAAATCTTTGACCAGAAAGAGAAACGAGTTATTCAATACCTTTCCAGATAAAGAGTGAAAATTGTTGAAAAATACTGTTTTTTCTGGAGTCTTTATTCCGTTGAAGTTTTTCTTTAAGTGGCTTAACTGAGTGAGAAGTTCACAAACAAGAAACAACATGGCAGAGACGATGAAGACTGAAATCATTAAAACCGAAACCATAAAGCCATCCTCTCCAACTCCTCACCTTAAGACCTTCAAGCTCTGTCTTCTTGATCAGTTTCAACCCGTAGTTTACGGCCCGGTGGTTTATTTCTACCCCGCAAAAAATGTTACTTCTGGGAAAAGATCAAAACAGCTTAAGAAATCACTATCCGAAGCCTTGACTATTTTCTACGCAATTGCCGTGAGAATCAATGACAATATCACCATTGAATGCGACGACGAAGGAGCTCAATTTGTCGAGGCTAAATTTTATGGCCTTCTCTCAACCTTTCTAGAGAAACTGGCCGATCCTAAAGTGCTACAACGATTCCTTCCTATTGCGTTTGGCTCACAGAAAGCCGGCACATGGCCTTTACTGCTTGTTCAAGCCACTTTCTTCGACTGTGGTGGGTTGGCAATTGGTGTGTGCTTGTCGCATAAGTGCGCCAATGCAACCACAATGGGGATGTTCATGAAGAGTTGGGCTGCAACCTCAAAAGGGTCGGCTCAGATAGTAGCTCCGGTTCTCCATGCAGCATCATACTTTCCGCTGATTGAACTCTCCTCCCAAGTGCCTGCTATGGAGTTGAAGAAGGTTGAATGTGTGACAAAGCGGTTCTGTTTGACAAGGAAAAGATTGTGGCTCTCAAGGCCAAAACTGCCTCTGACAGTGCTAAGCAGCCTACAAGGGTTGAAGTTGTGACAGCCCTCATTTGGAAATGTGTGATGTCTGCATTGTGATCAAACTCGGGATACTCGAAAAAGTTTGTGCTGACACAATCCATGAACATTCGCCGAAGAGCTGACCCGCCTTTTCCAGATAACCTGGTGGGAAACCTCGTCGGGATCTTTCTCGCAGAGACAACTGAGGTTCAACCAGACATGCTGGCTCTGGTGGCGGAATTAAGGAAGGGAATTAGAAACTACGTCGAAAATAGTGCGAAGAGACTGAGAGGAGACGACACAATGGAAGTGATCTGCAAGGATTTGAAAGAGGCAGGGGAGTTGATGAGAAGAGATGACATAAACGTGCTGATCTTCACCAGTTTGTGCAACTTTCAGCTGTATGAGGAGGTTGATTTCGGCTGGGGAAAGCCGGTTTGGGTGACCATACCGGCGACCGGAAACAACAACGTCATAACGTTGATGGACACAAGAGGGGCTGGAGTTGAGGCTTGGGTGACTTTGAGCAAAGAAGACATGGCCTTCTTTGAGCGTGACATTGAGCTTCTTGAGTTTGCTCGTCCCTTAACTGACAATTTGTTCTTTGAATGGTTTTTTTGTTTTTCGGTTTTTTTTGGTTTGTTTTGTTTGTGTTGAGGATGTTTTGTTGGGATACCCAAATGTTGTGTCTCCTTGCATGAAATGCGAATAAAAGACATGCCTTTTTTTATGCATCAAGTACTAATTTTTATGTGATATTGTAGATGAAGACTTGGCTTTGGATAGATTTATTATCTATAAATTTTAGTGCTGTTGTTTTTTGTATTAGGAACCATGACAGGAAGTTAGGAACCATGACAAAGCGCCAAAGTAGCGGGCCGGTTGCTTTTATTTTTTATTTTCTTCAAAAAATGAAGTTCGGGACGACCAATATTAGCATGTTCTCTTTTTAAACGTTATCAAAAGGCTCCCTAAGATAGCATCGTTTCATGAAAGTTGTAACAAACAATATATGTAGATTCAAGTTATTGAAAGCAAGAAAAATGTATCTTCTGAGAAAAGAAGATAGGAAAAAATGAAAATAAGAGGGAAAACAGAGCAATTTACTTATGTTGTGCATCTTTAGCACCCCAAAAAAAAAAAAAAAAAAAAAAAAAAAAAAAAAAAACTTTTGTTGTGTATCTCAAAGCAACATGACAGTACATGCTTTGTCAAATATGCAGATGGAAAATCTCGAGCTAAATTATGTATACTGCACGTTATTACGTGAGATTTATCCAGATAATATTAGTTCATTTAAAAAGTATGCATGCCCGTTCTTTTTTTAAAAAACATATCTTATTATCATCAATGATACAAAGACGAAATGGAAAATCACAATGTTGCAAAGTCTTGTAGTTGAGGCAATTTTCAAATTCGTTGCACTTCGTGGACTAAAGCCTGTGATATATAAAATAAGGGATGTTCAACTAAACCAAATTGTTTATTTTGAGTAAAATGCAAATCAAATCATTTAAGAGATCATATCAAACAAGATCAAACCGATTGTAATTGGTTTAGTTAAATGATTTAACTAACATTTATCAATCTTTTCTTAATCATAAATAAAATAGGATCACTAAATTAGTATGGTATAAACTAGGATCACTAAATTAGTATGGTAAGCATTTATGTATTTCTAAATCATGAATATTAATAACTCAAAAATAAAGTATATAACCAATATCAATATCAAAATAAAACATTTATAGTTAAAACTAAAACAGACTCAACGAAACTGAGGGTTTGTTTGGTGTATGAGTTTGAGTTGAAATTGATAAGTTTAAATAGTGATTGATGTGTACTTTTTCAAAAAAGACAAAAAACTTTTGGGAAAAAGACAAAAATTGAGTTAAAATCCATGGGTTTGGACCTGTGGTCCAAACGCACCCTGAATATGTATATATTGAACATATATAGTCTTTTAAAATGATGTTTTGGACCTCCATCAAATCCATCCAAATTCATAGATAGCAGTTCGCAAAGTCAACACAAATTTTCTTTTGTCCAAATTAACAGTCTCGTGCCAGCTAACTTCCAACCTATAAACTAATCAATTAATCTCAGGATACTTAACTATGAATTCAACTCATTCGACTCAAATGCCTCTTATTCTCGTTTCTTTCTGGAACCATTCAATAATATTATGACACGTGTTTAGTTAATATGACATTTTCATTAACATAATATGGTATTTAACGGGTATTTATGCTTGTTTGGTAATCAATCTCATCTTAAACTAAAATATATTTTTTATCTCAATTTTTGTTTTGTTTTTTTTTTAAGTTTTTGTCTTTTCTGAAAAATCAACAAAAATTTTCAACTCAAACTTAAAATTTTCAACTCAAACTTATTCAGCAAACAGACCCTTAGCCTTTATTTAGATCTTAATTTTAAATCTACCATTCAAACGTTTTTCAATCATATTTTCTCTGGAAGAAATTTAAATTTTAAGTTTGAAAAGTAAGTTTAAAACGGAGCCTTAGGGGGTGCTTGGTGAATGAGTTTAGTTTAAGATTTTTAAGTTTCAATAGTAATTTTTCAGAAAGACAAAAAACTTTTTTAGAAAAAACAAAAACTTTTTCAGAAAGAGACAAAAACCATGATAAAAAAGTATAATTTAGTTTAAACAGAAATAACAACCAAACGGGCCTTGCTATTCATCCAAACCAGGCAACTAGTCTCTTTAAAACCATCATCTCTCTACAAATCCTTGTCCCAATTAAATAATCCATAGATGCAGTGTGAGAAATTCAGTACTAGAAGCGATATGGCCGGGGAAATTAAGGTGGAAATCATAAAAAAAGAGACCATAAAACCATCTTCTCCAACTCCCTCTAACCTAAAAATCTTCAATCTCTCTTTCCTTGACATGCTTTCACCTGCACTTTACACCTCTCTGGTTCTTTTCTACCCAAATACCAATCTCCTCACATCCGACCACCTCAAGAAATCTCTCTCCGAAGCCTTAACTCTTTCTACCCGCTCGCCGGGAGAGTCACGGACAACGCAGCGATCGAGTGCGGCGACGACGGAGCTCAGTTCGTCGAGGCGAAATTCGACGGCCTCCTCTTAAATTTTCTGGAGGAAAACAAAAATGAGGCACTCCTAAAGCGGTTCCTTCCCGCCGAGATCGAATCGCCCGCAGCGGGCACATGGCCTTTGTTGCTCGTTCAAGCGACATTCTTCGACTGCGGCGGAGTGGCGATAGGCGTGTGCGTGTCGCACAAGCTGGCCGACGCAGCCACAATGAGCGTATTCTTAAAGACCTGGGCTCGCACCGCAGTCCCCGATTTCGTCGCGGCGTCCCACTACCGTCCTTCGGAAAATAAAAACAATTTCTCTTTTGTTCCTCCCGCTACGGTGGAGCTGAAAAGGGTGGAGGGCGTAACGAAGAGATTCGTGCTTGATAAGTCGAAGATTGCGGCTCTTAAGGCCAAATTCTCCAGCGACATTGTCAAACAACCTACTCGGGTTGAAGTAGCCACAGCCCTCATTTGGCGATGCGTGATTGGATCTTCACGATCGATAATAACCTCGGGATCCTCGGCAACTCCGGTGAAACCGCGGTACTCTCTCTTGACACAAAGCGTCAACATGCGGAGAAGAGTAGAGCCGCCGTTTTCGGAGAACTCAGTCGGTAACCTAGCGGCTTACTTCGCCTTGCAGGCAGAGAATGAGGTATACGAGAACAATTCCGAGCCATTTGAATCTCAACTACTGCAGGATTTGGTGGCTAAACTGAGGCAGGGAATGACAGATTTCTGCGAAAAGAAAGCGAAGAGTTTCCGAGGACCGGAGGTGTTGCAAGCCGTTGTCGAGCATTTCATGGAAGGGCTTGAATTGATCAAAAGAGACGATGTGCACTTCTTTTTTTGTACAAGTTGGTGCAACTTTCAATTCTACGAGGTTGATTTGGGTTTGGGAAAGCCGGTTTATGTGACCCTCCCAATTAACACCTACGAGAACTCCATCATTTTGATGGACATCAGAGATGGTGATGGAGTGGAGGTTCTCTTAACCTTGAGTAAAGAAAATATGGTCTTGTTTGAGAGTCAGCTGGAGATTATTCTTTCATTTGCTTCTTCGGTTTAGTTCAAAATAAAAGTTAATCCAACATAATTACGTATACCACCTCTCAAGTTCAAGTATGCTCCTGCATCATTGCTCTTCATGTGCTTATAATAAATTTCTTTTGGTTGCTGTGATTTTAATAGGTTGATGTTGTTTTTCATTGGGTCATCTTAGTATCATCTTAAATAAAGGATATATGATAGTTTCTCTCTTTTTCCTCCCTATTTTTTCCCCCTTTCTTTGCTTCATAAAGTAGTGCAAATCATGGTAAAGATCTCAATTGTGTAAGACGAAAATAGAATAAATAAACTAAACGGTAAACGGGAAATTAATAAAACAAAAGAAAATAGAGAAAAGGTCTGAAATTCAAAATGAAATTCTTGTCTCCCCCAATGCAAAGTACAATAATACTTGATCGAGAAAAGCAAACAAAGAGGCAGCGGGATTGACCTTTTTATTTAATCACTAATATATTATTATTTTTAAATTATTTAAATACTTAAAAATTATCCTCACGAATTTTAAAACTATATAAAAATATTATATGTTAGAGTATAAAATATGATAATATTTCTTAAATGACTCCAATTATATAATATATGTAATACTAATTTAAGTATTTGTTTGGATTATCGGTTCAAACACAATTATTGTAACGAAAAATTAAAAAAAAAAAGGTTTAAAATAAGATGACAAAACTACAAGAAATTGCCTCTTCCGTGGACTTGGTAGTTGTTATTGTTGTTACTGTTGCTTTTGGTTGTGTCATGCATGACCAAAAATTTAATCAATGTAATAAATATTTGTACCATGAGGAATTTAGAATATAAATTTTCTTTATGTTATGCATTATATATATATGTGTGTGTGTGTGTGTGTGAAGTATATGCCAGCATTTCTAAAGAAAAAAAGTATGTGCCAGTATATAATATACATAAATCGTCTCATTAACCCAAAATTTTTCTATTTCTTAGCATTAAACCAAAAAACGAAGACAATATGAAATTGTTATGCGGGGGTGACCTTATCTAATATTTTAGAACGTTATATTCTTGCGGTTTGTTCTTCTCCCTCTTAAGATGTTCTTGGTTCGGTAGTCGGTACTTCTAATACAACAGATATAATTATCTAGTTAATGTGCTCTTATTATCGAACATCTGTGATAATTTACATAAAATGAACTACTTCTTCAAATAGAATTGAATTAGATCATTTTTATTTTTTTTGTTTTTTTCTTATTCGGATTTCTTTTATAACTAGTGGAAATAAAATAGAGATGTCAATTGGGCTGGGCCGACCCATGAGCACAATGGTACGACATGAAAACTTATGGACCAGGCACGAGATTATAATGGGCCGGACAAAGCACGGCACGAGATGGTAGGCCGTGTTGGGCTCATAGTTTTAAGCACGTGAATTTGATACGACATGGCACGCTGTTGAGCATGAGCACGACACGAGCACTAGTCAAGCACGATACGGCTCGTTAAGCAAGATGGGTTAGCACGACGAATACAATTTTTTTGTTTTAATATTTTGTAATTTCTCCTTTAATTCTCCATAATTAAAAAAAAAAAAAAAAGACATATTTTTATCAATACATTACATTAATTTCAAGATGACATGATTGAAGACTTTACAAATGTGAATGATGGAATCAATGACAGGAATAATGCTATTGATTGACATTTTATGATGTTACTAGAGTAACATTATTGTTCTTTCTTTGTTTAATGGTTTTTTTTTTAAATTTTAATTTTTATTTTTAAAGGGAGTTGTCGTAGGTTTAATAATGGATCATGCACTCTTTTTCCCTTTTATTGGATTTTTTTCTTTCCGGTTTTTTTCGTTAAAAGGTTTTAATGAGGCCCTTTTCTTTAGAGCTGGGAATTCGGGCCGCCCTGCCCGGTCCGGCCCGACCTGATTTTTTGAAATATAAGCCCGGCCCGGCCCGCGGGCTTAGAGAGGGCCGGTCGGGCCGGGCCTGGCCTAATTTATTTTAACTTTGTATATTTTTGATAATTTAATAATTTATTTTAATATTTTATCTTAGATAAAAAAAATAAAAAAATTTTATATTTTGTTTAAAAAATTTTATTATACTATTTTTATTAATTTTTATATTTATATTTATATTATAATTGCTTAGTTAGTACTTAATAATTATAATGTTAGTTAGTTAGTTAACTTAATATATAATTAAACTTTTTAATTATTCTTTTATTTTTTTAATAACGGACGGGCCGGGTCGGCCCATCGGGCTTAAATATTCGGGCCGGGCCGGCCCGCCGGGCCTAAAAGGAGAGCCCAGCCCGCCTATTACTATCGGGCCGGGCTTTTACCGGGCCGATAGAATGCGAGCCGGACCTAAATTATGGGCCGCGGGCCGGCCCGTTTGGCCCGGTCCAAATTCTCACCTCTACTTTTCTTCTTAGATTAGGCAGATCCTACATGATATATAATTTTCATTTTTTTAAAGTTCGTCTAGTCTTTGCCTTTCATTTAAAATGGTTGTAATAAAAGAAAAATGTAAATGTAAATTTATGATATTTGATAACATGAAATCTTTTTTAATAGTAAAGTATGAAATTATTTCTTTTATCGCATTATATTTTACTCAAAAAGTATCAAATTCTTTTTTCAATAGAAAAATAAGTAATGGTTTGTTGGACCATCCCATAATCCTATTAGGCTAAGCATGATAAAAGCACGAGCATGGCACGGCACGAACACGAGATGTGTCTAGGTCGATGGGCTGTGCCGGGCCTAAGGATTTTAATCTTGGGCTAGCACGAGCACGATACAAAACTTCAATGGACTAGGCCTAGCACGTCATGAAGCACGTATGGGCCTAACTAATTATAGACTGAGTAGCACGACACGATTGACAAGTCTAAAATAAAAAACGAGATGACAATAATGATCTCATTTTTTCTCAGCCGAAAAAGGAAATTGGATAAGGATGGTCATAATTAGAGTTTATTATTAGATCGATTCGTAACACCCAACCACCCATTTGGCCAAAAGCGAACAAAGGGAAAAACAAGATCTGTTTCAGGCAATGGCCAACTACTACCAAGACTAGAATAAAGTGAATATTTAAAGCTGACATTCATGATTTTCATTTTTCTGCAAAACAACAACCGAGAGAAACGAAATAAAATAAGGAAGAGAATTAGAGGAGAACAAATTAGGCCTTTTTTTTTTTTTTTTTGGTGAATAAAAATTACGGCTATTTTATGCCTTTGATGATCATGATAGTGAAATCCCCATAAACTTTATCTTTATCTCTCTCTCTCTCTCTCTCTCTCTTTTTTTTTTTTGGGTAGAACCCATACACTTTATCTTTGAAAGCTGGAACTTTTGGCTCACTAGGAAAGATTAAAATAAATGCACTTTCAATGAAGAAAGGACCAAAAAGGCCAAAAAAATAAAAAATAAAAAATAAAAATACAGAGACAATTTTCACCTTAAGTATTGCTTGTATCATAGAACAATACCGAAACTATATAATTGGTAAACAACATAGTCTTTCTTATACGCAAGTCAAGTTTTTGTTTTTATCAGATAAGAACGAATCAATTAATAATTATAAAATTAAATTAAGAATCAACACGAAAGAATTACAATAGTTTGGATAGAATTTGTTATGTAAAGTTTATAGCAACACATAATAATAATATATATATACAACCTAAATTATCTCATTATTAAGTCCCAAATTGTTCTATTTATTAGCACATTAAGCCAAAAAAACAAAGAGAATATGAAATTATGCGGGGTTTACCTTATTCGATATTTTAGAGCAATAGATTCTTGCGGTTCCTTTCTAATTCAGTGCTTAGATGTGCAAATTATTTCATTTGTATGTCCCCAAAAAATAAAATAAAATAAAATAACATCCAACAAAAGAAAAAAAAAGAAAGAAAGAAGAAGATAAGATGACATAATTAGAATTTATTATAAGATTGATTCATAACATCCAACCACCCATGCATTTGGCCAAAGCCAAAAAAGGGAAAAACAAACAAGCGCTGTCTCTGAACATTTATTATTTTTATTTTCCTGCAAAACGACAACCAAGAAAAACGGAATGAAATAAGATCTTTTGGAAACATATCAAAATAAAATCTTAAGGTGGGACAAACAAGGGAAACTTTTATAACTCTGCATGATCTTAATAAGATGGAAGTTAATCTTTCAAACACTTTTACATTAAGATTTATTATTCGGTAGAAACTGATTTTAATAAATAGATATTTTAGATTTTTGATAACCTAATTAGTTAAGGTTAATCCCCTCAAAAAAAAAAAAAAAAAAAAAAAAAAAAGAAAAAGAAAAAAGAAAAAGAAAAAAGGTTAATGTTAAAATTTATATAACGAAAAACAAAATTGCTACTAGATTTATTAATGAAAAGTTAATCTAACAATTAAAACAATAACTCACAACCGTAGTATTATATAGGATGTCCTACTATAAAAATTCAGTAGGAAAGATTAAAATAAATGCTATTTTAGAATAAAGAGGACAGAAAAAAAATATAAAAAAAAAACAGATTCAATTTTCACTTAAGCATTGCTTGCATAATAAAACATTATCGAAACTAATTAAGCTCCATTTGAATTGTATATAAATTCAAACTCATAATTCAAATAGTAAATTTAAATTTTTGTGAGGGAAAACATATTATAGATAAATTTTTATAAAATAAGTTTAAAATGAGATGTCAAACGAGAACAAAATGGTAAACAACATTTTTCTCACATGCAAATCTTACAAAAATTCTCTATTAATCTGTTTAGATCACTGTTTTGAAATTGTTTTTGGATACTATTCAAAAGTTTTAACAGTATTTTCTCTCATACAAATTTGAATTTATTCTTTAAATTTTCATTTCAAATCTGATTCGCACATGGGCTCATATATACAAAATAGGTAGGAGAAATATTCTTAAATTTTTTATATACAAAATAGCTAGAGCTTTACAATTATGTGAATTAAATTTATAATCGCATAAAACTACTCTATCCATATAACATTCAGATATTTAATTCTATGCTTATAAATTTATAATCTAGTCGTAAGCATTTTGTTCTCTTCTATAAGTCGAATCTTGTGACGGGCTACAAACGAATAAAACCATTAGGATTTTATGCAATTAAGCATACATTTGAAGTCTTCATACACACATATATATATATATATTATATATATATATATATATATATATATATAGGACCAATATCAAAGTGGATTTTTCATATTCAAACTCTGAAGTTTTCTGTTGGGAAAACAATACGATGAGGGATATGGTAGGGAAAACTAAGGTTGAGATCATTAAACGAAATACCATAAAACCATCTTCTCCAACTCCTTGTCACCTCAAACTCTTCAAACTTTCTTTTCTTGATCAGATTGCACCCATTTCTTACGGACCTCTAGTTCTTTTCTACCCAAAAAACGATTTCATGACACACGAGAAAATTTCCCTACAGCTAAAGAAATCTCTGTCCGAAGCCTTAAAGAAAACACCGCCGTCGAATGTGACGCCGACGGAGCTCCATACGTCGAATCGAAGTTCAACGGCCTTCTCTCGACCTTTCTCAAGCAGCCCGATGAAGAGGAACTAAAACGACTTTTCCCCGCTAGGGTTGAATCGCCGGAAGCAGCCGAGGGTCCATTGCTGCTGGTTGAAGCCACATTTTTCGACTGCGGCGGATTGGCAGTAGCCGTGTGCGCGTCGCACAAGTTGGTCGACGCAGCCACGCTGCGCATGTTCTTGAAGGCTTGGGCCGCCTTCGCTCTTGGCTGCGGCAAAAAAGTAGTTCCTGATCTCAACGCCGCCGCCTCCCAATTCCCACCAAAGGATCAGCCGTTGCAGCCCCACGCCGCAGACGGTGATTTCAAAAGGGTGGAATGCGTGACAAAGAGAATTGTTTTTGATGAATCTAAGATTGCCGCTCTTAAGGCGAACCGTTAGCAATCGAGTAAAGCAACCTACTCGTGTCAAAGCAGTCACAGCTCTTGTGTGGAAATGTGCAACTATTGCATCTCGATTGAACTCTAGCTCTTCAAATCAGAACTCCATTTTAGCCCAACTTGTGAATTTCCGCAAAAGGGTCGAATCGCCATTCCCCGAAAACTCCGTCGGTAATCTGTTAGGTTACTTCGCGGTGCAGGTGAATCATGATGAGCATGAACCAAAAGTGGAAGAATTAGTGGCTAAGCTAAGGAATGGAATTAATAAATATAAGGAAAACCATGTGAATAAACTTAGAGGAGATGGTGCAATTGACATGATTTCTCAAGGAGCTAAAGAGGGAGGAGATTTTGTGAGAAGAGAAGATGTGAACCTCTTTGTTTGTTCTAGTTGGTGTAAGTTTGATCTCTACGAAGTTGACTTTGGCTGGGGAAGGCCAATCTGGGCGACAATTCAAGGGAGTTGCTATGAGAACATGATCACATTGTTGGACACTAGAGAAGGTGGTGGAGTGGAGGTTTGTTTGACTCTGAGCAAAGAAAATATGACATCGTTTGAGCGTGACCCGGAGCTTCTTGCATTTGCATCGTCCAATTGATATATCTTTTCTGTGAACGTATACAAATAAAAGTCTCATATTGATTAAATATAAAATTAAGAATGTGTTTAAAAGGATTCGAGTTATTTCTCTTAATTAATAGGTTATCCTTTTAGAAAACAGAGAACAAGTCTTTTTAATCATTGTTGATAAGTCGTTGCTGTATTTTTGCTGTTTTTGTTGTAAACTTGCTATTGTCTTTCTTTGCTATGTCTCTTGACGAAAGACACAACATTAATTTTTTTATTTTATTTTCATGCCAATTAAAATATAATATTGACAGTTGTGTGGAATAATTCCCTAATAAATCATATATATAATGTGTGATTTATAAATACCATATTTTTAAATAGTCGATGATTTAAGAAGTGTAAATTAAAATGAGTAAAAAATTATCACAACTGTACGTCCTCATACTTTATTTTATGACCAAACAATAGGATATATTTATCTATTTATTTATTTTTTTTAGAAAGAACTTCATTGCAAAGAAACAAAGATATATCAGAAAAATAAAGCCTTAATCATAGGTTATATATGTCGGCTTAACCCATGCCTATAATCTTTACTGTAACTAAAAGTAACTTAACAAATCTGACAAAGAAGAGAAAATGATTAAAAATTAATAGAATCTTATGTAACTAACTAGAAACAAAAATAAACTGCACAGTTATGATTATTTGATTGTTTTTGTCACTCAATCGTCTTCAGCCCATTTCGAGCCAGAAGAGCATATGTATCTATGCACCTTTATATTCCCCGAATAATTCTTTCTTTCTTTCTTTTTTTTTTTTCCTTCTTCTAAGTAGATACCTAGAAAGAACAACTAGCATATTAAGGAGATAATTTTTACATCACGTTTAGATGGAAATCACCTTTAAATCACTTGTCACATGTAAAGTCCTCAAATCGAATTGATTAAAAATAAAAGAAAATTATCAAGTTTCCTCGAGCTAAGAGTTTGTGGTGATTATCTTCATTTCTTTGTGAACAATTGTATGAACTCTGTCCCCAAAAAAAAAAAAAAAAAAAAAAAAAAAAAAGTATGGTTGTTGACATGCATGCATCAAACTACTTGTTTATTTTATTTTATTTTTTATATTTTTTTCCCATCAAATCAGCTTGTAAAGCATAGACAACATTATTCATCTCCTTTATGGCCACGATGTATCATGTGATTTATTATTCTTTTCATCCTGTTCTTGCATCGAATTTGATGAACTCCCTTGTTTTTCTACCGACTGTTGCGCAATTGACCTATATATGTCAGATGATGAATAGACAGACTTACTTTCCTCCTTGATCATAAATCATCCATACGGTCAGGATCATATCATCATCAACCGAATCAACATTATAATATATATATATATATATATATATATTAGAGTATTTTGGTTAACATTATGCATATGTTCTTTTGATGACCTTTGTTTATCGTAAACAAGTCACTTCTTCTTGGTCATGTAATAAATACGTTAAATTGTCAATAATGATATTTGTCATGTTATAGACATCTCTTTATCATGACTTTTTTTTTTCCTTTCTAAATAATTCTCTTTATGACTAGCGTATTCAAGTAATTACTTTCCATCTACAATATTTTTTGGACTGTATAAGACGATGAATATAATTGATAAAATTAGAGAAGTATATTGGCCTTAGAGATTAAAAAAAAAAAAAAAAAAAGACAGAAATATATTAGGATTTTTACAAGAAATTTTTCTATTTTGATGACAAGGACCAGAATCTACATACTGAATTTAGAAAGTGGGACCTTTTTTTTTAATTGGTATTCTTATCTTAAATGTCCCTTACTTAATGAAATTCAAATTGAAAAAAAGGGCAAACAGTAACATATAAGTTGGACAACAATTAAATAAACCATAAACAAATGATTTTCCGATTAATATTCCTATAGATAATCAATCATTGAAATTAACGTTGATCTTAGATTTAAACATTTTTAAATATTAAAAAAATAAAAAACTTGTATGATTTTTATTAAACTAGTACATTTACTGGCAAAACAATGACAATGAAGGAAGATAAATAAATTAAAAAAAAAAACTTGGAACAATAAAAGGTCCATATATAGACACGTCCCCAAGCTAGTATATATGAAAAGTGCATGATTTTTCTTAGAAACAATAATTGAACCAAGATTTTGCTGTTATCCACCTACGATGGAACTTAAATATTATTAGATGCATGTGACCACCCAAATCTTATAAATTAGGTATTGAACCGCAATATCTTTTTGTTTATATCATATTTTTTTCTTGCAGATCAAGATATATTTCATCTTAGCGTATGTGTATGTGCAACGAAAAATGAACATTTCCAAAGTAAGAAGAAAACGCAAAAGAAAAAATAGTAACTAAAGTACCTGTTTTAATTAAATAATTTTTTCCTTTGGGTAGTTCAAAACTTGATTGTTACCTGACCTTATTTCATGGTGGTCTTAGTGGAAAATATGTCAAAAGCCAACGAATGAAATTTGCTGCTTTAAAAGATTACATCTTTTTTCTGTAATTGACAAGTTTAAACGATATTCTTAATGACATTTTGGCCGTTTTACATCAAATCAATGGTAACGTGCAAGAATATGCTAGTATTAGTTTACTAATTTTCTTCTCTCCTCGGCTAAGATTATTAGTTGCCCTGATTAATAGGAAAATCTTGAAGCCTTTCTACGTGGGCCAATACATTCCAGGTCTAGATCTCATTTCAAGGAGGGCAGCCAAGTTCCAATTTCCAAATACGCAAAGCTAAAGTTCTACCAAAATATGTACAAGCATGCAATAAGGATATAGTGAAAGGACCTCGGTGCATCTCTAATATAATGTTAAATAAACATGTCAATGTTAAATTTTGACATTTTAGTTGAAATGTTGTTTTTTGTCACAAATTTGACTAATACTAAACTTAATGCAAAGGTTAAATTTGGTATTTTCATTAGGTCTAACTTAATGCAAACGTTAAATTTGGTATTTTCATTATTATTGATTAAGGTCTAAACTTTTTCATCTAATCATTAAATATTTTGTCATTTTTAAATTACTTACTATAAAACTTTACTGTTACAAATTTTAAAATTTAATGAAAATAACAAAAGGCAATTATAACATTAAAAATAACATTATGGAGCACAAAGTCTCAGATATATATTAACATATACATTAATGGATCGTTTAATAACCAAATGGCTGCAGTAAAGGCTACCTTAGAGTCCAACTTATTTTACGACCTTTTTATCATTAAATCTTTCTACTTTTATCTTTCGTGTTTGTTTTATTTGGTTAACTGATGGATATTCAAGAAGAGAATCCGATTAATCATACCAATAGATCTTTTAAGTATGTTTCAAAAAAAGAAATATTTTCAGGAAAATTTTTTTTTTAAAGACAAGATCATACAACTCATGTTACATACAAAAGAGACTACACAACGAAGATATCTTCCTAATTTATTTACTTATTTATTTTTTAGTAATTAAGATCTCAACCTAGAAAACACATGAAACAAAGCAGGGATATTTAATCACCTTATTGAAGGCATATCGGTAGCTTATTTGAGTTGTAAAAGACCTATATGTTAACTTGTACATTTGAACTTCATTTTTTTTTTTTTGATAAGTTTGAACTTCATTTCTTATACACTCCACGATTACTCTATATGGGAGAAACGAATGCTTGAAACTCTTTGTCAACTTCCAATCTAGCCATATCTTCATCTTTCAAGCTGAGATAAGCCTCTATTCCATCACCAGTTTTGGTGTCTATGAAAGCTGTTACATTGTGGAAACTCAGCGCAGCTGAGCCCACCCATGTCGGCTTACCCCACCCGAAATCGGCCTCATAAACCGGAAACCGGCACAAGCTAGTGAAGGCGAAGGTAACCACCTCTCCTCTTACGAATCTTTCGGCACGATCCCTAAGCATTTCGTAGTGTTCATCACCCTCTTGAAGCTTTCTCACGAACTCCTTGTCGATCTTCTTTATTTCCTCTCTCACTTGCCTTACAAAACTATGACACTCTTCCCCGGCTTTTAACGAAGGAACTGTTATGGAAACCCTATAGAAGTTTCCAAAATGGTTCTGTCCAAGCGGGGGATCAAACCTCGGACGAAGATTTACGGCATGAAGTACCGTGTAGAGCTTCCGATGATCTGTCCCGCCGGATTCCCCATTCTTTGCAGCCACAAAGCGGCTCCATATGAAGGCCGACAAGGTCTCAACGCGAGAGGGTCGTCTCTTGTCTTCTCCGAGCGAGTTTTCATCGTATTTACTCCTCAGAGCCTCGATGGCGGAGGTCTTAAACACAAACCTTTTTGTGATGTTGTTCTTCCTCGTGATGCCGACATTAGGGTTCAAACCAGGTAGATTCTTCGGCGGGAAGAGTGTCGCGGAGATGAATTCAGGCTTGACTATGTCGGCTTCTCCACGAGCCGTGGCCACCCAATTTTTGACGAACATGATGTTCGACAAAGCGTCGGCGAGTTGATGGGAGTTGCACACCCCGACGGCGATTCCTCCACATTCAAACACGTTGAGTTGGACACCGAGGGCTAATTCGGTGGCGTCGTCGAGCTTAAAGGGAAGGAACTTGTTGAGTTCGTTGATGTTGGGATTGTGAATCACGTCGGAAAGTTTTCCCTTTACTCGTGCCTCGAAGAAGGGAACTCCCTCGTCGTTGCAATCGACGAATCGGTCGTCAGTGATTCGTCCGGCGAGTGGATAGTAAAGGGATAAGACTTGGGACACGGATTTCTTGAGGTGGTTGGATATTTTGACGATATTGTTGTACTCTTCATACTGATCATAATTATCTAATGCGTAGAAGAGGAGCCAAGGATTGTAGACTTTGGGAGAGAGTTGGTCGAGGGAAGAGAGCTGGTAATGGCGAAGATGTTCAGGTGTTGGAGATGAGGGTTTAATGAACACTTTGGAGATTAGTTCAACTTCGACGTACTCCATATATTTATGTATATGTGTATGTGTATATATGTCGAATGTGTATATATCTTCTGATTGTGTTTGGTTGTGCGTATGTTTTGTGTTTCATTTCTAAAATGTAATGATCAAATTTATAGAGCGTCAAACAACGAGCGGAACGGATCACGAGGGAGAAAAACAAAACATAAAAAAATTATTAAAAAATTACTTGAGGTACTGTTGTCGTTAAACGCCACTACTAATGAAAGTTAAACATCACTACTAATGAAAGATTAGCTTCATCTATAAGTCAATCGGAAACAAATTCAAAACTTATATCACTAGGGCTTGAAAAATCTTAAATGGATTTTATAAACTATTAGGGACACTAACTTTAATATTAATTTTTTGAGTACCAACTCACGTGTCAAATTTTCATTAATAGATATAATCAATTGATGTGTCAATATTTTAAATACTTACTAATAAAAAAAGACAACTCATATATATGCCGCATAGGTTGGTACTCAAAATTTGAGATTAAAGTTAGTGTCCTTAGTATTTTTCTTTAATAAATGCTGATTCTTCCAAAGTTTGAAATCTTTACGAGAAGAATACTAATATCAATCGTACCATTGCTTATAAAGAGGCATAAATTGTTGCTTCGGGTTTCTTGATAGAAATTAGAAGATCTAGATATTTTGAAGAAAAACTGGATAAAAATCCGGTCAAGAAAAATTGATCCTACAAACTTAGTGTTAATAGTAGAAAGGGTTTTGAAATGAAAAAAATATCCAAGCTACATTGTTTCATTTTCTTGTTTTTGGTTTTGTTTTGTTTTTATATAGATTTTGTAAGACAACTTTTTTTTTTTCTTTTACTGAATTTCCGCTTTTATAAAAAAAGAAAAATTGAGGTTTTGACTAGAGGGTTTTTAATGAAAGATATTTGAGATCATATTTTAAGATGTGAGTTACAGTTTTATTTTTTGAGTGTCCCTAACTACAGGGGTTTCTTCTAGTTCTTAGGTTGCTTTTTTTTTTTTTGTTTAATTTTGTTTAATTTTGGAGTTGCCATTATTTTTCTCCTTTTTTTCAGAAAACAATTTTTGTTTTTATTTTTATTTTTATATCTTTAATAATAAAGGGGATAGATAAGTGAAGAAGATGTTAAAGGAGTGTTGACCTAATTAGTATATTTAACTGTACTTGCTAATATATTTATTACCATCATTTAAAAAAAAAAAATTCATCCGTTAAGCTCCCGTATGACTTACTTTTTAAATAAATGATGTACACATTATTGGTCTTCTGGAAATTCATGCGTTGTAAGTTAGTGCCTGTTGACATATTCTTCGAGAATAAGATAAAGCCCATATCATTTTCATTTAACATTATCCACAGGCATCAGCACAATTAATTTCTTTAAAAAAAGATTAATAATTTATTTAAAACCAAACGAAAGAACACGAGGGGGGGCTTATAGACTTCTTCATGATAGTCTACAAATATCACACTTTGATTGATAAATAAAAAAAAGGAGCAGAATTATTTGGCGTTCTGCACCACTTGGGTCAAATTAATTGAATAATCCTAGTATGAGCCTAACACTTAAAAATGAAAAATACTCTGACGTTAAATATCACAACTAATATAAAGTAATGATACCCTAATCTAGTTCCACACTTAAAAAAGAACATTTTTTGGGCACAATAGGGGACACAAAAGCGAGAAACTCTTGGTCAACTTCGAATTTGGCCATATCTTCAGCCTCCAAGCAAAAATAAGCCTCCAGTTCGTCGCCATTTTCGTAGTTTTTAAGGTTTTTATTTAATTTGTTTTTAAATTTTGTAAGATCTTTCTTTATTTTCTTTTCTTTTTAATAAATTCCACCTATATAAAAAAGTCTTCATCTGTTACTCACTTTTATTAATAAATAACGTTCAACATTATAATTAGTACTTTGGTATATTTGGATATATAACTTCCTGACTTGTAATTAAGTTAATGCCAGCTGACATATATATTCTTCGAGAAGAAGATAAAGCCAGCATATCATTTTCATTTGACATTATCCCACTGGCATCATCACAATCAATTTCTTTCAAAAAAGATTAATAAATTCTGATTTGCAATTTTCAAAAAAAAAAAAAAAAAAAAAAAGGGTTTATATTAATCTTCTTTTCTACTAATACACGAATTGAAGTCTCTTTTTTATCATTGTCCGTCATTATCATCATTACTTAATTACTAATATTTTTGGCTGTTAGTTTCCATTTCTTGTGGTTACTTATAATACCTAACTTCTGGATTTTTGTTTATTTTTTAACAGATAACTTGTTGATTCGATTAATAGATATAGTAGTTTTTGAATTTTAAAATTTCTTTTTCCGGAAGAAACTAAAACATTAAAGGAGTAACGATTTGGGTTAGCTTAATTGATTGCCTTATCCTTTATTGTCTATGACAGTGAGATTTTAATTGTAAAACTAGTATATAAAATGCCTGAATAGACGTGTAAATATATACATACATTATATAATTCACTAATTCAGGCAATATTGGTAAGTATTTTTTTATTGCAGAAGAGAGATTTTGGAAGGGTAGAAAAAGGGTCAACCTTTTTCCATTATATAATTGATTCAACCGTTGGCAGTTCAAAACTTACTATGTTACTTAATTAATTTATTAAGAGTAACAAGAAAAAACATTTTAAATAATCTCTTATATTTAGAGGAAACACCATATTGTTTTTGTTTTAATTGTGCAAGTAATATCTAAAGTATTAATTCTCGTGTTGTCTATAAAAGTTTACTAGATTCCGTTGTTCGAATAATTTTTGAAAATATGAAGACTATTTCAAAAAAAAAAAATTTAGTAAGTTTTATTCTATAAATTAATTAACTAAAATAAATAAACAAAATGTAAAAATAATTAATTTTTAAAGAAAAGAAGAAGAAACAAGTGGTCCCCTTTTTGTAGTGTACATTGATAATTATATTGGTAGAAACTAGATAAGGACGGAGACATTACCAATGGGATCGAACATAAATATTCCACGTATGGCCACCAAGAATTAATGGATTTTATTTCAGATTGAGTATCTAGGTCGATTTATATTCAAGAAGACATATTTTTTCATATGTTTTCAAGAATTCCGTGATCGCAATAGTGTAGTATTTTTTTTTTTTTTTTGGAGGGAAGATCAATCCTGTATTAATATTAAAAAAAAAAAAAAAACTTGAATACGTTGACGGACGAAGTTATTTTCAAAAAAAGAAAAAAGAAAAAACTTTCTTATTTTAAACTGAAAAAAAAGTCTTAAAAATTTAGAGATGAAAATATTAAGGAAATATGTACATCAATTATGAGATGAGATTCTAAAGAGATAAAAAATCAGACTAGGCTTAACTTTTGTTCATAAAGTTACAAATACTGATTTTTGTCAAACAATTAAACCTAAAATGATGGCTGCATTAACTCACTTGTTTTGACTTTCATGCTATATATAGTTGAAGATAGGTGCTCCAAAATATTAATATTAGGCCCTTTATCAAACACTTAATCATACATCATTACAAATTTACACATCATATCAATTTATGTAAAACCAAACAAAAACAAATAAATATATCAAGATTATTACAAATCAATTCAAACCGAAAGAACACACGGGGGCTTATAGAGTTCTTCATGATAGTCTGCAAAAATCACACTTTGATTGAGAAATAAAAAAGGGAGGAAAATTATTTGGCTTTTTGGATCACTTCGGTCAGTATATATGAACCTCACATTTAAAAAGAAAAAATGCTCGACGTTAAATATCACAACTAATACAATCTTAAAAAGAAAAAATGATTTACATTAAATACCACAACTAATACAATTTAGCGATAAAGTCCAATGTTTTAAACCCCACTTAACATAGTTCCACACTTGAAAGGACCCTTTTTGGTCACAATAGGAGACACAAAAGCTAGAAACTCTTGGTCAGCTTCGAAATTGGCCATATCTTCAGCCTTTAAGCAAAGATAAACCTCCAGTCCGTCGCCATTTCTGTTGTCTTGGAAAGAAACTACATTAGCAAAACCGCGGTTAACCGAACTCACCCAGACCGGCTTTCCCCATCCGAAGTCGGCTTCATAGAGAGGAAACCTACACAAACTTGTGAAGACAAACGTCCCAGCTACCTCTCCTCTGGCCAATTTCTCAGCTTCTTTCTTGGCAAAATCCACGAACTTATCTCCATTCTCTCGCATATAAGTTACAAAGTCCTTGTTTACCTTCGTTATTTCTTCTCCCATCTGCCTCGCCAGCCGATGACAGTAGTTATCTTGATCCGCGCTTGTAACGGTCACAGTTGTTGCGCTAGAAGAGAGATAATTCCCGAAAGAATGCTCCGGCAACGGCGGATCAAACCTCGGACGAAGATTCACAGTCTGACGAATCTTGTAAAGTTTATTGTTTGCCGATAAAAACTCGACGTCTTTGGTTGAGGCCACGACTCGGCTCCATATGAAAGCAGATAGGGCCTCTATACGCGAAATCCTCTTCGACGTTTTCTGAGTTCCTTCTTCTTCGCAGTTTTTCCTAATTTCCTCGTATTTAGCCCTAAGAGCCTCGATCTTACGGGCATCGATTGAGAACCGCTTCGTTACGTTTGCGTCGCCCTTTGGGACGATGGAAAAGGAGTTGAAGCCACCGACGTTCTGCGGTGGAAAGATTGCTGCCGATCGAAATTCAGGACGTGCCACGGCGGCGACGTCGTTGTCGCTGCGAGCAATGGCCATCCAACTCCTGATGAACACTAGGCATGACAAAGCGTCGGCGAGTGTATGCGAGATGGACACTCCGACGGCCAATCCTCCGCAGTCGAAGAAGTTGAGCTGGACGCCGAGGGGATACTCGGCGGTTTTATCGAGTTCGGAAGGAAGGAGCTTGTTGAAGGCGCTAAGGGGGATTTGATCATTTTCGACAACATCGGAAAGTCTGCTATCCACTCGAGCTTTTACAAAGAGCGCTCCGTTGTCGTCGCAGTCGACGAAAGAGTTGTCGCTCGTTAATCGTCCTGCTAGAGGGTGGTAAAGGGTAAAGGCTTGGGATAGAGATATCTTAAGCTTGTTGGATATCTCATCAGCCTGATTTTCGTTGAATTCGTAGTAGTAAATGAAAGGATTATGGGTTCTAGGGCACAGTTGATCAGGGAAAGAGAGCACGTAACGGCGGAGATTCGCTGGAGTTGGAGAAGAGGGTTTGATAATCTCACGGGAGATTACTTCAACCTTCATTGTCAAACTTAAATTATTGTAGATAAGCTTATGGATAAAACAGGAACAAAGAAATAATTGAAAGTAGGCGATTGCATTTAGGTGTGTGTTTGCGTGCCTATAAATAAGTTGGAAATCAATTACGTCTCATGACTTGGTCATGAAGAAATTAAAAAAAAAAAAAAAAAGCCGTTCCACGTTGATATCAATTTTTAGTTGACATTTTTAATTAGTTGCGATTGTTTTATCCATTAATAATTGGGGGGCACTACTACAATCTACGTAATTAGCGATGACTTTTATCATCTTCTGTCCCAAAACGGGCCCTAAGTTAGAAATTATGTCTCATCTAATGACTCAGTTATGAAGATATTAACCAAATTAAAAAAAAAAAAAAAAAAAAAAAAAAAGGAAAATGGCGTTCCATGTCTGCTAGTTAAGAAAAATACTAGGGTCGATCTAATCTTTTTTTTAATGCTAATTTTAAGTTGTCTTTTTTATTAATAAATTAGATTATATTATCTATTTATTGCAGAAGTTTTTATTTTTAAAAATAAAAAGCAACACATATTATTGCTATCTGACCTTGCTTTCTTAGTTATTTATTTTTTCTTTGAATTTGTTGATTTGATTAATCTATTTATCACGTGATATATTATATGCAATATAATAAGAATCATACATACTGATTAAAACTTTTTGGAAAGTAAAACTAATAATTCAGGTGTCCGTCTAGATAATATTTTGAACTTTCTTAATTAGAGTCACACGTTAATTAAGAAACTATACAAAGAGAATATATAGGTATAAACATAAAACATTACGTTTTTTCATCGTGTTGTCTAGAAATGATATTGTTTTGGCAATATCAAGGAAAAAAAAGAAAGAAATTAATGAAGGAATTTGATAGGAAAATTTGTAAGATAAATTGTGGACCTTGAGATATTTGGTAAAATGGATTATAAAGTGGTAAAATGAAATAGCAAACTGTTCATTGAAAGCCAAAGAATTAGCGGCTGGAGATACAATCGGTACATGTGGAGCTCCTGTATCCCACAACTTGAAGCTCACAAAATACAAAAGCTAGTAATCTATCGCTAGTGTTAATTACAGAATAATTCCAAAAAAAAAAAAAAAAATGAAGTATACTGCAGTCTATATATATATATATATATATATATATATTAGTTGGCTAGACTTTTAAATATCTGGGTTTCAAAACTTTTTAAAATTTTTTTTTTAATTCAAAACTACTTTTTAATATTCATATTATGTTTACGGTAAACCTAAATTTTAAATGCCGACAACTTTCTTATTATTTCAAGTCGAATTCTTATTATTTCAAGTCGAATTGAAATTTTGTTTTTCAAAAAAATTGCATAAAGTACTTCGAAGCAAGATCAATATTATTATTATTATTTTTTTCAAACAGCTTTTAAGTTTTAAAATTTTTAACTTTAAACGGTTTATTTTTAACCAAATACACAACAATTTAATTCCAGTTAAAATAACTTCAGAATTCCAACATAAATGGACCAATCAAATGGGGATTAAGTTTGTCACATGGAGATCACTTTCGGCATTTTTTTTTCCCTCGATAATGTGAAACTACACAACTTGTTTTCTTTCTTGTCCTGGTCCATCTTTGTCACTTTTTGGCCACATAGTTTTGATACCAATTACAACGACTAGTATGAGTTCGTAATATAAAAATTTCGAGATATTAATGTTTTTTTTATATTATTAATTGGCTTTTATTTATTTTTGTCGTTTTTGTTGCATCTCTTCTTGTTGTGATTGTTTAATTTATTGTCGTTTTTTTATTGTTGTCCTTTTAATATCTGTAGTTGTTTTTAAAGGTTATCTTCGTTTTAACTGGTTATAAAAGTTATCGTTTTATCGTTGTTCTTTTTTTTTTTTTAATCGTTGTTACGTGTTTATTGTCAATTTTATCGCCGTTGTCGTTTTAGGGAGGGAAGACTTTCGCCGCGCCAAATGGAGGACCGCTATGTACCATCACCAGCCAGCGAGCGCAGACCAAGTGTTGACGAGAAGCCTATGGCCATTTGCAAGCCAGTGTTACCGACATCCCTCGGTGGGAAGCGATCTCCCTAGACAAATTCAGGATGCGCTACGACGTCGTTCTCGCCACGAACAATCGCCATCCAACCTCTGACGAACACAAGAGAAGACAAAGCATCTTCGAGCACATGCGAAAAGCACAGGCCTGCGGTGATTCCTCCACACTGAAAGACATTGAGTTGGACGCCGAAGGGAAGTTCAGCGATCTCATCGAGTTCGAACGGAAGAAGCAGCTTGTTAAGTTCAACTGGGATCGGATTCTCGAGAACTTCAGAAAGTTTGGTGGTCACTCAAGCTTCAAAGAAGGAAACTCCTTCGTCGTTGCAATCGAGGAAACCGTCGTCGATGAATCGTCCGGCTAGTGGGTAGTAAAGGGTCAAGGCTTGGGACAAAGATAATATGAGTTTAGTGACTGGAATTCTTTTTGGTCCGGACTGAAAAGCTCGCGGTACGACATTTGTAGTGGAGTTTTAATTATGAGATTTTTTTAAGACTCTATGATGGTAGCAAAGCCAATCTAGATTGACCCGGATTCGGTTTTAGGATTTGGATATATATATATGTGATGTAATTTTTGAGTTTTATTATTATGTTCTTTTACGGTAGCCGCTCCTCTTGTACTAATATTTGATTTAATAGATTTTTTCTCTTTTGTCCATGATTTTTTCCCGTGTAAGGTTTTCCACAAAAATCTATGTGTTCTTATTGCCTATTTTGCTTATTTCGTGACAGATTTCTTAAGCTTTTTGGATAATGAAATTGGGCTCACCGATATGGCTCTGCTTGCTAATTGATCAAGAAAAAAGAGCCGGTAACGGCGGAGATTTACCGGAGTTGGAGAAGAAGGTTTGATAATCTTGTGAGAGATTACTTTTACTTCCATATTGATGTCAAATGAAAAAAAAAAAAAAAAAATTCAGCCTACAAACTTAATGAAGTAGAAAGGGTTTCGAATGAAAAAAGAAAAAGAAAAGAAAAGAAAATAAATCCTAGCTACGTTGTTTCATTTGCTTGCTTTTGGTTTCTTTTCGTTTTGTTTTTCTAAGATTTTTTTTCAATTTTTAAGATTTTTTTTTTCTTTTCTTTCTAATAAATTTCCATTTATATATTAGAAAAAAGCTTCATATGTTAAGTTCCATCTCGTAAGACTCACTCACTTTTATTAACAAAAAAAAGTTGTTTACCAATAAATCCCTAAAAAAAAGAGAGAGAGAGAGAGAGAGAATTAACATTACTTGCTGGTTAAGTATACTATTTGACTTTTTTGTTTTGTTTTGTTTTGTTTTTTCCCCCCTTCTTTTGTTGCTATTTGTCTTTGTTGATTAGCAAAATCGAGCTATCCCCGTCATCTGATATTTTGGAAGATACTTTGCACTCAAATAAGAATAAAACGATATATATTTTTTTTTGGAGTGCAATTACCTCGAGTATGATTAGTTTAGATCACATCTCAATAATTAATGCCTTCTTAAGAGTCATATACGATAATAAAGAAACTACAGGAATAAAACAGGTAAACATAAAAATATATATTTTGGAACATCAATAGTGATGGACGCTATAATTAATTAAAAAAAAAAAAAGGAAACATCATATTAAGATTTTTTTTTCCGTTATTTGTTGATTTGAATAATATAGCTATCCCCATCACCTGATATTTTTCGAAGATTTTGCCATAAATAATAAGAATCGAAGGATTTTCTATTTTTTGGAGAGTAATAATCACCTCGAGTATGATTAGTTTTGGTCAAGTCTCGATAATTAATACCTTCTCAAGAGTCATAGGACAATACAAAAACGATAGGAAGATAATATGTAAACATTTTCAAAGAATATTGTTGAGACATCAATAGTGTTTTAAACACCACTACCAATAAAAAATAGATAAGACTCATTTTTCATTAGTATGTGATATTATGATATCCTTTAATATATATGTGTGTGTAAATTTATATATTTATATCTTTCATCATGTGGTGTAGAAATAATATTTTGGCAATAAGTTGACTTCAGAATCCATAACTTTATTATTGTTAGAAAATGGAGGAATTTTGTAGGAAAATAAGATAAATTGCGGAACTTGGAATTGGTAAAAAGAATAATAGCAAAATGAAATAGCAAACTATTTATTGAAAACTAAAGCAGACTGGGGATATAAAGTTTAGAGCTCCTGTATACGATAACTAGAATGAGCTTTTCGTGTTTTATCTGACAAAACACAAAAGCTAGTAATAGTGATACAAAACGATTCAGATTATATGAAGTATATTGAGGCCTATATATATGTGTGTGTGTGTGTGTATTTGACTTTCAATGACGATGTAGCTAGCTATAGTTGGTTGTCTCCAAGTTGCAGAACCAGTTGCCTACTCTTATAAATCTTATGTGCTACTAATCTTTTTGACAATTGAACTAAGGGCGCTGCCAACATGTTAATATATACAGCCCTCGCTTGTATGACTTGTCTTTCTTACCAACTTCGCAGGTTATTAGTAATTCAACTATGATACTTAACTAGTTAAGCTGGTGGAAAGAGATTTATAGATTTGGAATTGGAAAGATTTTCTTTTAAATATAATAAAATACGTGTTTAGACTTCATAAAATAAATTAAAACAAAAAGATCTAAAGATGGAATGACGAAAGAATAGCATCACTAAACAACAAAATGTCAACGTGTAAAAAGAGAAAAGGATAAAATACAAAACTTTTCTTATCACAAACAAATCCAAATTCCATCTAAAGATATAACATAGTACAAAAGAACAAAATTAATTAAAAAATACACACCCGAAATAAACACACACTATTCTCTAATGTAGAGGGTTGAATGTGGTGGCCTGAAACTTAACACGACATTTGGCAACATTAGAAGCACCAATATTTTTCTGCCCATTTCCACCAACAAAAGGAACTAAAGAAGAGCTACAACGAACCTTTGGCCGGAAAATCCCAATCCTAATAGCACCCAATTTAACTCTTGTCCGAAACACAATCTTCCAATCTATGGAGAAAAACCCAGCTCTCTTCTTCTTCTCAAACTGATCGATAAATCTCGTCCGCTCGGCGGCCGCAAGCAAATACACTTCCCTCTTCCCCTTAAACCTATACCTCATAACTGTGGTGTTCTTCTTCCCTTGGTATATATAAGACGTTCACCCACTGCGAATCGACTTAGTTTTTCATTATGTTCTCGTCGCTTTAGTAATAGACTCTGGGGACGAAATTGTCGTAGTACAAGCCCATTATCTGGTTAGGGTTTCGGATGGTGACGTTGAACTCCATGTCGTAGTGGAGCCAATGTGTCTGGTTTGCTTCCGTGAGGTTAAACTTGGTGATCGTTGCGTCGTTGATTTGCATTTTCATCTTCTGAGGGCTGACGATGGCGAAGAAGAGCGCGACCGCAATGCCGAGGAGGCCGATGATGGTGGCGATGATGCCTAAGATCCAGCCCATGACGCAACAGCAGCTGCGGCGAGAACGGCCAGCTTTAGCCATTGCTATATATATGTTATAGTATAATTTAGTTATAAATATTATTAATGGAAACGACAAAGTTATTGAAGAGTATATAGTATATGTAATTGAGAGATATGTGAGAATGAAAGAATTTAGGTTCAAAGGAGAAGCTTATATAGTGTGTTATATATAAAGTATATAAATATAAATATATATATATATATGTATGTATGTATTCGATGGTATTTTAATATGGGTTGAAAGGGTCGGTCAAATTCAACATACAAGGAAGCAAAGAGGAAAGGACCAGCTAGCCGGCACTATATAGGTTACTAAGTTGAATAGTTGACGACAAAGTTTAGTGAATAGTTATTATATAATTGAGACACATGTGATATAGTGGATATAGTTTTGCTCTTTTGTCTATGTTTTTGTTTTTGTTTTAATATATGTTTTAATCATTTGTTGACCATGTGGTCCTATGGAGATGAAAATGGAGTTGAACTCCGCGTGAAGAGATGGCCGAATCGAATGGACTTAAATGGGTCCTAGCTGCCAGCTGTTTATGTTGGACTTGAATTTGCCAAAAGTGGATAGAACGTGTTCGCCGCGTGAAAGGGAACGAAAGGGATAATGAAGATTTTTGTAACTTTCGGGAAATGTTTCTCATATTTCAACACTTATGTTTCCTCTTCTGTAACAACTATTGTGCACTTTCCGTTGCTATAGTTAGAAATTTTAAATCATTCTCATCTATATCACTTACATTTTAAGGTCATTCACACTTTATCTATCAAATTTTAAAAATTCTCACTTTATCCCTTCATTTGAATTCAACCCACTTAACTCCTTTTATCAGAATTTCAATTAAAAAAAAATGAAAAAGTCAATTAAATGTAATCACATGATTTTTTTATGTTTGTTTTTAACATAAATCATAACAAAATAAGTTTAATAAGACTAATATCTTTATTTTTTTTTTCATATGCTTATAATTGAAATTTTGATAGAAGGAATAAAGTGAGATTAAATTTAAAATTTAATGAGTAAAATGAGAGATTTTAAAGTTCAGTGATAATGACTGTTGCAGGGTAGTGCTCCATTGCTCAGCTTTCCCTACTGCTATAGGTTATGCTTGGTTGCTTGGCTTGTGGCCAGCTCATCAGTATAATCCACCAGGCAAGATAGAACAAAAATAGAAGACAAGATGATTTGACAAAGAAAGAGTATGAAAGTTCTTCAATACAGTTATATATATATATATATCTATATTTTTTTTTTCATTTCAGTTTTAAATTTTAGAATAAAAAAGTGTGGCCTTACAAGCATTTTTAAAATCACAAAAATTAGTGGGGCCCACGCCAATAGGACCGGGTAAAAACCTGCTCGGGACCTATACCATTGCTTGGGAAAAAAAATGCCAAACTGAAAAGTGATCTTTGTGTGAAAAATTTAAGGGTTATTCTTACCTATATCCTTTGAATTTTGGGGTCTATTGTTGATGCCAAAAATCAACCTCAACATCACGTATGGCTGCGCATGGTGGTCGAACTGATGCTCTGCCTGATATGCCTGCAAGGAAGAAGAAAAGGGCGCTGGAGTAAGGGGGACAGTAGTAAGTGTCTGCCAAAGACACTCCAACGCTCAAGTTAGCACAGTAAACTAAGAGACTTAGAGTGAGACAGAGTATTTGGTAGGAGAAAATATGACAAGATATGTGAGCTTGGTATCTGTGGAGCACTTATAAGGCCGGACGATTCCAGGTCAGCCCTGCCCGACAGTGTCTGGCTACCCCTAAGAAGAAATTAATCTGGAGAACAGGAAATTGGCTATGCACAGGCCATGTATCCTGAGTATGAATAGTTCCTCGGACTATAACAGGAAATGCAAGATGCCATTACTGGGGACACGGGTTAGGCACCATGTGTCCAATGTGTGGATTCCATATGTCGGGTCGTTAGCCTACAAACTGAGTGGTCCCGAGTTTGATATAACAAACTCCTCGAGCTCTACATACATGTTTGAGCATAGAGAAAGTCTTGCCGGAAGATCACTGGTGCTCTTCACTAGTCGGTCACGGTTTCTAAGAGGAAGGTCTCAAGATCGTTGGCCTGCTCGGCTGCCAGACAACACTTTGTCCCGTACGACCACTACCAATCATTCTAACACTCTACAGTCTCCCTCTCCTCTTTAATCGCTCATGGAAGAACTTTTGGCAATTATTCACAATAGTTCATATTGATCTTCGGGTTGTGGGGAAAAAAAAAAATTTAGATCCCAAAAGTTTGACCGCTGAGTTTCTCTTCCTCCCAGCATGTTTGTTCTTTTTTTTTTTTCCGTAATGATTAACCAGTTTTTTTTTTTTTTTTTTTCATTATATTGGTTTGATTTGGACGGTCTTGGATTTTGTTGTTCTAGTTTGGAGTGAATTGCTTTTTTTATTTTTATTTTTATTTTTATTTAAATTGTGGGTTTATGTCTCAGATTTTGTAATGATTCTTCTTTTTTATTTATTTATTTATTTTATTTTTTCCCTTTTCTGATGAATGTGTTTGGTCGTCTATGTATGGTGTTTACTGTTTAGCTATCTTTGGCCTTAATGAAATGCTTCTTACCGATTTTTTTTTTTAAAAAAGTTTGGATGATTAGTAAATTGAGTAGGAGGAGAAAAACTAATAGAAGCAAAAGAAAAGATAAAATAAAGAGATAAAATAAAATAAATAATAACTGCAACAAATATTAAAAAATAAAAGATACTTCCATTTTCTCTCAAAAAAGAAAAAAGATGACTTTCTTTTTCTTTATTTTAAAATTTAAGGGAAAAAAGGTGGGTCTGCTTCCATTGACCGAGGGGGCCCACAATGCCACATATTAATGCAGGAGTTCTTTTGAACAGTCACGTTGTACCGGGGGAAAACCCCGCGGGATTAATTAGGATTTACTCTTTTTTCTCCCTTGATGATGCAAACTGCACAACTTGTTTCTCATGTCTTTCTCCATCTTTGTCAGTTTTTAAAATTTCTAGTCTTATTTATGTCTTTTTAATTTTTTTTTTCTTTATTTTTTGTCGTTTTTCTGGTTGCTACTCTTGTTGCCGTCATTATTTACATATATTGTCGTTTTTTTGTGGTTATTCTCGTTTTCACGTCTGTCGTTGTTTTTCTTTTTGTCGTTTTTTAAGGTTATCATGGTTTTGAATTGTTTGATAAATCGTGGAGTACATACATGATATTGATATTGTTGGCATAAAAACATCTTATCATCGAGCAAGAACCATAAATTAAAAAGAAAGCGGTCGAGTATGAACATGTACATAAAATAGTTTTATTAATATGTGAAAGCCACTTATAATAATAAAAAAAAAAAAAAAATCCAAACATATAACAGTGAAAAAAAGAGCACGAAAATGAGTCAAACCGAAGCAAATAAAGTAATATAGAAACTAGAAAATTTATGGATATTTAATTTCTGCATATTTTAGTCTTCAGAGTCACGCTCCATCGCCAAAAGGAGTAGTATTGGTAATATTCTCACCAAGAGCAGCAATATTTGGAGACACAAAGGCGAGAAAGTCTTTGTCAGCTTCGAGATTGGCCATGTGATCTGGCTTCAAGCAAATATAAGCCTCAATTCCATCACCACTTTTGTTGTCAAAAAGAGAGACTAAGTTACCGAAACCCCTTGAAGCTGAACTCACCCACGCGGGCTTTCCCAATCCGAAGTCAGCTTCATACATAGGAAACCTGCACAAACTTGTGATGACGAACGCAATTTCCTCTCCTTTTTCCGATCTTGCGGCACATTTCTTGAGATTCTCCAACATCTCATCTCCCTTTTCTTGAAAGTTCTCGGCCACAAAGTCCTTATCAATCCTTCTTATCTCCTCTTCTAACTTCCTCGCCAGGCTGTAGCAGTGCTCTTCCCCAGTGCAAGCGCTTGTAATGCTTCCAATCGTCTCGGAACGAGTAAAATAGTTTCCGAAAGCATGTTCTGGCAACGGCGGATCGCATCTTGGACGAATGTTCACAAGGTGACGAATCACGTAGTTTTTCCCGGCTTCAATTTCGACCGAGTTTGTTGCAGCCATGAAGCGGCTCCATAGGAAAACAGAGACAGCCACGACACGCGAAAGCCGCCGCGGCTTCATGACCATATTTCTTTCCTCGTACTTGGCTCTGAGAGCCTCAATCTTAGGTGCATCAAACACAAACCTCTTTGTTATGTATGTAGTGCACATGTTTTTTTTGATGGCGATGGAACGATCATACCCGCCGATATCCCTCGGTGGGAAGAGATCTCCCGAGACAAATTCAGGACGAGCTACAGCGTCGTTGTCGCCACGAGCAATCGCTGTCCAATTTCTGACGAACACTAGAGAAGACAAAGCATCTTCGATCCTATGCGAAAAGCACAGGCCAACGGCGATTCCTCCGCATTGAAAGACATTGAGTTGGACACCGAAGGGAAGTTCAGCGATCTCATCGAGTTCGAACGGAAGAAGATTGTTGAGTTCGATTAGGATCGGATTCTCGAGAACGTCAGAAAGTTTGGTGGTCACATTAGCTTCAATGAAGGGAACTCCTTCGTCGTTGCAATCGAGGAAACCGTCGTCGATGAATCGTCCGGCTAGTGGATAGTAAAGGGTCAAGGCTTGGGACAATGACTTCTTAAGCTTGTCGGAGATCTCAGCGATGAAATTTGGCGCACCAGCATGGTTATCTAGTGTATAGTAGTAAAGGAAAGGACTGTAGGCTCTGCGTGCTAATTGATCAAGGAAAGAGAGCCGGTAACGGCGGAGATTTACCGGAGTTGGAGAAGAAGGTTTGATGATCTCGCTAGAGATGACTTTTACTTCCATTGATGAAATGTTTGTAACGTTAAGCCAAGTGCAGAAGAATAAGGAGCTAGTACTCTGAAACCATTGTGGGTGGTGGTGGTATTTATTAACACGCGGATCTTACCCCTTTACCAAAGAAATATGTGCAAAAAGGGTCCTAGAAGGAAATCCCAAGCCAACAGGGAAATAAAAGATATAACAATTGTACGTTATATTAATGAGAAAAAAAAAAAACATATTTATCAAAATTTTTTTAATTTAATGTAAATTACTTTTAAATTATGCATGTAATTATTATTCATCAATTAATTATAAATTACATGTTCAGCACAATTGTTTGTTTTGACAATTTATTAGGAATGTCGATTTTAATTAAATATTATAACATGTTGACTTGGCACGCTTTATCATGTGACAATTATTATTAAGGGCCCGTTTATTACTCATGATAGGACAATATTGAATAAGATTGCATTCAGAGATTGGTGGCAGTTATTATTAAGTGTCCGTTTATCACTCATGATAGGACAATATTGAATAAGATTGGATTAAAACATATATACAAAAGACAGGATTGGATTTTAGTTAACCATATCTTTCATTGGATTGGAATTTATAGAAATTGATAAAATTGGATTTAGTATAGGATTGGATTTTCATAAATTCTATCTTAAATTTGGATTGGAATTTAAAAGAACGGATAACTGATCCTATCCTGTATTGATTGTGTACATGCACTAAGATAGGATTGAGGTTTATACTTTAATTACAAAAAAAATCAACAGTTTTAATAAACTTTTAAATTTGATTGTATATTTGTTAACAAAATTTAAATTGTAAAGATTAGAAAAACAAAGTTAATACACACTTCATTCTCTCTACTCTTTCTCTTTATCCCATTACCCCTATCGTGGGTACGTTCTCCTTCCTTTACAGCAAAAAGCCAAATTTGTAAAACCTATACATACCCAAAATTTAAAAAATAAAAAATAAAAAAATAACAAAGGAACGTTACCCAACCCATACTTTGCTGACTTTATCACCTTTGGGTCTAAGTGGAATAACTTAGGGTTTGCTTGTTTTGGGCATTTCACCTATCTCATTTTAGAAATAAAATAAAAATGATATTTGTTTAGGGTCCATTTGGTGAAACGGTTTAAGTTGAAATTTTTAAGTTTGAGTTGGTTGACTTTTAAAAAATTAGTTATAAATTTTATTGACTTTTAATAAAAAGACAAAAACTGAGATGAAAAAGTACAGTTTAGTTTGAGTTGAACCGTTTCACCAAACAAGCCCTTAGACTTAAAAGACTCGTTGGTATTAGAAATGAGTTGGAAAAAAAAAAAAAAAAACCCTTTTATTCCTTTTTATTTCATACCTATTTTACATAGTAACATTTTCACATTAAAAATTATCCCTTCTACTTTGATTTTTAAAATTCAAAACTTTTTCATTTCATTTTTGATTAAAACGATTTTTTTTAATATGTTCATAATTAGTAGAGGAACAAATCAATATAAATTCCTTATTAAAAAAATGGTAGATTTAATTAGATTTGTTAAAAAACTAATTATCAAATGACTTTTTATAATATCTATCAAAACACCATTTCAGAAATTCATCTTTATTGAATTACAAACAATTTCACAACCAAATGCTATTACTTTTTTCAAGAAAAAAAAAAAACAATAAAAGAAAGCAAACATGCGAACCAAACGGGCCCTTAATAATGTGCTTCAATGCTTGATAACTGAATCTTGGCAATGAGCTGATCATAAAAGTTATCCGGTTCAATTTTTAAAAATCTCAACCGAACGAGACTAAATTTTAATCCTTATCCAGTGGCTGTTATCTTTTTTTTTTTAATAAATATTATTCTCATTTATATATCTTAAACTTTATTACGGTTCTTCCTATTTTATCTCTTAAACTTTAAAATCTCACTTTACTTACTCAATAAATTTTAAATTTGTCTTGCTTAACCCCTTTCATTATAATTTGGTTAAAAATATACGAGAGAGAGAGGGAGAGAGGGAGAGAGGGAGAGAGGGAGAGAGAGAGAGGAATTAGTCTTATTAATTAGTCACTAGATATTGGACTCCCTTCTGAGTTACAGGTTTATTTTCTAAGAATATTTCTAAACACAGTCACCATCTTTCTAAAGATTGGATGGTTTATGCATTCTTTTTCTCTCTTAGAGTTTTTTTTTTTTTTCCTATTGTTTTGGTGAAAAAGAATTTAATGAGGCAAATTTTAATTCTTTAATTAATAATTATATATGTAGAACAGCCAGACGGCATTCGGTGGCAACTCTTTTGCCTTTTCTTTGAAGTTTATTTTTAATTACACTTGGAGCCTTTGGGCACTTATAATAGATTTTTCTTATGTTTCTTTTTGTCTTTATATTTTAATAAAATCTAACTAATTAAGGATTTAGTTTGAGATTGAGGTGGTTTTCTTCGGATATTTGTTCAGCTTTGCGTGGTCTCTATATATTAAGCTACATCCTCAGTTGCAGATTTATTTTTAAAGAGTATTTCTAAGCACTGTCACCATGATAGTTAAAAAAAAAAAAAAAAAAAAAAAAAAAAAGCAACCAAAACCTAGGACCCGAACTTCTCCGTTATAGAAGAGTTTAGTCAGAGGAATTTCTTACAAGGATATAAAAATGATGGAATAAATGAATTTTTCGAATATACATTCTAAATTTTAAAGTTTTACTAAGCAACTGGGAAACCTTAAACACCAAGTAGAGTGTAAACAAATCGTGTTTAATGAATGACTAGATTTTTAAGCACATAATGTCAAGAACAGTACTCCAGAAATAATACAGTGTGTGCAACATGCGGTACAGGCACGTGAGTCGGTTGACCCAGACACATTGATAAGGAAATTCTAATCTAGATCCAGAAACTTATTTGAAAGCTTTAATATAACCAAGTAAGAATTATATGATACTTATAGGCCATACGACACTGTTAGACCAGAATTAAGTCAAATCCAGATAATTTAAGCCATTTAGCATACAGTCGGAAATTTACCGAACAATATTTTTTGGGGTACAAGCCGTACTGTTAAAACTTGGAAAGTAGAAGAGATATTTTCTCCTCATCAATTTAGGACGTATGAGGAAGGCTTGGCCACAAAGTTTATCCAATAACATAAATAATTAATAATTACCAAAAAAAAAAAAAAAAATTGTGTGGTGGAAAAGGAATGGTTAAAAGATGATTTGATGTCTCTTTATGCTTAACCAATGAACTCACCTACCAAGCTTAATAAGCTAAATTAATCAAGTTTGCTAACGAATTAATTACGTTAGGATATGCTTAATTACAAGATATTGAAATCTTAATGCAAAATTAAGAAAAAATGTATTAATAGGATTAAGGGCTTATTTGATAGAGTTTTTACTCTTACTTTTAGTCAATAGAAAAAATGAATAAAAACTGTAACTTTTTCATAGCTATTTGAAAACCATATTTTAAGGGTCCGTTTGGTACACAAGTTCAGTTTGAGTTGAGTTGAGATTTTTAAGTTTGCATAGTAAATTTTGTTGACTTTTTCAGAAAATACAAAAAAAATTTCAGAAAAGACAAAAAACATGATGAAAAAAGTACAGTTTAGTTTAAAATGAGATGGAGAACCAAACGGGCCCTAAAAAAGTTTTTAAAGTCAAAATATCCTTAGATTTTTTTAATAAGTAATAAAATTATTAAAATGAATTATATTATAATGTCTAATTTGAAGTATGATATAAGTTTTAAAGTATACGTATAAGAGTTTTTTTTTTTTTTTTTTTTTTTTTTTTCTAGAAGTCATATTTTTTAGTTTTGACATGAAACTTTTTTGAGATCATAAACTCTTCTAACAAATTATTTGAATAGTTTTAAAAGTTATTTTTCACTCCGAAAGCTAAAAGTATTTTCTAAAAAAACTTTAACAAAAATACCTTGAGGTCATAAGACTTGTCATTTTTGCAGCCATTCTCTCTCTCAAACACTCTCAAATTTCTAACCTCACATACTCTTAAAGCTAGAGGGCTTTGGGTACTTTTTTTTGTTATTATTATTTTTATTTCTTATGGACAATGTGAAACTGCACTGCTTATTCTTTGTTGTCTTTCTCAATCTTTGTCACTTTTTGGCCATATAATTTTGCTACCATTTGTAATGATTCGTGTGAGTACGTAATGTTAGAATTACTACTCTTAATTCTCTTGACTGGTTTTTTCTTTATTTTTGTTGTTTCTTTTGTTGCATCTATTCTTGCTGTCATCATTTACATTTTTCTTTTTATTCTTGTGTGGTTTTAACTGGTTATTGAAATTGTCATTTTTTCATTTTTTTTTTCCTTTCGTTTTTCGTTGTTATGTGTTAATAATTACTGTCGATTTTATTGCCGTTAATGTCGTTTTTGGGAGGGAAAATTTTATCCACGCCAAATAGAGAACCGGCTACGTTCTTCTCATCCGCGAGCGAGAGCGCAGACCAAGTGTCGACGAGAATCCTATTATGGTCATTTGCATGCCAATGTTGGTAGAAATATAGTATCTTATAATAATTAAGTGCTAGTTCTTGCAACTTTGTCTTTGTAAAAACATCGATCAGATGATTCTGAAAAAAAAAAAAAAAAAAAAAGCCCATCGATATTGTTCACATAAAAACATCTTATAACGAAGCATAAACCATAAATTAAAAAGAAAACGGTCGAGTATATTTACACAAAGTACTTTTATTCACACGGGTTATGGAAGCCACTTATCATTCTTATTACATTACAGTCCATCAATAAAAAGGAGATAAAAAGAGCACGAAAACGAGTCAAACCAAAACAAATAAAGTAAATATAGATACTAGAAACTAGAGGCACACACGGGGTTTTATATATCACGAACATTTTCTGCATGTTAGTCTTCAGAATCACACTCCATTGACAAAAGAAAATTTATTGGTAATATCCTCACCAAGAGCAGCAATATTTGGAGATACAAAGGCGAGAAACTCTTTGTCAACTTCAAGTTTGGTCATGTCATCTGGTTTCAGGCATATATAAGCCTCAATTCCATCACCACTTTTGTTGTCAAAAAGAGCAACTAGGTTACGCAAACCCCTTGCAGCTGAACTTACCCATGCGGGTTTCCCAATCCGAAGTCGGCTTCATAGAGTGGAAATTTGCACAAACTTGTGATGACGAGCCCAAATTCCTATCCTTTCGTCAATCTTTCGGTACCTTTCTTGAAATTCTCCAACATCTCATCTCCCTTTTCTTGAATGTTTACGTACACAAAGTTCTTGTCAATCCTTCTTATCTCTTCTCCTATCTTCCTCGCCATGTTATAGCAGTACTCTTCCCCAATGCAAGTGCTTGTAATGCTTCCTGTGGTTGTAGAAGTGGTATAATAGTTTCCGAAAGAATGCTCTGCCAATGGCGGATGACATCTTGGACGAATGTTCACAGGATGAAGAATTTCATAGTTTTTCCCAGCTTCAGATTCGACCGAGTTTTTTGCAGCTATGAAACGGCTCCATAGGAAAGCAGAGATGACCGCAATACGTGAAAGGCGGCGCTTCTGGACGGTGTGATTGTTTATTCCTCCTTCACTTGTTCTTTCCTTGTACTTGGCTCTAAGAGCCTCAATCTTACGAGCATCAAACACAGACAAGACAAAGCATCTTCAAGCCAATGCGAAAAGCAGAGGCCAATAGCGATTCCTTCACAATCGAAAACATTGAGTTGGATGCCGAAAGGAAGTTCAGCGATCTCATCAAGTTCTAACGGAAGAAGCTTGTTGATCTCCAGTAGAATCGGATTCTCAAGAACATCAGAAAACTTTGTGTTCGCTCGAGCTTCAAAGAAGGGAACTCCATCGTCGTTGCAATCGAGGAAAGGGTCGTCTAGAAATCGTCCGGCTAGTGGGTAGTAAAGGGTCAAAGCTTGGGACAAAGATTTCTTAAGCTTTTCGGATATCTCAGTGGTGTAACTGGGCTCACCGTTATGGGCATTGAGTGCATAATTGTTAAAATATAAAACTATTATTGGCTCACCTCCTAACAACTTAAACTTTTGAGAAAATTGGTGAACTAACATGATATAAGAGAGGGATGTCCTGAATTCGAACCCCTATAATTACACTATTTAATCCATTTATTATTATTGTGTGTTAGGCCTTTAATTTGTTTCGAGTTTCTTATAATTTGTATCTTTTGGGAGAATTGGTAAACTAACAATAATAGTAAAGGAAAGGACTATAGGCTCTATGTGATAGTTGATCAAGGAAAGAGAGCTGGTAACGGCGGAGATTTTGTGGAGTTGGAGAAAAAAGTTTGATGATCTCATTCGAGATTGCTTCAACTTCTATTGATTTTATTTTTAAACAAATGATGGTGATAAGATTCAGAACGCTAGAATATATAGTACAGTAACCAACTAGTTGGTGGTGGTGGTGGTATTTTTATAAGCGCGGATGTTAATATTGAGAGCGTTATATATTGGACTAAAAAGTTTCCGAAAAAGGAAAAAAAGAAAGAAAGAAAGAAAGAAAGAAAGAAGGAAGGAAGGAAGTCAAAAGCAAAAAAGAAAAAAAGTGGTTGCACTTCATGGCTGATGTACATCCATTTCCATTACCTAATTTGACGTCTCCATCATCTTCGAAGTATTATAGAAGTTACAATTAGCTAGCGATAAGAATGGGATATAATTTTATCTTACTGTCTTTAGTTCTGCCTCTGGCATGATTATCCAGTTATATAATGATTTATATATATATAATATATAGAATTATAAATTTAGCTATGATCATATATAGCATCATATAAAGCTGAAAGAAAGATGTGAGATGCATCTTTGATAATAATAGATACCAACCCTCACCATTTTATAAATGTAACTTTTATGGTAGACTTTGGCAGGAAAAAAATATAATAAAAAGAAAAAGAAAAATCAAGTTACAGTTGAAAGGAAAAATACATTCATCAATTGACTGTAAAGCGTAGGTTCCACACAACTGCTTCTTGTGATAATTTAATAAGACTAAGCTCTTAAAAAATATTCATGTGAAAACTTGACCCAATATATATAACTGATTTGGCCATCTCATAGTTCAAGAGGAACTGCTCATACTTAATTATAAATGGAAAAAATAGTAAATTAACTCTTGATATGTGTGTTCTTCTTTCTTCCCTTTTTATTTTTTATTTTTAATTATTTATTTTTATTTTTTTGGAAAAAGAGCAAATTAAATATCATTTTTGTAAAGAGTAATAGTAAATTATAGTGTAAATTTAAACATAATAATAAATTGCATAACTAGAATTATGATCACCCAATACCAAAAAAAATCTCTTCCTCTCTGTTTCATGAAATTGTGCACAAAAATCTGTTATTTAAAATTAACTGTATCTCTCTCTCACACATGAAATTGTGCACATAATTATATTATTAAAAATTAACTGTCCATATGTTATTTACTAAAAAATCTAAAGATTCAAGGATTTTCCCGTATATCTATATTATAATTTATTATTTTTTAAGAAATATGCTATAAACTTTAAAAGTACCTATAAAATATGCTATTTGCTACCATTTTTTTTTCTTTTTTGAATTTAAGGTGGTATTTTAATTCAAATGAAACAAATATATGCTGAGAAATACCAAGATTGATAGTGTAAAACAATCATTATAATAATTACAACATTTAAACTATTGTTGTCTATAAAAAATGAGGAGGAATTGATTGTGCACTTTTGTCAATCGGCTTAAGTTGAACTCCACAAGAAACTAAAATCTTTGTCTCTGACAAAATGAATTCCATCTTCAATATGCATTCTTCTACTTGGTACGATTTTAAATATTATAGATGTCAATCTTATAGTTACCTCCTAAATATAGTGCCTTCCATGTCTATAGCTAGATTTTAGCTAGAAGCGAGAAATATAATTTGTTTTTTAAAATACAATTAATGAACAAATTAAAATGATAAAATAAAATACCAAATCATAACTAGATCGAGATTTCAGAGTGAACAAGTGCTCATCACTATAATAAATTGAGATCTAAGGACACGTACGTATATCTGTACGTATTAATAATATAATTAAGATAAAAAAAAAAAAAAAAACAGTATAATTAATGCCAAAATAAAAATGAAAATCCAACGGGACTAATGGGAGATCCTAGCTATAGTATCTCTCTCCGTGATGGGAAAAGCGCTGGAGTTTGAGATAAAGATCATAAAGGAAGAAGAAAATTCGAATTAACCCTGACTATTATAAACTTTTGTTTACAGGGTTCTGATTCTGCTACAAAGTCAACAAATAATCAATATACTTCCAATATAGTGGTATAGTGGTGACTAGACAAAAGTAAGTAGTTGTTTGGATAGAAACTAAACCCTCTATTCAAATTTATTAAAAAAAATAAAAATAAAAATAAGAATCTAATCATAATGACAAATCAAACAAAATAAAATAAAAAGAAACAATCCTTAAGAGAAGGCAAACGAATTCAAAATAAAAATTGAATTTAAAGGAGAAACTAAACCCTCTATTCAAATTTATTAAAAAAAATAAAAATAAAAATAAAAATAGGAATCTAATCATAATGACAAATCAAACAAAATAAAATAAAAAGAAACAATCCTTAAGAGAAGGCAAACGAATTCAAAATAAAAATTGAATTTATTTGTATACCTTAAAATCATTTTCCTTTCCAATGCGAAGTTAATTTATGTGCACTTTTTTTTTCGAAATAGAGAGAATATCTCTTCGTATGTTATTGAATTTATCCAATTTATCCCACGATCGTAAAGCTGCAATCTCTACTTTTTTTTGAACAAGCATATAATTATCGAATTTATCTCCTGACTCGTCGATTTTAGTGTTCGAAACTGTTCAACATCTCAAGATCTATTTGAAGATGGCAGACAACTTTTTCATAAAAGTAAAACTTCATGGTAGACAACTTTCAACATATGCAACGACGGATCAATCGTGGTGGTTTTTGTTCAGCTTTCATTGGTCACTAAATGTTGGGCCCGCTCCTGAATTACGGTTTTATTTTCTAAAGAGTACTTATAGGCGTGGTCAACATTTTCTTCTTGAAGATCAATTGGTTCATGCACTCTTTTTCATGAGATTTGCTGATAATTTTATTTTAATGAGGGCTTTTTTTTATTTTTTATTTTTTTCAACTATATTTGATTTGTAAAGTAGAACAACCAGAGCTGGCAGCTCTTTTATCTTTATTTGAAGTTTACGTTTTTTTTTTTTGGAAGTAATTTGAAGTTTACTTTTAATTAACTGGCTTTGCGGGCAATTATAAAAGATTTTGCTTATATTTAATTTTATTTTTCTTCTAATAGAATTTGATTGAGGATTTAAATGAGGTAAGTCGAAAAATATTGAGCGCTAATATAATTTGGATGTTCTTAGCTATTCCTTAATCATTTAGATTTAAATAAAAATAATTATCTGGCCTTCCTTGCCAACATTAAAGAAAGAAGAAAAGATAATTAGTTAGTTATGATAAGAGAAAAGGATAATTAGAATTATCGAAGCTTATTATTATAGACATTACCAATCTTGTTCACACAAAACAAGTTATAATTAAGCATATATAGACGGTGCATTGTAAAGAAAATGGTCAGGTATATGCATGTAGTTAAATATCTAGATCAGAGATAACTTGTAGGGTACTTTTATTAAACTAGTTGGGGAAAGCCACATATCAATACATAAACTTTTTTTATAAAAAAAAGTAAATAAAGATAATATTCATGAAAGAGAAAATTAGAAAATCTTAATTAGATTTACAAACAACTCGTCTTCTATATCACGACCTCCATTCTAATTTATTAACAAAACATACAAATTATCGAAAAAAAAAAAAAAAAAAAAAAAGCTTAGAATCCAGCTACTATAAACCTAGCAAAACAAGAAATAAAAAGCAACCATACATGAAAAGGTACAGACAAAAACAACCAGAATATGAAAGGGGCTACTCTCCTAATAAACAATTAAGAGAGGCCCAGTTAAAACCTTCTAAAAAAAAAAAAACCCGGTAGAAAGAAATTTAGTAGAGGGAAAAAGAGTACATGATTCTACTCGGTTTTTGTATTTACACAATTTGGGGACACAAAGGCGAGAAACTCTTTGTCAACTTCAAGATTGGCCATGTCATCTGGTTTCAAGCATATATAAGCCTCTATTTCATCACCATTTTTGTTGTCCAAAAGAGAAACTAGGTTACTAAAACCCCTGGCAGCTGAACTCACCCATGTAGGCTTTCCTAATCCGAAGTCAGCTTCGTACAGAGGAAATCTGCACAAACTCGTGATGACGAACCCAACTGTCTCTCCTTTCACCAATGTTTCGGCACCTTTCTTGAAATTCTCCAACAATTCATCTCCCTTTTCTTGAATGTTTTCGGTCACAAAGTTCTTGTCAATCCTTCTTAACTCTTCTCCTATCTTCCTCACCAGGTTATAACAGTACTCTTCCCCAGTGCAAGTACTTGTAATGCTTCCTGTCGTCGTAGAAGTGGTATAATAGTTTCCGAAAGAATGCTCTGCCAACGGCGGGTCACATCTTGGACGAATGTTCACAGGATGAAGAATCACATAGTTTTTCCCAGCTTCAGATTCGACCGAGTTTGTTGCAACCAGGAAACGGCTCCATAGGAAAGCAGAGATGACCGCAACACGAGAAAGGCGGCGCTTCTGGACGGTGTGATTGTTTATTCCTCTTTCACTCGTTCTTTCCTCGTACTTGGCTCTGAGAGCCTCAATCTTACGAGCATCAAACACAAACCTCTTTGTTATGTTTGTGGTGCACATGTTCTTTGTGATGGACAAGGAAGGATCAAACCCGCCCATATCCCTTGGCGGGAAGAGATCTCCCGAGATAAATTCAGGACGCGTTACGACGTTATTCCCGCCACGAGCAATTGCCATCCAACTTCTGACGAACACTAGACAAGACAAAGCATCTTCGATCCTATGCGAAAAGCACAGGCCAATGGCGATTCCTCCGCATTGAAAGACGTTAAGTTGGACACCGAAGGGAAGTTCAGCGATCTCATCGAGTTCGAACGGAAGAAGCTTGTTGAGCTCAAAAGGAATCGGATTCTGGAGAACATCTGAAAGTTTTGTGTTCACTCGAGCTTCAAAGAAGGGAACTCCATCGTCGTTGCAATCGAGGAAATGGTCGTCTAGAAATCGTCCGGCTAGTGGATAGTAAAGGGTCAAGGCTTGGGACAAAGATTTCTTGAGCTTGTCGGAGATCTCAGATATGTAACTGGGATCACCGTTATGGTCATTGAGTGCATAATAGTAAAGGAAAGGACTATAGACTCTGGGTGATAGGTGATCAAGAAAAGAGAGCCGGTAACGGCGGAGATTTTGTGGAGTTGGAGAAGAAGGTTTGATAATCTCGTTGGAGATTACTTCAACTTCCATTAATCTCATCTTTTAAATAAATGATGGTGACAGAAATCACAACACTAGAACTTATTGTGCAGTGACTAGCTAGTCGGTGGTGGTGGTGGTGTTTATGGTGACAGAAATCAGAACGCTAGAACTTATAGTGCAGTGACTAGCTAGTTGGTGGTGGTGGTGTTTTTATAAGCGCGGATCTTAATGATAAGAATGTAATATAAAATTGTAATTAAAAAGTTTGTGCAAAAAATAAAAAATAAAAAATAAAAGAGAGAGAGAGAGAGAGAGAGAGAGAGAGAGAGAAATTCAAGAAGGAAATCAAAAGCAAAAAAGAAAAAAGTGGTTGCACTTCATGGCTGATGTCCATCTATATCCATCACCTAATTTGACGTCTCCCTCATCTTCGAAGTATTATAGAAGTAACAATTAGCGATAAGAATGGGATAAATATTCTACTGTCCGGGTCTGCCTCTATCATGATTATCCAGTTATATATATATATACATGACAAGTTTATACAAATCCGTAGTCTTCGGAAATTTGATAATATAGTATATAGAATTATCAATATAGCTATGATCATAGTAGCATGTACAGCTGAAAGAGAGAGAGATGTGACATGAATCTTTCATTATTATAGCTACCAACCTCCTATTTTAAAAATGGTTAAGTATCTTTCACCATTTATACGTGTAATTTTTGTGGTACGTACATTAAGTCAAGATTAATGATCTCTATCTATGTCTGTCTCCTATACACACACACACACACACACACACACACACACACACACACCCACCCCCATATCCATACATATCTAATATCTATACTATAAAGAAAATTAAAATTAAGTTACAGCTGAAAGAGAGGAAAAAAAAAAAAATTTGTATTAGTTCATTATATATATAGCGTAGGTTCCACGCACAACTGTTTCTTGTGACAATTTAATAAGAACACTGTTAAAAAATTTTTATGTGAAACTTTCATCCAAGATATATTGTTTTGGCCGTGTATAGTCCAAGGTAAGATGAGCCGGTTTTATACCGGTAAATTAAGTATTTTTAACCTGATATTTTGTTAGTTTTAGAGCCATTTAGCATATGAATTAGTAATGGTGCTCTTGGATTATTCAATTAAAGCGGGGGAAAAAAACAGCTTAAAAAAAATGCTTAGTAGTGGAAAGGACAGATAGCTAGCGCCGCAGCGCTGAAGTGGTGCAGTAAATAAATGGACAAAGCGTAAATATTGACTCTTTTTTACCTGCTTTTTTTTTTTTTTTTAAAGCCAAGGAGGTATATTTTCATTCAAGCGAAGCAATTATAAAATGATTATGGATTTGGCAAAAATATAATCATAATCTTTATAATAAATTAAACAAATAAACTACCCATGTGTGTTAATTCATCGTCTAAACTCCATTGTTTTTGGCAAAACAAATTTGATGTTTTGACCTTTCTATATATATATATATATATATATTATCTTTTTTTATTGTTTTTTCTTTACCATTTTGTAGAATATAATCTCGTAGTTTCTTTTTATGCAATACCAGACAAGGGAAAAAAAAATTACTGTTATTAAGTAATGGGAGTTACTATCATGGCTGATGGGTGGGTAGTTTTTTGGAACATAAAAGGAGTATAACAAGTAATAATTAAAATTACAAATTTAAGTAAGGGTGGTTTAAATATAGTGATGTGAGAAGAATAGACTAGGGGTGTCAATAGATCCTTAAAATATTTACTTTCGCATTTTTTATTTGTATACTAAATGCTGTGCGTTACGTGTTAAGAGAACTTTTACAAACAAACAAGCCCTAATTATTTTCTTTTAATATGCTTTTGAACCTCGTGACACTCCATCTTTTCCTTTCTCCTTGTTTGTTGCTTCTCTCTCTTAAAATAAAGCATGGATCACAAAACAATCAACTCTGATCATCTAAATACTCCACCTCTTTTCTTTCTTCAAAACTCATAGGGGATTCATAAAGGGGATGTTTTGCTTTTTATTTAGAAATTCTTTATGCATTTAAGGTTGAACTGATACGAGTCATTGATGCAGTGAATTTTATTTTCTATCAAGTGTCTTGAGGTTCCCTGGACATTCAAGACCCGATAGTTGTCGGCTCTAAATAAGAACTTCTTTTCAGTTTCGCATGTCTATCGTTAAATCAAAACATCATGGTAGACAAACTTTCAGCATATATGCAATTCAATTGAGGACGGATCAATGGCGGTGCTCTTTTTCGCATTTTTGTTAAGGTTTGATTGGTCACTGTAAATTGGGTTCCCTCCTGAATTACAGATTTATTGCTAAGAGTACTTCTAGGCACAATCAGAATTTTCCTAAAGACAGGATGGTCCATTTGATCTTTTTCTCTCTTTCAGATTTTTTCCTTTTGGTTTTGGTGAATAATGGTTTTAATGCGGCCTTTTTTATTTATTTGACAAGTAAAGTAGAACAACCAGACGGCATTCGTTGGCAGCTCTCTTTTATCTTTTTGTTTGAAGTTTATTTTTAATTTATAGGCTTTTATACTTGTAGCCTGTGGGCAGTTACAATAGATTTATATATATATATATATATATATTTCTTTTTCCATTTTATTTTAACAAAATTTTAGTAAGGATTTAGTATGAGTTAAGGTAAGGAATATTGAGTGCTAAATTAATTGGGAGGTTATTCCGAGTTATTTCTTCTCATCATTTACGTGGAAAAAAAAAAATGATCATGACCTCCCTTGCCCATATGAAAGGAAGAAAAATAAATACTTTGTTTTTGATAAGGGAAACGGATAATTAGCCCTCACGAAAGTCATCGAAGTTTTTTGTGATTTTTTTTTTTTTTTTTTGAGGTAATAAGCTTATTATGAAAGATTAATATCAGGTTATAATAACTGACATGCAATTATCTTGACCATTCTTCACTCTAAACTTTTTTAAATTAGTACTCATTAAAAAGAACATATGTAGTTTTTAAAAGATTGCACGTAACAGATTCTATATTAAAAAATAAAAAATAAAAAAATAAAAGAGAGAGGAGAGAGAGAGAGAGAGAGATTGCATGTAATGTTTTGGCCTATCACGTATAAAATTTTCTTTAATTATGTAAATCAATAAATAAATTTTGCATTAATCGTGACACCCACAATCATATAATAAATTTTGCATTAATCATGACACCCACAATCTTATAATTATATGATTTCTACAATTTCGTGATTAAGATCAGAAAACAGACCTTGATTGGTTAAAGAAATATTTAAGTGACAAAACGATCATAATACGACTTTTAGACTCTCTCCTGCCTTCTTTTTAATTGGTGTACAAAATGATGGAACTCCATAATCGGTGGAGAGAGGATTAATTTCCTGATTTGGTCGGTTCTTTTCCCTCATATAAATATATATATATATATATATATATATTAGATTGAAATGGTGGATAAAAGGGTAATTTTTTCCCCTACATTAGGAAGCTGTTAATTGTGAAATTTCTACTATTAAATTGTAAAGTCTAATTAATACCCTTAAAAAAAAAAAAAATCTTACGACGTGGATTAACCTTGGAAGGATCAGAGGCGGAGCCCCCGAAAAGTCAATGATATAGACATGTTATTCATTAAGGGTATCTTAAAGATTCACAGTTGTAATTTTGATTGTCCTAATTTTTCTTTATATAGGGGGACACCGTTATTGGGTTTCATTTATTAGAGACGTTAGAGAAAACGCAGAGTAGGGATATGAATTTCTCTCGTAATTGATGCAGCGACTGAAATTGAACGTAATCTCACATAAGATGAACTTATATAAAATTCTTGGTGTTTTTTTGTGTGTTTTATTTTCTTTCGTTTTTTTACTCAGTATTTTTTTGAATTAGATCGCGAACTAATTCTCAACATCTGTTTCTCTGGTTGATTCATAAAATTTGTCCATAATCTTTTTATTAAACTATTTCATTTAATTATCATTAAATAGAAATGACATATGGAAAAAAAAATTTACATTTAAAAATTGGAGAAATGATATGATGGTGACGAAGCTTATGGCCAAGTGTTGTGGTAGAAAAGGAACATGCACGTTCGAGCAACTTTGTCTTTGTTTTTTTTGTTTTCTTTCCTCCCCCCCCCCCCCCCCCCCCCCCCCCCCCTAAAAAAAAATCAAGTGACAGCAGATTAATAATAAGTAAAAGTGTGCTCGATTATTTCACTTCGAGGATTGGGTGCGCCAGCGCACTGTAACAACGAACAATATTCTATATATGTGAATAAATATTTATATATATATATATAATACATATAATCAGGTTTCACGATGGGACAACGGCCAGCGGTCGATATCCACTTCTCCCACGTAGCATGAATTCAAATCATCAATGCCCACTGAGGGAAGGGGGCGAAAAAAAAAAAAAGGAAAAAGAAAAGAAAAGAAAAGAAAAGAAAAAACATAGATGATGAAAGAAAAAGGGTCCACAGATGTTACCATATTTTTTTCGCACAAAATATCTTATAGTTAAGCAAAAACGGTAAGTTATAAATAAAATGATCAGGTATATGTGCGTAGTTGGAGAGAGAGATCGCTTCAAAATTGAAACTAATAGGGTACTTTTATTCACAATTGATTTATGGCAGCCACATTTTTATTTTTCCCACCCCTTGAAATATGAAAGCCACTTATTAATTTAGTGGTGGGAATTTGGGCCGCCCGGCCCGACCCGACCCGAGCCCGATGGGCTATTTCAAAAATTCGGGCCGGGCCGGTCCGATTTTTGAAATATAAGCCCAGCCCGGCCCGTGGGTTTAGAGCGGGCCGGGAGCGGGCCTAACCCAAATTTTAAAAATTTTTATTTAATTTTATTTTTTATTTGTAATTTTTGAATAAATTTATATATTTTTGATAATTTAATAATTTATCTTAATATTTTATCTTAGATAAAAAATAAAAAAAATTTATACTTTGTTAAAAAAAAATTATTATACTATTTCTATTAATTTTTATATTTATATATTATAATTGCTTAGTTAGTAATTAATAATTATATTATTAGTTAGTTAGTTAACTTAATATTATAATTAAACTTTTAATTTTAGTTATTTAAGATTGTAATAATTTATCAGTGTTTGCTTAGTAGTTATTTTTAATTAAATATTACTAAATAGAAAAATAAATTAAGCACGTAATAGAAATTATAAATTTTATTAAAAAATAAGGATACAAAAAAGAAAAAATAAAATTGAAATTTAAAATTTTATTGATGTCATGATTGCCTCATTAAAAACTTTACTAAGTAAAACCCATTGGGATAAAACCTCAGTAAAGAAAAAAGAGTGCAATCTTAATTCATATTTACAATTTTACAATGAAAAAAATATATCAATCAGCATCAGCAACCGGAAGGGGGAGCCGCAGAAGCATTGTCAATATCATCATCATCGATTATGGTCATTTTGTTAAAGTGTTGGAGTATCTTTTGATCTTCGACTGTATATTGCATCCTTTATCTGCATGTTCCCAATCTTTTAAGCATGTAAGCACCTCGACCATTTCAGGTGTTAATGAGGTCCTCCGATCTTCAATTATCCTTCCAGCTGTGCTGAATGTTAATTCAGAAGAAACTGTTGAAACAAGAATGGTTAAGATGTCACATGCTAAAAAGAAAAGCACTGGAAAATTTGTCGACTGTAACCTCCACCAATCTAAAATTTTAAAATCTTCAGTATTTGTAGTTGAGTCTAGCAGTGAAAAATCTGTATCCAAGTATTTTGTGAGCTCCGAGTGTGTCGTACTCGTGGTAGTTGAACTTGCTGAAAGTGGACGAGTAACACTCGAACTTGATGAAGAGCCCGATCTTGCTGGAGCAGAGAAAAAACCCAAAACTTTTTTCTTTTTCCGATCACCAGCAGTTGGAAGAGTTTCTTCGGTTTCAATGTTAACTTGTTGTCTGAATTTATTCTGATAAGTTGCAAAAATCTCAAATAACTTGCATTTAGTGTTAGTAAATGTTAAAGAATACGTTGAAGCAAAATCTATATTCATATGTTCAAAAATATGAGTAAGACCATTATAAAGACCATTTAATTTAACTATAGGATTTAAAACAATGGCAAAGCAATATAATAAAGGCATGTTATTGTGATCCCAATATTTCATAAACTTTTTCTCCATTTTTTCTACTATTAGTTTAAATAAATTATCATTTTTATATTCAGAGAACAATGTGGAAATAAGCATTAATTGGGTGAAAACTAGTGGAGAAGTGAGATAATAAATACCAGACAATAAAACAGTGGCATCATAAAAAGTTTCTAAAAAATAAATCATTCTTTCAGCAATAAACCAATCATCATTAGATAATAAAATCATATTATGCTTTGTATTATAAAACATAAAAATAACATTCTTATATTCTATTGCATTTTTCAACATTAAATAAGTTGAATTCCACCTTACCGGCATATCAGTCCCAAATTTTCGAGGTTTCAAACCTTCTTCTTTGCAATACTTATTAAATTTAACAATGCGAGGATTTGAATTATGTATCCAAAGGAGAGCATTACGAATATTTTCTATGTTACTATTTACCAACTTCATACCTGATTTTACAATGAGGTTAATGATATGACATGCACAACGTTGATGTAATAAAATTCCACCAATATATTCTGACAAGTTTTTCTTAAGAAAACAAATTGCAGCGGTATTTGCCGAAGCATTATCTAGGGTGATTGAAATAATGCAATTGCTAATGCCAAATTCATTTAAAACACTCATAATATTGTCAGTAATATTTAAAGCACTATGAGAATGATCAATAAGTCTAAAGCCAATAATTCATTTTTGTAATTGCCACTGGAGATCTAAATAATGTGAAACTACACTAATATAATCTTGATTTGACCTAGCAACCCAAATATCAGATGTCAATGCAATACAAAATGTGTTTGTATTCATATAAGATATTAATGCAATGCGTTTTTTACTATAATAAGATATAATATCACTCCTAATAGTTTTTCTATTAACGGCTTTAAATTGTGGACAAAAAGATCTTTGAATATGCTCTTCATAAAAAGTATTTTCACCAAAACTAATAGATAAATCTGTAGAGGCAATTAAACGAGCTAGAGATTCTCTAGCTACCATGGGATCATAAGAAAACGTACCTACTGAGCCATCGGAGTTGAATTTTAGAGTGCTTTGTGTCGGCTCCCTTCCTTTGTAATGTTTCTCAGCACATTTTTCACCATGGACTACTAAGTGGCGGGTCCCACTTGTAGAGTTAGCAGTCAAAGTTTTTTGACAATACTTACATTTTGCTAGTCTTGCTTGTTTTTTTTGGCTGTCGGGGCCGATCTCCTCATTCTGCACAACATCAAAGAATTGCCAAGCACGTGAAGTGGGTCTAGCAGTACCTTTTGGCTTTTTTGGTGGACAACTGGTGCTTCCTGAACTACTTCTTGATGGTGCCAACATTGGGCTTAGTGGTATTGGAGTATTAAAACTCCTACGTCTGATCTCAAGGATATTGTCGCCAACCTCCATACGGGAAATCTCCACTTCTTCGATGTCGCGGTCGTCCATCCCGTAGTAATCCTCATCAAGATCAACAATTGGTTGTTGAACATTTGGATTTGGATCCATTTCGATTTTTTTTTTTTTTTTTGTAGGAAAGTAAGTATTAGAAATTTAAAATTTAGAAATAATGAGAATGAGAATTTGAGTTTTTAAAAAGTAGAGAAATAATGAGAATGTTGTTATATAGGTTATGATTTATAAAATAATGGGGATTATAAAAATAATGAAAATATGAGTTATTGTAAATTTAGGAGATTAGACAAAAAAATTATAGAATATTAATTATTGAATCATGAGAATTGAGAAATTGGAATTGAGGGAATATAGAGAAAGAAATTAGAGAATAAGAGATTGAAATGAGAGAAGAATGAAGATGTGGGAAAAAATAAAATTTAAGGGTATTTATAGAATGGCCAAATGGGATTATGAGAATGAAAAAAATAATAATAATAATAATAATAATTTTGAGGTTCCAACTTCCAACGGCTGTAAAATAGCCGTTGGTCCCAGCCTCCCACACTCCCAGCCCAAATAGCCGTTGGAGAGACTGCCAACTGAAGTGGAGTGTTTGGACCAAAAGTCCAAAACAGCTATTTTTACAGTCGTTGGGAGGACTTGGCCATTTTGGAGATTGGAGTTGGCCGTTGGGACTTGTAGTTGTAGAGTTGCAGTTGCAACTTGCAGCCTTGCATGCTGGCCATTGCGGCACTGCCATTGGCGTCTGGGCCTGGCTGCCTGGCAGGATGGCAATTGGCATGGCAGAAGGCAGATGGCAGCAGGCTTGCTGCCTAGTACTTGCTGCTGCTGTTTTTTTTATTTTTTTTTATAATATAATAATATAATATTAATATGTAATATATATAATTTTTTTAATAAAAATAATATATATAAATTATTTTTTAATTTTTATTTTATTATATATATATAATTTTAATTATTATTTTTAATTATTTTTAATAACGGGCCGGCCCATCGGGCTAAATGTTCGGGCTGGTCCGGCCCGGCCCGTCGGGCCTAAAAGGAGAGCCCAACTCGTCTCTTACTATAGGGCCGGGCTTTTACCGGGCTCGTTGAATGCGGGCCGGGCCACCGAGCAGGTCGAAATTACGGGCTACGGGCCGGCCCGTTTGGCCCGGCCCAAATTCCCACGACTACTTATTATTGACATTATATTTATTAAATAGAAAGAGAGAATGCATTCTAATTAGGTTGCAATTCATGGCATAACAAAACTCCATTCTAATTTATTAATTAAAAAAAAAAGAAAGAAAAAAAAAGGAATGAAAAATAGAGATGTTTACAAACCAGCCACAGAGGCTAACAAAACAAGAAATAAGAAGCAACCAAACATACAAAAAGGAAATAAAAACAACTAGAAATATCTTGAAATCATTATTCCCATTTCTTTGTAAGCAAATGCAAGATTGTAGAGAGTTGCTATCTTTGAAGATCATCAACTTGATCGCCATTAAATTGGTCCGATCAAGTGCTAAATGTACTTTGTTCCTCAACTTCCGCAAGATCCGCTGAAACTTTTTCTGCTACACAAACCGATTTTTTGCCACAGATATACTTGTAAATATCACATTATAATCACAATCCAGAAAAAAGAAAAACACGAAAATGAATCAAACCACAAAAAAAAAAAAAAAAAAAAAAAAAAAAAAAAAAAAAACAGAAACTGAAGGCACATGACGGCGGGGTTTATGGACATTTTCTCATATAGTCTTGAGAGTCACGCTCCATTGACAAAAAGAAAATTATTGGTAATATTCTCACCAAGAGCAGCAATTTTTGGAGACACAAAGGCGAGAAACTCTTTGTCAGCTTCGAGTTTGGCCATGTCATCTGGCTTCAAGCAAATGTAAGCCTCTATTCCATCACCTGTTTTGTTGTCCATGAGACCAACTACGTTACTGAAACCCCTGGCAGCTGATGAACTCACCCATGCGGGCTTTCCCAATCCGAAGTCGGCTTCATAGAACGGAAACTGGCACAAACTCGTGACGATGAGTTCAACTACCTCTCCTCTTGTCAATCGTCCGGTATATTTCTTGAGGTTCTCCAACATCTCATCTCCCTTGGCTTTCAGCCACAAAGTTCTTGTCAATCCTTCTTATCTCATCTCCTTTCTTCCTCGCCAGGTTATAACTGTACTCTTCCCCAGTGCAAGTACTTGTAATGCTTCCAGTTGTTGCGGAATTAGTGTAATAGTTTCCGAAAGAATGTTCTGCCAATGGCGGATTGCAGCTTGGACGACTGTTCACCGAATGAAGAATCACATAACTTTTCTCAGCTTCGGATTCAACTGAGTTTGTTGCAGCCATGAAACGGCTCCATACGAGAAAGCCGCCGCTTCTGGACGATATGAATATTCATTCCTCCACTTTTTCTTTCCTCTTACTTGGCTCTAAGAGACTCAATTTCACGAGCATCGAACACAAACCTCTTGGTTATGGTTGTAGTGAGCATGTTCTTTGTGATGACGAAAGAAGGATCATACCGCCCGCCCATATCCCTCGGTGGGAAGAGATCTCCCGAGACAAATTCAGGACACGCAACGACGTCGTTCTAGCCACGAGCAATCGCCATCCAACTTCGGACGAACACTAGAGAAGACAAAGCATCTTCGAGCCTATGCGAAAAGCACAGGCCAACGGCGATTCCACCGCATTGAAAGACTTTTAGTTGGACGCCAAAGGGAAGTTCAGCGATCTCATCGAGTTCGAACGGAAGAAGCTTGTTGAGTTCAATTGGGATCGGATTCTCGAGAACATCGGAAAGTTTGGTGTTCACTCGAGCCTCAAAGAAGTGAACTCCATCGTCGTTGCAATTGAGGAAGTAGTCGTCTAGAAATCATCCGGCTAGAGGGTAGTAAAGGGTCAAGGCTTGGGACAAAGATTTCTTGAGCTTGTCGGAGATCTCAGAGATGTAACTGGGCTCACTGTTATGGTCATTGAGTGCATAGTAGTAAAGGAAAGGACTATAGGCTCTAGGTGATAATTGATCAATGAAAGAGAGCCGGTAACGGCGGAGATTTTCGGGAGTTTTCAATTTCCACTGATCTGATCATATTGCTCAACTTGGAGCTAGCTGCAGATGATAGTGCAGTAAACATGGTCAGTGGTGGTGGTGGTATTTATTTACACCTGGATCTTAGCTTCCGTTTGGTTTTCAGGTCCAAACCTAAATTTTTTATCATAATTTTTGTATTTTTCTAAAAAGTCAACAAACATTATTACTAGTTTTTGAAAAGTCAATCAACTTCAATTTAAAAGTTTCATTCTAAGCCCGTACTCTAAACACAAGCTTATTATTTAGATTGGATAATATATTAGAAAAATAGTAATAACAATAAAAAAAAAAAAGTTTGTTCAACAAGGGTCACTAGCACTTCGTTTGATTTGAAAAAAAGAAAATAGGATAGAAGGAAAACTTATAGCATGCGTTTAGGATAAAGGTTCAATTCAATCTAAACTAAAAAAATTCAATTCATTTTTGTTTTTTTGGTGAAAAGTCAATCACAGTTCCACTATTTACAGTTTTTGTAACTCAAACTATAAAAGTCCATAACTTTACATTTAAAAGTCCAAATGGGATGAATTTATAAAAAAAAAAAATCATAGAATTTCAAAACAAATGAAACAAACCCCATAGTGATTTTTTTTTTCCGAACACATTTTAAGTTTTTACACTTTTTAGTTTTGACCATTCAAACGCCTCACCAAAAGTATATTCAATTCAATTTAATTCCAATATAAAAAATTCAATTTCACCTTGCACCAAACACATGCATAAAAGATGAAAAATTAAAATGATGTAAAGGAAACAAGTTTTCTTTAGGTAGTCCGATAAATAAAAGTAAAGAAAATAATGAATTGATACAATTACTATATTATTCACTCAATAATATTCTTCTACTTTAAAAAATGGGAGAGACTGTGGTAGAGTCTCTCCCAAATGACTTTATCGGTAGAGTTCTTTTTTTAACCGTTAGATTTAATCGAACGGTTGACATATCATGGGCGTACCATTGTTATCATAGACCTTACCTCATATAAACTTTCCCACCCCAAGTCTTCTCCGTCGCCGGTAACTTTTCCGCCGCCGACGACGGACGCCGACGACCCACCTCCGGCCCCAACTCCGGCCGACCAGCCGCCGGCGACCCCTTTCTCTCTCTTCCCCACCCCGGCCCCCCCAGCCCAGTCCCCCCCCCCTCCCCCCGTCGGACCCCCGGCCCCCAACCAGCCCGGCTCCCCACACCCCAGGCCCCCCTCCCACCCCCCCCAGCTCCCCCGACGCCACCCCCGACGGGACCCTTCCACCCCCTCTCTCTCTTCCCTTCTCTCTCTTCTCCTCTCTCTCTATTCCCCTCTCTCCCGGCCCCCCCACCCCGACGGGGATCCCCCATCCCCCTATGCCTCTCTCTTCTCATGTCGGGGTTGTGAGGGGGGGGGGGGCGCGGGTCGGAAAGAGAGAGAGAGGAGAAGAGAGAGAAGGGAAGAGATAGAGGGGGTGGGAGGGTCCCGTCGGGGGGGGGGGGGGGGGCGGGGGGGGGGCCTGGGGTTTGGGGGCGCCGGGCTGGCTGGGGGCCACTGGGGCTGGGGGGGCCGGGGTGGGGAAGAGAGAAAAAGGGGAAGAGAGAGAGAGATGAGGGTCGCCGGTAGCCGGCCGGCTGGGGTTGGGGCCGGTGGTGGTGGGCCGGAGGTGGGTCGTCGCGAGAGAGGAGAAGAGAGAGAAAATGGAAGAAAGAGAGAAGAGAAGAGAGAGAAAGGGGGTCGCCGGTGGCCGGCAGGTCGGGGTTGGGGCCGGAGGTGGGTCGCCGGCGGTGGAAAGGTTGCCGGCGACGGAGAACACTTGGGGTGGGAAAGTTTATATGAGGTAAGGTCTATGATAACAATGGTACACCCATGATATGTCAACCGTTCGATTAAATCTAACGGTTAAAAAAAGAGCTTTACCGGTAGAGGCATTTGGGAGAGACTCTACCACAGTCTCTCCCAAAAATAAGTATAAAAATTAATTTTAATAAAATTTGAAAGGATTCATTTTTTCCACCCACTATTGATAAAATAAAAATTAGTGGACCCAACAATAATTTTAATTCTTTCTATTTTTCTTTCCTTTCTCTTTTTCTACTTACCAAACAACCAACTCTATCATTTTCCATCTCCTTTTCCTTCATTCCACTTCTTGTCTCTCACTTTTTCACACTACCAAACATAGCATAAGAAAATCAAAAGCAAAAACAAAAGAAAAGGTGGTTGTTCCACTTCTTGGCTGATCATGTGTGTAGTGAATCTAAGTCCCCATTTTCATCCATCAATTAGCGAATAAGAATGAGAAACGTGGCGTAGGGAAAAAAAATCCATTAATTTCATATCGAGTTACAATTATGTCCTATTAATTTCTTTCTGTTTTTAATTAAAGATCAATTAGCATCAAAAGTACAATCCATTGATATTCAGGCATCTTCTTTCAATTTTCCTTATTTCTGCTATCGGACAATATGCCATTATTGTCGTTCACTAATAAACATCTCATGTTCTAGGGAAAAAAAATTAAAAAATAAAAAATAAAAATAAATAAAATAAAATAAAATCTTATGATAAACACCATCATAAGGCCCAAACATCAAGGCCCAAAAATAAACCCCAACAATCTGAGGCCATGGAATGGATATCAGCTAAGGAAGCTAGCCTATGCTGCCTATTATGTACCGGATGAAGAAATTAATTAGTTAAAAAAAAAAAAGGCAACACATGGCTTGGAAGCTGTGTGAATAAAGGGCCAGGAGTTTGGCCTAAAGTTGTGTAAAGTAATAGGCCACGTTGGTGGTATTTTCTATTTTGTTCACACAAGCCTAGCAAGCTTGGCCTATAAATAGGGCCATGCATTTCAGCTTAAGGCACGGCCAAGCATAAGCAGCCGAGTGAGAAAATTTTGGGTGAGAAAGTTATACTATTTCTATAGTTCTTTAGGGGATGTTTGGTGTGTAACTTTGAGTTAAAATATTTTAGTTTCAATAGTAATTTTTGTTGACTTTTCAGAAAAGACAAAAAATTTTTTCAGAAAAAGACAAAAAAAAAAAATACAGTTTCACTTGAGTGAAACGAAAGTGTCAAACATGCCCTTAGTTGTTATTTCTTTTTGGGCGTTGAGAGTTAGTTTCATGAGTGTGTCCAAAGTGTAGTGTTATTTCTTTATGTGGTATTGATGAATTTACTATAAAACTAATGATAGTAAAAGTTATTTTGCCCATTGACGTTGTGCTCAACATCTTCTAACAGAACTAAACCAAAAATTAAAATTACAGTCAATCATAAAGCCGCACGTATACTAGAAAGGAAAGGCTGGAATTGACATATAGTTGGAGACTAGCTAGTGGCTCCAAACTTCGAACACATAATTTGTTCACACTTAAATATACATGAAAATAGAAAGCACATATTTATAACCCATATATGCCGTGTTTATAAAGAGAAAATTACCTAAATAATCATTTTTTTTTATCAACTGATCAACATGTCATAAATTGTCCATTCTTGACTAACATAACACAAATGTTAATTAATATTAATTTAATTTTATGTCATATTGGTCTAGTATTAACTTTTTGTGTTATATTGGTATAATAGTTTCTAAATTTGTATCAGGTGCTTTCTTTGTTTATAAATGGGATAAAGTCCACAATCCACCCCAAGCCCGAGTTCCACACTAATGGAACTTTATTATAATACAGAATCACAATTCAGAGAAAAAAAAAAAAAAAAAAAAAAACGCAAATAACAGAAACTGAAAAAGACTTGTATTTTTTTTTTTTTTTTCTTGATAGTAAGTCTTCATAGTCACGCTCCATTGACAAGCGCATTCTTGGTGATCACGTCACGAGGAACGGCGACGTTTGGAGACACAAAGGCCAGAAACTCTGGGTCAGCTTCGAGTCTGGCCATGGCATCTGGCTTCAAGCAAATATATGCCTCTATTCCATCACCACTTTTGTTGTCCAGGAGAGCGACTAAGTCACAGAAACCCCTTGCTGCTGAACTCACCCATTCGGGATTTCCGAACCCGAAGTCGGCTTCATAGAGCGGAAACCTGCACAAACTTGTAATGAAAAACCGAACTTCCTTTCCTTTTATAAAATTTTCAGCATCTTTCTTTATACTCCCTAACAACTCATCTCCTTTTACTGGAATGTTTTTGACAAATTCCTTGTCGATCTTTCTCATCTCCTCTCCCATCTTCCTCGCCAGGTTGTAACAGTTCTCGTCCCCAGTACAAGCACTTGTAATGCTTCCTCTGGTTAAGGGAACGTAATAATAGTTTCCGAAGGAATTTTCCGCCAATGGCGGATCACATCTCGGACGGATGTTCACAGGGTGAAGAATCTGATAGTTTTTTCCCGCTTCCGATTCGACGGAGATGGTTGCAACCATGAAACGGCTCCATAGGAAGGTAGATATGGCCTCAATACGCGAAAGTCGGCGCGGTGGGAGGTTATAATGATTGTTGTTGTTATGAGTCAATCCTGCTTCAGTACTTTTCCTTTCCTCGTACTTGGCTCTAAGAGCCTCAATCATAGGAGCATCAAACACAAACCTCTTGGTCATGTTTGTCGTGCACATGTTCTTTATGATGGCGACGGAAGCTGGATCACTCCCGCCCATATCCCTCGGTGGGAAGCGATCTCCCGAGATGAGTTCGGGAGGGACTACGATGTCGTTTTCTCCACGAGCTATGGCCATCCAATTTCGGATGAACACTAGACAAGAGAGAGCGTCTTCAACCCTATGGGAAAAGCAAAGGCCAATGGCTATTCCTCCGCATTTGAAAACATTGAGTTGGACACCAAGGGGAATTTCGGCGATTTCATCGAGTTGGAAAGGAAGAAGCTTGTTGAGTTCGATTGGGATCGGATTCTCGAGAACATCAGAAAGTTTGGTCTTCACTCGAGCCTCAAAGAAGAGAGCTCCATCGTCATTGCACTCGAGGAAATTGTTGTCAAGAAATCGTCCGGCTAGTGGGTAGTAAAGGGTCAAGGCTTGGGACAAAGATTTTTTGAGCTTGTCGGAGATCTCAGCGATGTAACTGGGATCACCGTTGTGGTCATTGAGTGAATAGTAGTAAAGGAAAGGACTATAGGATTTGGGTGATATTTGATCAAGAAAAGAGAGCCGGTAACGGCGGAGATTTTGTGGAGTTGGAGAAGAAGGTTTGATAATCTCATTAGAGATTACTTCAACTTCCATTGGTCTCGTTTTGCTTAACTTTTGAGCTAGCAGCAGAAGAAATAGTGCAGTAACCTTGTTTGGTGGTGGTGGTGGTATTTATTTACGCGCGGATCTTATAATTTATAATTTTTCAGCTTAAAGAAAATCAACTTGCAGCTTAAAGAAAATATTAGCAACAAGATTGTTGTAAGCACGCCATCCAATAAGGAGCTCTAGGGTTTTCTCTGCTCATGGATCTCTAATTGTAGGCAGTTCCACTCAAACGAATCAATGACTCGATCTAATCAAATATCCACGGCATCTCACGACAGAAATACATATCTACCGCAGAAGACCAATTCAAGGAATCACGTCCTATTTTAATCACATTTTTTGTTGAGAATACTAAAATTGTTAATCAAGTTATAGAGTAAGACAATACAGGCAAAAGTTTCTTGGACAGATCATGTTGATAAAACAAAAGAGCATTCACACTTGTCAAATTAATAAAATAACGTAACAACAAGTATCAAAGTAAGTTTGAGTCATTTTTAAATGACGTTGAAAAGGTTTGGAATATTAGGAACGGAAAATTAGGAGAAAAACTTGATAATCATACACTTGCTCAAAAAGAAATGGAGATTGTACTGATTTCAAGATCTAGGGATTTCAAGATCTTGGGATCAATTGAAAGAACTTAATAGGATGTGAAGGGGCATAATTGTTGAACCTGTAAAGAAAAGTTCTTATAAACTTCGTGTTCGAAAAGAAAAGAGTTTTCAAGTATAAAAATGAATTCAATTTTAATTTGGATCTGTTTTTCTTTTATGAAGGGTTACTTCTTTTTTCTTTTTTCTTCTTTATGTTTTATTCGGTTTGTCATTAGGGTTGGATTTTGATTTTTTCTATTTATGTTTTCTTTTTTCTTTCATTTAAATTTAAGTGGAGGTTTTAGTTCCTCCTTTTTATGTGTATATATAAAAGTTGTAGTTTAAAGAAAAATAATAATACATCCATCAAATAATTTTATGAGTATGCTTCAAGACTGTTTCGTTTTCCAATTCAAGAGGAATTTCCGTAATTAAATATTATGTTGAGTTGGTACAGTCATGCTTATGTAACGTGCTAGGTTGAAGTTGGGGGGAGTTGTTCATTTCTTGTATAAGTGGACTTTTTTTATATTATAAAGAAAAATATAAATAAATAAATAAAGAAAAAGGAAAAAGAGAACTATATCTTATCGTTCGACCTGTTCATTACCTGTATAAGGGGACTCTCTACATTTATTGAAAACAATGAAACAAACAAGAAAAAAAAAACTATTTCTTCCATAAAAAAAGGTGGACTCTTACAGTAGATCGTTTTCAGGCCCCGTTTAATCTTTTAAGGATGGCATATTTTGCATCTAAAGTAGAGAATTTCGAGCAAACAATACAACAACAATAATTCTTGAGTTGGAGAAGAGGGTTTCATATAATCTCATTAATGAAGATCAACTTAACTTTTATTCTTATACTCAATGAAGATATATGGATAATTATAATTAACGAAGCGGATATAAAGAATTATTTGATTGTTGACAATACATTTGTAGGTGGTTGTGTTTGAGTGTGTGTGTGTGTGTTTTAACGAAGATCAACTTAGATTTTATTCTTGAACTCAATGAAGATGTATAGCTCATTATAATTAATGAAGCGGATAAAAAGAATTATTTGATTGTTGGCAATACATTTATAGGTGTTTGTGTTTGGGTGTGTGTGTGTGTGTTTTTTCTTTTAAGATTTGTGTATGATATAAATAATTAAGGAGGCCTCTATATTACACATTCCAATTGTAGTTTTAGAAATATTTTTATTAGAATTGAATTTATATCTGAAGTTGTGCGTTTAGTTGAAAATAAATTATAATAGTTAAAAAGTATAAAAATTTGAAGTGTATTAGGAAAAAATCTTTGTTTCTATCGTCATTCAATTTAATTTTTTTTTAAAATTATCTTATTTTGATTTTGACTTAAAATAAGAAATTTATGTACTTTTAGAATTTTAATTTTTAAGAAAAATTTGAATATTTGAATATTGAAAATTGATTTATTTTTAGAGGAATAAATTACAAAAAAATAAAAAAAAAAGAAAGAAAAATTTTAATTGGAGTGTATGCTAACGGTCACTCTAATGCTTCATTCAGAATTTATGTTCCAATCTAAAAATTCCAACTTATTTTTTATTTTTTTTATTTTATTTTAAAAACTAACAAATTTCTTAATTATTTTTTGAAAAATTAACAAATTCAAATCTAAAAATTTCAATTTGATCTGTTGTTCTAAACACACTCTAAATTTGAATATGTCTCGTCACAAAGAAACAAAAGGTGTGAAACGTCCCACGCTGCCGCGTGTTAAAAAAATATTATGTTTCTGTTTGACTTTGTTGATTTGAACAAACTTAGCTACTTTGCAATACAATGGGAATCTCGCACGATAATTAATATTTTTTTAGAAAGTAATCACTTCGAGTATTGTTGGTTCAGGTGTCACGTCTTGATAATTAATACGTTCCTTAGACTAGTTAAACAAAAATAAAGAAACTTATATATAGAACGAGATTAGGAAAACTATTTTATTTAGAGATAATGTTTCGGCAATAACTTGACTTAAACTGTATTATTGCTTGAAAAAAAAAATCAAATTTTTAGTTGAACCAAAGAAGCAGGATGGTGACAAAATTGATACAAATGGAGACAGGAACAAAGCTTTTAAAGGCATGTAAAAGTTCCAACTCATTTTTTATCTTTTTTTTTTTTTAAATCAATAAATTTCCTCTAAGTTTGAATATGTCTCATCACAAAGAAACAAAAGGTGGTGAAACGTTCCAGGCTGCCGCGTGTTAAAAATATCATGTTTCTGTTTGACTTTGTTGATTTGAACAAACATAGCAACTTTGCAATATAATTAGATGCTCACACGATAATTAATATTTTTCTTAAAAGTAATCACTTCGAGTATTGTTAGTTCAAGTGTCACGTCTTGATAATTAATACGTTCTTACGACTAGTAAAAAAAAATAAAGAAATTATATATAGAAAGAGACTAGGTAAACTTTTTATTTTTTCAATCATGAGGTGTAGAGATAATGTTTCGGCAATAAGTTGACTTAAACTTTATTATTGCTTGATATTATTATAATATATATGTGTGACTTTCTAACGCCGGTGCATCGATCGGGTCGGTTGTCTTCAAGTTGCATATTATTATAAAAGTTTATGCACTACTAATACATAATTGGATTAATCTTGTGCTAGCTTCCCATTGGCTAAATGACATATCTTGTTGTTTCTTATTGGTTACTAGCTTGCACGTCCCCATTAATAATATTCTCTTCTTTTTCTTTTTTATATATTTTTTTTTGCTGCAGGTTTTTGTTAAAAAATTACTTGAAGTTAGTTCCATGATTAATAATGTTTTAATAAGAATATTTTTTTAATTATTTCTGAAAGTTTATAAATAAATATATTAATAATTACTTACTATTTTAGTTAAGTTTAAACATGTATAGCATTTATATCTCTAAATATAAAAATACAAGTGTGAACCATTGTCAATCTATAAATTTGTTTCCTAAATTTAAAATGACATAATAACAATTTTATAGACATTTTTATAATTTAACATATATAATATGATGATGCATTAAATTTTGTATACATATAAGTTAAAATATTTTATGAAAATAAAGAACAAATAAATAAATGATTTGTGCTGTTTTATATAAGCTTCTGATTCGAAACCAGAATATGCTCTTTGGATGAAACAATTAAATAATAATTATAAAATTTGAAAGAAAAAACAATAGAATATATAAATATATATAAACATGCACAAGAGTAGTGGAATAACAAAAAAGTACAAGAGCTATTCCCCCTTCTAAAAGAGGAATTGCAAATATTTTTTCCCCCCCTCCGGAAAGAGACGTTGCTTTTGATTGAAACACTTAAATAGTAAATTTTTAATGACGTACTTGAGAAAAAAATTGTAATCGAGACTTTAAAATAGTACTTATTACCGTCATATTTATAAAAAAATATATAGCAAATTGTGAAATACATATATATTTAAGTGGGACCGTCACATTTAAAAAAAAATACCAAATTGTGAAATACATATATATATATATTTATGTGGGACTATAAATGTTATTTTAAGGGTAAATTAAAAATTTTACGTTAATGAAAAAAGTACAATATTTAATTAAAAAAATAGAAAAAGAAAAAAGAAACTTAATATTTTAGTAATAAAATATAAGGGTGAACTAAAAAACAAAATTTGTTAATGAAAAAAAATACAATATTTAACAAAAAAAAATATAGAAAAACAAAAATAATATATTTTTAAACAAAAATAATATATATATACACACACACACACACTATGTAAGGGGGAAAAAAGATAGCAAAAGAGAAAAGAAAGAAGGGGGAAAAAAGCTAGATTGATTGATGTATTAACATGTGGCAAGAAGATAAACAGCTGTTGCTATAGTTGGAAATTACTTTAAGAGCATTTTGAGAATAGTTTAATTTTCGATATGAAAGAAAAATGAATATATTTTGGGAAGGAGTTTGATATCTTTGTTGAAATACTTTTTTATTGTGTTTCTCGAACAATTAATTTGAATACAAAAAATATATATATATAATTATGTTTAGGTATGTTTATAGAAATATTTATTGGATGCTTAAGCCTTAGAAAATGAAAATGAGAAAACTACTTTATTTATTTTTAATAAAAACTACTTTTTTTATTTTTATTAAAAACTACTTTTTTTATTTTCTCATTTCTTAACAAATTTTTTATTTTATTTTCTCATTTCTTAACAAAAACTGAAAATGAAATTTTGTTTTGTGTTCTTTTTTTTTTTTTTTAATATTTTGCAAAATAAATTTTATTTCAAAATCATTTAAAAGATACCTTTTATTAAAAGCCGTGAGATACATTTTAATCAAAACGTTTCCAATACAATACCAAACGAGGCCAAAAAATTTCACACCAAAGTTCACTTTGGGCACCGTTCCCGACAATGAAACTGCACAACCCATTCTTCTTTGTCTCTCAGTCTTTGTAACTTTTTGGCCGCATAATTTTGATAACATTTGTAAACTCGTATGAGTTCGTAGTTTTAAAAATTTGATATCACGTATAGGTTTTTCTTTATTTTATGGAAATCAATAAATGAGTTTTACATTAATCCTGACATCTAAATACTTTAGTTCGTAAGAACTTTGTATTACTTTAATTTATTAAAGAAGTTTTTAAGAGATCAAACGATTGAAATACGACTTATAGACTTTTATTTCTTACCCTATGCATCGATTTATAAGTGGAACAAAGATTAATTCTATTGATTATTATCCCTCCATTAGGAAGCTTTTTGTGTAAAAGAACATTTTTGTAATTACATTAAAAAGAATTAACAGTATTAATGAAATGAGATTGTTTCTTTTTACACATCTAATATAAGTAAATACTAAAAAAAAAATTAAAGATTTTTCTTCCTATTATTTTATTTTACTTTCTAATTTTATTACCTTTCTCATTACTTGTTTATGCTGTGACAAACGTGACGTTATAGTATCGAGATCAGATGATATGATGGGGACGAAGCTTATGGCCATTTATGGCCTTTCTGTAAGTCGACAAGGTATCCAACATTCACGTTCGTGCAACTCTTTTGTTTTTGTTTTTGTTTTTGTTTTTGTTTTTTTCCCTTTAATAGAATAAATGACAGCTTAATTATAAGTACAATAATATACTGGATTATTCAGTTTGAGGATAAGGCGCGCCTGCGCACTACAAGAACGAATAATAATAACAATAATAATACTAGAGACACCAACTTCAATATCAATTTTTTGAGTACCAATTTATATGTCATATTTTTATTAATAAATACAATCAGTTAATGTGACAATACTTTGAACACTTATTAATATAAAAATGACAACTCATATACCACATTAGTTGGTACTCGAAAGTTGGGATTATAATTGATGTCCTTAGTATTTTTCTAACAATAATAATAACAATAACAATAATAATAATAATAATAATAATAATAAGATTATTTTTCATTGTTGGTACACAAAGGACGTTTTGTAAAGAAAAATTATGAGAGGGAAGTGATGTGGAACCAGTGTGAGTGATAGGGAGACTTGTGCCATCACCAATCATATTATCATTGGAACCGTCATATCGAGTATGAATAGTGAGATTGCTCAAATCGACGATGACATGATGTGATGCTCCATTATCAAGGAGCCAACCAAAGTTGTTGGGAATACTGGAGGTTGCAGTGTTGGCTCTCGATTGCCATTGTTGTTGGGGACAAGGCTGCCATTGTTACGGAGGATGAGGAGCCGAAGTCGAAGTTGAGGTTGGCAGCATTAAATGATATAGCGGGCACTGATGGATGGTATTGTAACGACCCGCCTAGCACAGGCCGTTACCGTACATACATGCTTACTTATCTTCTCGTACTACCTTACATACTTAACGAAAAACAGCGAAATTTTTTTTTTTTTTTTACGGGCATAAAAACGTGCAACGTATAAATGTGTCTTTATAAGAATATTTAACATAAAATAAATATATAGGGAACAAAACGCGTAGCGGCTTGATCTCCCACATTTCACAGTTTGCCCCGCCACGCCCTTCCATCTTGTATCATCCATTGCTGACAGGTTGTTTACCTACAGCATAGACGTAAAACAGTGAGCTTTCGCTCAGCAAGTACAACTTCCTATACCGCAACATAAACAAACATAGCCTCATCTTACACATCCTAAGTTAACTCATCGTAACATATCATACCATATCATAATTTTATTTATCATAGCATAACATTCACATCATAATGCATGATTCATTTATGCTCGTATTATGCTTGATTCGTTTTTAACTTACTTTCATACCTACTTTACTTATGGGCCCCTTAACATAAGTGTTCGTACCGGGCGCGCAACTATGGAGTAGTTGGGGCGGTCAGTCCATTTCCAACTCAAACCATAGTCCAACCCGACCTACAAGCGGGTCGGTACGACACAGGCGACTTGCTCGCCGTCTTACTTTCTTTTCATTTTGTCATGCCATACTTGATCTTATTCTCATCATATAAATTAGTGAACATACCTCGTGATGTCACTCTTTCATAACTTATGTCTTATCCATAACATCATATGTCATAACATGCATCATGAACTTAGCTTATCATACTTCATAACTTAGCATACAACATAGAAGCTACATGACATACTATATAACATAACATAGCAACAGCATACAATAAGACATACATCCTTAGCATACATCTAACATAATTAGGCAAGTACCACAACAAAGCCTATGCTGTAGGCGGAGTTGTACTTACCTCTCTCTTGCTATGTCCCGCGTAATGCTGCTCCTCCTCCGGGTACAGCAGCATGTTTTCTCCTGCTTGATGAAGGACATAGATAAGGGTCTAATTAGTACTGTGGAATGTTGGTGACCTAACCAACATGCCTACATAGTCTTTGTATGTCCCCAATACTAGATGTCTTACTTGGTTATAATTAGTAACCCTATTATTTAGAAATGACTAAACATCGATTATTTCTTAAGAGGTTACGTTGGATAACCTTAAGTGCCAAATCTTCGTACATACTGTTAAGGTTAGGTTACCTTCCTAACCTTGGGCTTAGCCATAGTATCTCGGATGTAACTTCCGGTTACCATCCGTAATTGTCTTGCTTACCCAATTTTGGTTTAAAAAATCCATTTCCCATTTCTTTGGAAACTTTAATAAATTAACTAAAAAAAATCCCTTACTTAACTTATAAAAATTCATTTTCTCGAAATAGGTCTTTATAATAATCATTTAGGGCTCAAAACTGCTATTAGAACAGTTTCCATAGTCAAAACAGTGGTTTTGGGGAAAGATACAATTTTTCTGAACTGTTTTTTTAGAAAATCCTGTGCAGGAATTTCCTGTTCTCTGCACAGTTTTTATAAAACCGTATCAGTTTAAAAATCCATTACGATTTTGAAAAAGTTTTACTCACGAAAGTTCTAGCTCTTGAAAAATACTAAAACTTTTGTGTTTTACGAAAAATTCAATTCGGACTCTAACATGCTCATTTTTCCGTTTGAACTCACCTGGCCGTGCATAAATCCTGGGCACGGATCAGGCTCGGTTTTTCGTGAAAACGAAGGCCATTGGAGCCTTATTTTGGAAATCCGTCCGTGATAACCTCTAGTAAAAATTGTTCTCTACAACTTTTATGTTTTACGTTTTCCCTAATTCGGCCTCCAAAGGCCTCAAATTCCACTTTTTATAAAACTGGGCAGTTCACATCCGAACTGGCAGTTTTTGTTCCCATATTCATTTTACGTCCTATTTCGCGCATACTACCTCAACCGAACACGCGGGAGCCTAGATAGCACACATGTAGCATTTTCTAATGTCCCGCTTTATCAATCATGCAACTCAAATGCGCCCATGCAAACCAAAAACCGAACTGTCCCAGCCTAGGTTTGCATGGTTCTAGGTTGTCTCACCATTCCCTTCATTCGCATACCATTTCATAATCAAAACTAGCAACCTAGCATGCAATTTCTAGAACCGGCTTGCACATAAAAACAGGGGACATACAATTCATCATCCATCTAGCATGCAATCCTAGCATTAAATTAAACATAAACACCAAAGTTAAAGCTCATAACAAAATTAAACATCAAACCACCCTTAATCTAATCAAGCACAAAAACCTAAAATTCTAAACTTGGGCAGAAATTTAAATTGAGCTTATGCTCTTACAATTTCAACTTGAAATATACTTAAATTTCAAATCGAATGCTCAATTTAAAGAGTTTGAGGTCTAGGAAGATTTACCTTGGTTTATCTCAAGATTTGGGGCTAGGATTTGGCTCAAAAGTCTTTCCCCCCTATACTCCTCCAAACCGGTTCTTGTTTCACTGATTGACACCAAAATTTGGTTAGTTTCTTGAACCAAAACCATGCACAATTTTACCTCAATTCTACTCACTCTCTTACCTTATCACAGCCGGCCTTTTGGCCTTGAAAATGGGCACAAAATTTTCAAAACTCTTGACTTGAATCCCCACAAAAATCCGGCCACACCACCAAAGTTCTCCTTCACTTTTCTTTTCCTTTCCTTTCCACTGCACAGCCGGTCCTCTAGACCAATTGAACACTAAAATTTTTCAAACTTCTTGCTTGTGATTCAACTAGAAAACCCGACCACTCTATGCTTCACTCTAAAGTTCCACAAATTTTTCTTCCTCACACTTTTTCTTGCCTTCTCACACTCGGTTTTTAGAGAGAGAAAGTAGAGAAAATTTTGGGGAATTTTTCTGATTTTTAGTCCAAATCCGCACCCCCCCCCCCCCCCCCCCCCCCAAAGGCCTATTTATAGGTGAAAAATTGGATCTCTTTGCAATTATTTTTAATTCAACTTTTGCTCATAAATCCTTGGAGCAAAAATAATTGCAATTAGTCCCTCAATGGCCGGCCACCTAATAGCTCTAGAACATCCCCATAATTCTTTCCCATTTCCCTTAATTAATTTGATGATGTCATAAATCATATTTAGGGTGATGTCATCCCTTAGGGCCATGTTTGGCTATTTCATCCAAATGCAGTCCATTTCTGAGATAACACAGATATTTCTAATTCTGTGTTTACTTATACACAGTATTGGTACTTGTACTGTAGTCCAAAATTCATCTGTGTAAAACTGGACTGTATAGAATTTTCCTTATTTCTTCGAGCCCTTTTGCCCTTAAATTCTTATTAGGTGTGCTTGATTTTTTTCTATGGTGGTTTTAAATTCTATTCATACTATCTCAACCGTAAAGACGGTTTTCGCAATATCCTTACCATACTGCATTTCACAATACTGCAAAGTCAACCCTTTGACCATTCTTGGTCAAACTTTGACTTTCTTTGAATCTTGTATTTTTTCGTCCCTTTTTACTTAAAAGGTCCGTTGCTAATTTAAGCAATCCATTTTGAGTTTTTTTGAACCCTAAAAACTCATAAAATGTAAGAAAACTCTTAACCGAGCTTTTTCCAAAAATACCTCCATGGTATACATTTAATTCCTTTGAAAGGAAATAGTAATATCGGAAAAATCTAGGTATTACAGGTATGGCCTTGAGCACAGCAACCCTGGCATTTACCAAGATAGGGTCGTAGGGGAGGACAATCGCCTCTGGAGGGGCCGGTTGTGTTGGATTGGCTAGAAGGGAAAACGATAGGTATTGGAGAGGAAGGAACCAATAGAGGGCGAGGAGAGTCGAATTGGAAATTGCCGGAGTTGGTTCGTGTGTTTGTGAAATTGGCGGTGGCAGGTAACGGAGAAGAGGAGGATTGTGATAGCTTCAGCAATAATTCTTTGTTGATCAATTTTTCGTGAAGTTCATCAAAGGATATCAGGGTGTCCCGACCACTAACGATATCAATAATTGATTTGTATTCGTCATCGAGGCCATCAAGAGCCTTCTCAATAAGGTCTTCGTCTTTTAGGGGCTTCTCAAGGATTGCGAGTTCATCAAGACGGCTCTTGACAAACTGCATGTATTCGAAGATAGTCTGTGACCCTTTAATGGCATGCTTGATTTACTCCTTGATTTGTTTAATCTGACCTCGAGAGGGACGGCCATAGGTGTTGGCAAGGATAGTCCAGGCTTCACGAGAGGTTTTGGCTTGTTGGATGATCGGAATCAAGGTTGGACTAAGTGAACCTAATTCTAACTATGCAAAAACGGTGCATTATAAAGAAAACGGTCAGATAAATAGAGATTGCTTCAAACTAATAAAAATGCAATTTTATTCACACTTGGTTTATGGCAGCCACTTTTTTTTTTTTCCTTGAACACTCATCAAACAATTTTTCTTATACCAAAACTTTCCACTTTAATTTAGTAATAGAAACGAACACACACACATATTAAGAAGTTTATAATCCAGCTACAATGCTAACAAAACAAGAAATAAGAAGTAACCAAACACAAAAGGTATACAAAAACAATCATAATGTTGGAGAAAAAAATCTAGGAAAGGATTAAAAAAAAAAAATCCTTTTATTAAAGCAACTGGAAACCCTTCTCTTTTTGTGCATGGAAAGTATAAAGACTTTTTTCTTTTCAAGATCAATGGTCACAACTTTTACAATTTGTTAAGTTATGTCGATTCTTCGAATACCTTGAAATTATTATCTCCATTTTTTTTTTTCTGATGCTGGCTGGCTTAATAATGTATATTGGCTTTAGATTAATGGGTTTAACTTTAGAGTTTTGATAATTATTAATAAAAATCACTTTGAGAGTTTTATCAACCTATTATGTATATTTTTTTATATTCTTCAAAAATCAATCAATTTGTATTTTAAAACACTTCTGCTATATCACTTTCTTAACATATGCATGATTATCAAGATTTTTTCTCATTAATTTTTGAAGATAGAGATAGCAAAACTTGACCGCGGCATAAATCTGAAACCGGAACTTCTAATCCCTGGCTTATATATATATATATATATATATTGTTTAACTGATGTAATATTCTCAATTTTCTGGTTTAAGGGTAATTTTGATGAAGGTACTTTTTTTTTTATCATTTTAGTTGGGGTATTTTTGCATTTTGCAAATAGGAGAGTATCATGAGATATACAAAAAGTCGTATCTTGTGTGACAAAATTGCATGACATTCTTTGCTATACAGTCCAAACCGACAGTATTAATATTGATAAATAGTGAAGACTATACATGTTATGTTTTGAAGACAATATGCGCCACACATGAACCTAAGGTACTAGCATTGATGATGTGGATTTAATGATTACCATGTCAAGTTGAAATACCCATATTTACTTGACTATTGCATTGACTACTTGGCATCCAATCATGGGAAGTGCTTAAATCAAAGTTCATAGTCTTGGTGATCGAGGACTTTGTTGCTATAAATAGGTCCCGATTTACCTATGTCAAGCATCAAAATTTAAAAAAAAAAAATGAAAAATAGAAGAAGGAGAAGAAGAAGAGAACTCTAAGACCTGACCCTTGAATGGATAAGAACGAAACTATTGAATAAGGAAAATAGATTAGATTCTCGAGCTTTCTTTCCCTCTTGATTGCAGTACTTTCAAGGTTCCTACTTTATCAAAATTTTAATAGCTTCAGATCCCTCTTTACCATAATATTAACCATAATTACGATAGGTAGATTCTTCAACTATATCACAAGAAAAATAATAGCATGGTTAGAGATTATGCGACTATGTATTTTATTTGTCTATTTCATGATTATGAAATGAAATGTAACTGTTAATTTCATGAGTATGTTTAGTAATGTAAAAGCTATTGTATCCTTATTTTTATTTTAAGATATAGTGTGAAATATGATTTGGTATATATATAAGTATGTAAAAGCAAGTGATGTGGAAGCGAGCAACAAACCTTATAATTAGTGGCAAAATCCGTTGAGGCATAAGATTTTAAGAAAAGGTAATCACTACGACTGAAAAAGAACAGATTTTGTGAAACTGGCGGCCTATTGAGTACTAAACTAGATTGTATGATACTTAACTGGGGCACATAATAATTTTGACAGAACATTTTCAAAGTGACTGAAAATGAGTACAATAGAATGTTGAGAGTTTGATACACGAATTACATTCATGCATGCATGTGTTTCCACTTACTGAGATTTGATTCATATAATTGTTTTTTTATAGGTTTTCTTTTTAAAATCACAAGAGGTTCACTGATATAAAATTTGGAAGTTTCATGACAAGTGTAGATGTCGTTTGATAAGTTATATTTAATTTCTGTTTAAGATTCTAGAATTTGTAGGAAGTTGTAAGTTTGAGATATTATTATAACAGATTTATCACCACTACAAGAAAAACCTTTTTGCATAGCGTCTAAAAAATTGCTATCATACTAATACTATAACATTTTTACTAACACTATCTTATTTGATGTTATTAGAAGTGTCCATTCTTTATAGCGTTTCGTTGGTGCTATAAGAATATTTTTTTTATAGCATTCATTCCATGCTATAAGATTCTTTTTCATAACATTCATACTATGCTATAAGAATACTTTTCATAGCATTCCTACTACGCTAGATGTAGTAGCTTCATAGCCTTTTTGTTGTATTAGACCATAACACATTTACAATTAACAAAAATGCTATGAAGCACGTTATATAGTATCCACGTTTCTTTTTTCACGTTATTCTTATTTTGATTACAAACAATACTATATTTTATATAAATAAATAACACATTTAATGATTATACCTGTAACCAGTTTAGCCTTTAACTAAACTTAACTAGAACATGTCACTAACTCATACATTTATAAAATCTGCTATAACACAGAAACATAATAAAATCAAGATAGTTGTATGATAAGATATTAATATAAAATATTTACAGACTCTTCGTCATAGTTTAGTCAAAAGATGAAGAGTTGGTATTACAACTATTCCAGATAATTAGTACTATCTCAAATTAAAACTTTTCTAGTGTAGCCCACAAAGTTCTTTGATAATCATTTTTCATTAAACAACTTTAGCTTAGTATGTATTTAGGTTCCATGACATCAGGTTCCCAAAAGAGGTTCAGCCCACCACTATATTGCTTCCTCATTCTTTTCTTCCTCACCTGTGCCATGAAACTTTAAAGTGAGCTAAAAGCCCAGTAAACGGAATATAGTTAAATACAAAACCTTTAAATTACAATATGTATCTAAAATACAGTTTCCAATGAATTTCGAATCTTCTTACAGCAAATAGAAATCCAAATCAACATTTATAACATATCATGAAAACCCTTGAGATATGGCACAAATTGGGCTTAAGCTACATAATTATTTACTATTCATTTCCTTTAGGTTTGACCAAACACTTTCATTACTATCATTGGGATCCCAAACGTTAGTATCAGTCATGTCCCTTTCGGGACCCATCCGTGAGTATCAGTCAGTCCCACTGACACCATTATAGTTGGGTTACACATTCCGTAGATATTCCCATCATTTCATAGGTCACATCTAGAATTTTGCAAAATCTTTAAAACATTATAAACATGTCATAATAGCTTTCAATAAACCATACTTTCCTTTAGCTTTCCTACTTGCAAATCATACTCTTTCCAATAAAGGGAAACATTATATCCATAGTCTCATTTGAAATGTTAAACATTTGTCAAAAACATTAAAACGCTATATCATATACTTTTTAAGTTTCTATGAAACAGTTAGTAGAATTCCTACTTACCTCTTTAAAGTTGAACTACCGCAGAGAAATTGACTCCACCGTTTCGAGGAAGTTGATCGTGCTTGTCCTAAGGTCCATGATCAAGTCATTTTACATTTAAAAGTATCTTCAGTCCATTAACAATCATATAAAATAGAAATATATGCATTATAGTATCACTTTTCAATGTTTTAGACCATTTAAGGTCCTTTAGGACAAGTTCTAAGCACAAACAAAATCTTTATATAGTTGCTGTCCAAAAATTTCCAGAAACAGAACCCAACTTTTAAAAATTCACCAAAAATCCGATTTACAACATTTTCACGTGAAATTTTGTGGGGAGTAAGATTAATATGTATACTTTAACTTCACAAAATTTCAGCTTCAAATATAAGGTATAAACATAGAAATGAAACTCGAAATCTTACTGCCCTGTTTTAGAAATCTCAGTCAAACATTTTCACAAACACCTTCTATACAACTTCATAAAATACTTTTAAAATAATAAAAGCTCTTTTCCAATCATACCTCACAATGTTTTACATCTCAAATAACATAGAACCATCAAGAATCTTGAAAAAAATCAGAAGTTACACATTTGGAATAAAATCAAAGCACACTTTTAACATGAGATATCTCAAATAATTCAAATCACACACAACTTAAAACCTCATATCTCTAACTTTGAATAGCTTTAAAATCCATTAAAATTCCTAATTTAAACTAATCTTAGGTAGCTTATAGAATTCGGACCCCAAAAATGATGCCAAACTCCACTTTGAGCTCAACTAGCTTGAAAGAACAATGGGTGTTTGGTGGAATCCGAGAATGAGCTTTTGACTGAAGCTTAGTCTTGATTTGTTTTGTGATTTAGGAGGGGGAAGAGGTCTTATGACGAAGAAGATCAGTTGTTGGAGTTTTTGGTTTTTGTTGTTATGTTTTTTTTTTTTTTTTTTTAAATGAACTTAGAACCGTTTGGATATGAGAGGTGTGAGGAAGAAGAGAATTTGGTTATATCAGTTTAATATCACCTAAAGACAGCTGTAAAATGTGTATAAAGACAGCAGCAAAACAAACTTTTAAAAATTTCATAAAATGCCTAAAAGAATTTAAAATTATGCTAGATCCTTAAAAATATATTTTCTTTGCAAATAAGTCCATAGAAATTTTTGATAAACTTCATTTAAAGTATATTCTATAACTTTAGATTACCATTTTTATACAAACAATCTCATGGACTAAGCACATCGATCAGCTTCACTTCCGGTGGTTGTCAACTCTCCTATGCACAGTTACTTAAAAAAATATAGTTAAACAATTTCTGTAACACAAGAATTCTTTAAAAAAAAAAAATTATATAAAATGATTAACATAATTACTTGTGACGACCCGCCTTGCACAGGCCGTCACTTGACTTAACTTGCTTGAACTTAAACTTGTTTTATCCCATTTTTAATCCTGAAAATAGTGGGGATTTTTTTTTTTTTTTTAAATAGCGGAAGCATTATACTTAGAAAATATTTACATACACTCATACGTAAATAAAATAACTGTCTGTTCTCTCAAAATAGATATATTAATAAAATCCTTCTGAGTTACGAACCCCAACCCGTTCATCATTTCACAGCCACCGGCTTTACCCTCCACCATGCAGTTAATTCAAAACAGGCTGTTTACCTACAGCATAAACTTCAAACAATGAGCGAAAGCTCAGCAAGTACAACTCCTATACCGCTAACCAATTACATGAAACATACATAACCTTTTATATGGCATCTTAAACATGAAAGCACAAACATGACATCATATCATCGATTTCTTCATCTTAAACATGACATTCTATCGTGAAATGCATGAACCGTTTATGTCCAGTTATGCTTGCTTTCTTGTATCACACTTTATCTTGTTGATTTTACTTGTGGGCCCGTTAACTTGATGTGCACGTACCCGGCGCGCAGCTTGAGGAGATTTCCCAAGCTTTCGACCCGATCGTCATCAGGGGGCACGACACTGGCTCTTGTGGCCTTTTCTCAAACGTTCTGTTTGTATGTCTTTCTTGACATCTTTCCACTTGATAGATTAGTGAGCATACTTATATGATGTCTCCTAATCTCATGTTCTATCAATGCATGGACATGCGTACTTTTTCATATAAGCATAATAACAATACTTGAAACATACTTTTAAAGCATGGCATTAGCATTTGAAACATTCATCATACAGTAAGCATATTGCAACCATCGAGAAATTCATCAAATAACACTTAAACAGTGTAAAGCAAACATGTTAGGTAAACATACAACTCTAGCCTATGCTGTAGGCGGCGTTGTACTTACCTTGTCTTCGTTGTTCGCGTGATCGAATTTCCTTTCCCGAGCACGCTCGCAGGTCGCCTCCTGCCCATGGACGTTTACACGTGAGGTCTCTATTCTAGGATCGTTTAATATCGGATAAAACCAACATATATATATATATATATCGGTTATATGTCCCTCTACTAATCACATGTGAAGGGGTCACACGGCGTAACCCACAACAGAAATATTAATTAAGGGTTCATGTAGAGAATCATAATCTTAACTTAAACCTTAATCCGCAAGGTTAACTCTGGGCTTGGGCAAGGCCCTAGTAACTCGGAATAATTTTCCGGCTACTAACGCAGTATCTTATTCATTTTAATCTTGAAAACCTTGAACTTGTTTAAAAATATCATTTTCTTGTTTATTTAAGTAAGTTTGGTGAATAACACCCAAACTTGTCTTGAAAATTACAAAACACTTGAAAATATTTCTATAAAACATTTGGGGATCGAAAACCGCCTTTGGAACGGTTTTCGGGTTTGAAAATGATGTTTGAAAGTTAGAAAAACGTTTTTCCTAGTCATTGGTCTAGAAAATCCCGTGCATGAGATTTTGCTCACTGCACGGCTTTTGTTTGAAAATTCATAACTTAAAATCTAAAATGAATTTGGAAACGCTTTCTTCACAAAAGTTGTAGCTAACAAAAAAATCTAAAACTTTCATGTTTTGAATATTTTCTGATTCTGGCTCAATTGATACCAGTTTTTGTTTGAACACATGTGAATCGTTGGAACTTGGTCACCCTGACCAGTTCTCGGTTTTTCTTAAAAACAAAGGCCATTGGAGCCTTATTTTTGAAATCTGTCCATGCAGTCCCCTAGGAAACACCCTAACGAACAACTTTCGTGTTTTAAGTTTTTACCCATTCGGCCTCTAAGGACCTGTAAATTCCACTTTTCCGAGCTGCCGGGTGTTGGACCCGAGAGCAGTTTTGGTGTTAGTCCAAATTTTACGTCCCTATGCGTCGCTCTAGCTCGACCGCCCAATGCGGGACCTACTAACACATGCACGTCCTCTAACGTCCCTCATACACATAATATTTTAAATCCCGTGTTTTCGGATTCGACTCAAGGCCGAGACCCCTTGGTCCACGGTTTTGAGAGAGAAACATACATACAACAAAACTCAACCATATCATCATACAAACCCTAGAACATGCATCTAGAATTTTTGATAAACATATTAGGGACATAAAACCCTTAAATAGAAACCCTAGCATGCATCTCTAGCACACAAAAATCATAGAGCATATCTCCAACCAAACATGCAAAATAATCACCTCAAAAACCTAAATCAAGCATAAAAATATAACCTAAGCTATTTAGGGCTAAAACCGAAAATTATGAGCTTAAGCTCTTACAACTTTTGTGCTTGAAATACATGGTAAAACCCTTGAGAAAAATGAACCAAAAATTTGAACCAAAAACTATGGTAAAGTTCGGATTTTTACCTCAAAAATCCGGGGTGTCACTAGCTTGATCCTAGTCGAAATTTTGCCTCCAAAGTGCACGGTATGGACCTCAAAAATGGTCACAAAAATTTGTTAACTTCCTCCCCTAACCAACCTTGGCAAAAGAGAAGAAAATACCCAAAAATCTTACCTTAAAATCCGTGGATCTCCTTAAGCATCAACTCACCAAAATGGTTGGTTTTTTCTTGGCTCTAGATCACACCCTCACTCAACCCTTGATTCTAGCCAAACCCGAAAATTTTTTCTTGGATTTTCTCAGCTCCCAAACACTCGGCAAGATGGGAAAGAGAGGGGAAATTTTTATTTGAACAATCTCTTCTTTGAACTCACAAGAAAACCAAAGGCTTTAGGGGGTTTTCTCACAATTTTTGGCTTGAACTTTCTTGATCTCTCTCTCTCTCTCTTCTTCGGATTTCTTGGAAGGGAAATGCCAATGGTATGGCTGATAATGGGTTAAGGGCTGCTGTCTTTTTGGGGTTTGAAATCCCTAGAAATAGTGTCTCTAGCTAGGGGAAATCCTAGCTTTCTTTTCCAAGGTAAATTTGCTTCCAATCTTGGTATTTGGTCCTCAACTTTTGCAAGTCATTGCCCAAACGGGGCTAAGTGGCCGGCTGCTAAGGGGAGAGAAGTGGGGAGTGGTTGACAACTCATAGATGAGGTGTCACATGCTCATTGGTCCAAGTGTGTGAAGGGTTATGTCCTAATTTAGCTTAATTGTGATGTAATTAAGCTTAATGGCTTGTTTGGTTCAATCTTTTTGAAAAATTGTGTAATTTCAACACATTGCAATAAATTTTAATACTGGGGTGCTTAAATACCCAGTATCAAAAATTACATTGCATTTAAAATTTCGATCTGTGAAAAACTCGATCAGAAAAATTTTTCTCTTATTTTTCCGAATCCTTTCGCCCTGAACCCTATCTTAGTATGCTTGATTTTTCTAAGGTGATTTTAATTCTATTCAAACTCATCTTGATCAAGAAATGAGTTTTTAGCAGTAATTTCACTTGTACTGCGATCATAAAATTCTTGTTTGACATTTTCGACCGTTTTGGTCTAACTGACTTATTGGTCAACGTCGACTTGTCTTGAAATGTGCAAATACGACATCCTTTCACTCACAAAGGTCTTTTGCGAGTTCATGCAATTTGCTTTTGAGTCTTAATAAATCTTAAGAACTCGTGACACAAAATTAAGTTCTAAAACGAACTTCCTCATGAAATACCGATTACGGTAAATATTTACACGAAATTTCTAAAAAAAAATATGAACCGAAGAAATTCGGGTGTTACAATCTACCCCCCTTAAAAATTTTCGTCCTCGAAAATCAGAACAATTCGGGGTAGTTTCTTCTCATGTCGCTCTCGACTTCCCATGTCGCTTCTTCAACCGCATGATTCTTCCACAAAACCTTGACCATAGGAATCGTTCGGTTCCTCAGGACCTTATCTTCCCTATCGAGGATTCTGACAGGCTTCTCCTCGTATGTCATATCGGTCTGAACCTCTACCGGCTCCTGAAGTATGTGGGAAGGGTCCGAGATATACTTCTTGAGCATCGAAACGTGGAAAACGTCGTGCATTGATGCTAGCTCTGGCGGTAAAGCGAGTCTGTATGCGACCTTTCCAACCCTTTCCAGGATCTCGAACGGTCCTGTGTAGCGCGGGCTTAACTTTCCCTTCTTACTGAACCTCATTACTCCCTTCATTGGAGAAATCTTTATGAAGACTGCGTCCCCAACTTGAAATTCCAAAGGTCTGCGACGCTTATCAGCGTAACTCTTCTGACGACTGAAAGCCATGTCGAGCCTTTGTTTGATTTTCTGGATATCCTCGGAGGTCTTTTTGATGAAGTATGTCTTCTGTAGCTGCTTCTGGCCGACTTCTTGCCAATTAATTGGCGATCTGCACTTTCTCCCATACAACGCTTCGAATGGTGCCATGTCAATCGAAGAATGATAGCTGTTGTTGTACGAGAATTCGATTAACGGAAGCTTCTGATCCTAATTTCCTTTGAAGTCCAAGACACACGATCGTAGCATATCTTCAAGCGTCTGGATAGTTCTCTCCGATTGACCATCGGTTTGGGGGTGAAATGCAGTACTGAACTTCAATCTCGACCCCATTGCCATATGAACGCTGGTCCAGAAACGCGAAGTAAAACGCCCATCGCGGTCGGATATGATCGATCTTGGCACTCCGTGCAGCTTGACGACTTGATTTACGTAGAGTTCGGCCAATTTTTCTACTAAAAAGGTGGCTTTGATGGTGATAAAATGGGGTGATTTGGTCAATCTGTCGACAATGACCCAAATCGTATCATTCCCACTTGTCGTCCTTGGCAATCCTACTACGAAATCCATCGTAATTTGCTCCCATTTCCATTCTGGGAGTTCAATTTTCTGTAGTTCGCCTCCGGGATGTCGGTGCTCTGCCTTAACTTTCTGACAAGTTAAGCAAGTCGACACGAATTCTGCCACGTCATTCTTCATGTTGGGCCACCAGTACGTCTCCTTGAGGTCCTTGTACATCTTGGTAGCTCCTGGATGTACAGAATATGGCATCTGGTGTGCCTCTTTTAGGATTTGTTCCTTTAAATCCTTCACTTTTGGAACCCAAATCCGTCTCTTGAAGTGGATTATTCCATCTGCAGAAGTCGTAAAATCCTTGCCGTCCTGATCAGCAAGTCGCGCCTTCCTCAATGAAGAATCTTCTCCCTGATGCGCCTTGATTCTGTCCAGCAAATCTGAGTGAAGAGTCAGTGAATCCAATCTCCCGGTGATTATTTCCAGTTGATAATTACTGATCTCTTTCTGCAACGCCTTGGGAAGTGCTTCAATGGACATCAGTGTGCCTACTGATCTCCTACTCAGCGCATCGGCTACCCTGTTGGCCTTTCCAGGGTGGTAAAGGATTTCGCAGTCGTAATCCTTTTGTGACGCCCCGACTTCCCAAGCCAGGTCGACACCATACATACTTGTTCTTTACTTGAAAATTTGAGATAAATTTTTTTTTAAAACATATACACATAAGTTATCTTATAAAGAAAAGCTTGTTATATAACAGACTATACTAATAATAACTTTTTGTGTCTTTAAACTACTTACAAATAACAAAACATAATTTATTTTTGAAATATTAACATACTACTAAAAATGAAATGCGGAAAATTTATGCGTAGTGGTATCCCACACCGCCCTTCACCCGCCGCATCGTCCGCATAGCCCACCAATTAAACCGCAGGTTTCTTACCTACAGTATGAAATATAAGGGTGAGCTTTCGCCCAGCAAGTTCAAACATAATCTCACAAAACATTTTAAGCATCTTGAGAACATGGCAATCATCACTAACTCATGCATGAACCATTTATGATTGATTGAATGTCTTATGTTTCATTATAGACTCAATCTTTATTATCTTGTCCTAACTGTGGGCCCGTAGTGTTCGTACCAAAAGCGCGCAGCCTCCAGATAAAGCTAGGGTTTGCAAGGCCCTAACAGTTCTGGGAATTTTAACTGGACCCTTCACGATCACGAATTTCGATCACGGAAGGTAATACTAAACTGTAGCCTCCTTGACTAGGGGAGGTTGGTACGACACCTTACTTGATTATCTTACCATGTGATTTAACATTAGTGAACATATTTCATGATGTCACTATGTCATATCATACTAACATTTGCCATAATATGGCCTTCTTGAAAACATGTCACTTCTGGAACCATGGCATTTTTGAAAACATGGCATTTCTGAAACCATGACATTTTTGTAAACATAACACTTTTGTAAACATAGCACTTTTGTGAACATAGCACTTTTTTTAAACATAGCACTTTTATAAACATAGCACTTTTATAAACATAGTACTTTTATAAACATAGCATTTTTGTGAACATAGCACTTTTTTTAAACATAGCACTTTTATAAACATAGCACTTTTATAAACATAGTACTTTTATAAACATTTTATAATATAGCACTTTTGTAAATATAGCACTTTTATAACATAGCACTTTTATAAACATAGCACTGCATCACACATCATGGCACAACATAGCAAGTATACTTGAAAATAGTCTTTACTATTTTCATACTGTAGGTGAGGTTTGATACTTGCCTGATTTGCTAGATTCCGGGTTTCGCTGTCCTAACTCGGATTGTAACTGCAGGTTCCTTCCTGCTATTAAAAGAACATAGGATAAGAATCCTATAAAAGTTGGTAACCTATCCAACATTCTAGTTATATGTCCCCCCACACATGCCTTGGTATCCTATAGGATTACATTGGGTAACCCTTAATTAACTGTTGGGTTAAAGTCGATATCTGATCAACTAATGGTCAACCATTGGTCAACTATGGTCAACCTTGGGCTTTGAGGCTAAGCCCAGTAACTCGGGTATATCTTCCGGTTACCTTTCGTAAACTAGTCGCTTGCTATATTCTAACTTGAAAAATTAATTTCCCTTACTTGGAAAATTTAGGGAAATTAATCCCAAAACTTCATTTTTAACTTATAGAAATCATTTACTTAAATCGTAAAAATTCAAACTCTTGGATTAATGTTTTATAAAATCATTTGAGGTTGAAAACTGCCCTTGGAACAGTTTTCCATAATCAAAACGATAGTTTGTAGTAGAAAAACAGTTTTCTAAAAACATTTATAAAACTAGGGGTGCAGGAATTTTCGGATTCCCTGCGCACCCTTTGAAAAACGATTCTAATTTAAAAATCGGTTCGTAATCTGAAAAAGTTGTCTTCATAAAAGTTGTAGCTCTCAAAAAATACTAAAACTTCTGTGTTTTGCAAAAATTCCAATTCGGCCTAGATTCATCCCAGTTTTTGTTTGAAACTGGCTGACCCCGAAAAACTGAGTGAAAACTGGGTCTGGGGATCAGCCACGGGTTTTGGGGTAAACGGAGGCCATTGGAGCCTTATTTTGGGAAACGGCCCACGTTGTCCTCTAGGAAAAATCGTTCCGAACAACTTTTGTATTTTAAGTTTTTCCAAATTCGGCCTCTAAAGGCTTCAAGTTTCACTTTTCCCGAAACTGGTCAGGTTTACCCGAAAATGGCAGTTTTCGGTTTAGGGTTCGTTTTACGTCCTAGACGTGGAACCTAGCTCAACCAGCCACCGCGGGAGCTCTAATACATACATGCAGCGGTTTTCTAACGTTCCAAACCATCATTCTTAAACTCAATTGGGGACATACAACTTATCAATACCTAGCATGCAATTCAACAAAATCAATCAAGCATAAGCATACAATCATGCAATTTCATAATTTAAACTCATAAATCAAACCACCCTTAATCTAAATCAAGCACAACCCTAAATCCAACTTAGGCAAAAACTTAAATCGAGCTTACGCTCTTACAAACCCTTGGAAAATACATTTAAATCTCTCAATTGCAACTTAAATTGAGAAGTTTAAAGTCTAAAGAGATTACCTTGATTTGAATCAAGAGTTTCGGCTTGGCTTTTGGGATTTTTCTCCTTTCCCTTTGGCTGCTCCTAGAACCGGCCCTAATGGTCAAAATGGGTCTCAAAATTTTTTTCAAAACTTTGTTGGTTTCCCACTAGAAATCCGACCACCCCTACACTCCGATTGCTCTCGGTTTTGCAAAATTTTCTTCCGTTCTTGCTCACCCTTGGAAGTCCGGATTTTTGAGGGATAAAATGGCAAGAGTTTGGCTGTTTTTCGGAATTTTTTTGAAGCCAAAACCGCCCCCTATGGCAGCCTATTTATAGGTGGAATTTTGGGCTTTTTTGCAGATATTTGATTCTCCTTTGCTCTTAAGTCCTTGGTGCAAAACTAATTGCACAAAAAATTGCACAAAAACCCTCCATGTGGCTGCCCATTAGAGGAGAACTTGGTGGCCAAGTTTTGAATTTTTCCTAAGCTTATCTTATCTTAATCATGATGTCATAATTAAGGATAAGGTGATGTCATTCACCTTATGCCTTGTTTGGCTACTTCCTCCAACAAGAAATCCATTATAAGCCAATACAGATATTTCTAATACTGTGTTCACTCAAACACAGTATTTATTTAACTAAAATTTATTTGCTGAAAAGAAAACGGACAGTACAAAATTTTTCTTATTTTCCTGAGCCCTTTTTCGTCTCTAATTCCTACTCGGGTGCTTGATTTCCTAAGGTGGTTTTTAAAACCTATTCGTGCTATCTCTATCATGAAGACGGTTTTTTTTTTGCAATATTTTTCCATACTGCTTATCATATCACCATACCGTCTTACTCTAGTCAACCTCTGACTATTCTGGTCAACTTTGACTTTTTTATCAAACTTTGACCAACATGAGTTTACGAAATTCCGTCATACCTTTTTCCATAAAAAGGCCTGTTACGGAGTCTCATAATTAATTTACCAAGAACTCAACCTCATACTGATAAAATCATGAATCTTGTATTAATATTCATAATTTTCATAAAATTACCCATAAACACATAATACGAGTTTTAGATTTCTTATATACAAGAAAATCATGAGTTCGTAAAAATTTTGGATATTACACCTTTACTAACTCCAGCCATCTTCTTTGTCTCATATTCAGCTCCTTCTGAGTAAAAATATACTTGAGGCTCTGGTGATCTGTGTAGATCTCGCACTTGTTTTCATACAAATAATGTCTCCATATCTTAAGTGCGAAGATCACCGCTGCTAGCTCCAAATCGTGCGTAGGATAATTCTGTTCATGATTCTTCAGCTGTCTTGATAAATAAGCTACTACCTTTCCGTCCTGCATCAGAACTGTTCCTAACCCAGTCTTGGAAGCGTCGCTGTAGATTTTGAAATTTCCCGCATCAACATTAGGAATGATCAGCACCGGGGCACTTGTCAGCTTTTTCTTCAGCTTCTGGAAGTTTTCCTCGCACTTTGGAGTCCATTCGTACTTTTTGTCCTTCCTGGTGAGGGCCGTGAGGGGTGCTGCTATCCTGGAGAATCCCTCTACGAAGCGTCGATAGTATCTAGCAAGCCCTTGGAAGCTTCTTATCTCGGTAACGTTCCTGGGGGTCGGCCATGAGCTAACCGCTTCAATCTTCGCTGGATCTACGGAAACTCACTCTTTTGATACTACATGCCCCAAAAAGTGAACCTTCTCCAGCCAAAATTCACACTTCGTGAATTTGGCGTATAGCTGATGTCGCCTCAACATTTCCATTACCAGCCTGAGGTGCTGTTCGTGCTCCTCTTTGGATCTCGAGTAGATCAAAATGTCGTCGATGAAAACGATGACAAATTTGTCCAAGTATTCCTTGAAAATTCGGTTCATGAGATCCATGAATGCAGCTGGGGCGTTTGTCAATCCGAATGGCATCACTAAAAACTCGTAATGCCCATAGTGCGTCCTGAAAGCCGTCTTGAACACATCCGACTCCTTGATTCGAAGTTGGTGATAACCTGATCGCAAGTCCACTTTGGAGAACACTTCTGCTCCTCTAAGCTGGTCGAACAAATCATCGATGCTGGGCAGTGGATACTTGTTCTTGATCGTCAGCTTGTTCAATTCTCTGTAGTCGATGCACATGCGCAACGATCCGTCCTTCTTTTTCACGAACAGGACAGGTGCTCCCCATGGAAAGTGGCTTGGTCGGATGAATCCTCTGTCGAGTAACTCCTGCAACTGTACTTGGAGTTCTCTTAGCTCGGCCGGTGCTATTCTATACGGCGCCTTTGACACTGGTGCAGCTCCAGGTAGCAACTCGATCTCGAAGGAAATCCCACGCCCCGGTGGAAGTCCGGGTAGATCCTGTGGAAAGATGTCCAGATATTCCCTAATAATAGGAAGTCCTTCCGGTGTCAATTCTTCTTCTTGCTCATTGTCCACCAAATTAGCCAAATATCCCTGGCATCCATTGGCTAACATTTTCCAGGCTTTCATTGTGGAGATGAGCTTTGTGGTGGAACGTCGGGACTGTCCTTGAAAACTGAAATCCTCATCGTCGCAGGGGCTGAACGTGACGTTACGCTTTCGGCAGTCGATCTTTGCGTTGTGACGGCCTAAGAAGTCCATCCCCAAGATCACATCGAAATCATGTAGCCTGATTGCGATGAGATCTGCGAGTAATTCTCTGCCATTGATCCTAATAGGAACATTTTGGATCCAAAAGTTGGACCACAAAACTTCTCCCGATGGCAAAGATGCTGAAAAGGTCTGCTCTACTCTACTCCCGACTCTGCCTAACTTCTGAGCGAACTCCATCGATATGAACGAGTGGGTAGCGCCAGAATCAAATAGGGCAATTACATCATAGGTGGCGATAGAAAGCTGACCTGTCACCACGTTGGAGGTGCCCGCTTCTGCATCTCCCCTTGTATAAGCGTAGATCCTGGCCTGTGGCTCGGGTGCCTCCAATCTACCCTGGGCAATCGATGGACCTTCGAGTGTAGCCTGGACTGCATGTAATTGCTGGTGTTGGGGGTTTCTGTTCGGATAGGGCTGATACTGCTACTGTGTGTTCTGAGGACAGCTTCTCGCGTAGTGCCCTTCCTTGCCGCAGACGTAGCAAGTGTTGGTCCCCTGACGACAGACATCCGGATGCTTCTTACCACACTTGTTGCACTGGGGGTAACTATTCTTGTTCCTCTCGTTGCCTTGGTTGTTTCTCTTCTGGGGAAAATTTCTCTGCTGTCCCTGGTTGTTGAAATTCCCCTTCCGCTTGTTTTTTCCGGGTTGTCGGGGACCTTGTGCATTGGGGTTGCTGGCCTGGGCTTGTGGCTTAGCTTCCGTGGATTGACGGGATTGGTTCGTCTTGGCTAGAGCTTTCTCTTCTTTCTTGGACTGGTAAAATTGGGCTCTGGCCTCCTTATCCCTGTTGATCCAATACTCGGCTCTCAGGGCTCTCTCAATACAGTCCGACACTGCTACAGGGGGACTGTTTCCGGCACTCACTTGGCGGGCAATATCCGTGCGGAACATCTTCATCATCAACCGCACTTTCTCAGTTTCACTGGTAATTAAGTTCGGGCACAACCGGGCCAATTGCTCGAACTTCTTGACAGCTTCCATCACTGTCATGGATCCTTGAGTGAAGCTGGTGAGTTCGTCCTGCTGGGCAGCCAGGACTTCTTTGTTGTAGTACATAGCCCTGAACTCGTACGAAGTCTTGCCAGGACATAGTCAGCACATTTCTTCTCATCTGCACTGTTATCCACCAGTGCCTCGCGTCCTTTTTCAGCGCAAAGGATGCACAGAGTACTTTCTCTTGCTCGGTCAGGCGCATAAAGTCCAGAATGACTTGCATGTCGATCAGCCAGTTGTCGGCTGCAATCGGATCAATTGGCCCCTCGAACTCGGGCGCCTTCATCCTTCTGAACCTTTCATACAGAAAGTCCTCTCTCACCGGTTGTGGCTGCATCTGTACTTCAGCCGGGGCTACTGGAACCTCAGCGTTCCGCGGAATTTCCTGCCTGACCTCTGGTTGGGCTACCGGAGGAATATTCGGCACTTGAGGTGCTACGGGAGGAATAGGTTGCACTGGCGGCACTGCCGGAGGGACTGGCTGTGCCGGTGGTGGAACCTCTTGGACTCTGGGTCCCTGATTCTGCTGAGCTAACTGCTCCCGAATAAGAGTCATCTCTTGTTGCTGCTCTTGCAGCTGGCGTTGTATATTTGCAAGTATGGCGGTCAAATCCTGTGCTGGAGGATTTACCGGCATTGTTCTCCTCGGACGTACCATCTTGTAACCTCTATAGCAAGAAAAGATATTAATCACATCTCTTCTTTCATATAATTATTATCATTACATCATAAAACATCACAACATGCATGTAACATCATAATATACTTGTATCTTGCCATAACTCAAAAGCAGATATTTAATGACATATTTACTTGTAAAAAGAAACTCGTAAAGAGAAATGAAAATATCATTTGATTTCATTTAACCCGTGTCTGCATGGTCTCTTTGTACATAATCAAAATACAAGGCTTTTCAAAATACATGATTTCCTCGGCATTTTTTTCAAAAAGGTGCCGGTAACTGATATATATACATAATTTCAAAAATACTGGTCACTTTACCAAAAATACACATGGTTAAAACAACAAGATGGAAGTGATCTAACACTTTCCATCATACATAAGGTACATCCTAACGTCCGAATATACATAATACATATAAATAAAATTCTAGTACAAAAGAAAGAGGGTACGAAACAAAACGGCCCTAATCTAACGGATGACCTCGATCTCAAGCGCGGATATATCGGAATCCGTATCGTCCCTTAAATCGTCTTCCCAGTCCCCGTCATCTGGAACGATGTGATGTGGCTCGTCCTCGAGGGGAAACTCTTCGGGATCCTCCTCGTCGTCCGGAATCTCCTCGGGATCTTCCATGTCTTCATCGTCGTCCTCCTCATCTTCATCATCACTGGATAGGATGATGAGTGGAATCTGGGCGTGCTCCATCTCATCCTCAAGTGGTCCGACCTCATACTGAGGTTCTTCGTCCTCGTCGGCAAGCGGCCCCACCTCATACTGTGGCTCGGGCTCATCAGCATCATCGACTGGGGGCTGCTCAGGGTTCGCTGGAGCATCATTCCCGGCGTCTTGAGCAATGATCTCTGCCGCTAAGATATCGTCGAGGGTCCCAGCGACGGTCGAGTGGAGGGTAGGCTGCGGAACATGCTGTCTGATGTGAGGCGGCGTTCCGTTCACTAGTAGAGTCACTGCCTCCAACTGGGGCTCTGGAAGATCCTGGGGTACATGGGGATGCATCATCTCCTCAAACCTCCACCAGTAGTGGCTCATCGTCTCGCCCGGGTATGCGTGCCAGGCCTGGGATAATATCTGGTACCGTGTATGACGCATATCACGGTAAATATCCGGATCTCTAGCAGGTGCACCCTCATCTCTGGGTGGGAGTGGTCCGTAGCGCTCTAACATCACTGCACGAAACTGCGCCCAGGTGCGACTAGGCACCTGACGCTCACCAATGTCGATCCACCATAGCCGCGCATCTCCGTAAAGACATTTAGCAGCGAGCATGATTTCCAGATAGTCCGGGATGTGACACATCAAGAATGTTTGCTCCATATCGTGGAGCCACGCCTCGACGTGCACTGTACGCCTCGTGCTGTCAAAGGATAGGGGGTGTGCGCGGAAGAAAACCGTAACGGAGTCTCTGTCCTCTTCGGTCATCATGGGGTCCATCGTACCGTATCTAACACGCAATACTTAACTATAAGCATACATATATAAAACATAAAGTAAATCTAAACTTACATATGGTGGCGGCGATGTCAGGCAGACCGTGAAATGATGTCGCAGGGAACCGCTCTGATACCAATCTGTGACGACCCGCCTTGCACAGGCCGTCACTTGACTTAACTTGCTTGAACTTAAACTTGTTTTATCCCATTTTTAATCCTGAAAATAGTGGGGATTTTTTTTTTTTTTTTTTAAATAGCAGAAGCATTATACTTAGAAAATATTTACATACACTCATACGTAAATAAAATAACTGTCTGTTTTCTCAAAATAGATATATTAATAAAATCCTTCTGAGTTGCGAACCCCAACCCGTTCATCATTTCACAGCCACCGGCTTCACCCTCCACCATGCAGTTAATTCAAAACAGGCTGTTTACCTACAGCATAAACTTCAAACAATGAGCGAAAGCTCAGCAAGTACAACTCCTATACCGCTAACCAATTACATGAAACATACATAACCTTTTATATGGCATCTTAAACATGAAAGCACAAACATGGCATCATATCATCGATTTCTTCATCTTAAACATGACATTCTATCGTGAAATGCATGAACCGTTTATGTCCAGTTATGCTTGCTTTCTTGTATCACACTTTATCTTGTTGATTTTACTTGTGGGCCCGTTAACTTGATGTGCACGTACCCGGCGCGCAGCTTGAGGAGATTTCCCAAGCTTTCGACCCGATCGTCATCAGGGGGCACGACACTGGCTCTTGTGGCCTTTTCTCAAACGTTCTGTTTGTATGTCTTTCTTGACATCTTTCCACTTGATAGATTAGTGAGCATACTTATATGATGTCTCCTAATCTCATGTTCTATCAATGCATGGACATGCGTACTTTTTCATGTAAGCATAATAACAATACTTGAAACATACTTTTAAAGCATGGCATTAGCATTTGAAACATTCATCATACAATAAGCATATTGCAACCATCGAGAAATTCATCAAATAACACTTAAACAGTGTAAAGCAAACATGTTAGGTAAACATACAACTCTAGCCTATGCTGTAGGCGGCGTTGTACTTACCTTGTCTTCGTTGTTCGCGTGATCGAATTTCCTTTCCCGAGCACGCTCGCAGGTCGCCTCCTGCCCATGGACGTTTACACGTGAGGTCTCTATTCTAGGATCGTTTAATGTCGGATAAAACCAACATATATATATATATATCGGTTATATGTCCCTCTACTAATCACATGTGAAGGGGTCACACGGCGTAACCCACAACAGAAATATTAATTAAGGGTTCATGTAGAGAATCATAATCTTAACTTAAACCTTAATCCGCAAGGTTAACTCTGGGCTTGGGCAAGGCCCTAGTAACTCGGAATAATTTTCCGGCTACTAACGCAGTATCTTATTCATTTTAATCTTGAAAACCTTAAACTTGTTTAAAAATATAATTTTCTTATTTATTTAAGTAAGTTTGGTGAATAACACCCAAACTTGTCTTGAAAATTACAAAACACTTGAAAATATTTCTATAAAACATTTGGGGATCGAAAACCGCCTTTGGAACGGTTTTCGGGTTTGAAAATGATGTTTGAAAGTTAGAAAAACGTTTTTCCTAGTCATTGGTCTAGAAAATCCCGTGCATGAGATTTTGCTCACTGCACGGCTTTTGTTTGAAAATTCATAACTTAAAATCTAAAATGAATTTGGAAACACTTTCTTCACAAAAGTTGTAGCTAACAAAAAGATCTAAAACTTTCATGTTTTGAATATTTTCTGATTCTGGCTCAATTGATTCCAGTTTTTGTTGGAACACATGTGAATCGTTGGAACTTGGTCACCCTGACCAGTTCTCGGTTTTTCTTAAAAACAAAGGCCATTGGAGCCTTATTTTTGAAATCTGTCCATGCAGTCCCCTAGGAAACACCCTAACGAACAACTTTCGTGTTTTAAGTTTTTACCCATTCGGCCTCTAAGGACCTGTAAATTCCACTTTTCCGAGCTGCCGGGTGTTGGACCCGAGAGCAGTTTTGGTGTTAGTCCAAATTTTACGTCCCTATGCGTCGCTCTAGCTCGACCGCCCAATGCGGGACCTACTAACACATGCACGTCCTCTAACGTCCCTCATACACATAATATTTTAAATCCCGTGTTTTCGGATTCGACTCAAGGCCGAGACCCCTTGGTCCACGGTTTTGAGAGAGAAACATACATACAACAAAACTCAACCATATCATCATACAAACCCTAGAACATGCAACTAGAATTTTTGATAAACATATTAGGGACATAAAACCCTTAAATAGAAACCCTAGCATGCATCTCTAGCACACAAAAATCATAGAGCATATCTCCAACCGAACATGCAAAATAATCACCTCAAAAACCTAAATCAAGCATAAAAATATAACCTAAGCTATTTAGGGCTAAAACCGAAAATTATGAGCTTAAGCTCTTACAACTTTTGTGCTTGAAATACATGGTAAAACCCTTGAGAAAAATGAACCAAAAATTTGAACCAAAAACTATGGTAAAGTTCGGATTTTTACCTCAAAAATCCGGGGTGTCACTAGCTTGATCCTAGTCGAAATTTTGCCTCCAAAGTGCACGGTTTGGACCTCAAAAATGGTCACAAAAATTTGTTAACTTCCTCCCCTAACCAACCTTGGCAAAAGAGAAGAAAATACCCAAAAATCTTACCTTAAAATCCGTGGATCTCCTTAAGCATCAACTCACCAAAATGGTTGGTTTTTTCTTGGCTCTAGATCACACCCTCACTCAACCCTTGATTCTAGCCAAACCCGAAAATTTTTTCTTGGATTTTCTCAGCTCCCAAACACTCGGCAAGATGGGAAAGAGAGGGGAAAATTTTTTTTGAACAATCTCTTCTTTGAACTCACAAGAAAACCAAAGGCTTTAGGGGGTTTTCTCACAATTTTTGGCTTGAACTTTCTTGATCTCTCTCTCTCTCTCTTCTTCGGATTTCTTGGAGGGGAAATGCCAATGGTATGGCTGATAATGGGTTAAGGGCTGCTGTCTTTTTGGGGTTTGAAATCCCTAGAAATAGTGTCTCTAGCTAGGGGAAATCCTAGCTTTCTTTTCCAAGGTAAATTTGCTTCCAATCTTGGTATTTGGTCCTCAACTTTTGCAAGTCATTGCCCAAACGGGGCTAAGTGGCCGGCTGCTAAGGGGAGAGAAGTGGGGAGTGGTTGACAGCTCATAGATGAGGTGTCACATGCTCATTGGTCCAAGTGTGTGAAGGGTTATGTCCTAACTTAGCTTAATTGTGATGTAATTAAGCTTAATGGCTTGTTTGGTTCAATCTTTTTGAAAAATTATGTAATTTCAACACATTGCAATTAATTTTAATACTGGGGTGCTTAAATACCCAGTATCAAAAATTACATTGCATTTAAAATTTCGATCTGTGAAAAACTCGATCGGAAAAATTTTTCTCTTATTTTTCCGAATCCTTTCGCCCTGAACCCTAGCTTAGTATGCTTGATTTTTCTAAGGTGATTTTAATTCTATTCAAACTCATCTTGATCAAGAAATGAGTTTTTAGCAGTAATTTCACTTGTACTGCGATCATAAAATTCTTGTTTGACGTTTTCGACCGTTTTGGTCTAACTGACTTATTGGTCAACGTCGACTTGTCTTGAAATATGCAAATACGACCTCCTTTCACTCACAAAGGTCTTTTGCGAGTTCATGCAATTTGCTTTTGAGTCTTAATAAATCTTAAGAACTCGTGACACAAAATTAAGTTCTAAAACGAACTTCCTCATGAAATACCGATTACGGTAAATATTTACACGAAATTTCTAAAAAAAAATATGAACCGAAGAAATTCGGGTGTTACATTACTAATGAGCACTTAATAATAATACTAATAAGATACTAAACATATTTGTTAAACTTAGTTATTTTAAATTAATTAAGCTCGGTGTTACAATACCAATTAATTTGATTGAATGCTTTAAGTACATAAACATCATTAGTGTATTATGTTTGGCCCAAAAAAAAAAAAAAAGAAAAAAAGAAACAAGGCAATACTTCAAAGTCCCAAATGCAACTTAACGACTCAGCCTCCATACATGTCTTCTAGTAATGGTTCAAATCTTTCTCTAGTCTTTTAAATTTTATCTTCCATCAATAGTCGTCGCCTTTCAAGTCCTACATACAGGGGGAAAAAAAAAAGAAGAAGAAGAAATTAATGTTTACATCAATTAATCAACTCATAGCTAAACCATCACCTAACTAAATTTACAATACATCATGCATATAGGTGTATATTTTGTTTACCTTATAACTTTATGAATGGGCCATGTAGAACCAATAGCATCTTCAATGTAAAGCGTCTCTGATGTAGTCCTCAACAAAAATGCATTAGGCTTTCTTACAACATCTACCCAAACTCTCACAGCACTTGGTCCGATAGGAATATGATGAACCAAAGCTGTTGATTCACTTGAAGACCAACGTCCTTCGGCTACAATTTCATCAGAACAATCCCAATCCATTAGCTTGCACTCTTGCTTTGTGAGTTAGTATTGACACTCTTTCAAGAAGAAAAACAGCAAAAACAATAATAGAAATGATTATTCACTTTTAAAACAAAGATGTGTTTAATTTACAAATGAAAAAAAAAAATATATATATATATATATAAATAAGAAAAATTTTACCATGGGAAAACGCATAGGTGCATTTGTTTGTTTCTCTGTTTGGCAAGATGAAACCCTATAAGAGAGCATATAAAATATTAATCACAATGTATAATTTGAAAGAATCAACATATACATGAATTGGATACTAACATGATTTTTCAACAAAGTATTTATGCTGGGTTGTTACTTGCTCTTTCAATTCTCTACTTTCTTTTTCTAATCAGATAATAAGCTCATCTCTTTCCGATAAAATTGTCAATTTGGTGATGGACGAAACAACAATGAGAACTCAGTTGTTGAAATTAAAACACTACACAAGCATGTGCAAAAATATAGACCAACTAGTACAAAAAAGAATATCATATCAAATAAAGGAAAACATTGTACTGAGGTTCTTAAAAAGCATCCAAGATTTGAAAACATTACAGCAAATGATGAACGATTAGAGCAAAGAATTAGGAAACAGTGATATTGTTATCTTTGGTTAGAAAAGAAACTTCAAAGATTTGGATGCAAAAATAAATATCAACAGAAAAAACAAAATTTGCAATTGCTAAAGGATATGAATTTACTGTAGTTGAAACAGCCAATTAATATTGCAGATTACAGAGTATAATCGACTAAACAAGAAAGCAAGAAGCACTTACAAAATCTTCATGCAGCTATAAGGCAACAAATAAGTGTGAAAGAGACCTATCTCAGTAAATTAACATTAATAGAAAAGAAACCATAAAATAAGATTGATATCAAGAAACCGATCAAAACTTCAAGTGTTAAACTTATCCCTTTTTCCTGATACATTAGCCTGAATGCACCAAACATTAAAAGTTTGGTCTCGTTTTTCCCCTACAAACAGAGGATTTCTTGCATTTAAAAGATAGACCTCTACCAGACCCTAAGTTGTCGCAAATCAATCTAAAAGTTACAAAATGAATCCGCAACAAAGAGACATGGCTTATGGTCACTCTTAGTTGTATATGTAATATGTTGCTGACCAATTTTTTCCCCATACATTATTGTTAAAAAATAAAAATTATAATAAAATCAAAAGACTGAAAACTGTAATCAAACCTATGACTGACATCTAGGGAAGATGAATTAAATTCATGAAACTAATAAATTAAATAATAACAACAAAACACATGGAAGAAACAACAGTGGTAGCTGAATCATGAAAGTAAAATACTAAGTCAGTACTTACAAATGCACAGACCAACTAGTACAAACTACAGGAAAGAATATAAGATATATCAGAAAGGGAAATTTTTGTTAGAATAAAGAACGAGTAGACGCATCAGAAAAAATTATAGCAAATGATAAAATATTACAACAAAGAATGAGGAAACACATTAGAAAAAACACTGTAAACAATCTAAAAGCTTAACTAGGACAAAGGAGCCTAACCATTCAAAGAAACTTTCAAAGAGAAAAAAAAAAAAAAAAAAAAAAATTTGTTTCTGAAGATAAAACAAACAACCCATGTTCCTAATCCTTTAATGAGAAATTTGACACAAATGAATTGAGCTAGACAGAGAGCCAAAAAATTCACCCAGAGAAATGTCTAAGGCAAATACGTTCTCGACTTGCTGGATGTGTTGGCTGCGGAGATGAGAATCATTAGAGAGGAAAAGTCTATAAAAAAAAAAATCATTAGAGAGAGAGAGAAAGAAATCTAAAAAAAAAAAAAAAAATCATTAGAGAGCAAAACTGTTTGAAAAGAGGCGGCTTAATTCGCTGGTCTTATTGAGAGAGGGAAATATAAGAAAATGAAATTTGAGGGAAACCGATTTGAGAGGGAAACCTGTTTGGCGGTTCCATTTGAATAACTGGGTGATGGACGGCAGATGAGAAATCGTGGGAGAGAGAGGGAGAGTTTTTGTTTTTGTCTTTGTTTTTGTTTTCCCCACGTTTGTAGCCAATTAGGAAAGACACTCAAATCTTAGTGATAACACTTTTTGGAACACGCAATTACTCAGTGCTATTAAAGAGCACAATTTTTTTGTAGTGCATAATAGTTCTATAACGGATAAATATTAAATTGACCTACTAATTTAGGGGCGCCTGGAGGTGTTACAACTGACGTAAAGGAATTCCTTCTTGATCATCATCAACTTGGTCCGATCAAGAACTAAATGTACTTTGTTCCTCAACTTCAGCAAGTATTCCGCCGATACTTTTTTGGCCGCACAAATCTATTTTTAGCTAGATATTGTCACGCCCCGACCACCCACGTAGGACCGACCACGCGAATGACGGTCGTGACTATACTTAACTTAAACTTACCCAATTTTTAGAGTAATTTTTTTTTTTTTTACTCGTTTAAAACTTAAAAGCTTTAACTTCATTTTAAAATCGTGACTTAAACACGTTACTTACATGAAACATGAAGCCTTAAACTTAGGCTTAAACATAAACTTAAACTTATATATAAGAACATATCTTCTTCGTATGTACTCACTCGAGTACTGAGCTTTCACCTAATGGGAAAGCTATCATACATAAACGTAAATCGTGGACCAACCCGACCTAATACGGATCAGTACAACATGAGGCACCTCGTTGCCATACATACTGAAACCTTGCCATACATACTTAAAACATAATGTAAACACATTTTCCTTTCAAACACCTTTTTATGGAAATCCGTGGTGGTGTCCATCCCATATTTCACAGTCCGCAGCACCGTCTTTCCACAGTCTCGTATCAGGTATTGCCGGTAGGTAGCTTACCTACAGCATGAACGTAAGTAATGAGCTAAAAGCCCAGTAAGCACAATATGCAATCCGCATGCAACTGAAACACAAAATGCATGAACAGGTTATGATTTCTTATTATTCAATTATGGTTCCTTATTATCTTACTCTATAACATGTGCGCATGTACTGTGGTACATAACCATGGAGTGGTTAAAGGCGGTCCGTCCAATCCAACTTAAACTATGAAACAAGACGTTTAACATGGAGTAGTGAAGGCAGCCAATCCAATCCAAGTCAAACCATGGAATATACCATTTGAACCCACCACAAAGGCAAGCCAGTACAACACAACAATCTTTACTTAACTTATCTCGTATCTTAAGAACTTATTCTTACCATATGATTCATTATTAGTGAGCATGCTTTATGATGCCAAGATATCGAACATAAAACATAACATACTTTATCATAACATACTATCTCATAACTTAACATGAAACATGGACATACTGCATCTTAACGTAACATCATACATAACATAACATACTTCATAACATACTACATCTTAACATGAAACATGGACATACTTAACATATCATCATGTCATAACGTACTACTTCATAACATCATAAATCATGAAATGCTATTCATGATTTCTTAAAAACATCATATGCAAACAAACATGTGTTCATGCTGTAGGCGGAGTTGTACTTACCTTCCGTCCTACGCTCTTGATTTATTGTCCCAACTAATGCTGTTCCTTTTCCGGTACAGCTGCAGGTTCTATCCTGCTCGATAAAGGACATTGTCTAACTTAAACTCGTGAAATGTTGGTGACCTAACCAACATGCTTACCTTACATGGTCTTGGTTGTATGTCCCTTGTGCATAACGTCTTACTCGGTTACATTGGATAACCTTGTGTACTAAGCCCATAATAATAACATACCATTAGGGTTAGATCATCTTCCAACCCTGGGCTTCATCCTTAATCCACAAATCATTGGGTTACTTTCCTAACCCAATATCTTAGCTCAAACGGGTATCCTTTAGGGTTATATTGAGTAACCCTTAAGATCAAACTAAAATCCACTTGTTAGTCAACCAAAGTCAACTATAGTCAACAATGGTCAACTTCGGTCAACTATGGTCAACCCTCGTTGGGTCAACCTTTGGGCCTTGGGCTTGACCCAGTAACTCGGGTATAACTCCCGGTTACCTTTCGTAAACTAATCGCTTGCTATACTCTAGCTTGAAAAATTCATTTTCCTAACTTGGAAAATTTAGGGAAATTAATCCCAAAACTTCTTTCTTAACTTTTAAAAATCCTTTACTTAAATCGTAAAAATCCAAACTCTTGGATTAGTGCTTCATAAAATCATTTGAGGTTGAAAACTGCCCTTGGATCAGTTTTCCATAATCAAAACAATAGTTTGTAGTAGAAAAACAGTTTTCTAGAAACATTTGTAAAGCTAGTGGTGCAGGAATTTTCGGATTCCCTGCGCACCCTTCAAAAAACGATCCCAGTTTAAAAATCAGTTCGTAATCTGAAAAAGTTTTCTTCACGAAAGTTGTAGCTCTCGAAAAATTCTAAAACTTTCGTATTTTGCAAAAATTCCAATTCGGCCTAGATTCGTCCCAGTTTTTGTTTGAAACTGGCTGACCCCGAAAAACTGAGTGAAAACTGGGTCTGGGGATCAGCCACGGGTTTTGGGTTAAACGGAGGCCATTGGGGTCTCATTTTGGGAAACGGTTTGCATTGCCCCCCTAGGAAAACCTCTTCCGAACAATTTTCGTGTTTTACGTTTTTCCCAATTCGGCCTCTAAAGGCCTTATATTTCACTTTTCCAAAAACTGGGCAGATTTGATCCGAATCTGCCAGTTTTTGTGCTTACTCGGTTTTACGCGTCCTACTTCACGGAACTAACTCAACCGATCACGCGGGAGCCTAAGTAACCAACATGCAGCGTTAACTAACGTCCCACATGAATCAACACGTGATTCTAACGCAGCCATGCAACCCAAACCAAATCTACACAAACCTAGGGTTGCATGAACTAGAGTTGCATCACATCTCATACATACATTCGAGCCGAACCATGGCTAGCTCTAATAACCATGCACACAAGCCACAACCGGCTGCACACTAATAGGGAACATACCAACCATAAAGCCATGCAATCCTAGCATGCAAACAAGCACAAATATAATGCACACAAGCATAAACAAAACCATAAGCAACCACCCTTAAGCAACACCCTAATCAAGCACCACACCTAGTCTAGGGCATTAACCATAAAACTTTGAGCTTATGCTCTTACATATTGGACTTGGAAATACACTTAAATTTCCACATTAAATCTCAAACCAAAAGCTTATGGTTTTAGGGTTTACCTCTAGGGTTTGGAAGTTGGTTTACTAGCTTGGATTCCAAACTTCCTTACTCCTCCCTCTTGGCTGCCAACAAGTCCGGATTTCCCCTCCAAATGGGGTTCCAATTTTCAGCCATGCACATACAAACATACACATAAATATCCCATCTAACTTGCATGGAAAAATGTTAGGGTTTGAGGGAGTTTTACCTTAGCTAACCCTAGGGATGGGTTAGGGTATGCAAACCGAAATCTCCCTCCCTTTTGGCTCTCCAAACACTCTGCTCTAGCTCTCCAAATGGCACCAAAATTTTTCACCAAACTTGGTGATTTCTTGCAGCCAAAACCGAGCCCTCTACAGCCCAAAAACCTCAAAATTTTCTCTCCAATTTCTTGCACATCTCATGTCCGACCATGCACACACATAGGACACCAAAAATCTTTTTGGCTTCTTGGTTGGGGTTTTCTCACCCACTCGGCCACTCTCTCCATTTTTTTTTCATTGAAATTTCTCTCCCCTTTTTTCCTCTCCCATGCACGGCCACTGCCCAAAAATTGGGTCCAAAATTTCCAGATTTGCCCTTGGTTTCTAGCTTGAAACCGAACATGCACACTAACTAGCCTCCCTTGGCTTTTTCCAACTTTTTCTCTTGGTTCTCTCTTGGTTTCTCTCCTCCTCTCTCTCTCGGATTTTTCTGCAGAAAAATGGCAAGAGTTTGGCCAAATTTTCTGATTTAAATGATTAAATGCCACCCCTATTTATAGGCAAATGTAAACTTTTCAAAAATTGCATTTTAGCCCCTAAACTTTGAGAAAATCATGCAATTGGCATGCTAGGTGTCAAGGTGGCCGGCTGTCAACTTGGAGAGCAAGGCAAGATGACCTCATCTTGGTGACATCACATGCTTACATCACCAAATTTCCAAAATTTGCACTTTGGCCCCAAAAGTGAAAATTCTTACAAAAATGCCCCCTAGGTGGCCGGTTGCTTTCTTGGTGAACAAGCCAAGCTTATCTCATCATGATGACATCATCTTGATGACATCATGTGCTTACATCATCAATTTTCCAAAATTTACACTTTTACCCCAAAAGTGAAAATTTTTGACATTTTTGCCCCTGCATGTGACCGGCCCCAATGGGTTACTTGGTGACCAAGTTTTCCATATTTTCACGTCCTTTTGCCCTTGACCTTAACTAGGTGTGCTTGATTTTCTAGGGTGGTTTTAAAGCCTATTTGAGCTATCTCGCCCATACTGACATATTTTACAGTATTTTCTCATACTGCATCATACCATACTGCCAAGTCAACCCATTGACCACTCTTGGTCAAAATTTGACTTTCTTGGTCAAATTTGACTTTTTCAGTCAAACTTTGACTTTTTCCAAAATTACGTCCTTTTTCGTCCTTTTCGACTTGAAAGAGCGTTTTCTAACCTTAAAACCTATTTTGAGTCTTACTGACCCAAAAGAATTCACATAATCAAACAAAAGCTCTTACTTGAACTTTTTCATAAATACCTTCATGACATAGAATCTAATTTCTTAAGAAGAAATTAGTGACATGAAAAATCTAGGTATTACAGATATACTTTTATTACACAATCAACATCGAAACCCCAATCAAATCAAAACATAATTAATAGAAACTGAAAAGAAATGACGCTTGGATTTATGGACATTTCCTTATAGTCTTGATAGTCATGCTCCATTGACAACCGGAACATTGGTAATCTCATCAAGAGCAGCAATATTTGGAGAAACAAAGGCCATAAACTCTTTGTCAGCTTCGAGTTTGGCCATGTCATCTGGTTTCAAGCAAATGTAAGCCTCTATTCCATCACCTGTTTTGTTCTCCATGAGACCAATTACGTTACTGAAACCCCTAGCAGCTGAACTCACCCATGCGGGCTTTCCCAATCCGAAGTCGGCTTCGTAGAGCGGAAATCTGCACAAACTTGTGATGACGAGCCCAACGGCCTCTCCTTTTGCCAATCTTTGGGCACCTTTCTTGAAATTCTCCAACATCTCATCTCCCTTTGCTTGAATGTTTACGGCCAAAAAGTTCTTGTCAATCCTTCTTATCTCTTCTCCAATCTTCCTCGCCAGGTTATGACAGTACTCTTCTCCGGTACAACTACTTGTAATGCTTCCAATTGTTGCGGAACTAGTATAATAGTTTCCGAAATAATGTTCCTCCAATGGCGGATCACAACTTGGACGAATGTTCACGGTGTGAAGAATCACAAAGTTTTTCCCAGCTTCAGATTGGACCGAGTTCGTTGCAGCCATGAAACGGCTCCATAGGAAAGCAGAGACGGCTGCAACACGCGAAATGCGCCGCTTTCTGACGATATGATTATTTGTTCCGGCTTCGCTTTTATAACTTTCCTCGTACTTGGCTCTAAGATCCTCAATTTCACGAGCATTGAACACAAACCTCTTTGTTATGGTTGTAATGAAAATGTTTTTTGTGATGACTAAGGAAGGATCAAACCCGCCCATATCCCTTGGCGGGAAGAGATCTCTCGAGATAAATTCAGGGCGCGCTACGACGTCGTTTTCCCCACGAGCAATTGCCATCCAACTTCTTACGAATACTAGACAAGATAATGCATCTTCAAGCCTATGCGAAAAGCACAGGCCAATGGCGATTCCTCCGCATTGGAAGACATTGAGTTGGACGCCGAAGGGAAGTTCAGCGATCTCATCGAGTTCGAAAGCAAGAAGCTTGTTGAGCTCAGAAGGAATAGGATTCTCGAGAACATCAGAAAGTTTGGTCGTCACTCGCGCCACAAAGAAGGGAACTCCGTCGTCGTTGCAATCGAGGAAATGGTCGTCTAGAAATCGTCCGGCTAGTGGGTAGTAAAGGGTCAAGGCTTGGGACAAAGATTTCTTGAGCTTGTCGGAGATCTCAGCGATGTAACTGGGATCACCGTTATGGGCATTGAGTCCGTAATAGTAAAGGAAAGGACTATAGGCTTTGGGTGATATTTGGTCAAGGAAAGAGAGCCCGTAACGGCGGAGATTTTGTGGAGTGGGAGAAGAAGGTTTGATAATCTCGTTAGAGATTACTTCAACTGCCATTGATCTCATATCTGATTAACTTTTGAACCAGCAGCAGAAAATAGTGCAATAACCATGATTGGTGGTGGTGGTATTTATATACACGCGGATCTTATGGTTAGATCGTTATTATTACAAATATATATATATATATATATATAGATCTATAATCTCATATCTAGTATTTTTATAAAATGGTATTGCTATTTTTTTTTTAAATATTTACATGTTATTTAGAATTGTAGTTTTACTATAATACCAAATTACATATGATTTTACATAAATCAATTAGTTATTACATAATTTTACTAAATAAAAAGTTATAACTGTCTCATTTGGCTAAAATGAGACACTTCTTTTATATTTATAAAATGAATAAAAAGTTTGCCCAACAAGGGTCAAGATGGGAATCATAAGCAAAAGGAAAAGAAAGGGTGGTTGTTCCACTTCATGGTTGATTTGTGTAGTGCGATCTAGACGCGTAGAATGATGACCCATCTACATCCATTACCTAATTTGATGTTTCCTCCTCCTCGTAATATTACAGAAGTTACTTAATTAGCGATAAGAAAGAAAGTCGGCGTTCCGCAGCTAACATTATCCAGTTGTATACATAATATAACAGGTGTATATTCCTGGTCCTCTGATTATATATGGACAGAATTAGCAATATATCAATAGGTAATTTTATAGCAAATACAGAGAGAGATGTCACATATTTGAACGTCCTATAATCTTTATTTGATATCCCGACACCATGTATTCGTAATCACGTGCTCTAATCCTCTGAGTTAAGTCTCATCTCCATCGTCACTGGATATTTGTTCCCCAATATCTACTAATACCAATCTAAATTGGACCATAATGGAATTTCGATCTACACCGGCACTATAAAATCCGATTGGGGATCAGGAAGATTAGAAGTAGAGGTTAAAAGAAAAACAAGGATAAAGGCTCTTGCGAGTAGGAAACTGAAAATCTCTCTTTCCTCATCCTCAAAGGGGCCGATGATCGACAAAATCGAGTACGGAATTAGAACTCACGTGGGTCATCAATCGCAGCACATGTTATGGACCCAGACCTAAATAGATGCCAACTAGATCCTACTTTTTAAAGGTTTACCAGCACCACTATGAACATATTTAACATAAGTACTTGTGTGGCGAACATTTACGCGAGTATGCTCACAATTTAAAAATTCAAATTTTTATCCTTATATGTTCTATAAAATTTTGATTACGTTTCTTATTATTTTTACAATGAAAAATAGAGATTTGCTTACATTAAAGGGTCATGAAATCTCACAATTTTGATACATCCTGTTTTTCACTTTTTCTTTGGTTGATCGTTAGATATTCTTCAAGACTTTGAGTTTCAAAAGAGTCTCTATTATCATCATCTTTTATATTTGTCGAGAACTATCTTGTCACATTTATCTTAATAGCGGATTAATAAATTGTAATCACATTAAAAGACTAAAAGTTTTAACTTTCAAATTTATCCTTTTTTTACGGTATGAGGGCATATAACTCACCTATTAAAGAGAAATCATAAAAATACTCTAAAATTTCAAATTTAAGAGTTCCTATCTAATTCTTCCCACCCGTTGAACTAACCTCAACGGAGGTCTACATTGATACTTGAACTAATGATGTTTTGGTCATTATTGTTCTCCATCACACTATAGACAATCAACATATCCTCAGTCTCTTATCCATCTCCATACTGCATTCATGGATAATCAAGGGATTGGATTAATGTATAAGAAAAAATATGATTGAATTTTAGTTAACAATATCCTATGTTTGGTGTTGTACTGTTAGGATAGGATATGCTTGTATTTATATCTTTTGATTAAATAAACACAAAAAATTGACATTTTAATTAAAAAACAAATAGCAAAAAAAAATTTTAATTTAGTTAAAATAAAAATTCAAATCAGTATATATCCACTTTTTAGACATTTTTTACTTTTAACTAAAATGCCAGTCTCTTTTTTCACATGGTGTTTAGTTGCATTCTTTTCTTTTCTTTTTCTTTTTTAAATAAATATGTTGCCTTCTCCTTTTCTGAACCTGCAAACTCACAAACCCAGAAAACCTCTTTATATAAACCTGCAAACTCACAAACCCAGAAACCTCTTAATATAAACCTGCAAACACACGAAACCCATTTTTTATCCGCTCATAATAGTTCTGAGAACACATATCTCTGAAACAAGGGGAAATGAAAAAGGAAACAAAAAAATCCAAATAAGAGAATCACCCAAAAAAATTAGAAGAAATCAAAAAGTTAGAGAAAACTTGGGAAAGAGAAGACGAGCTTTTAGTCCTTTCTAATCCCATCCTCTTGCAAGGGATAGTTGAGCGATTATTATTCAGTTCAGTCTTTTAAAATTTCTCACCAAACAGATGATTAAAATCCTGTTCAATCCTCTTTAATCCTAGACACCAAACAGGTCCTTAGGGTTGAATGATCTTTAATCTTTACCAATAATAAACTATAATCTGAACTAATACAATATCAAAATTACCCCGTGATTGAGCATCCAATATCTTACCAGAATTACTCACCAAACTACTCAATTATTAATATTATAATTACGTACCCACAAAAAAAAAAGGGTCTAAAAAGTACTGAATTGGTGTTTGTCTAAAATATCTTTTTACATTTTCGCTAAGCATATTACTCTCAATACTGTGTCATATATGTTTGGATTATTTCTAGGACTCCTACAAAAAGACTAAATTTGCCCTTAGTTTCTCTTTACTACCCAAATCCTGTTTGCTAAACGATATGTCCTTAAAACCTCGCTTCACATCCATTTTCTTTGGCTCTTGAACGTCACCTCCATTCATCATCTAATAGTCCATCTATGATCTCTTTTCTTTCTCCTAGCTTGCCTCTCTCTCTTAAAATAAAACAAAGATCACAAACCCATGTAAAAGAACGTTAATATTAAAATAAAATAAAAAACCTTACGGTTGGTAGTAAGAAGGATTTTAAATTTTAAAAAAAAAAACTTATTATTTTCTCTTAAGTTCCTTCATTTATGTCACTTTGTTTTTTTTTTTTTTTTTTGGTTGATTCTTAAAGATCTAATATTTTAAGATTTTAAAACCCCCACGTACTTCTTTTCTTTTTATAAATTTCGTTTATAAAAAAAAATAAAAGCAAAAGAGGAAAAGATCATAATTTTAGTTTGTTTTGATTTGATATAAAAAAGGATAATTAGCATCTAGATTTATTAATCAAAGATTTAATGCGACAATATGATTAATCATTGACTTGCAGTTATTTTGGCACTATACTTATTTATTATATTCGGAAGTAGGTAGGCAATTTGACGTTGTTGGCATTAATTATTGAATTAAAGCATTCTTTTTAAGCTTATTTAGTTTCACAAAAACAAAACTACTTCATAACAGTATAGGCATGCTCTCTACCCTCTCGTGATCTCATAATTAGTAGAACTCTAAATCAAATTCACGGATCGCTTGAATTTGTCATTTCAACTTTTTGTGCTAAATGTAAGTATTTATATTATTGCCATGTGATATATAGTGTATGGATTCAATTATCATTCATCAATCCCCAAAAAAAAAACAGCAAAGAAAAAATAATAATAAAACAATTAATGAAAAATTATAGAACAATTTTACAAAAATAATTAAAGCAAATAGCTGGTTTTTAAAATATTTATAGTAAACCGTAGATTTATTAAACAAATGAAAATTTTATCAGACATAAATGAATTATCTATCTGATAAATTTGACATAAATATATAATTTATCTGATAAATCTATTATTCACTACAAATATTTTGAAAATCTACTATTTATCACAATTATTTTCTGAAAACTGCTATGGACTTCTTTTGAGCCAATAATCATCACTCAAAGCCCATGTTCTTTATTAATGGAACTTTTTTGTAATACATAATCACAATCCAGCAAAAAAAAAAA